>VDFB02271358.1:1262631971-1262651073 GCA_007258455.2 Sequoia sempervirens
TCTTTTGGTGTATTCAAACATACTAGGGAAGAGATCTATCATTGTTGGCCCTTGACATCATCATCAGTGAACACATCCTTCAATCTATGTGTACAAGATAGAGAAGAGCCTACAAAAACCTCTGAAGTGGAAACCAAACCTTAACCACTACATTAAAAAAACATGGCCATTAGTATCCTTCAAGCCATGTGTACAAATGAATTTTCATTAAACAATGTTTCTAGGTATGAAAACACTCCTAGGGAAGATGCACAATAAAATTTAGAATTAATGGAACTTCTATATTGTATTAGAGGGTAGATGATGTGAATAGTGTAAGTAGGTGGGAATGTTAGATTTTAAGGGTCAAAGACACCTCATTACACATGCCATAGGTCAAGAGTCAGGGAGTTAGGGGAAGGAATTTGTACAGATAGAAGTCTAAACCTCCGAGAAGGGGAAAATAAAGGATGAGGATTTTCATAAAGGTATGCCATCATGGAAATGTCAAAAGCTACCATAGGAATAGAGGAGTAGAGATGGGTGAAAACACATGCCAATATGATTAACTCTAAAAATTTTAACAACCCATAGAAAATTTAGAGATACAATTAGAAACAACTCACACTTAACATTCAGTAAGTAATGGTGAGTGCGAGTTTGAGCGGGAATAGGAGGAATTTGAATTCCTCTACAATTTTTGGCGTTGGCGAGGAGGATTTTGTCACTGGCGAGGATGATCCTAACAATGACGTTGCTCCTACGTGCCTGCAGCTTTCCTTTATGTTGGGTTTTACACTTTTCTTTTTCTACCCGGTTCTTTTTGTGGGGATGTTTGTTTCCGTTGGGGCTCGAGTTTCTTGGCTTCTTGGCGTAATGCCTTTTTTTGGAGGATTTCGTTGGACTTGTTACTTCCCTGTTGCCTCTATGCTTTGGTGGGGAGGCCCATCTCAAGTTTGGCTGGTGTTTTGCCTCTCCTTAGGCTTGTTCTTTGCTTTGGAGGGGTGTTGTTTCATTGAGCTGATGGCTTTATGCCTAGTGAATTCCTTTGTGGTGCTTTGTTCTTTGGTCGAGTGGTTGTCCTTAAGGAAGTGGCTTCTTCTTTTTCTAGGCTTTGTTTTGTCCAAGGGTTTCCTTTTTCCTATGAGTGCTTGTGCTTGGTCTTTCTCTTTTTTTGGGTGGGAGTGCTCCTATTCGGTGCTGCAACCCCTCTTTTTTGTCCTCCATAGTGGTGGGGACATTGGCAAAGTGGTGGTTTGTAGTCTTCGAGAACTCTACTCTTCTTGGTTGGAGTTAAGGGGCTTCCTCTACTCTCTCAGGCCGAGCCTTTTCCCTCTGGTGCTTGTGTTTGGCTGTTGGTGCCCTCCTTCTGTGTTTCCCTCTTGAAGATCCTCCTTCCCTTGTTGTTTGGGTGTTTGGTCTCTATTAGAAAGATCCTTTGGTGGTTGTGGTGTCCCAACCCTATTTGGTTGTGGATTGTGGAATCGTATATCCTCGACCTCATGGGCTTCATTATTACTATGGTTGTTCTATCTTTGCTCTCAGGTATGATTTTTTCAAAGGAATGTTGTCAGGCTCTTTGTCCTCTTGCCTTTATGCCTTCATACCTTGGGTTCTATTGGAGGAGTCTTGCTTTCTTGGAATTTTTTTACATCAAGAATGGTTTTTTCAAGGAAGATACTTTCTATAGTGGTTGTGACCATTGCTTTGCTAAGGGTGCTAAGGGCATTGTGGTTCCCCTGATTTTGCATATTATGGTTTTGATGGGGCTTTATTCAAAGTCCATCTAAGTGGTTATGTTGTTGTTGAGGGGTGTGTTCCCTTTAGAGGGTGCTTTAGCTCAAAATTTTTTGTTGGTTGAGATGCTTCATATTGCTTTCTTTTGGTACCTGTTGCTCGTGTTTCCATGGGATGAGGTGGGTCTTCCTTCTACTAGAGTGTCGGCTTCCTACTGGGTGTTACAGTTTGGGTCTCCTATGGAGGTGGAGATAGCTCCTACTGAGGTGCAGCCCTCTCCTATTGAGGTGGAGATTGTTGTTGTAGTTGTAGTGGGTTGTCCCCTTCCTTTCTATTGGTTCCTTTTGAGGTGGAGCCTATTTGGGAAGGAGATTGTTGGATCTCATAGTTTTGTTTCTCATTTCATCCTCTCCTATAGAGAGGAGATATATCTTATTGAGGTGGAGATTGAGTTGGTGCATTGAGTGGTGTGGTGCTTCAAGCTGGTTGTTGCTCCTTTGAGTTATGTTGTGCTCACGAACACCCTTTCTATGAAGGACAAGAGTTTTTATAGGAGCTATTATTTTAAAGGTGTTGTTGTTTGGAAGGTGTTGCTTTATGGAGGCCTAAAATTTCATGTTGTCTCAACCACCCTTGTGTTGGATGTTATTATGGGATGTTGCTTTTACATCCTAGTGGGTGGCTTGCAGGTCTCTTATGTTAGTTGTGCTCTTAGCCCTGGGTTCTCTCAAGGTGACTTGTTGGGCTTAGTTGTCTTCTGGTGGTTTTGGTTTCAAGATCTGCTAAATCCTGTCGATAAGGGTTTGAAGTATGGTTTGTTTTACCCACCCTTGGGGTGGTTACTATTTTAGGTTGCTATTTTGGAAGCAAGGAGGGTGGCCTATTGGCCTGTCATGTTGGTTGTGAAGCCTAATTCGAAGAATATTTGTGGTTTAGGTCCCTATAGGCCTGTTTTGCTAGCTGAGAGGCCTACTTTGTTGTTTGGTCCCATTTATTTTTAATTGTAAAGGCTTGAGGATTGTCTAGTTTTTTCACCTTTGGGGTGATTGTTTTTTTTGTTTGTTGTTTTGTAGCTTTGTTTTGGCCTATTGGTCAGGCATTGTTTCCTATCCTAATTTTGTTGTTTTGTTGGCTACTTATGCAATTTCTTGTTGTTGTCTTGTCTTGTTGTTGTTCCACATCTTGTTGTACTAACTACTAAATATTTAGTAATGTATAAGGGTCAAGGCCCTTTCAAAATCCCTGCTTCCTAATAAAAAACAACCCACACTTAGAATTATTGAGAATTTTTCCACTTTTAACATTTTGACAAGCATCTAGGAAATGATGATGAACCACACTTAGGTTTGGTCTTAGCACACTATAGATAGGAATTGACCCTTTGTTCCATAAACACAAATCGATAAAAAAGGGACATTATAAATAATGAAAGGAAGATAATATCTAGATATAAGGTGTGAAATCACATGAATACAAATCTAAAAACCCTCAAGGGGTAAAGTAGGTCATGCAAGAGTAGATGGGTTCACCAAACATGTAAATGAAAACAAATTTTCCTTGACTTTAATCTAAGCTAATCCAATAAGATGCATACACATAAACATGAATTGGCCTAGATTAATACATAAAAGATTTATGGGAATGAATACTTCTAAATTAAATGTAAATTATAGAAATATAAATGTTAAGAAGTTTAATTACACTTAGCTCTAGACTCTTTAAGGAATAACTCTAATGTAGCTTTAGATAACAGGCTATCCATGGGCTAGAAATAGAACTTTCATGTTTGATTTTCCTTAAATTCAATGTAAGATTAATGTGTTTATTTGGATCAAGTCCATGCTCATAGATCATTTCTATAATTTGTGGATTTTTCCTCTACTATGCAAATCTAATCTTGTTGGTTTTGTGTTCTTGCTCTCTAGTTCACCAAATTTATTGATGCTTTCTATGTCATCTAGACTAGGAGTATTTAAGAATACCTTTAAAGAGTTTCCTAAATTGTTAGGGGACACATTCTCTTAGGTTATCCCTTTAATAAGACTACCCTTTATAGTTGCATAAATAATTGATAAACAAGTAATGCCTTAGAATAATTACATAGAATTTGATTCATTTAAGTGCACCAAACTTAAGTGTTATTCTAATGGTTCCTATTTAAATACTCTAGGATGAGAGAGGATATTCAAATACGAGCGAACAATGAAATGAATTCAATTGAATGCTTGTAAATATAAGGACATAAAAATAATTTGTGCAAACATGTGTTTGGTTGACTTACACCAACTATTGAAATGGATAAGACTCAACCAATTTTGAATTTGAATTTTAGAAATTTGAGGATTAGATCCACAAGTACAAGATCAATCTCACACCCACAAGAATGATCCTAGGTGATGGAATATCAAAGCCTATACACATAATAAATGTCTAGTCATGCAAGATACAATAAATGTAGTTTATAAAAAAAATGCATATACATAAATAAAGTACAAACAATATATATATAAAAATATATGTAATAAAGAAAAGTGAAAACTAAAGAAATGAACTCAACATCACACAAAATTACACTATTTATCAATATTTAAATATATTAAACTACTCTCTTAAAGCAAAACTACAAAACTAGATAAAAATTGACATACACCCTTAAGAAAAATGTTTCCAATTAAAAACCATCATTCCTTCACTTTGCATTACTCCTCAAATGGAAATGCCACTAGGGGAGAGGACGCAATAGTTGTGCACCCTAACTTCGTGCTTCTAATTATCCTACATGGAAATTTCAAATCACTCCCATTTTTTTACAGCAGCTTACTTGGCAAGTCCCTTGCTTATAACTAAGGTTTCAGGTCCACATCGTCAAATATGATGCCACATCAGCATGCTTTTTGTCAAGGTGTCCAAAAAGGCCCAAAAAAAAGTGACAATTACTTGTGCATTCACAACATGTTTTATTGAGCGCTCATGTGGAATCACATGATTGGTTGCTTTTTAGATCAAAGTAATACATTTTGTTTAATTATGGGTAGTCATCGTCAACACTAACTTCTTTAAAGTCACAACTATTGATCTAATATTGATAAAAATATTGAACATTATATAAACAACTACTTTCACAACTATTAGAATATGCTCAAGTACTAGATCCTCTCCCCTATTTATTTTCTTTTGAAAGTGGTATGGAAATAGTAGAAAGACTTTCATGAATGCAAAGCTTGTTACTAGATATATATTGTTATTTTATAAGGTATGCAATCTTTGTCTCCACTTGAAATTCTCCCATGTGTAACACCTTTACTTTTTCTTCTTTTCATTATCAGATTTAACACACACAAACTACACGAGTTTGCTCTCTTTTTCTTTTTTGCTATGAAAAGGACACCCCTTTATTGGATAGAAAGATTCTCAAATTAATTTAATTTAATTTTCATGTGAGAACATTTTCTATGTTTAATTTAATTAATTGTTTGTGAAGAAAGTAGGACAGAGCACTAGCCATGACGTATATTTACCATTTTTACGCCGAAGGTGTGTCTTATATGAACTTTCGAAGTTCATTTTCCCCACGGATGACTGAAAAGAAATGAGAGACCCTGGTTGACACTAAAAGGAATCTCAGCCGCCCATCATTTTTCGTTATTTTTGGCTGTTTTTCACCGTTTTTCTAGTTGCTTTTTGCTGTTTTTTCTTGCTTTCCCCGCCACTTTTGGTTTTCGCTCCACCCACCGTTTTTCCCTTCGTTTTTTTGCTGTCTCAGTTTTGCCGTTACCGACTACCACATAGGGTTTTGTAATTTTTTGCCCACAAACTCTGCACTTTTTACTCGTCCACCACACGGTATAAATGGAATAGAACTGATTTTTTTTTTGGAGTGGTTTTTAGCTGGGAGCGGAGTATTAATGTCTAATGAGATTTTATTATCTGTTTGGTTTATTAAACTCACTCAATTTTTTTTATTTTATATCTGTAGACTTCTCCATCTGGCGTTTGTCTTTTTAATATAAAATTTGTAATATATTCTTAAATTGATAAAGTTTTTAATATTAGATGGTGATATAATACTTGTAAAATGTGTTGTAGTATTGATAATTTTAATTCTTGTATTGTAATGTAACCTTAATAAAAAGATTTTTAAAGATGCTATAACATTAAACTCTTACAAAATTTGTAATATTATTTTATATATTATATTCTATTATTTATGCCATCAAAATTGAATTCACTGGGAGCAATTCATCCCATCAAAAATTCGCCTCAAGAGAAATTCACCACCAGCAATTGACCATCATGGAAAATTAATCACAAACTTTTAATGTGATGAATTTTCCACTATTGTGAATTGCTAGTGGTGAATTTTCCTTGAGGTGAATTTGTCATGGTAGTGAATTTTCAATTCATCCCATGAAAAATTCACCTCAAGAAAAATTCACCACCAGCAATTCACCATCATGGAAAATTAATCACAAACTTTTAATGTGATGAATTTTCTACTGTTGTGAATTGCTAGTGGTGAATTTTCCTTGAGGTGAATTTGTCATGGTAGTGAATTTTCAATTCATCCCATGAAAAATTCACCTCAAGAAAAATTCACCACCAGCAATTCACCATCATGGAAAATTAATCACAAACTTTTAATGTGATGAATTTTCTATTGTTGTGAATTGCTAGTGGTGAATTTTCCTTGAGGTGAATTTGTCATGGTAGTGAATTTTCTCCTGATGAATTGCTAACGGTGATTGATAAATATACGTATATGTATGTGATATTTAATATAATGTAAATTTATTTTCAAAATAATAGTATAATTATATTTATTATTATATAAATTAATATATAAAAATCTAATAGTTTAATTGATCGTTATAGAGAAAGCAAGAGAGAGGAGGAAAAAGAAAGAGAGATAGAGGGGAAGACAATTTTAAATAGAAAAAATATATTTTTAACTTTAATCTTAATTTCTAAGCTATTACAAGTAGAAAAAATATATTTTTAACTTTAATCTTAATTTCTAAGATATTTATTTAATTTTTTTGAGATATTTTACAATTTTTAATAAGATTATATATTTATGTTCTTAAGTTTTTTAACAAGATTTTTATTATATTTTTTAAATTATTTTATAATTATAGAAATAATACTCCTTTTTAATTTAATAATTAAATTTGTAAAGAATGTAGATATAGAAAATCAAATCTATTGTTAATTCATTTTAGTATGTGATTATAAACACCAAAAAATCATTAGATGGGTGTGAGGTTGTATGGGCCTTGAGACAACTTGACCTCATAATATATCAAAATTCAAGAACATATAATCAAATAATATCTACAAAAGTCATTTTGTTGTATACGAAACTCAAGCAAAGTAAGTATGGGTATAAGTGAAACATTGACATAGTGGAATTTATGTTTCCCAAAGGTGATAAACAAGTGCAAACAAGAGAAGTGAAATAATATATAGAAGGTCAATCCTGAGGGAGTCCAACAAACAAAAACATTGTAACTTAGTATACATGCTTGATGAAAAATGACATCCTATGTAATTTCCAAGTGACTTCCTTCATTGGTGCTCTCGCTATAATTTCCAACTTACCAATTAGTACAACTAAATGACATGTCAGATGTACTTGTAAATGTTGGTAAAGAAGTTAATAGTGAGGGAGAGAGAGAGAGGCATAGAGAGAGAGAGAGTTACTGAAAATAGGGTCCATGTTTCTCCCTCCCTATCTCTATCTCTATCTTTATCTCTATCTTTCCCCTATATATCTCTCCCTTTCTCTATTACTTGGCTCTATCACCTTATTTTCTCTCTCTTTCCCTCCTTATATCTCCCCCTGCCTATCTAGATATCATTATCTCTACCTCATTCACTCCATCTCTCCTTCTCTCTCTATTTCTCTCTATCTCCCTCTCACTCCTCTCTATCTCTTTTTTATCCATATCTCTCTATCTCTATCTCTCTATCTCTCTCTAGCTCTCTCCCCATCCCTCTCTATCTCTCTCTATCCCCCTCATCTCTCTCTCCCTCCTCTACATATATGTCTCCCTCTCCATCTTTGTCACCATCTCGATCTTCCTATCTCTCTATATATCTCCTTACTTCTCTCTCTCTCTTCCCCCCTTTATCTCTTCCTCTTTCTATATGTATCTCTCTCTCTCTCTCTCTCTCTCCCTCTCCCTCTCCCTCTCCCCCTATTGCAAACATAACATGAGCCTATTGTAATGGAACCTGATTATCATCTTGATTATCATCTTGATTGAGAGGTTTTATTTAAGTCATGTTTGGATCCCTATAACTGGATGCATAGTTGATTTGAAGCTATCAATTCTCCATTGAGACCTTTGTTGCACCAAAAAAAAACATTTTCTAAATGGCCCACCAATTGGCTTCATGTATTACACAAATGTATGCAAAAAATAGACCAAAATTTTCCATAATTGACCTTCCATAGCTCTTCGGCGTACCCATTGCACGCACAAGTTGCAATTGCTAGTTTATTTTTAATAGTGAAAAATGCATGTCTTCACTTTTTCCATTTGTCTTGAGTTTATATTGTTAGGTACTTTTTGTTTTAGGTGTAAAAGTGGTATATCTAAGGATTGGTTTTAGTTTTTCTTTCTTTCTTTGTACTTTATTTTATAATTATATAAATGATTTCAAGTTTTCAAAAATAAAATTTAGTTTTTATTAAATCTTTTTAATTATCATTATAAATCTATTAAAGTAAAAAATATATATTAATTTGTTTGTTAGGATATTGTATTTAAGGATTCATTTCCAATCATTTAGAATCATTTGGAGATGAGCATTCAAGATACATCTATAGCATCATCATATAATCATTTGGAGATCAAGAGATTGATGCGGTTTGTGAGATTAAGAATTGTTCTTTTGCGAGTACAATACCTTCCACGTACCAACCAGAGGACCTTGTTTAGAGGTATTTATATGTATAACTCTTTTTTGATAATGAATAACCTACTAGGAAGGAAACCAAATGCATTATTTTGATCTACTTAGATGATAGACAATAACACAGAGATATTTTCAAGCGATGGAATTTAGCAGGAATAAACAATGTAATCATGGTTTTTTCTTTTAGGTATTATGTTTATTAAAATTATTGTGTATAGATTTAAGCAATAGTTATAGCAATATTCATTTTATTTAAATTATTATGTATAGATTTAAGTACTAGTTGTAGTAATATTATTTTTATTTAAATTATTATGAATAGATTTAAGTAACATCTGTAGCAATATTAGTTTTATTTAAATTATTATGTATAGATTTAAGCAATACTTGTAGCAATATTGATTTTATTTAAATTATTATGTATAGATTTAAGTAGCAGATGTAGAAATATTGGTTTTATTTAGTTTATTGAAAATAGATTGAAACAACAACTATAAAGATGTTGGCTTTAATACATCTAATTTAAAATTAAATATATGTACATATTCTACAATTTAATTTATTTTGGAGATATCCATATGACTTCTATATTTTTTTATATATGTTGGTCATCGATTTGATAATTTCCTTCATATAACCTCCACAAACACATTTCAATATATGATTAGAAAGGAGTTATGATCTAGAAAATCATAGCATTAAATAATAGTTAAATTTATTGCACAAGATAATGATGCCAACAAGTGCTTGGTTAATACATGTTTTTAAAGTTAGATTCAAATTGTAAACATTTTAAAAATTATTAATCATGCATGTTATGACTAAATGTTATTAAATTAAGGAAATATTGTATTCATGAGTGTTTGTGAAGATTTTAGCTTCCGGGACGGGTGTCGAGTATGAATTAACAAGGAGCATATATACTATTTTTTTCTAGTTCTACTTTTATTTGTTGTATACAGTTATATGCTTAGCCAAGCAACGTAGACCATTAAAATAGATGGATTTATTTCTTTATTATATTTTTTCTCGAGCTGCCATATCCTAATATGGATCATAGCATGTTCTTGTATGATAGAAATGTATGCATATATATTAGGCATGTACTAGATTCAGTCTAGTTTGTCAATTTCTTTTTGCTAAGCATCTCGTGCAGGGTCGGTGGTTCTTCATGTTAGGAAGAACTCTTCGACGAAGCATAAGCTTCATGGTTGGGCAGAAAAAGTGTCTGGACCATGATGTTCTTGTCCTTTGATTTACAAATGATTATTAGATTGGACCGTTGAATATAATTTTAGTGTTTGCATACATTACTTGTACTCTTATTGTATCATTATGACTTGTAACAATGATGGACTGCCTAAGTCAATTATTGTATCACATTATTATATGTACTTATGAATCATGTATGAACACCATTTCATATGATGTCATGGCTTGTATGGAGTTATTTCTCATATATTGATGTACTTGTAATTACTTCTTGTTAATATGATTAATTTGATATTAATTTGGATTTTTGTAGTGAAATTTGGAATTAGAACCTTAAATTTGGTATCAGAGCCCTAGGTTAAACACTAGGTCCTTTGTCTATTATGCTAAGATGCATACTTTGATGCAGGTCACTTCTAGTTTACCATAATGGACACCAAAAACACTAATTGTAGTGGATCGAGCAATGAGCAAAATGACAAGTTAGACTAGATCCTCAACCTCCTAAACCAACAAGGGGCTAGGATGGAAAATTTGGAAGAAGAGGTCAAAGGAATACGAGGGGGTCCAAGCCAAACTGAGAACCTAAGGAATGAAGAAAAAAATCAGGGAAACGAGAACCCAAGAGGTAATAACTAGGCTAAGATTTGTTAGGATAGGTGACATTATAATGTCTATCCTAAGTTGATTTATGTGTCTACACATTCTTGGAAACTTCCTAGAGGACATGAGAGGATAAATATTTATTATTTATTTTCTTATTAAAATTTGTAATTGCATTCATAGAGGTGGACCCAATATGGTGACGATTATAGAGCATCCCAAGAGCATATTCCTTTTGGTCATCCACTTTCTAGGCGGGGACCACCCAAAAATGCATGTTCTTGCATGTTATTTACATGTTATCTTGGGTTGGGTGCCCAAGCTTGTATGTTATGGGTTTGAGCCATTAGAATCGTCAAAGAGTTATGGAGCACTTGGTATTGATCAATTTTGATTAGTTATGGGTTAGGCACCCATGTGAAGGCCATGCGATCATTTAATTTTTTTCACCATGTTTTTGGGTTATCCACTAAGTGGGGTGTGGGTTTCTAGGTGGTTTTACTTGTTTCGGGATACCATATGTGGTATTCTCTCTCACAAACTTCTATATATTGGAGCTTTGAGTTGGTGGTTTTCATGAGTTTGTTTACAGGTTGATATATTAATGAATTGCTATTGGAATTCAGAGAGGAGTGTTGTATTGTTGTATCTCACTTGAAGATTAATAAAAAAAATGTATCTCTTTGGATGTGGATTTTTTCCTATAAGGGTTTCTCCACATATATCTTGTGTCACTTGTGATTATCAACTTGTGGTATTGTTGATTTTCTTTCATTGTTATAATTTCTAATCACATAATCACAAAATTGGTAATCTTGATACGTATTTCAAATTTGCAAACACATATTCAAGTTCATATTGCTACAAGTTTCACCTTGGTTTCCAACATTTGCTATCAGATCTAACAGTTATGTTGAGAGAGGAACACTTTTGTCTTAAGTGTTGAGGGTTTTTTGGTTGTAGTGGGAGCTTGTGCATTGTGTGTTTTGTAGATTTGTGAGGAAGATTGAAACCCATGGCTTCTACCTCTCATCTAGATATTGAGAAATTCAATGGAATTGGTTATGAGATATGGAAGTTGAAGATGGAGGATATCCTTAAAGAGAGATCAGTGGTTGGTAGTTTTGAATGAAAATAAACTAGATTCAATGCCTAATGAAGATTGGAAGAAAATGGACAAGAAGGCATGAGGAACCATTCAGTTGAGTCTTGTAGATTTTTTCCTCCAGAATGTTTCAAAAGAATCTCCACATACAAGTTGAGGAGGATAGATGATATTTACCAAACCAAAATTCTAACAAATAAATTGTATCTCAAAAGATGCTTGTATTGTTTAAAAATAGGTGGTGATTCTATTACAAAATATTTAAATGCTTTTAATACAATTTTAAGTCATCTTGCATATATATATGCTTTTGATTATCATAAAATTAGTTTTGAAGGGGCCTCAAAACCCTTTACAAAAAAAGAAGGCAACTTGAAAGATATAGCATTAGGAAGCATCCCCGAAAACAAAAGGAAAACAAAACTGCTAACAAGAAATCAACAAACAAGTAGCAAGAAAGCAACAAGCAAGGAGCAAACCAAAACAAAAAGATAGCTACAATAGGTTCTCCAAGATCCTCACTACATCCAAGTCTTTAGTGATAACCTTGCCATGCATCTCGATAACCTCATTCACTTCCTATACTAGAATCCCTACACCTTTCTTAGTTTTTCTTCTAGCCCGAACACAAGGGCTGACATCGGTGCCTTTGTCTTGTTTCCCCATCAAGGTGTCATCCTCCACCTCATGCACATCTTTTTCAACAATAAGAGGCTTACAAATCCATTTTCGATCCTTTTCATTTAAAAGAACCAACCTCTTCACACTATTCAAGAGTGAATCATGGCTGACATTAACAAGAGTGGAGAGGTCCTCATAAATTTTCAATTTTTTTTGCTCAAGAGTGACAATTTTGGGATCATAATCCACTCTTAATTTAGTTGCATCCTCCACAATTTTGTTTAGGGTGATATTCATGCTTTTGACCTTGTTATTAAATGTCACCTCCAAATTACCGTAATCCATGGCACTAACCTTGAAACTTTCCAACAAATCCAACTTACCATGAAGATGCTTGACTTCACAAAGGAGCCACATGAAGAGCTTAAAGAAAACATTCATTCCCTCCTTAACCATTCTAGTGAAATTATTCAAATCCAACAACTCCCAATTCATGTGTTCTCCCTGAAAAGAACACTCAGGTTGACCCTCAAAAAACTTACTAGCAGGAGACTCCTTATCTTTACCTCTACTCGTGGACTCTGTAACAACAGGGGGATCCTCTAGATCAACCACATAATCAACATTCTTCACATGTTCCACTTCAGTGACCACCCTGTTCTCACAACTCCCCTTCTCCAACACAGTTGCATCTTGAGTATGCCCCTCACTAACTTGAGGCTCAACAAGAGTACTAGCTTCCTTCTCCTTACCTCGGGCCAATTTAGGTATTTTCTTACCCAAAGAGGATTTACCCACCATCTTACTCTCGTCTTCCTCTGCAAGAATTTTCCTCTTCACACCAAAAGGGGGGATGACTCTACCTTCTTGGAACCTTGGCTTCCCTTCCCTGCCTTCACAGAACCTTTGCTCTCGGCCCAAACCAAAGGGGCCCCTTCCAATTCCATATTAGTATGTGATCCATTAGACCAGGAAGTGGAATCATCCTTCTTATCCCTCTTCCTGGATAGATTCACATGAGCATCTAGAGGAGCAAATAAGTCCTCAAAAGAATCCAAATCACCTTCCACTTCCTTAAAATAATCAAAATATTTGCCCGTATCATAGTCAGAAGGTACATCCTTAGGTTTACAGGCTTTGTTCACTCTAGGGGTTTCAATCACATACCTCACTTTGATATGTTCAATAATTAAGAGCATAAGCCCTTCGTGCAAAAAGGGGCTATTAGAGTTCTTTCTAAATTCCAAGATGCCATTTTCCAAGGACAAGAGTAGGTGAAATGGAAATGACACCAACTTACCATGTCAAAAATCATTGAGGAGCATGAAAAGGTAGCCATAGATGGCAAAAAATGTCCCATCCAAAATAAAGTACCACATTATCACCACCGCCATCTCCCCCATATGGGCTTTATGGATTGTTGGTCGTAACCACCACACCCCAACCTCTTAATCTTTGCTCTTTCCTTATCTTTCGGGAAAATAGCCCTCGTTGCTTTAGTTGTTGACCTCTCCCTGTAAAATTTCCTACCTTGAGTGTTAAGACTAGTGAGCTCTGCTATAAACTCAATTAAATTTATCTCCACCCCAAAAATCCTCAACACTCTATTGTGCCACCTGTAAACAAACTCCTGAGAGATTTGAGAGTCATAACCAAGGAGCTTCAACATGAATCGCATAACCCCTCCTTTAACAAGGATCTCCCAAACCAAACCATTAGCCTTTGTATCCTCACACATAACAGGCTCAATCCTGCACCTATCGCCCCCCATGATCAATAGCTTAGATGAGCCCACAACTTTCTTCATGAAATGGAAAGGTGACCAACGAAAATAAAGAATCAAGATAGAAAGGAGGAAAACAACACCCATAAAGCATGTTAATCTAACAATCTTGGTATAGAGTTTCATCATTGTCGCTTCCCTCAGGAATTTTCCCCACTCTATTCAACAATTTCCAAGATAAATGAAGCATGCCACAAGTCTTATCGAATTAGATAGACAATTATGAGGTGATATGTTATTTCCTCTAAATCCAATTCCACCCTCCAACATATGAAACATGTGACATTTGATCATTTTTAACAATTGATTGGAGTTCGATGGGATTTAGGTCATTAGAGTTCCAATACCTAGTAGAGAAGACTCCCAAGTTTACAAGAAAATCAGCTAAACAATTAGCTTCCCTATACACATGGGAAACTCACACACACACACACACACACACACACATATATATAGAGGAAGAAGATAAATATATTTTGTTTCTTCGTTCTTTACCCAAATCTTGCAAAAATCTAATTGTTGCCATAAGTGATTGTTGTACAAAATCGAAGATGGATAGTCTCATTTCTATACTTCTTTTAGAAGATATTTGAAGAAAGTGCGTCGATAAATGTGGGGTCCCAAGATGACTTGCATGTGCGAGGAAGGTCCAAAGAAAAAGGAGGGCATAAAGGGGATAAAAAGAGAGACAAGTCTAAAGGACGTTCTAAAACCCTCGAGAAGAGCAGAGCAAAGTGTTGGAATTATGGTAAGAGAGGACATGTGAAGGAGTGCAAAAACAAGAAAAAGAGTTCAGATACTTTCATGGAAAATTCCTCAGAAGATAGTGATATTGATGCTTTATTTATTTTTGATAACACTATTAGTGATGATTCTTGGCTTATCGATTTAGGTTGCTCCTACCATATGACTCCTCACAAGGAGTGGTTTACTTCATATTCAACTTATGATGGAAGAGAATTTTTCCTTGGTGATAACAACATAAAGAAGATTATTCCCCTCCAAGTTGAATGATGGAGGAGAATTTTTCCTTTGTCAAATGTCACATGCATTCTAGAATCATTCAACTTATGATGGAGGAGAATTTTTCCTACCATATGGGCTTGCGAGAGATTTACTTTCAGTATCCAAGTTGAATGATTCTAGAATGCATGTGACATTTGACACGTCTAGTTGCAGGCTGGTAAGAGGGAGTTTGGTCATTGCTAAAGGATCTCAGATAGCAACTTTGTTTAGGCTTAATGCTTCTACATTTTGTAACTATGGAAATGTAACTAGCATTGAAAATACATGTATGTTGTGACACCATAGATTAGGTCACATAAGTGAAAAGGGTCTTAAGACCATTTTGAATAAAAAGTTGGTTGACAATATTTTTTATTATTCTATTGGAAAAAATGTTTTTTGTGAGCATTGTGTGTTTGGTAAACATAATAGATAATAGACACTGAAAAATGTCTCAAGCCTACAAACAATATTTTCTCATTAGATTGTCTTCTTTTCTGCATAATTAAATAATTATAATTATTTATTATTTTCTAAGGTCATATTCTTCCATTAATTAAATAATTCTTAATTATTTAATTAATTCACTTTACCTTTATTCCTCTTTTGATTAAATACATGTCAATTTATTTAAATTATGTAACTAATCATCATTTTTCCCTATATAATTAAATAAATTCATATTTATTTAATTTTTTTATTTTTCATTTTTCCTCCTTTCTTCTATAATTAAATAATTATTTTGATTATTTATTATCTTTTTCCCTCCATAATTAAATAAATTCTTATTTATTTAATTATTTATCATAATTTTCTTTTTCCTATAATTGAATAATTGTTTCTAATTATTTAATTATTTATCATTTCCCTCCATCCCTTATTAAATAATTATTTTTTAATTATTTAATATTTTACATCCCACCTTTCTTCTATAAGTAAATAATTATTTTTAATTATTTAATTATTCATCCACTATTTCCTAAATTAAATAATTGTTGCAATTATTTAATCTATCTATTCTTGGTCAATCCCTAAATCTCAACTAATTTCTTGAGCTTTGGTTCATCCTTCTCATCCTTACCTCTTTTATTCTCAATTAATCTCATCCATTGATCGTCATACATCATCACTTGATCCTCACCCTTCATTTGAATTGGGATTTCTATAAAAGCAACCCATCTATTTCATTTCAAGGTTAACCACAATCTTTGAAATTTTGCTATCTTGAGATATTGCTACTACACATCAAGCTTATCATATATCTTGCATACTACAAATCTGAGAACAAACAAAGAAAAATGGAGAAGAGCAATGGAGGTGATTCAACTATGGCATAGGAATTAAGGTTTTATTGCTTTAAATTATTTAGATTTCTATTGTTATTTGTGTATCATTGTTAGATTAGGATCTTCATGGCTTGAATTAGGTAGCTTTGTGGTTGCTATCATTGATTCATGCTTTCCCCCAAATTTCCCCTATCGACAAATTGGTAAACTTGACGTGAGAACTAACGAAATTTTGTGAAAATTTTGAGAATTTTTTAAGTTTCAGGTGTGCGATGCAATCATTCTATGTAACACCGCATATGTTCCTTTAAACACTATAATCATTGTACAACGCGATGCATGCAACGTCTATCACATCACATCTGTTTTCCAAAACGATGCATCTAACTGTTATCTTACAAATCTCAAAATCCTTCAATCATTGTTGTTTCTAATCATTTTCTAGGGTTCTAGTTATTTTTATGACATTTTGATTGTCTTCTTACATCACTTGCATCATCATATTTTTTGTTTTGTCAAATCTTTGTGTCTTTATAACCATGGGTTTATGCGCCACAACCGTGCCCTATAACACCACAATTGTTGCATATTGTGATGCAGTCGACACTCCTTGCACTGAATTCATTATTCTCAACAATGCATCTATTGCATCTTGTGACACATCAGTGAGCCACACCTGTTCCTTTCTACACCACATCTGGCTATCAAGCAAACAGAGGGTACACAATTGAATTTTTCACTTTGAGGCTTTTTGCATTCACTAGGGCAGAGCTTTTTGATTACTGCTATCTGCTTTCCAACTGTGTGGAAAACTTTGGGAGAAGACCTTTTGATCTAAACTACTAATCCAATTTCTTGCAAGGTTCCATTATGTGTTTGTGATTTCTAAATTAGGAACATTTCAAATTGGTGCTTAAAAAGAACAAGTTTCTTCCGTGTTTTGTGCATTTGCACACATGTGTTATTACTGAAAGCATGTTTAGCTTAAGTATATTCTCCCCTTGTGTTATGTGTGATTCCTGGGTGATGAGAAATAGCGAAACAATATAGTCTTTAATATCATATCCCCTTGTGCTAAGTGTGATTCCTAGGTGATGAGAAAGGGAAATGCACAACCTTTCCCTTTTTTATTTTGAGTAGGGTGGGCCTGCTTGTGGAGTTTCACCCCAAGGAACAACCCCCAACGTATATACCTCTACTACACTATATAAAAGTGAAAAAATTGAAAAGTGAGCATAATCCATTTGAGCCCTAGGGGTGGGCCTTGCGGTCCTAGGTGATTCTAGATGGGGGTTAGAGACTTCGGTCTTCCATCGCTACTAGGTCATCGTGTTCTTCAGAGTTCCTCCACTACGTACCATTGTTTTATAAGCCTAAGACTTTTTTAGTTGATTTCTATTGTGGTGCAAGGGATGCGGATCATACCTTGAAGTTACTTACCATGTCTGGTGCTTGGTTGAGGTGACATAGTTCCTTGTTTTGGATTTATCCTTTCAAAGTGAGAGGTGTCAACCTAGTACATGAACTTGGCATACTCTAGTTACCCACTCCTTGTTCTTAGATTTAACATCACCAAAAAGGTGAGGTAAGCCCACTTTAGTAGATAACCCTATTACTACTAGCTAGGTTGTGCTAGCTTATATTGTTTGTGAACCAAGGCCTAGCGAGTTTTATGGAAGAAAAATTGCAAATTACTTGCTTACCAAGAAGTCCAAGAGTCAAAATCAGCCAAATCTATTTTCAAAATGTTTGTTGTGTTTAATTGTTAAGACCAAAAACTAGAACACGGAAACTGTTAAACAAAACATTGCAATTGTCAAACAAAACACCATAATTATTACTAAAACATCATATATGTCAAAAGCCCTAGGAAGCTAGAAACTCACATTTTCCTTTGCACTGCAATTGACTAATACTGAGCCACAATTGATTGGTTTTGCATCACATCTATGGTATTGTGCCCATAGCCAACATAACTACTTACACATGAGCATAAGCACTAGTGAAAGGATCTAGCCAAGGAACAGGTAACTTTGTAGAAGAGTGAGGGGGAGTCTCTTGTTTTTTTTTCTACTCCTGCTTCTTTTGTGGTTGCTTCTACTCTTTTTTCTTTTGTTGCCTTAGTTCCCATCACCTTTGTACTTCTTTCGGCTTCATCAGTAGATCTTGATGAACCTCACCCCAAAAGGGTGCAAGTGTTCATTACTCCTTTGGTGGAGCCCCTCCTTCTTACCTCTCTGCCTACCATTCATCCTTTCTCGTAGCCCATGGACATGCCTCATACAAAGGTAGTGTCCTTTGTGGCTTTGTCTCCTTCTTCCACTTTTTCTTCTTCTATGGGGATTTTGCATCCCCCGTTGAAGTGCAAGCCTGAGGATGACCTTGCTTGGCACAAGAGTCATAAGAAATCCTTGTCTCTTGTGAATTCTAGCTTTGCTTTGGCTTGCACCATCCTCGTGACAGAGGAAACCCCCACATCCCTAGAGTTTGTCACTGCGGGCCTTTTATTGAGGTTGGTAGTGACTCTTGGGTGTCTTTTCCTCCTCTCACTCAATTGACACATGACACTCTAGAAAAGTGTATGTTCAACTCGTTGGAGGATGTCTCGACTCTATGCTCGATCTTTGAGAGATCAGTGACCCTAGTCTCACAAGAGCTCGGTGAAGAGGACCTTGATGAGCCCTCTTCCTTGGCCCTTGTCACATGAAAGTCGATTGGTACAACCCTTGCTATCGGGTGATCCCACAATACTGGTTTACAATTTTTGGCCAAACTGGACATTGAACTGAATTTTTTTAACTAAATCTTCACTTTCGAGCACCTATAGCGGCTAAATCGTGAGGAATTTGA
>VDFB02271358.1:1262651173-1262672312 GCA_007258455.2 Sequoia sempervirens
GAACCATAAACAAATGGCTAAATAAGCCAAAACAAACAAGATATCCCTCAACCATCTGATTGCAAAAGCTAAACTAGTCCTGATACGAACTGATCAGAGAAGATATGCATTTATTTTGGTGGTTAGGCCTAATTAGGCAAGTTTTTTGTATAAAAGGAGGGGTATAGGCCTTTGTTTTCCAAGTCCAGGTGGAGATAGCGAGAGAATGCTCGAGAGATTGAAGATGTTTCTGCACATCAGAGTAATTTCATGCTGCTGTGCTTGAAGGAGATAGTCTTGAAGCCATTGTAATTGAATTTGGAGCTAATCGGATCGGTCCTCCATTGGAGAGGGACCCGGAGACGTAGTCCTTAGGGACGAACTCCGTTATCAACTTTGGTTTCGTCTTTCTATTCTTCTCTCTTTTCTTTCTCAGTTTATTCTTGGCATTTAATTATTTTATGTTCATTTATTTCATTTGAGCATTTAATTTGTAATCATTTAAATTAAGCGTTGTAATAATTGATCTTTTAACGTTAAGCATTCTGTAAGCAATAAGTCCTAGATCCTTATAAATCAAACATGTTGTATTACATTTTTCATCTAATTAGGTTGACCTAATTGATGTTGTAGGTGTTTGTGAATGTAATACATATAAATGTAAGATCATCTCAGTGTTGTAAGAAGGGAAATGCAAAGAAGAGTAGAGCGGGTGTAAGTTTTGAGAAACATGAAGTGTGCTAAGTCAGTACATTGGGCTGTAGTGGAACTGTCTCCAACATATTGTAGATGCATTGTATTAGTTCAAATCTTGGTAGGGAGCCACCCTTTCTTTCTCTTTTATTCTCTATGTAGTGAGTCCTCTAGACAGTGAGTCCACCTAGCAGTGAGCCTTTTTGTAATAACTTGTAATTGATTATAATATTATTGTGAGCTAATCCTCACCATGGTTTTCCAATTCTTGGGTTTTCCATGTAAATCTAGTGTTCTTGTGTTGTGTGGTGTGATGCATATTTTAATTACTTATTTTCATTTCTATAAATTAGATGATGTGTTTTGAATACATGTTTAAGTAGTTTCAAAGAATATTGATTCATCCACCCTCTTAGTATTTCAAATGTTCAACATGGGGATTGGTATCCATAAGGGGCTAGATCAAGTGCACTCCCTTGTCTTCACTACTCGGTGACCCTCTATTGTGGATTTCCTCTTGGGTAATTTAGGGGAGTATGTGCATCATTGCATGGAAAACACCATGAATTTGAGTCATTCGTCAAGTTTTTTTGGCTAGCAACCAATTCCCTATGTGGATTTGGTGGGACCATCTGCAAAGGAGTATGAACTAGGATGATTTTATTTGTAGGTTATGCCTAATGATTTGACCTTTTCCCTCCTTCATACTAGTTATGCTGATATGGTGGCCTCCCACCTTGATAATTCTGGAAAGGGGTCTTCAAGGGCATAACTTGTTGCCTTTTCAGGTTTATGATCTCATTTGAGAAGTTTCATAGTACACTCTTTCATGTCATTAATCTTTGTAGCTAGAATTGATTAAGCATACACACTTGTTTGAGAAGTAGGATATATGTATATGGGAGGAGATGCATGTGAGGTACTTGGGGATTCCTCTTGCAAAATTAATAATTTTGGGAACATAGGCTATGGCAGCCACAAGGGAAGTTTCCCAACATCTATCAAGTTGTTCTCTACTCTGATAACTAGTTCATATGCATTTGACAACAACTGGCCTCTAAGAGACTGGATCATCACAACTATGTTTGAGTTGAAGGCCTTACGATAAAAGATGATGGCCAAATCTGCGGGTGGTTGGGCCACTACTGGAATCCTTTTCCAGGTTTGATGAAACCTAGTATTAAAGTCAATAATAGTATCTTGCAAGGCTCTTTTGATAGTAATTAGTTGTTGGAGGAGAGATGACCAATCTCCCTTGTCATTGAATCAATCAAAGAATATGTTGCCTAGTTCATCCCAGGTGGTGATGGAGTTGGGCAGAAAAGACCAATACCAATCGAGAGCCCTCCCCTTGAAAGAGGCATCTAGCAACCTTAAGGCCATATTTTACTCTATGACATGGTGCACAGTACAAACATTCACAACATCTTGAATATGTTCTGTAGCATTCTTAAAGTCTTCCCGTGTGAACTTAGGGAGTGCCTTCAAGGCATTAGAAGAGATAGAATCCTAAATAGTCGAGGCTACTAGAGGGATGAGTGGAGTACCACTATTTCATGCCATAAAATTTCTTGGTGGTCCTGAAGTATCTATTTTCTATGGTTGTTGTGCTATGCTATACCTTGTGAATCCTTGACATGTTACAACTACTAGTGGTGGTAGTAGTAAGCTTGGATTTTGTGCTACTAATGACCTTGCAACAAGCCTTCGACTCATAAACTCTAAATCTATATAAGTTTAGGTCCCACTAGGTGTGCCTGAAAAGGAATTGTTGATGCCTAAAACTTTTGCTCTTGACAAATAAAGTCCTATGGGAAGCTTTACAAAAATGGGATCAGATTTGTTGTTTGTGAAGCAACCTTCAGGATTTTAGAATTCGTCTCTTCAAATATTTGGAGAGAAAAAGAGAAGGAAAAGAAAAAGAAGTTGAGATAAAACTAAGGCGATGCACTAGAATTATCAGTCTATTTATCTCCTTATCTTGCATAATACAACCTAAAAATTCTCTAAAATGTTATAGACAATGTTAAAAGAGCATAAGGATGATTTAACCCATGTAACACAAATAAAATCCTAACACTATAAAATAATGAAATAGAAACAATAGACAACAAATGAATCCACACATTTAGACACAAAATACCCCATCCTCTTCATTGTTGGGAAAAGAAAAAATTACAAAGGCCGTAATTGATGTAGTATAGGGTATTTAATCCTTCTCATGAGGGGCACCTATTAAGGTTTGAGAATGGAAAACAAGAACTTCTATTTCTATTCAAAATTAAAACTATTACATAAACTGTTCTCCTGGTAACAGTCGTGAAAACCATCCTCTTGGACCCTTTACAAAAGATAGAACCTCTATATAGGCCCAATGGCCTTGGTGCAACAGAGTCCACAAGACAAAATAAAGTGACCCCTAGAGCTTGGAAATTGTCCTCATGATGAGGTTTTTGTAATTGAAAGGGAGTGCTTTGGCTCACTTTGGCTCATATGTGTAAATGGTCTTTAAATCCTAGAGATGTAGCACAAACTTAACACCCAATGATTCCTTGAGTTGACATGTGTCTCCCTTCAAATTTCTTTGGAAATTCATATCGGAAATAGGGCCCATCCTCCTACACCAATGGAACATCGTTCTTATATGAAGGAACTTCCTTTTCTATTGAGCCACACAATGCCACCACATGGGGGCTCACTCTTTTAAATTCCTTTGATTTTTATGTCGACAGTGTCGGAGCCATTATGTGGCATCTTGGTGTTATCTATAAAGGGCTCTTAGAACTCTTCCACGAAGGATGAGTGTAGGAGTGCCACATGGCATGAGTGGGAGGAGTTGATACTTAGCCAAAATTTCCTAAGGGGCACAAAGGAAATAGGAAGCCAATATATAATCCACCCAATTCTTTAAACATGTCTGTGGCCAAAAGCCAACTACCCAAGAACTCAAAAATGTGGATTTGATCCACACCAACAATAAAAACAAAGCTAGCTAGGCTCTAATACTAATTGAAAGGAAATCTAGATGTGGAAAAAAATTAAAAATACAGATTTAAGTAGGAGAGGGTTACAAAAACCTTGTTATAAATCTTTAACTATAATAGTTTAAGATGCACATTCATTAAATTTTAGATTTAAACACATAAAACCATAACACACAAATTTATGTGGGAAAACCCTTTTGAGAAAAAAACCACACACCAAAGCACAAATCAATTGTATTATTAGTAACAAATCAATTACAATACAATAACAAAGTCTATTCTCTTGCAGGTATTCTTACACTGTGATACAAATTTGGAGTAATTTCAGTAGCATAACAACTTCTCAAAAAATACAAAAATCATCTCTTCAAATGCATAAAAATTTCACATATTTATAAACCTCTATCATGGGTGCCTAGGAATGCCATGTGTCATCTCCAAAATATTTGCATGCATGCAAGCTGAAATAGAGAACATGCACAAGTCCCAACTGACCAAAAAAACAACCTGTCAATCATGCAATGACATGCACCAACATACAACCACATCCAAGGCATCCAACTCCAATATTTTATGCAAATATTAAGTATCCTTAACATGCATGACATCCCACTAGAGAAAATTAAGCCAACTACCAATTTTGAACTTCTCTTTGACTTCTATTCAACCTGACTAGTTGTCATAGTCCCATTTAGCATTTTTCCAAAATATGACATAATAACTCCAAAAGCAAGGACACATGTCACTATGTCACACCTTTGAGGGGTTTTCACAAACACCTCTTCCCAATTGAGCGCCCAAGTTACAAGTGGCATAATTTCATGCTCTCCACCAAACTTGTAGGAAGCCAATTCGCAAATAGGTCCCACAAATTATTTTATCAACTTGGAAACATATCACTTAGGATTTAATTAATAAAATATACAATAGAGGGACTAATTTAATAAATTAAATAATATTGAGACTCTCTAAAGTTGAGACACCTTAATCTCAATATCCATCAACCTATCCTCTCTAGCTTATCCCCTCATAGCTCCACCCATGAATTTTTAAGTTGCTTAAGGTGTTAATCCCCTCTAGCACACAAACACAACTATATTATCACGAGTATTAGCATATTTTCTCACAATAGTGTATCCCACTTATTGGACATCCTAATTTTTATTTTTTTGAAATCACATATTTTTTAGAAAAAGTAATTATTTAAGCTTTAAAGGGTTCCATCTAAAGGAGTTTGATTAAATGGGGTTAGATTGAAGCACCTTAGATCATACCTCCTTTGATAGAAAAACCCTAGTATTTGATGTAGGAGCATCCAGTGGTGTAAGGGAAATCTTGCATCACCCAAAAATATTGTATTTTTTTCATTTGTTTGTAGTTTCCTTAGTTGTCTTGGAGCCCATTGCAACTCATGTAGTCTTTGGGATAGTTGAAAGTTTGAAACAACTAAAAATAGTCGCCTACTATTTTTAGTAAGTCAACCTATTCAATCGCATGGACACAAAAATTGACCCCAAGGAGTGAAATTGGAAAATAAGATTTTTGGTGAAAGAATCATCTCAAAATCCTATACCATTTGGAAGATATTAAATTTTCATCCCATGGAATTTCTCCAATGAAGTTTACAACTGAAAATTGAGGCCCTTTGGAGCCCTAAAACAAGGTGCAAAATATTTGATCATTTAGATTTGGAAAAAGACAGCTATAGATCTCTTCGCAAGCTTTCCAATGATATATTACAATTGAAAATCTGACAGTTGGATCAAAAGTTATGGCCCCAAGAAGCCGCCCCACTAAAAAGTGAATTTCATAAAATATCTTCCTAGGCAAGAAATCAAATGGTGGGACTTTTGGCACCAAAACAAAAGGGAAAATTACACTTTCTAGAACATTTAGGGTGGTTATTGGGTAAAATAAGAGTGGGAAGTGGGTTGTAGAAGGTGGCTCCATTAGTGCAAATTGTGGCTTCGAATAATATATTTTGTTTTCAAAGTGGATTTTGATGTAATGAATCAAGCCTGTGAGGTTGTAGCTTGTAAGTTTTGAATTTGTAATTTCATTTTCTGAAAAATAATTGAAAGTGAGTTATTTTTTGTCTCGCATCTTCTGTGTTGGTATCTATTGTTGTGATTTGTGTGGGTTTTGGGTGGTGTTGCCCTCATCAGTATTAAATCAAAGCCTTAATGGTGTCTCTTTCACATCTATCAATTTAAAAAAAAAAGTCAAGTTTGCTTTATCTTTTGAGGAATCAAATGAAGTAATTTAAAAATTATATTGTATGGGTATGTAGACCTTAATACAAGATTTTCAAAAATTATAGTTATAAATGTATTTAATTTGATTATCATATTTATTTTCTATTTCTAGTGAACATAGGTTTTTCACTAAACATCAAGGTCTTTGTTCCACACATGTTGAAAAATAAAAAAATAGTTTTTTTTTAATATTGAGTACTAGTATTGATATCCTTATTTCAATGAACAAGAAAATTTTAATTTGGATATTGTTAGAACATAATGTTATTAGGGATCAACCCTTTTAACATTTATATATTGTTGTAATATAAGGTTATAAAATATTATATATTCTATGTTTTATTAAGCATATACTATATGAAATAATGATAGTATAATAACTATTAGATTATTAATTATTTATGAATGGTTGTTTTGAATAGATATGACTAATACCCCTTAAGGTAATTTGTCACTCTTTCTCTAATATTTAAATAGGTTCTCTCTCATTTGAATGTGTGTGAATTTGAACAATTATAGTGAATTGTATCACTATGCACATGAGGTATTATCAGCCATGTGGAAGTACGTAGAGTAGTGTCCCCAAGTTCAATTTTTTTTTGTAGACTATTTTTTGTAAGTGCTTTAATAAAATGACCCTTTATGGGGTTTTTTAATTGAAAGGGTTTTCTTCATGTATATCTTATGTAATATGTAAAATCTATACTTGTATGATTCTCATATTATTTATTTCATTTTTTATTTATAATGGTTAGTATCCTAAGATCCTAATTTCTAACATGGTATCAAAGGTAATTAGTTTGTGCTAATTAGTTACTAAATATAAATTTAATTTATTTACTTATTTTCTTAAATTACTTGTATCATTGTGTTTTGTACTAAGTTAACATCAATTCCTTTGAGATTTGTGAAAGTTGTAGATTTATTTGATAAATTTTAGAATACATTTTCACCTCCTTAGGTAATTATACGACATTATGTATGTATGATTTATTCCAATAAGATAAATTTTATTTTGGAGAAAAGTATAGATATTTTGTATCAAAATTGACAAAATGTCTAGATGACTCTAGAGAAAAGTGAGTGTCAATAAAAGTGAAATTTTTCTTATGTAGAAATTAAAAACTCCCTTGACGTAGGATTTCAAAATTCTCATACAATTTTTTATATCCCCACTTTGAAATTCTACATAGATTAGAAAAAATAAAGATTCAACTTTTACATACACATTTATATAATAACATCATGATTCCACTTTTTCCCTTGTCATTTACAACTCATTTAAAATATGCCACTAGAGTCTAAATTTGAAAAATTGTATGTATCCAAAGAGGCATCATTCTTCTTAAAAAAACATATCTATCTTTTGTTGAAAAATCACCTCATTTCCTTCAAAAATGATTTAAATAACTATTGACATCATCAATAATCTAAGTTAGGTCGTTTTGTAAAGGAAGGATAGGCTTGGCTTTGTCGAGCTTGAAGCACACAAACCTAATTTTTATTTTTATTTTTTTAATGAAGCACTTGATTTGTTTGTATTTTACCAACAACAAAAATTAATCATTAAAAGGAAAAAAATACTTCAGCATGGTATAGTTGTTTGTAATGTGAACATAGGCAATGATAAGTTTAAATATAGGAGAGGGATTCATAATGGAGCAGGGTCCAATAGTGGGGATAGAAGTAGTCCTCAATGGGCCCCATAGGGGAGCATTTTAATATCCAATTGCAAGACACTTTTTATCCATAAAGTACGCAAAGTGACAAATCATATGATGCCACATTAGCGCACCAATAAAACATGACTTAATGCACCACTATCGGTCTCACTTTTTTTTGGGCCTTTTTGGATAACTCAACAAAAAGCATGTTGATGTGGCATAATGTTTGATGGTGTGGCCCTAAAATGAAATATAGAAGCACATGAGTTGCCAAATAAACTGTTGTACAAAATTGGGAGTGATTTGAAATTTCCACCTAGGATTTTGAGAAATGCAAAGTTAGGGTGCTCCACTATAGGCCCCCCTCCCCTATGTAGGCAACAAAAACATGGAAGGTAGTTCAAAATTTCACACAAAATGATTATATTTGAATTGCATAAATATAAAAGGATGGCAATTCCTTAGAATGTTAGAGGTAATTGATTTGCACTATTACTAAAGTTTTTAAAGTGGTGGTTCTATAGTTTTATGTAAAAAATATTTAATCTTATAAGAATTGACCATCAACCTTAGCTTAAAGAATCTATATGGTTGTTAGAGTGCTTCCTATTGTCGTGATTTTCATTCATAATTTAAAAAAAATAAAAAAAATAATGAATATTTTAATAATTTTCACTATAATTGTAGTTAGGTGAATTTATTCTATTCTGACCTACATCCATTTTTTTGGATTATTGAATGTGCTAGCAGATATTCAATGAAGGATGTGTATTGTATTGCTTTGAGAATATTCTTTCTTGTAGTATATTTTATGAACAATATTTTTATTGTTCATACGCTTTTCTATCAAGCTATCACAATGATAAACATTAAATTTGTTTATTAACTCATAAATGGAAGATGCAATATTTATCTAAGGGATGTAAAGGCTAGTAAATATGCATAAGTAAATTCAAACTTGATAAGGTGCTCAAGAAGATGTACACAAAATTCATACAAAAAACCTAGCCACTTATCAAATCACCTTAATACCTCTAGATATTTTTTAGAGATCAAAGAGAAAATACATTGTATAGCAACCTACCACATTAGACTTGTGAAGTCATTGGCATATCATCAATCATATGTGATGAAATTACTAAAAGAGTTTTTTTAACTCTTTGAATTTTTATATTTAGTAGGATGATTGTTTATTACTTAAAACCATGGAAATTGATACCTAAGTAAGTGTTTTAACAATAATTTAGATCACAACTCAAAAGAATGTGCTAGTTCAACCACCATGGTTCCAAAGAGGGTTGACTATTTATTGAAATTAAAATTTATCTTACTACCCTTGTGGTATTGGGTGAACTTTCTCTCAATTCCTTTTTGTTGCTAATTTGATAGGGTTTGGTATGTCATATTTTTGTTTTAATATCAAATATAATTACATATAAATCTAGTTTGAAACCTATTAAATATCACTATAGTAGTTAGTGGAATCAAAATAGATAAAATATAGTATGCCTTTGAAAGTTGTTATCTTTTAGACTCTTAATTATAGAAAATCTACAAAATAAAATGGTTTTAAATTCCCTTTATTTCTACTATGACGAGGTCTTCCAGACTAGACCATAGTGAGGATAATTAGCTTTGAGTATAACCTTAGAGATGCAAGGATGTTTTTTTCTATATTTTTCATTTGATCCACTTTTTAACCATACAATTATATAAAATAAATATCTTATATTGATCATTATAATGGTTCTCTATCACCCTAATAAATTGTTTGAGGATAAATCTTGGAAAGAATAGCTCACACAATGTTTTTTTATGGATCGTTATTATATGTTTAGTAACATGAATATTTTTTTCTTGAAAGAAACATGACAAATTATTCATACTTATTTTCATGAAAATATCATATGATCTTGTTAATGATCTTCAGACTATCTACATTCAGATTGACTATATTCTAGATTTATGAGAAATTTTACTGTTACCTATTTTTTCACTACAAGCTCAAATAGGTAGAGCTGAATTAAATTCATCATTGAAAGGTACAAAAAATTTCAAATTTTGCTACTAAAGTATTCATTATCCATCATTAAAAATCAGATTACATTTGATTTTTAGTTTTATTATGCAAGTATTTGTAATAGAAAATTGGACATTTGCATAATAAATGTTGTTTTATTCATATTGTAAAAAGCTGAAATCCCGCACAAGCCGTGGGAATAGCTGAATTTGATTTTCTTAATCAAATAATGAATACAAAGAAGGATCTAATGCTACACTACTAAAGATAATGTAAACATGAAGGAGGGGAGCAATTCATCATTACCTGTGTTGATGAAATGTTTTTACTCGATGTCTTCAGTTGTTGTGCTTCCAAGCTGCAACAGTTTTGATTCCGCGCTCCATGCATCTACAAAATTGTAAGGGAATGGTGTTAGAGAAATGATAAATTATATCCTACTTCATACCTACACTACCAACAGGAATGTAATATATATCCAATCAGGCATTCACCAGATGATTAAATTTAAAGGCTGACGGTCAAGGAACACGAAGTTCAATGGAAGCTTTCAGCTTCGATTATTTTTGCTAACTTGTTTGTTTAAATGTGCAGGAACAGGTTCATTATGTTCGTGATCTATTTCATCAGATATGTGGAGAAAAACGGGCTCCCACAATGGTTGAGCTCGGCATATTAGGAAAGCATCCTCTCATTCAACATTCATACATGAGAGTCATCAAATAATCAAATATTCAATTACAGTCATCAAGAAAGGACTGTTGTAATAAGAGAAATTCACAAGAGCAACTTTTGATTCATTATGAAAAAAACAGATTGAGCAACTCATCCTTTTGCTCATCATTCAAAGGAACAATCAGAAAATGTTTGAAGGAGCATAATCAACTACATGCATTAGCTCAGTTTCAGTTCCATTTTATTCACATTGTATTCACATAAAGTATGGAGCCCCTTTATACTGAAGGGAAAACAGAGCACTCAAGCAATTAAATTGTTTCTTATAACTTCAAAGAACATACATAGTTCATCAAGAGACTCAGGAGGAATAGTGACATCATGAAGGATAGTCTACATGGCTGTAATAAGAGCATGGTTACATACAAACATCAACAAAACATCACCAATATATCAAGGGGTATGGCTGCCATTACTATTTTCCATTCCCAATTGCTTTTACTGGCAAAATTAAAAGAACAAAAAGGAACCATACTTTATGCCTATCAAAGAAAGCATCAAACATCAAGCTGCTATAGGAAGCTTATGCCCATGAACAGAGATGACATAATAGTTTATGATAGTCCAATAGCATCAGAGGCAACCATGAAAGTCATAAGGAGTTTAAAGGATAATAAAGCATAAGCATGCTATCAATGGAAAGAAAATGATAATTTAACATTCATTTTAATATTTAGAAATGATAAAAAACTTTCTATATGGTAAATGGAAAAAGGGAGTCTTTACAAAGCAAGAAAAAGCTATAGTTTGCAGCTGAGAACAATGATGCCAGTGATGGGACAACAGTTATGTTTTTTTTTCAAGATTTGGAAGAGAAGAGTCATCATGATCCCAGCATCAAGCAATGATGATTAGTAGTGGTACATGAGTCTCTCAAATAAACAGATTATACAGTTCTAATAAAAAGTAATATCAGGATTTATGTATAGATATAATTGTTGTTTTCCTCTTGTCCTTATCACCATTACACAAAGAAAACAAATATGGAACAACAGTAGGCACACTGTTGCTAATATAGACATCCGTTTGTAAATTTTGTTGTTGTTTGACATCAATAGGATCATAATCAAAGAACAACATGATTATCACTATAAAGTGTTGTCATTTTAGAATTCATATTGCATTTTGAGATAGACAAAGTGACAACACATTGAGTAGAAACAAATGTAGATTGTTGTAGAAGGAAGGCTGATGGGTGAAATTCACCATGATGGGGACAACCAACTTTTAATTTTAATGTTTTATCAAATGACAGTCATAGTTATGCGAACAACACATTCAATAGAGGAGGAGGCAATGTTAAATCTATATGATCAAAGAATGAGGAAAAGAATGCATATGAGCAGTGGCAGAGCTTACACTCCCAGAATAATGAATAGGTATAGTGCAAAGTACAATAATAGGTTTATCAAGAACACCTATTCATTTGTGGTGAAGCAATTGTATCGAGAGATTGAGTTGCTAAAAGACATGGTTGATCTTGAGAGAGATTTATTCAGAATACCAAGATGAAAGCGCATTTCTTCAAAACCACATAATACCCACATGGGGTTTTGACTAAAATGTAGATTTTTCATTGTTTTTAGCTTACCCATGTGAGGGATTTTGTCAAAAGTACAGAAAAATGCAAAAGATATGAAATGCTATCAAATGTTCCAAATAAACATGTATTGGCCGCGACCTGGAGAGTTTTTTTTGCTTTCATAAGCCAATACCATTTAAGGTTTGAATGTAAAAGCAAATACCCAGAAGTTTCAAAGCCCATGGCCAAGCACAGAAATATGAAAATACCTAGATGAAAGCAATATTCACAAAATCTCAAATACTCATATAAGGGTTTTTATTTAAAATGTAGATTTTTCCAAAATAACTGATACCCATATGAGGGTTTTTTCAAAAAACAAAAGAGGAAGTAACTGAATGTTCTTTTAAGCATATACATGGTGCAGCTTGGAGACAAATTTTGATTTTAAAATATCAACTCATAGTTGAGGGAAAACCATTTAGATTGCATCAAATCTAAAGATGCTTGAGGCAAACAATAGTTACAATACATATTTGAGTGTTTTCTTACAAAATTTTTTCAAGAAATCTACAGTGGTCGTTGCCTGTGTTACAAGTTATTTTGTTTGAAACTAAGCTCAAGATGAGCTATTTAAGAGAGAAATGTGTGGCAAAAGGAAAGGCATTCACTTACCTATGTTGTTATAAAGAAACCCTCTTTCAAGATTTTGCAAAATTCAGATGATAATGCCCAGGTCAAGCTCTTATATGGTGGCCAAATGGTGTAGCATCAACAAATAAACATAGAAACACAAACAAAAAGTACATCAGAAAATATCACATAGCCATGACCTTGAAGGTTGTTTTTGTCTTCAAAATGAATACAAGAAACCATAACACAGTTTGGAGTTAGCTTACCATTGTTTACAGAGGTAAATTCAAGCTATAGAATCTCAAAACATGGCTCCAAAGCTTCATAATCAAAACTCTTTCTCTCCACCATGGCAGCACAACAGAGCTCCAAGATAAGCAATAGTCAAAATACAAAATGATTAAGAGTTTAGGGTTCAATGGTGTTTTCTTGCCCTAAGTTGACAAGACTTTGATTTTTGCTAATGATTTTAGAAAAAATCATTGTCTTATTTTTGCCTGTGGCTTTGACTCTTAAGTCAAGATCACTATTATCATTGTGGTCAACTACTATCAAAATGTTTACAATATGCATGGTGGTCAGCTAATATTTTGGAATGGTGAATGCATATTTGAAATATATGCTAAGTATAATGTATGAAAGCCCATGAGATGGGAATTAAGCTCTTTGATTTGACATTATGCCTCAATATTATTTGCATTATTCAATGTAAGTTAATTAATTAAATGATGGATTATAAATCATTTAATTAATTTAGCCATCTTAAAATGCAAATATAAGACATTATGTGAAGTTAAGTTTTGACTATAGCCTCAAATTGGAGATCCATGCAAAGTGTTATTTTTAGATTGTGCATGGAGGAGATAAAGCATCAAAAATACTGAAAACAAAATTCACTCATGCACAAGTGGAGCAAATAGTGAGTCTCATGTTCAGTTTTAACACCAGTTTTGATGCCTAATCATCATGCACAATTATCTTGGGTAGATTGAATAAAATAAGGTGGATTTTGCATGCTTGGACCCACTTCTTATGTATTTCCAATTCAGTTAGAGCTACTTTTCAGTTGTACACATGGTGAGCGAGTTTGAGCCCGAGTTCACTCATTTTTGCATGAGTTTGAGCTCTTCTTTTGGAAATATTTATTTTTGCTCGGATCTCACTTTGGAGTTATCATTTTTATACTGAAATTGACTTTCAGTGCCACCGTCATGCATTCTGGAGCTAGTTTGAGTTGCAGTTCAGTTGTATACATTGTGACATGGAGTTCTGAGCTATTGAGACTCAATTATGACTTTGGTTGACCCTCTTTTCACATTGTTTTTGCCTTTGCCCGTGTGAGACATTTTCAAGGTGGTTTTCACTTTCAGTGAACTACTTCTTCCACCTTCTCACGCTTTGGAGTTGTCTCACATTGTATATATTGGAAAAAGTTTATCTTTTTCCTCTAGTTCTTGTTTTTCAGACTTTGCATTCTATAAAGAGAAATATCATGTAACTCATCTTTCAGAATTTAATACAGCAACAGTTTTTACAAGTTAATTTATTTGTGATCAGTAGAATTTTCCTTTAATTTCCAGTATTTTTTGAAGTTTTTCCTTCAAGATTTCAAGCATCATTATTGTGTGGGATTTTGATCAAAGGATTATTGTGTTTTAAGTTTTGTAACCTCGAATTTTTCCGTCTCCTTCATAAATATCTATATGCAATTTAGTTTAAGTTCACTGGTTATACACTGTGCATGTAATTGATTAATCAGTTTAGTCGTGAAAACCATGTTTTCCCTCAAAATTGTATTGAATCAAAGCCTCTGTTTAAAATATTCAGGTGATTAGACTATCAAATCAGGTTGTGTAGATTAAAGTAATGAGTAATCATTTTGTAAGTCAATTTGCAGTTTATATTTCCAATTAGGTGCATCACCAAAGTTTTAATCTTAGTTCATGCATTCGGTTCAATCCTTTTTACCCTTTTCTCAAAAACAAATCATTCAAGTATTAAATTGATCATCATATAGGAACCAACCTAGAATCTAGACGTCTATCTTTGCCATAAGAATACCCACAGCCTGAAGATAGTTCCCATGTTTCAACAGATTGTTGAATTTAGTCATTCAAGCATTTGGGTGCAATCTATTTGACAATAGTTACATTCTCATTGCAATGAAAACCACATATAATTAATCATGGTCTTTATTATTTCTACACCAAGAATCAATTTTTTATTTGATTAGTGTGTTACTGACTATGTTGGTGTTTTAATGTATAGAAAATATTCTATAGACTATGTCTTCAAAATAAATGGTGTAGTACTTTTAAAAATATTTCTTCTATATTTTTTAATCAAAAAGATAAATACAAAAGTAGCTCTAGGAAGAATCAATGTGGCTTTGAAGCTTTATAGAAGATTTTTTATCTAGTTACAAGTAAAAGTACCACATTGCTAAATGGTAAATAGCTTTATTTTACTCTTACCAAAGACTCATTTCCAATTACAAATCAAGAGAGAAAATTGCATTGAAAATCATGGGCACTTCACTCAAGAGAAAGGATTCCATAAATTGGAAATTGACTCTTGGATATATATGTTTAAAATTGGCACATGTGCAATCACATGGAGTTTTAACCAATAATCAACTATAACAAAAGTTGGATATCAAAGTGCTTCTGAAGTAGCTAAAGAAGCTATATGGATTACCCAACTTCTAAAATAAATTAAAATGGAATAAAGTCCTAGTACCACACTCATATGTGATAATCAAGTTGCATTGCACTTGCTAAGATTTTCATCTTTAGAGATCTACACATATTAAAATTCAAGTTCACTTCATATGTGAGAGTATTAAAAGCATATATTTGTCTTCAATATTGTCAAACTGAAGATCAATTTGTAAACATTTTATATGAATCCATTATGTAGTGCAAAATTCTCCAAATTCAAATCAATGATTGGCTTTAATGTGATGCCATTGAGGGGGAGTGTGCATGTCAGTGAGAGCACCTAGTGGCTAAATCTATATATAAGTAATATGGACATATTTAAGTCCAACATTCATAAGCAAGTTTTTATAGGCATAAGACCTCTACGAATTAGCAAGTCTTTTGGGCATATTTAAGTCTTAATAGGCATAAGAAAATCCTAAGAGGAATTACATAAGACCTATAGACATTAGTAAGTCCCATAGACATAATGTAAGTCCTGTGGGCATATTTTATAATTTTTCTCTTTGTAAAAGCATTCTATTTTATAAGTCCTATGGGTACTATGTAATTAACCTAAGGTGAGGCTAACTTGAGGAGACTTGGGCTCCAATATTTTTTTATAAGACCTTCTTTATAGCATCTTTTTAAAACATTAAGATTATAAACTGTGACAAGATGAATTTTATGTAGTTTGAAATATATGCTCTTCATTTTGGCATATATTTGTGTCCCTATGTATCAGTTTCAAAGAAGACCCACTTTAACGGGTATTTCATATTTTCTTTTACACAAATTGGCATGTGACCCCTACTAATATTAAGGGGGGATGTTAGAACACAATGTTATTAGGGGCCATGTCCTTATAACTTGTATATATTGTTCTAATATAAGGTTATAAACCTTATCTATTATATTCTTTATTAAGCATATACCATATAAAATAATGATAGTATAATAACTACTAGATTATTAATTATTTATGAATGGTTATTTTGAATAGATGTGACTAATATCCCTTAAGGTAATTTTCACCATTTCTCTTATATTTAAATAGGTTATCTCTCATTTGTGTGTGTGTGTGAATTTAGATATTTATAGTGAATTATATCACTATGCACATGAGATATTATTGGTCATGTGGAAGTATGCAGAGGACTATCCCCAAATTTAGTCTATTTTTTGTAAGTGTTTTTAGTAAACTGGTGTTTATGGGGTTTTTATCTGAAAGGGTTTTCCCTGTGCATATCTTGTGTAATGTGTAAAATCTATACTTGTATGATTCTCATTTTATTTATTTTATATTTTATTTATAATTATTAGTATCTTAAGATCCTAATTTCTAATAAATATATATAAAAAATTATGTGCTATAGAATAATATAATTATTAGTGTATGGATCTAAAAATTCGATTAGTGAAGCTTAAATCCTTAATAGAAACCACCAAATTGTTAGAAGTAAGCTATAAATCAAATCCAAAATAATGAAGCACAAATCAACATAAAGGAAATTGAATACAAACAATCAATGAAAAGTATACCATTATTCCTTCATCAGTTGACCTCCATTGCTCTTCTCTCCTTCACTTTTAGAGCCTTTTGATATGTTGCTCTCAGTTTTGGAGTGCATAAATCGATTGACTTAAAATGATAATAACAACAAAAGTTCAAAGATAGTGGTTCCAATTGTGAAGAGATGAATTTATAGAAGAGGTTGGCAAGACGAACATACGAGATTCAATATCATTTTCTCATTGTACAAAGGTTAATTTCAACATTTGTAGGTATGAGGAAGCTCAAAAATCAGGCTAGCAATTCCAAAAAATGAGTTCATGTCAAACACACAATACCAACACTCAATAGGGTAATCAATGCCTAGTGTGTCAAGAAACAACATTAACAATGTCAAATAACAACACTCATGATATCAAATAGAAATATTGGATTTAAAAAAGTAATTAAATTAGGGTAAAAACCACTAGAATTATTTATTGACTTCTTGATTTCATTTCTAATGTCAAATTCTTCATTTTTTAGGTGCTTCTAGTCTATTTTACAATGTATCAAGTCTCGAATCTTATACCTTTTTAGATTATATTAAAATTGTTTTAGTTATATATTTTGTTATAAAATATATATTTATTATAAGTACAATAAGAAGATGGTTTAACTATTTCTAGAAAGAACACCTTAGTAATATATCAAAAAATGTCTTTCAATATGTTTACATGCTTAACATATGATAATATTTTTTTTTAATGCTACAAGTTATATCATGATTTAATATTGATGTATCTCCAATTCCTTACATACTATGTGTGAAACCAATTGAAGGGGTATATAGTATCACTAGATTTCTTGATTAGTTTGATGATAGTGATGTGGTTATGATTTTTTTTGGTATAGGCAAATCTTCATTACTATATCTAGAAGGAAACCTTTATTTATGTTATCTATGCAGTCAGATCCTATTATGTATAGAGATAAAGACCTTTGACATCTCATGCACATGTTTAAAGTTATTTTAAAAATAGATTAGTCAAAGAACTTTCATTTAGCCATCTGTACAGTTAGATTGTGTTTCACACCCAAATAAATCCCTTTTATATTTCTACATAATCAAAGCTATATCATCCTTGATAATAGATAGAATCTCTAACCCTAATTCTCTTTAAATTTTTACAATCATTTTTAGCACATTGTAATTATGTACATAGAATTTTGAGCATAAAAGAACAAGCTAAACAATATAACCTATTACTCCCAAAATACATGCAACACTCAAGATAAAACATAAGAGTCAATAAAACATTGCTGAAACTAAAAAAATATCACCAATACCAACTCATGTTGCACAAAGACATGGTGTTTGTGATCAAGGATGATGGATTTGGAGATATGTGAGTGCCTTCACTAGTAGCATAACATTGTATTCCTATGTAAGATAATAATGGCTTAGATTGAGGCCAATTTGTAGATTTTGGTTATAATATTGGATGGATAAGACTAAAAGTAGAGATCAAGGGCTCAAATTGGTTGAGACATTAAAAGGACAAAAGGAAGACAAGTGTCATAGTTTGGTTGGTGGATGAAGGACCCAATATTGAAGGGGAATATGTTATGGAGAATTACCTTGGGAGGAGTGGATAGTGAGGATGAAAGGGGTTAGGAAAATCCTTTGACCCATGTGACATGGTACCAAGGCCATGACACATGTACAAGGGACCAATACTTTGTGTACAAATTCCATACTATGTACATATTTGAGGATTGTGCATAATTTGAGTGGGTTTGACTAGGATTAAGAATGTGCAAGTGAGGGATTAGTGAGTTAATTAGTTTTAACTCACTAGTATTAAATGGATGGAAAAGGGAAATTAAATAAGTAGGCATATTTATTTATTTTTTAGAAAGGGGATAGGTAATTTGATGCAGGAGCATCTGGGCAGATTGACAATCAACATCAACCAAAAATAAGCTTTAGGTTTGAATTTCAGTTTTAGTGTGTTTTGGGGTTCAGATTGTCATTTTAAGGCTCCATAGGCAGTTTTCAAAAATTATTTCTAAAAAACTCGTACGGAATGGAGTAAAATAATTCAGTAGGAGCATTCATGGAGGTAGCATGTGGAATGTGCAAAAAGAATCAAAGTCATACCTTTTCCAGTTTGGGAGATTTTAATGTCAGAAGTTTGTTAAAAAAAATGTTGGCAATTTATAAAAAGTTTAAAATTTCAAAATCCATGAAGGTTTGGGCAAAATACTTTTGCAAGGGTCTATGGGATACCATTCCAAAATTGCACGCCAATTTTTGTGCGAATTGGATAACTTTCATTTTTTCACTTGCGAGCACCCAATTCCACACTTCCAAAGCACCAATTTGATTAAATTTTATTTTGCAAAGGTATTATGGAGGCCATGAAAGTCAAATATCAATTTTTATTTCATATTTAATTGTTTATCTATTGCTCATATGGGGGAGTTTGGAACATAAAAGAGGTAAACGAATCAAGATTTTAGAGCTTTTAAAATTCCCATAACAGAGAAAAACACCCCTTGAGTAAAGGCAGAATTTGGAGGAGTTTATGGAAGTTTAAATGCCTCATTTAAGGCTGAATAAACATAGAATATGGATAGATATGCTTGGGGAGAGTGGATCACCCATTCTAGGGCAATAATTGATAACTTTCAATGCATTTTTTGGGGGTTTTTGAAGAAAAACGTGGGAAGAAGTTTTAGAGGAATGGGAATGAGAAAGATATCTCTGTAGAGGTATTTGTTAGAGGTTTTTTGTTGCAGGTTTGAGCAACACTAGTGAAGGAAAGATAATGCACCAGTGTATAAGAGGTGCTCAGATTTTGGAGTTGTGTGAAGGTTTGAACAACAACAATGAGGGATTTGGGGCAGCAAGAAGAAGCTACAGGGAGAACATTTGTGCAGATTTAATTTCAAAAATGTATTGAGCAAATTTGTACTTGTGTAAATGTGAATGAAAGAATTTTTAGATTTGATTTAAAATGGTTTGTCTCTTGATTTAATCTTTGTTGTTTTGTGAGTTCATGGTATGAGGTTGTCTTTGTTTGCATCATAATTAAGGTAAATTTTAGATATATTTACCTAAGGGGGACTATAGAATAGGGTTGATTAATGGTTTTAGGCTAGGAATGGAATTGGGTGAATAGCAATGAATATTCAAGATGAATAGTGACTATAAAATTAAATAAAAAATATTATTTAATCAATAAGGGGATGAAAATTGGATAAAAAGAGATTTATTCAATCAATTATAGAGTAAATGGTCAAGTTATTAGGCTAATTGATGATATATCAATTTTGGTTGTCTACTATAATTATGTTGATTTTAATTCTTGATAGAGGCAACTTATTTGCAAAAAAATCCATGCTTACATGCGCTTGAGATTGAACACTCATGGTAGAAATATTGCACATAGTCCACACCTATTATCAATTACTTTACACAAATTTGGTGTCGTTTGAGTATCTAAAAAATATTTAACTTCCATGCTAGTTGCTTGATTTTTCTTTCATATGCATTTTCACAGTAACTCACATGCAAGTCAAAGTGAAGAGAAAGTGTAATTTAGTGAAAATTGTAATAATATATTTGACATATTTACTTCTAATATCACTCTTCTATTATTATATACCTCCTTACTTTCAATATTATTTTATTCATACATCTCTAATATCACTCTTCTATTATTAAATACCTCCATACTTTCTATATATATTTTTAATTATTTTATTCATCCTATATATATAGCCTTGTTACATATCATTAATGCACATCCTATAATTTATGTAATCTGTCTTTACTATACACATAAATATTTATACTTCATATATCCTTATATGTCTATGTTATATATTGGTATTATTTATTGACATACATAATAATTATTGTTCTGATGTGTAATTATACATCTCTACACATATAATGCTAATTTTATTATTTCACATCAATATCTTTTCTTACATATATTCCCACATACCTCATTACTTATATTTATATTTTTCTCATTCACTTCTCTATTTTTTATATAGATTAATGTTGCATATCATGTCCATTTCTTATTTCTTTATTTCATACATGCATATTATAATATAATATATAATATCTTGCTTGATATTTATCATTGATTTCCTTCTTTCTCCATTTTATTCCTTATTTTCAAATCATCCTATCACCTCCCCAAACCTACCTCACTTTAAGTGTCAAGTCTGTAATCCATAATCATAACTCTCATCTTCTTGTGATCTAAAATGTTGATGCAAAGTACACACTGTTGAATCCAAAAAGGACTCTTACACTAACTTCATGGACTATAGAAAACTCATTCCTACTAATTAAAAAAAAAATCCCTCCAATTGAGTACCCCAAATGAAATGGTAGTTTTGAATGTTATTAAATATATATTTTTTGGAGGGAAAATAAC
>VDFB02271358.1:1262672412-1262725113 GCA_007258455.2 Sequoia sempervirens
ACAAATCAATTACAATACAATAATAGAGTCTATTCTCTTGCAGGTATCTTTACACTGTGATACAAATTTGGAGTAATTTCGGTAGCATAACGACTTCTCAAAAAATACAAAAATCATCTCTTCAAATGCATAAAAATTTCACATGTTTATAAACCTCTATCATGGGTGCCTAGGAATGCCATGTGTCATCTCCAAAATCTTTGCATGCATGCAAACTGAAATAGAGAACATGCACAAGTCCTAACTGACCAAAAAAGCAACCTGTCAATCATGCAATGACATGCACCAACATATAACCACATCCAAGGCATCCGACTCCAATATTTTATGCAAATATTAAGTATCCTTGACATGCATGACATCCCACTAGAGAAAATTAAGCCAACTACCAATTTTGAACTTCCTTTTGACTTCTAGTCAACCCAACTAGTTGTCATAGTCCCATTTAGCATTTTCCAAAATCTAACATGATAACTCCAAAAGCAAGGACACATGTCACTATGGCACACCTTGGAGGGGTTTTCAGAAACACCTCTTCCCAATTGAGCGCCCAAATTACAAGTGGCATAATTTCATGCTCTCCACCAAACTTGTAGGAAGCCAATTCGCAAACGGGTCCCACAAATTATTTTATCAACTTAGAAACATATCACTTAGGATTTAATTAATAAAATATGCAACAAAGGGACTAATTTAATAAATTAAATAATATTGAGACTCTCTAAAGTCGAGACACCTTAATCCCAATAGCCATCAACCTATCCTCTCTAGCTTATCCCCTCATAGCTCCACCCATGAATTTTTAAGTTGCTTAAGGTATGAATCCCCTCTAGCACACAAACATAACTATATTATCAAATGAGTATTAGCATATTTTCTCACAATAGTGTATCCCACTTATTGGACATCCTAATTTTTTTTTTTTTGAAATCACATATTTTTTAGAAAAAGTAATTATTTAAGCTTTAAAGGGTTCCATCTAAAGGAGATTGTTTAAATGGGGTTAGATTGAAGCACCTTAGATCATACCTCCTTTGATAGAAAACCCCTAGTATTTGTTGCAGGAGCATCCAGTGGTGTAAGGGAAATCTTGCATCACCCAAAAATATTGTATTTTTTTCATTTGTTTGTAGTTTCCTTAGTTGTCTTGGAGCCCATGGAAACTCACGTAGTCTTTGGGATAGTTGAAAGTTTGAAATAACCAAAAATAGTCACCTGCTATTTTTAGTAAGTCAACCCATTCGATTGCATGGACACAAAAATTAACCCCAAGGAGTGAAACTGGAAAATAAGATTTTTGGTGAAAGAATCATCTCAAAATCCTATACCATTTGGAAGATATTAAATTTTCATCCTGGGGAATTTCTCCAATGAAGTTTAAAACTGAAAATTGAGGCCCTTCGGAGCCCTGAAACAAGGTACAAAATCTCTGATCATTTAGATTTGGCAAAAGATGGCTATAGATCTCTTCACAAGCTTTCCAATGATATATTACAATTGAAAATCTGACAGTTGGATCAAAAGTTATGGCCCCGAGAAGCCACCCCACTAAAAAGTGAATTTCATAAAATATCTTCCTAGGCAAGAAATCAAATGGTGGGACTTTTGGCACCAAAACAAAAGGGAAAATTACACTTTCTAGAACATTCTAGGGCAGTTATTGGGTAAAATAAAAAGGTTAAGTGGGTTGTAGAAGGTGGCTCCATTAGTGCAAATTGTGGCTTCTAATAATATATTATGTTTTCAGAGTGGATTTTGATGTAATGAATCAAGCCTATGAGGTTGTAGCATGTAAGTTTTGAATCTGTAATTTCATTTTCTGAAAAATAATTGAAAGTGAGTTATTTTTTGTCTCGCATCTTTTGTGTTGGTATCTATTGTTGTGATTTGTGTGGGTTTTGGATGGTGTTGCCCTCATCAGTATTAAATCAAAGCCTTAATGGTGTCTCTTTCACATCTATCAAATTTTTTAAAAAAGTCAAGTTTGCTTTATCTTTTGAGGAATCAAATGAAGTAATTTAAAAATTATATTGTACGGGTATGTAGACCTTAATACAAGATTTTCAAAAATTATAGTTTTAAATGTATTTAACTTGATTATTATATTTATTTTCTATTTCTAGTGAATATAGGTTTTTCACTAAACATCAAGGTCTTTGTTCCACACATGTTGAAAAATAAAAAAAATAGATTTTTTTTTAATATTGAGTACTAGTATTGATATCCTTATTTCAATGGAGAAGAAAATTTTAATTTGGATATTGTTAGAACATAATGTTATTAGGGATCAACCCTTTTAACATTTATATATTGTTGTAATATAAGGTTATAAAATATTATATATTATATGCTTTATTAAGCATATACTATATCAAATAATGATAGTATAATAACTATTAGATTATTAATTATTTATGAATGGTTGTTTTGAATAGATATGACTAATACCCCTTAAGGTAATTTGTCACTCTTTCTCTTATATTTAAATAGGTTCTCTCTCATTTGAGTGTGTGTGAATTTGAACATTTATAGTGAATTGTATCACTATGCACATGAGGTATTATCAACCATGTGGAAGTATGTAGAGGAGTGTCCCCAAGTTCAATTTTTTTTTTATAGACTATTTTTTGTAAGTGCTTTAATAAAATGACCCTTTATGGGGTTTTTTTAATCGAAAGGGTTTTCCTCATGTATATCTTATGTAATGTGTAAAATCTATACTTGTATGATTATGATTCTCATATTATTTATTTCATTTTTTATTTATAATGGTTAGAATCCTAAGATCCTAATTTCTAACATGGTATCAAAGGTAATTATTTTGGGCTAATTAGTTACTAAATATAAATTTAATTTATTTACTTATTTTCTTAAATTTCTTGTATCATCGTATTTTGTACTAAGTTAACATCAATTCCTTTGAGATTTGTGAAAGTTGTAGATTTATTTGATAAATTTTAGAATACATTTTCGCCTTCTTAGGTAATTATATGACATTATGTAAGTATGATTTATTCCAATAAGATAAATTTTATTTTGAAGAAAAATGTAGATATTTTGTATCAAAATTGACAAAATGTCTAAATGATTCTAGAGAAAAGTGAGTGTCAATAAAAGTGAAAATTTTCTTATGTAGAAATTAAAAACTCTCTTAACATAGGATTTCAAAATTCTCATACAATTTTTTATATCCCCACTTTGAAATTCTACATAGATTAGAAAAAATAAAGATTCAACTTTTACATACACATTTCTATAATAACATAATGATTCCACTTTTTCCCTTGTCATTTACAACTCATTTAAAATATGCCACTAGAGTCTAAATTTGAAAAATTGTATGTATCCAAAGAGGCATCACTCTTCTTAAAAAACATATCTATCTTTTGTTGAAAAATCACCTCATTTCCTTAAAAAATGATTTAATTAACTATTGACATCATCAATAATCTAAGTTAGGTCATTTGGTATAAGAAGGATAGGCCTGGCTTTGTCGAGCTTGAAGCACACAAACCTAAATTATTATTATTATTATTTTTAATGAAGCACTTGATTTGTTTGTATTTTACCAACAACAAAAATTAATCATTAAAAGAAAAAAAATACTTCAGCACGCTATAGTTGTTTGTAATGTGAATATAGGCAATGATAAGTTTAAATATAGGGGAGAGGGACCCATAATGGAGCAGGGTCCAATAGTGGGGATAGAAGTAGTCCTCAGTGGGCCCCATAGTGGAGCATTTTAATATCCAATTGCAAAACACTTTTTATCCATAAAGTACGCAAAGTGACAAATCATGTGATGCCACATCAACACACCAATAAAACATGACTTAATGCACCACTATCGGTCTCACTTTTTATTTGGGCCTTTTTGGATAACTCAACAAAAAGCATGTTGATGTGGCATCATATTTGATGACGTGGCGAAGTATAAAAGTGCATGAGTTGCCAAATAAATTGTTGTACAAAATTGGGAGTGATTTAAAATTTCCACCTAGAATTTTGAGAAATGCAAAGTTAGGGTGCTCCACTATAGGCCCCTCTCCCCTATATAGGCAACAAAAACATGGAAGGTAGTTCAAACTTTCACACAAAATGATTATATTTGAATTGCATAAATATAAAAGGATGGAAATTCCTTAGAATGTTAGAGGTAATTGATTTGCACTATTACTAAAGTTTTTAAAGTGGTGGTTCTATAGTTTTATGTAAAAAATATTTAATCTTATAAGAATTGACCATCAACCTTAGCTTAAAGAATCTATATGGTCTTTAGAGTGCTTCCTATTGTCGTGATTTTCATTCATAAGTTTAAAAATATATATATATATATATATGAATATTTTAATAATTTTTACTGTAATTGTAGTTAGATGAATTTATTCTATTTTGACCTACATCCATTTTTTTGGATTATTGAATGTGCTATTAGATATTCAATGAAGGATGTGTATTGTATTGTTCTGAGAATATTCTTGCTTGTAGTATATTTTATGAACAATATTTCTATTGTTCATATGCTTTTCTATCAAGCTATCACAATGATAAACATGAAATTTATCTATTAATTCATAAATAAAAGATGCAATATTTATCTAGGGATGTAAAGGCTAGTAAATATGCATAAGTAAATTCAAATTTGATAAGGTGCTCATGAAGATGTACACAAAATTCATACAAAAAACCTAGCCACTTATCAAATCACCTTAATACATCTAGATATTTTTTGGAGATCAAAGAGAAAATACATTGTATAGCAACCTACCTCATTAGATTTGTGAAGTCATTGGCATATAATCAATCATATGTGATGAAATTACTAAGAGTTTTTTTAACTCTTTGAATTTTTATATTTAGTAGGATGATTGTTTAGTACTTAAAACTATGGAAATTGATACCTAAGTGTTTTAACAATAATTTAGATCACAACTCAAAAGAATGTGCTAGTTCAACCACCATGGTTCCAAAGAGGGTTTACTATTTATTGAATTTAAAATTTATCTTACTACCCTTGTGGTATTGGGTGAACTTTCTCTCAATTCCTTTTTGTTGCTAATTTGATAGGGTTTGGTGGGTCATATTTTTGTTTTAATATCAAATATAATTACATATAAATCTAGTTTGAAACCTATTAAATATCACTATAGTAATCTACAAAATAAAATGGTTTTAAATTCCCTTTATTTCTACTATGATGAGGTCTTCTAGACTAGACCATAGTGAGGATAATTAGCTTTGAGTATAACCTAAGAGATGCAAGGATGTTTTTTTCTATATTTTTCATTTGATCCATTTTTTAACCATACAATTATGAAAAATAAATATCTTATATTGATCATTATAATGGTTGTCTATCACCCTAATAAATTGTTTGAGGAGAAATCTTGGAAAGAATAGCTCACGCAATGTTTTTTTATGGATCGTTACTATATGTTTAGTAACATGAATATTTTTTTCTTGAAAGAAACATGACAAATTATTCATACTTATTTTCATGAAAATATCATATGATCTCCTTGTTAATGATCTTCAAACTATCTACATTCAGATTGACTATATTCTAGATTTATGAGAAATGTTACATTCTCATTGCAATGAAAACCACATATAATTAATCATGGTCTTTATTATTTCTACACCAAGAATCAATTTTTTATTTGATTAGTGTGTTACTGACTATGTTGGTGTTTTAATGTATAGAAAATATTCTATAGACTATGTCTTCAAAATAAATGTAGTACTTTTAAAAATATTTCTTCTATATTTTTTAATCAAAAAGATAAATACAAAAGTAGCTCTAGGAAGAATCAATGTGGCTTTGAAGCTTTATAGAAGATTTTTATCTAGTTGCTAGTAAAAGTACCACATTACTAAATGGTAAATAGCTTTATTTTACTCCTACCAAAGACTCATTTCCAATTACAAATCAAGAGAGAAAATTGCACTCAAAATCATGGGCACTTCACTTAAGAGAGGATTCCATAAATTGGAAATTGACTATTGGATATATATGTTTACAATTGGCACATGTGCAATCACATGGAGTTCTAACAAATAATCAACTATAACAAAAGTTCAATATCAAAGTGCTTCTGAAGTAGCTAAAGAAGCTATATGGATTAACGAACTTCTAAAATAAATTAAAATGGAATAAAGTCCTAGTACCACACTCATATGTGATAATCAAGTTGCATTGCACTTGCTAAGATTTTCATCTTTAGAGATCTACACATATTAAAATTCAAGTTCACTTCATATGTGAGAGTATTAAAAGCATATATGTGTCTTGAATATTGTCAAAGTGAAGAACAATTTGTAAACATTTTATATGAATCCATTATGCAGTGCAAAATTCTCCAAATTCAAATCAATGATTGGCTTTAATGTGATGCCATTGAGGGGAAGTGTGCATGTCAGTGATAGCGCCTAGTGGCTAAATCCATATATAAGTAATATGGACATATTTAAGTCCTAACATTCATAAGCAAGTTTTTATAGGCATAAGACCTCTAGGAATTAGCAAGTCTTTTGGGCATATTTAAGTCTTAATAGGCATGAGAAAGTCCTAAGAGGAATTACATAAGACCTATAGACATTAGTAAGTCCCATAGACATAATGTAAGTCCTGTGGGCATATTTTATAATTTTTCTCTTTGTAAAAACATTCTATTTTATAAGTCCTATGGGTACTATGTAATTAACCTAAGGTGGGGCTAACTTGAGGAGACTTGGGCTCCAATATTTTTTTTATAAGACCTTCTTTATAGCATCTTTTTAAAACATTAAGATTATAAATTGTGACAAGATGAATTTCACGTAGTTTGAAATACATGCTCTTCATTTTGGCATATATTTGTGTCCCTATGTATCACTTTCAAAGAAGACCCACTTTAATGGGGTACTTCATATTTTCTTTTACACAAATTGTCATGTGACCCCTACTAATATTAAGGGGGGATGTTAGAACATAATGTTATTAGGGGCCATGTCCTTATAAATTGTATATATTGTTCTAATATAAGGTTATAAACCTTATCTATTATATTCTTTATTAAGCATATGCCATATAAAATAATGATAGAATAATAACTACTAGATTATTAATTATTTATGAATGGTTATTTTGAATAGATGTGACTAATATCCCTTAAGGTAATTTTCACCATTTCTCTTATATTTAAATAGGTTATCTCTCATTTGTGTGTGTGTGAATTTAGATATTTATAGTGAATTATATCACTATGCACATGAGATATTATTGGCCATGTGGAAGTATGCAGAGGACTATCCCCAAATTTAGTCTATTTTTTAATAGATTATTTTTTGTAAGTGTTTTTAATAAACTAGTGTTTATGGGGTTTTTATCTAAAAGGGTTTTCCTCGTGCATATCTTGTGTAATGTGTAAAATCTATACTTGTATGATTCTCATTTTATTTATTTTATATTTTATTTATAATTATTAGTATCTTAAGATCCTAATTTCTAATAAATATTTATAAAAAATTATGTGCTATAGAATAATATAATTATTAGTGTATGGATCTAAAAATTCGATTAGTGAAGCTTAAATCCTTAATAGAAACCACCAAATTGTTAGAAGTAAGCTATAAATCAAATCCAAAATAATGAAGCACAAATCAACATAAAGGAAATTGAATACAAACAATCAATGAAAAGTATACCATTATTCCTTAATCAGTTGACCTCCATTGCTCTTCTCTCCTTCACTTTCAAAGCCTTTTGATATGTTGCTCTCAATTTTGGAGTGCACAAATCGATTGACTTAAGATGATAATAACAACAAAAGTTCAAAGATAGTGGTTCCAATTGTGAAGAGATGAATGTCAAATTTATAGAAGAGGTTGGCAAGACGAACATACGAGATTCAATATCATTTTCTCATTGTACAAGGTTAATTCAACATTTTTAGGTATGAGGAAGCTCAAAAATCAGGCTAGCAATTCCAAAAAATGAGGTCATGTCAAACACACAATACTAACACTCAATAGAGTAATCAATGCCTAGTGTGTCAAGAAACAACATTAACAATGTCAAATAACAACACCCATGATTTCAAATAGAAATATTGGATTTGAAAAAGTAATTAAATTTGGGTAAAAACCACTAGAATTATTTATTGACTTCTTGATTTCATTTCTAATGTCAAATTCTTCATTTTTTAGGTGCTTCTAGTCTATTTTACAATGTATCAAGTCTTGAATCTTATACCTTTTTTAGATTATATTAAATTGTTTTAGTTATATATTTTGTTATAAAATATATATTTATTACAAGTACAATAAGAAGATGGTTTAACTATTTCTAGAAAGAACACCTTAGTAATATATCAAAATATCTTTCAATATGTTTACATGCTTAACATATGATAATATATATTTTTTATGCTACAAGTTATATCATGCTTTTATATTGATGTATCTCCAATTCCTTACATACTACGTGTGAAACCAATTGGAGGGGTATATAGTATCACTAAATTTCTTGATTAGTTTGATGATAGTGATGTGGTTATGATTTTTTTTGGTATAGGCAAATCTTCATTACTATATCTAGAAGGAAACCTTTATTTTTGTTATCTATGTAGTCAGATCCTATTATGTATAGAGATAAAGACCTTTGACATCTCATGCACATGTTTAAAGTTATTTTAAAAATAGATTAGTCAAAGCACTTTCATTTAGCCGTTTGTACAGTTAGATTGTGTTTCACACCCAAATAAATCCCTTTTATATTTCTACATAATCAAAGCTATATCATCCTTGATAATAGATAGAATCTCTAACCCTAATTCTCTTTACATTTTTATAAACATTTTTAGCACATTGTAATTATGTACATAGAATTTTGAGCATACAAGAACAAGCTAAACAATATAACCTATTACTCCCAAAATACATGCAACACTCAAGATAAAACATAAGAGTCAATAAAACATTGTTGAAACTAAAAAAATATCACCAATACCAACTCATGTTGCACAAAGACATGGTGTTTGTGATCAAGGATGATGGATTTGGAGATATGTGAGTGCCTTCACTAGTAGCATAGCATTGTATTCCTATGTAGGATAATAATGGCTTAGGTTGAGGCCAATTTGTAGATTTTGGCTATAATATTGGATGGATAGGACTAAAAGTAGAGATCAAGGGCTCAAATTGGTTGAGACATTAAAAGGATAAAAGGAAGACAAGTGTCATAGTTTGGTTGGTGGATGAAGGATCCAAGATTGAAGGGGAATATGTTATGGAGAATTACCTTGGGAGGAGTGGATAGTGAGGATGAAAGGGGTACTTCGGAGTACCCTAGGGGGAATAGGAAAATCCTTTGACCCATGTGACATGGTAAGGCCATGACACATGTACAAGGGACCAATACTTTGTGTACAAAGTCCATACTATGTACATATTTGAGGATTGTGCATAATTTGAGTGGGTTTGACTAGGATTAAGAATGTGCAAGTGAGGTATTAGTGAGTTAATTAGTTTGAACTCACTAGTATTAAATGGATGGAAAAGGGAAATTAAATAAGTAGGCATATTTATTTAATTTTTAGAAAGGGGATAGGTAATTTGATGTAGAAGCATCTGGGCAAATTGACAATCAACATCAACCAAAAACAAGCTTTAGGTTTGAATTTCAATTTTGGTGTGTTTTGGGATTCATGTAGCATCTCTCAGCTTTGGAAATCTCTTGGTGCACGTTCAGATTTGCTTAAAGTCAGTTTTGTCAGATTGTCATTTTAAGGCTCCATAGGCAGTTTTCAAAAATTATTTTTGAAAAACACGTATGGAATGGAGTAAAATAATTTGGTAGGAGCATTCATGGAGGTAGCATGTGGAATGTGCAAAAAGAATCAAAGTCATACCTTTTCTAGTTTGGGAGATTTTAATGTCGGAAGTTTGTTAAAAAAAAATGTTGGCAATTTACAAAAAGTTTAAAATTTCAAAATCCATGAAGGTTTGGGAAAAATCCTTTTGCAAGGGTCTATGGGATACCATTCCAATCTTGCACGCCAATTTTTGTGTGAATTGGATAACTTTCATTTTTCTCACTTGCAAGCACCCGATTCTGCACTTCCAAAGCACCAATTTGATTAAATTTTATTTTGCAAAGGTATTATGCAGGCCATGAAAGTCAAATATCAATTTTTATTTCATATTTAATTGTTTATCTATTGCTCATATGGGGGAGTTTGGAACATAAAAGAGTTAAACAAATCAAGATTTTAGAGCTTTTAAAATTTCCATAATAGAGAAAAATGCCCCTTGAGTAAAGGCAGAATTTGGAGGAGTTTTTGGAAGTTTAAATGTCTCATTTAAGGCTGAATAAACATAGAATATGGATAGCTATGCTTGGGGAGAGTGGATCACCCATTCTAGGGCAATAATTGATAACTTTCAATGCATTTTTCAGGGGTTTTTGAAGAAAAACGTGGGAAGAAGTTTGGGAGGAATGGGAAGGAGAAAGATATCTTTGTAGAGGTATTTGTTAGAGGTTTTTTGTTGCGGGTTTGAGCAACACCAGTGAAGGAAAGATAATACACCAGTGTATGAGAGGTGTTGAGATTTTGGAGTTGTGTGAAGGTTTGAACAACAACAAAGAGGGATTTGGGGCAGCAAGAATAAGCTACAGGGAGAACATTTGTGTAGATTTAATTTCAAAAATGTATTGAGCAAATTTGTACTTGTGTAAATGTGAATGAAAATTTTTTTAGATTTGATTTAAAATGATTGTCTCTTTATTTAATCTTTGTTGTTTTGTGAGTTCATGGTATGAGGTTGTCTTTGTTTGCATCATAATTAAGGTAAATTTTAGATATATTTACCTAAGGTGGACTATAGAATAGGGTTGATTAATGGTTTTAGGCTAGGAATGGAGTTGGGTGAATAGTAATGAATACTCAAGATGAATAGTGACTTTATAAAATTAAATAAAAAATATTATTTAATCAATAAGGGGATGAAAAGTGGATAAAAAGAGATTTATTCAATCAATTATAGAGTAAATGGTCAAGTTATTAGGCTAATTGTTGATATATCAATTTTAGTTGTCTACTATAATTATGTTGATTTTAATTCTTGATAGATGCAACTTATTTGCAAAAAAATCCATGCTTACATGTGCTTGAGATTGAACAATCGCAGTAGAAATATTACACACAATCCACACCTATTATCAATTACTTTACACAAATTTGGTGTCGTTTGAGTATCTAAAAAATATTTAACTTCCATGCTAGTTGCTTGATTTTTCTTTCATATGCATTTTCACAGTAACTCATATGCAAGTCAAAGTGAAGGGAAAGTGTAATTTGGTGAAAATTGTAATAATATATTTGACATATTTACTTCTAGTATCACTCTTCTATTTTTATATACCTCCTTACTTTCAATATTATTATTTTATTATTTTATTCATACATCTCTAATATCACTCTTCTATTATTATATACCTCCATACTTTCTATATATATTTTTAATTATTTTATTCATCCTATATATATAGCCTTGTTACATATCATTAATGCACATCCTATAGTTTCTGTAATCTATCTTTACTATACACATAAATATTTATACTTCATATATCCTTATGTCTATGTTATATATTGGTATTATTTATTGACATACATAATAATTATTGTTTTGATGTGTAATTATACATCTCTACACATATAATGCTAATTTTATTATTTCACATCAATATATTTTCTTACATATATTCCCACATACCTCATTACTTATATTTATATTTTTCTCATTCACTTCTCTATTTTTTATATAGATTAATGTTGCATATCATGTCCATTTCTTATTTCTTTATTTCATACATGCATATTATAATATAATATATAATATCTTGCTTGATATTTATCGTCGATTCCCTTCTTTCTCCATTTTATTTCCTTATTTTCAAATCATCCTATCACCTCCCCAAACCTACCTCATTTTAAGTGTCAAGTCTATAATCCAAAATCATATCTCTCATCTTCTTGTGATCTAAAATGTTGATGCAAAGTACACACAGTTGAATCCAAAAAGGACTCTTACACTAACTTCATGGACTATAGAAAACTCATTCCTACTAATTAAAAACAAAATCCCTCCAATTGAGTACCCCAAATGAAAATGGTAGTTTTGAATGTTATTAAATATATGTTTTTTTGGAGGGAAAATAACAAACTTATTATACCCTCAACATAAGCTACTCAACCATCAAGTCATTTCCCTATGTTACAATTATATTATCTTAATCAATTGAGATGTTTGATATTAACTTACTTTTAGCTCACCATTAAATTCAAATTGAACTCACAAAGAATGAGTATCAATTTGCTAATGGTCAAAGAGTGATAGTTCAACGCCCAAAGCACAAAGCTTCTACTAATTTTGTAAGATGGTAGATCCATTGTATCAAATGACAACATCAATCTATTGCATATACAGTATTTTAAGCATGAAATGTGATCATTGACTTTTGAAATTTAGAGAGTTTATTCTAATTTGATATAAATATTTCTCTTCTATATATATGGTAATCTAGTTTCTTCTTTTGATAATAATCAATCTCATGTGTTTAGTGAATTAAAGCTTAATAGATCATGAGCTACCATGTGGAAAAAATAAAGGTTTCTAATGAGTTATGTCCTAAAAAACATGAAGATCAAATATTTGTTTTAATCTAGATGAGGATGGTGTGGCAAACGGGAATAGAAAAACTTATCATATATTTAAAAATGTGATCTTGGAAAAAGTAGGTGATTTGTGGTCTATAAATAAAAATCAATGAATGAAAACTAATATGAATTACATCCTACATAATCCTACAAGAAGAGTATTACAAGTTATTACAATCAAAGTAAATTTTAGCAATATTTAAATATTAAAAAAGCACTTAATATAGAAAATGAATAGAAGTGAGAAGAAGAATTTTAGAAAAAAATAACCACAACATAAAGTGATACCAAATATACCCTAGAAAAGCCTGCATAAAGGAAAATCCTAACCTCTAAAGCATCAAATCCAATGTATTAATCAACAACCAGTAGTTACAATAAAATAGTAATATTTATGCTTCACAAATCTACACTTAAATTTGAAGGAATTATAGTACCATTAGCCCACTTAAAATTTGACATACAATCTCCATCCCAAGCCCTTTATTTATAGACCAAAGATACCTATGAAACCAAAAATTATTTTCCAAAACCATTAGCCAAAATCAAGTCAAGGTGGTTCAAGTCCAAACCATGAGTTGCACCTCTAAGAGTAACTCTTCCAACATAGAATGCAACTCCCAATTGACCAATGTGACCTCTATAAAAAAAGGTTCTAAGTGAGACTACCAAGCACTCCAACTTAAGGCAATAATTACACTTACACATGACTATAAATAATCAAACAAAGATGCTAAACATAATCCACTTACTAATCCATATTCAATGACTTCTTGTGGTTTTCATAAGACCAATGACACATGATAGAGAGTGCATATCAGTATATAGATCCTAATCATTCTAGAGTTAAAATTTTAGTGACTTTGGTAGCCACGTTTTCCCCCCAAATTAATTAATGAGGGAGTGTAGGGGGGGTGAAGCCCCTCTTGTGAATTCTAGGAGCCTATCCTCTTGACAGGGGGCTAAGGGGCAGATCCCACAATAGGGCTCTAGTGACAACACCCCCAATGGGAGTTGGGAAGAAAAATTTCACTATATTTTATAAAGTAAATTTTCAAATAATTTCTATTGGAAATTAGTTTTGTAACTACGTGGAAATAGACAATTTCTTGCTACAGTTTGGGAGTGAATAATTGCACGCGAGAAGATGAATCTACATGCAACATTCAATGCAAATTGTGGTTTTGTGGATTTTATAGTTTTTTGTGGATGAACACACAATAGAACGTAGGAAGTTGAGTGCAAGTTTGTGGTTGAGAATGCAACAACGCAAGTTGCACAAGAAAATGTTTGAGAAGTTGCACACAACTATGAATTATTGTTATGAGTTAATTAAAATACTATACCTCTATAATTTTCTAGAGATTTAATAAATATTGGGCTATTGTTTGAGGACGTAGCCCATATTGGGTGAACCACGTTAAATTTTTTTATCTTTGTGAATTCATTTTTCCTTTAAACTCTATTATTTGCATTGGTTAATTATTTAATCTAATTAGCTCTATCCTACTATAAATCCCAACAATGTCAACTGTGGGATCTCAATGTTTCATCCAAGTAAGGTATAAATTTCCATATGGACACATTATATACAATATTGAAAATATTAAATAATCATTTCTAAACTCAAGTCATGTACAACATGTAGTCATCTTGTCCTAATAATGAAGGTCACTAATTAAAGTTTCTTGAAGTTACTACAAGTTCTTGGACCACAAGCAAGGTTATTCTGAGTTATGGACATTAAATCTATTATTAAAAAAAAATTTATGGGTTTTTAGAAAAAAAATATTAAAGCCCTTATAAAATGCATGCTATTTTTATTTCATTTTAAATTTTATTTTTTTTGCAAAGGAAAGTAATAATATTTTTAAAGTAAATGTGAATTCTTTAAAATAATTAATAGTAAAAAATTAAATATCAATAATATTAATAATCTAGAACATTATGTTAGTTTATAATTAAAATACTATATGAAGTCAAAATCAACAAATTTACATTTCAACTTGTTAGAGTCCTTTCCTCATGAACTTTGGGATAATTTTTTTCCTTAATGCATTAATCAAATCAAATTTTCTCAAGGCAGATTCTATAGAATTAACCTAGACTGTATTAAGATGTCATATAAAAGAATTGTATTAAATAAAGCTTAATATGATTAGTACATCTTGATAATAGAGGAATTTAGTAGTAGTTTTTTCCATGTTAACAACTAATCATCAAATATCAAGGGCACATGTTCACTTCATATTGATCCCACAAAAGCGTGTCCTACTTTTAGACCAAAGTGGGACATTGAAATCAGATTTGTTCACCATATTTTCACTTTCTGACACCTATGATAACTAAATTGTTAAGAATTTGAAGATGATGTGAACTAGTAGTTTTTAGGTTATGGTTTTTCTTACGTAACTTTTAATAACTTAATTTTTAGAGCTAACAATATTATAAAAAAGTGATGTTACTTCAATAAAGCATAACTTTATTTGTAGAAAGGATAAAATTATTAAATTTTAAGCATAGATTCATAACACCTATATCTAGTGCATATTTTTTTTTCATTATTTTTTGTTGCATTTAATAACTTTTTGAAGAAAGATTAATTATAATTCAATTTACTTCAATAATGCATAATTTTTTTTATATGCATTTGAATTAACTTCATTTTTTGTTGAAATAAGATAATACCTATTGCATAGATATTTTTTAAAATAAAAATTATCTATTTTACTAGTTTTCTATGTATGTGGAATAGACACCTTGACGATTGTTGAAAAACCTATGTCCACTAGAAAATAGAAAATAAATATAATAATCAAATTAAATATATTCAAAAGTATACTCATTGGAAAGATTATTCCAAGTGCTACAATACTGCAAACTATCTTGTTTATTTGATTCCATTTGAAGGTTCAATGGGAGGTTTGAAGCTGATATTTCTAAGGAAAATTTGAGGCCTAAGGTGAAAAGATCATTTCTAGGGCCTTTGTTCAAAGATTTCAAGGACCTTTGAACAAAGGTATGATCTTCCCACAAAAAAGGGGAACACCTTTATTTGAAGATGTACACTTTCAAACGAAGCTCTATGTTTGTTCAGAGATGATTATTGCCTCACCTTCAAACGAAGGTGTTTTCAACTCTTTTCTCTCATCCATATTGAAAAAACTAGTGTCCCAAGTTTGGGACACACTATTGTGGGTTTACCCATTACAAGACAACTCACTATTCAAATTCTTACACAATTGACATGTCTATGTCAATACAGATTAGCTATACTATTGATAGTATGATGGTTTCTCTTTATATACTAATATTTAGCAAGGTTCAAACAACCCTTATCATGCAAATCATTTACTGATTGAGAAAGATCAACTTCTTTTAGGATTTTCTTAAGTTTGTTCAATAGGCCTTCTTGATTAGTTTCAAGGAATTTTAGCTAATCTTGAATCTACCCAACCTACTTGCCAAATTAGTGTGCATGTTGAGAGTTTCCTAAAATAGGTGAGAAAGGTTCACCATTTGTAGAGAGATGTTAGAGGGAAGTGACAAAATGATAGCTTCTAGAGGAAAAAATATTATAAAATAGAACAATACATTTAATTTTCTAAATGAAATGAGCAATTACATGTTGGAAAGTTTTAGATGCATAATTACTAAAGAGTGGAACATCCAAGAGAAACTTTCATATAGAAGTTTATATTAAACATGGTGGGAAAGGAAGTAAAAATGTTAGACCAAATGTGTTAGGAATGGAGATAGAATGACAAGGAGTGCTTGATGAATTCCATCAAAAAGGGACAAAGGAAGTGAATGCTATGGAGGAAGTGAATATGGTTACCAATTGGTAACTTAAAATGAAATATTTTTTAAGAGAATAATTGAGATCGTGTATAGAATTTGAAATGTCAATCAACAAAAGTAAGTTTGATCTACTTGAGTTTGGAGAAGGGGCTCTTCTAGTTGGCATTAAGTTTGAAGTCAGACAAGATAAGAGGTAGCAAGAACTAACAAACAATCTTGATCAGAAATATGGTGAGTGGCATCATTCAATCAAGACCAAACCTTAGAAAAATTACGCTTACATAAGATAGATATCTTAATTAGAAATGAAAATTGCACTAAAATTATAATATTAGAAATAACAATAAGATTTTTAAAAAAAACACAAAATATAAAATTTGAACATAAGAACACAAAATAACAAAAAAAATTGGGATAGAGCTCACATAAAGAACTCTCTAAATGAACATGGTTAAAAGGGTAGATAAGATTTTTTCATTACTATAAACCAAAGAAAAGTTTTCATAAATAAAAAATTCTATTAGGAGAAGTCTAAACTACTTCTATCTACTCTTTTCCTCGAGCATCTATTATAATTTTTTATATATAAAATGTATATAAAATTTTTCTAGTCAAATGAAGACAAGCATACCAATTAGACCGAGGACATGTCCAAGCAACATCCCAGATACATGCCATCCATATATTGTCCATAATTGAAATTAAATATAAAATTTATTATTTGTCATACCATTTTTTTAAGATAAAATAAATATGAAATTATATGCCATTTAGATAGGCCACCAACATCAATAACCGTTTGAAGCTACCTCAACTTATTTTTCATTATGACTTACTAACAAATAAAATAAAAAAACATTTGAGAGGGCCCTTCAACATGTATAAAATATAAATATCGAAGAGATGGTTAATATTTTTATTTTTTAAATAAAAAATAATGCATTTTCCTACGAGTTAAATCATTCACTTATTTATAATGTGTTGAAAATCTATTCATTAATTCAAATCATTCACTTAGCTAAATTCTATTGATTAATTGGGTGATCCCACAATACCGGTTTACAATTTTTGGCCAAACTGGACACTGAACTGATTTTTTCTAACTAAATCTTCACTTTCGAGCACCTATAGCAGTTAAATCATGAGGAATTTGAAAATGATGCAAACTAGTGATTTGTGACATTTTATATATTTTTGTCAAAAATTTTGAAATTAGATTGCACTTCTTTTTCCATCTCCTTCGAAAACTAGTTTTTTCAATAAAAACAATTTTTAAGTAGTGACGCTCACTGTATAACACAACCTTTTTTTCATGAAGGATAAAATTCTATTTTTTTCAAATTTAGATTTGTAACTACAATATCTAGTGCTTCCAATTGGTTTCATAGTGTTTTATTGAATATTTTTTCCTTATTCAAGTTTCGAAGTCAAACCAATTACAATTCAGACATAGGTGGACCATATAACACAACTTTTTTTGTATGTATCGAAATTCAATTTTTTTTCTTGAATCAAGGACTTCAATATCTAGTGCACTCATATTTTTCAAAAAAAAATTGATAATCTTATATTTTTCCACGTGCAGAATAAATAGTTTGGTTTTCGGTGAAAAACCTACATTCACAAGAAATAAAAAAATAAATATAATAATTAAATTAAATTTATTTAAAATTATAATTTTTGGGAAGCTTATAATGACTACATACTTACAAAAAATAAATTTTAAATGAATTCATTTGATCCCCCAAAACGTAAATCAAAATGGTTTTTTATCAGCATTTTGATAGGTGTAAAGGAGACTCATTATAAGTATTGTTTAAAACTACCGGGCTTCTATCCAATGGGGTTTGATCTAAGGTAGTTTGATCAAACCCTCTTCAATTGGAATGCTTTAAATGGAACTTTTAAAGGCTTAAGTCATTATATTTTCTAAAAATATGTGATTCCAGCAAAAATTAGAATCTCCTAGAAATTGTAAACCAGCTTTGTGGGATCACCCAATTGAGAATATGATTTGTAAATTAGGCAAATAAACACATCATAAGGAGCAAAAAAGAAAAATAAAATGAATCATATCTTAAAAATAAAATATCATTAAAAAATTTAGTAAAAAAAATATAGAATCATATTTCAAAAGTAAAATATCATTATAAAATAAGTCACAACAAATATAATCACAATGATCAAATCATAAATTAATATACATATCTTAAATAAATTATAGAAATCATGTCCAAAATTTCAAAAAATAAAATTGGAACAATTTATTTAAGAGTTATTTTATTTTCTATATAAATATCATTTTTAATATCTATTTAAACTACTAAATAAATTCATGAACACATAAATAATTAGATAGATAAGAAAATATACACACTGTATATTTTATCATTTACTTGAGAATTATTTTTATTTTTATTTTAACAAATTGTCTACTTTAAATTTTATTTCAATAGTTTTTTAATTTTTCTATAATAATAAAACAAATAATACAATACATGCAAACAATTATAAATTGAAAGTTAGGGTTATGAGAGGAAATCCCTCAAGAAAATTTGGGCGAGTGTTGTTGATGTGCTTATGCACTATGTGACTCTGGAGGGGAGGTTTACTACGATTCTTGGTCACCACTTCACTCTCCTCAACCATTTTAGACATGGTTTGTCCATTTCTTTTCCTTTTTTCATGTTATCATCTTTTGAGGTCTTTGTGTACGCTCATTTGAAGAATAGGAGGGCTCTTGTTCTCCATAAAGGTCTTATTTTACTTATTATGGAGCATGTTAAGTCTCTTCTCCCTGCTCTAGCCATTAAGGGTAAGGAGAGGACTTTGAGTAATGTATCTGGCTCGTCAGACTCAGATTCTTCTTCGGATGAGGAGGAAGAATGGAACAAAGAGGAGGAGGATGTGTCTTTGGTCATTGCGACTATGTCTTCGAAGAAGAGGAAGTTGGGTGGTTCTAAGAGTAACAAGGCTCCCAAGCAACTTGCCCTTTCTGAAAGCGAGGATACGGAAGTGGGCTTGGAGGATTCCACACCCAAGACCGCAGAGGTGGCTATTGGTCAGGATTTTTTTGGTGGTGGCCTTGAGGTGGGGTCATAGGATAATGTTTTGGGTTTGGAGGATAAGCCGCGTAGGTTGTTGAAGCGTATTACCAACCTAAAGAACAAGGCCTCAGATGGGTTGGCAAAGGACCCTAATGTGTCTAGTGTTGGCAAGGATTTTGGTGACAAGACGATGGCCATTGAGGACTCCTCGATGTAGGATTTGTCCAATGTGGGGCACGACAAGGAAATAAGGGGTCTTGATGAGGAGGAGGTGGAGAAGAAAAAATCCAAACATGAGCCTTTAAAGGTAAATCCTATCTCTGAGGACTTTTCTTATCTCGATGATGACTCTACCTCCATGTTTGAATTATTGGAAATAGCTAGGGCTGGGGCTACTGGAACTTTTAAGTTAGCTAAGTGGACTCTTCAGGTGTTCAATAAAATTAATATCAAAATTAGAGGTTTGAAGGAGAATTTGAAGAACGTTCCTAAGGGCTTGGTACCGAACATTCTTATTGATAGAATTGTGGACCTTGAAGGTTCCTACCATGATTTCAAATCTCTATGTGAAGATAGGTTGGCTACTATGGAAACCAAGATTTTGGGACTGAATGCAGATATCAAAAAGTATTTTTAGGCGTGTCATATCTCTATGAAGAACAACGCGGACTCCTTGGAAGTCCTTTTCAGGAAGATAAGTGAGCTCAGGGAGGATCAAATTTATTTCTCTGAGCTTATGGAGAAGGAGCAATTGGTTAAAGAAAAAGGTAAAAAAGATGCTAAGGATGATGATAAAGGACCTATTGTTAAGGGGTCAGCTGATTGGAAGAGATCCTTTGATGAAGGAGCTATTGGATATGATCGAGAGGCATAGAGGTGAATAGCTTGAGGTGGCCAACACCCTGAGTAGTTTGAATTAGTATCTGGTCTTCTTCTTAGTTGATTTCTATCTCCTGTTGGGTTTAGGTTTTTTTCCTATTGTTTTGTTGTTTTGATGTTGTTGGGTGTTGTTGGTAGTTTGTTGTCTTATCTTTAGATTAGCACCCATTTTGTTATGTTTTTTGGTTGATGGGTTGCTACTGGAATTTTGTTGAAAATCCTTTTTAGCAGCACTTTGTATCTTTTGTTGTAAAGGGTTTTAGGTCCCTTCAAAACCTGTTTTTCCCTTATAATCAAAAAAATTATAAAAATTGTTAAATGAAAAACAATTCCAACACATTAATTTTTATATATTTTATTCTACTCACTTTTTGGGAGGGGCCACTTTTTTATTTTATTTTTTCTTATTTAATAATGTGTTAGCATTTCATGCCCCCCTTTATGGTCCACCAACAATAACTGATCTAAGAGATCTTACCTTGTCCATCTTGCATGATGTTACTCCTCTAGACCTTGCATTAACTCTCTTTGTTCATACCTTAGTCAAAATCCAAATTGAAAAAATCCAAAAATGACTAAGTGTCAAACTATTGAGGTTTTGGGCTTTCGCTTACCCTCTTAATTGTATGTCATTTCTATTGGCTTTCGACTTCACCTTACTTTCCTTTAAAAATATTCTAAGTATAAAATTTGTCAGTCTTTCAAGTCATCGGTGATCCTCTCAATTGTCTACAGACCTTAAAGTTTCCCTAACCCTTGAAGTCTAAATCCTTGATGAAACATCAAGTGTTAGTTTTGTCAACCTTTCAGGCTTTGGTTTGTCAGTGTTATCTTTACCTTCATCTTCTTAAAACTATGTTGTAAGCAACATTCCTAACTCCTAATGACCGATGAAGGAAACATTGTATAATGCCTAGGTTTGAGGTTTTTTGATGTATTGAGGATCACATTTTCTCAATGTATTTTCGTATGTGTTAGACATTCCCCATGAAGCTCGATTCCCGAAATGTCCCCTTTGCATTTACCTAGGTCCTTTAATTGGTTTTTAGCCTTTAGGTTTTCTCTTTAAGATCTTTCCTTTTCTACGCAGTGTGTTAAGTGTCATTCCTAATCCTCGAATACAAACTTCTCCCTTTAACCCCACATTCTTCCAAATATTTTCACCAAACTGTGATGTAGGAAAAGTGATCCTAGGTCCAACTAGGATTAACTTGTTTTCACTTATCACATTTGGATACAAAACCAACTAGGATTTATGATTGACTTGCTGCCACAATGGAGAGCCAATCTTTTAGGGTCTTGTGTCTATTTTTGTGTGTGTTATGATTGATAAATTTGATGTGTGTTTTCATGAGTCTATTTTCCATATAACCCTAGATCTAAAACTGTAATTTATCACATAGACAAAGACAAAAAGTAATAGAAAAGCTTCAGATCAGAGACTAAGATACAAAGAGGAACTTGTGATATAAATTTGAGGCTGAAATAGCTAGATAGGGGTGTGGGGTTCCCTAGACTGGATTGCTTCTTTCTCAAATTCAAAAAATTATGAGCTATAGGTTGTAGTTTGCACTATGTCTTTTTCTTGTTGAAACTCCTAGATCTAACCTGCACACATGAAAAGAGGGGGAAAGATTGTGTTGTATAGGGGCTTTCCTAAGTCAAACCCCATTTTGGTATTTCTATCTCCATGTACAATGATTAACGATGATCAAGAGGGCATACCCTAGGTCGATCAAAGGCTAAAACAATAATAATTGACTGAAATGATAAAATGACAATGTTACCTTGACATGAAATCCTTGATGAAGTCATTGCTACCAAATTTTTGCTTACAACTCAATTAGGTAGAGTTGAAACATAGTTTGTAGCTAGGAAAAGATGTACATACAGTTTCTATTAAAGTTTTTTCATTGTACAGAGGATTTTTTCAAGTGAAGTTCAGTTTTCTTATACAAATATTCTTTACAACAAAAAATTACACAAATTTGCATAGTATTGTTGTCTTTATTCATTTTACAACAAAACATTATGTCCCACATAAGTCATGGGAGTAACTGATCATACATGATGAAATAAAACATAAAAAGTAAAATATACAATTGAAGAAGTAATGAACATGAAAGGAAATTTGATCTGTCATTGACTGAATGATGAATCATGAAGTTGTTAGTTGTGTCTTTAGTTTCAGTTGCTCCAGCTCCAACTCCTTCCATTGTCACTCTAGAAATACCTACAAGGGATGAATGTATTGTGTTAGAGCTTAGGACCAAATTTCTCTTCATATGCATACATCAACAGATATATAATCTACTCCTATAAATCATTTGATCAGATATGCAGAATTTCACAAACATTCAAGAGCAGAAGAATTAATGCATCATTGGAAGCTTTCAGCTTCATGGTTTTGCTAACTTGTTTGTTCACTATGCAAGTATAGGTTCATTTGATATTCTAGATTTTCATGTTTTGACATCACAACATGTGGAGAAAATGGGCTCCCACAAGGGTTGAATCCAACACACTACCCTCACGATGTTTGAGAGGGATATGAACTGCATTTTTCATCAATGAAAGTGACTTCAAGTCACAACAGTCACTGCAAGCAAGGAGAAATGCATATCATTCATCAGTGAGTACATTTGAATCAAAAGATTGCACAGTCAATTGGAGGAGTAGTGATACAATCGGTTGGGTAGGTTTATTGTATTTAAGTTGAGTAGGTAATTCTTGCAAATGATCAAAAGATAGTGGAGTTTCAAGAATGTTGTAGTGTTTGAGTATAAGGACAAAAAAATGAATTCAAGAGGACCCAAAAAACTAAAGTGGACTAAGACAAAGAATAGAAAGATAGTGAGAATGCAAATACAGTGCACTACTAACCATGACAATGAACAAATTAAAATTGTCTCAGTCTTGAAAGGGTGGAATAGTGAGCATGAAAATAATAAAATGATGACAATGAAAAAGGGATGATGCATGGTGTTAGGGTTGTAGCTATGAAGGATTTTCTTAATGCAGAGAATAGGGACACTCATGCAAAGGTTTTATGAAGGAACAATGACAAGGAGATCTGTCAAGGTTAGAAGAAGACACTATCATAGTTCATCAAGACAACTTGCAGGGATCCATTATACAAACCTTATGAATTACAAGACTGTCACTGCCTTGTGATAGAATAATCAATGAATCCTAAGGCCAAAACAACTTTCAAATGCAAGATCTCTAGTGTAGAGCCTAAAAGCAAGGTCTTGTATGATCATATCAACAAATGAGAAGGAAAATGATACTAATTTCCTTTCAAGAATATGTTGATGTTGTTATGATAGAATGACAATTGATTCTTCACCTAGACAAGGTAGCAGCATTGCGAAGTTCATTAGTTGCTTTCTTAATAAGTTTGAGATTCTATAGCTCTTAAGGTGTAAGAGGTTGTCAAGACATCTTTTAGGGAACTATCAGAGACATTTAGAATCCTTTCATAAAAGTAAAGGGTTGAGCATCAATTGATATAGTGTTTTGAGCCTTTTCAAAAGCTAAGAATTTTGTCAAGAGCCTATGATCATTCAAAGATTTCATCAAGAACAGTCTAGTGCAAGAGGGAAACAACACTCCCAAAAGACAGAGAAATAGTAGCAGTCCCCTGTTATGATCTTAAATCATGTTAAAACTTCTTCTCTTAGCTTATCCTTTGTATAGGGTTTCATGCTACAACCAAAATCATTGGGTTACCTAAGATTGGGATTAGGTTGTTGGGGTTTTTATATGGTGAAAACTCATTGTTTTGTGTTGGAAAGCACATGGATGTATGTCTTTGGTGTAATAAAATCATGTATGCATTGAACAAGAATAAAAAAAGACTTAATTGGATCCTTTAAAGCCTTGCAATAGGGAATATGATAACAGATGCAAATCCATACATCTAGATAGAAATCTGAACCAATGGAGAGCATGATGGTTGACAAAGGTTTGTATCTTTTGAGGTCTACAAGTTGTAATATATAGATAGGATACAAAGGTATCATGGGGAAAAGACTCAAACCATAGCCTACAAAAAGGAGAAACCCTCATGCTTGCAAAAAGAGGAAGAAAACGGAAATGAAAGCATGGCTAAACACATTCACACACGGCATCTGGTAAACCATATCATAACAAATGCAATAAATGGAGGTTTACAAAGGATAATGCAGGGGCTCTTAGGTATTTCCATTTTCTTCCCATACAAAGTGAAGCATGTGGATCTCATGATAAAGTAAACAATCGAGGATTTTGGTTCTAGTTTTTGCACAGAAGTTTAAAACGATAAAATCTATTGGTAGGCGGTTTAAATGAAAATGGTGCAAGGGAATGGGATATTTGATTGCATGTTATTTAAGCTTAAAGAAGGTTTCTTTCACAAAAATGAGAGATTATTAACATTTATATGCAAATAAACAAGTCACCACTCAGTCTTAGCTCATCCCCTATAAGAAAATCTGCATGAATGGCTCGAAATCTTTAGAGAACTTAATGGAACCTCTAGAGAAAGCTCGAGTGAAACCCCAAAAGGTGGCCAAAGCAGCTGAGTAGAATGCAAGATGAGAAGTGAAAGTGAAGTGAAGAAAGTTCGTGGGTATTTTGTGTTTAGGGTTATCTTTGTGCCCTAATTTTGGCCGACCCTTTTTGGGGTAATTTTTCACTTTTTTTATTAACTTTTTTTCAATGAGTATCAAACAAAATTGGTCAACCCCCTTAACTTTTTCATGAGTTGAAATGAAATAAATAATGTAAACTTTATTGAAGCAATCAATTATAAGTTGCTCCAATAAATGTCATGAAGATGCGAGAAAGTAGACAAATCCATAACACATAATGAAGTGAGTCATAATTGTTTACTTCATTCCTTTTTTAAATTGTTAACTTCATGTCAAAATCATGCAAAATATGAAGAGGTGGAGTTAAACTGGAGCATTTAGGCTTGATTTTCAATGAGATGGTTGAGTTTGAAGTTGACTTTTGTCAAACTGGTTGAGAGGGGAAGTTTGGAGCTATTCTAGCTCAATTTACATCAGTTGTGGCCCCCTTTTCAGGCATTTTCATTTTTATTCATGGATAAGTTTTTGGGAGATATTTTCAGATGTAGTTAACTACAAGTGCCACCTCTTGGCACTTAGAGACTCTTTTTTTTATATAGGGGGAAGAGACCTATTTTTTTTGCAATTATTGCTTTCTACTCTCATGTTCATTATAGAGAGTCATAGAAGTTTTGTAACTCAAATTGATCCACTTGAAGCAACAAATTCCTTATTTTCTCAATAAAGAAAGTAGAGTTATCCTTCTTGATACTTCATGTGTAGTAATGAGTGAATCATTGATGATATTTCTGTGATTCATGCTTAAGAATCCTTCGATTTTGTCTCTTTCAAGCAATAATAATGCAAGAATATGCATGGTTGATGCAGATCATAGCTTGTGCTAGCTTTTTTAGTTGTTTAAAGTTGTGAAAATAGGTTGTTTTCCTTCAAAAAACTTTGATTTCAATCCTTATATATGAAATACTTATGTGTTACATGCTTAGTTGAGTTGTGTAAAGACTAAAGGCCTATTTATTGGAATAGATTGTGAATTTGACTAGCAAGTAGATCTAGAATGCTTGGTGCATCACCTCCTAGGATAGGTTTCAATTAAAATTTTCTTTCTATCACTTTTCCTTTCAAAGAAGGTAGTTTGTAGGAGGTATCACAGGGAACCTGCCCTTTACCTAGAGATTCATCTTCACTATGAGCAACCCACAGGCATGAAGATGTTTCCATATCTCAACATGATTAGCTGAGTCTAAGCTTAGCTAGGGTACAATCCTAGTTGATAACAGTTTTTAGCATGCCCGGTGGGACTGTTTGGGTTCTCCCAGTCCAAAAATTTTCCACATAATTCTAATTTTTGGTGTGAAAATCAGTATTTACAACCTTTGGAGGCAAGATCTACACACACACCTGTGACTCAAGGTACAAATCTACTGGTTTCAAAAGGTCTAGTGCTGGTATGTTACAAAAATCATCTATTCACTTTATTTTTCAGCTCTTTATATGAGTAGAAGTGTTAAATTTTCATATTTAATATGAATACCCACCACCATACTATGAAAATATTGTCCATGAGGCTCCTTATCAACCATACCCAAGTAGCTATAATGTTGGTTTTAGTCCAAATAACCTTTTTACAAGTAGTTATTAGCATACTCAAGATGCTTACCACATACCTACCTCTACCCAATCTTCCAATTAGCCTCCAAATTATGAAATTATGGAGTTTAGAGATATGACAAACATGATTAAAGATACCTTGCTAGACTTCAACAAGCAAATGGATGACATTCAGAGGGAGCAAGAGATCAATTTTTAGTTGGAAGAATGTTCTTATCAAGCTTACCTCCATGAGTAGGAGGAGTTGGCTCATCAAGCCCAACTTCATAGGCAAGAATTGGAGGCACAAGGGAGACAATTTGCAAAAAAAATTGCAAAAGAGTTGGTAGCTCAAAAAAGGAAATATGAGGAGAATCTTGCAAAATTGGAATCAGAATCAACCTCTTCTGCTTCATTAGAAAAACTTGTACTTAAGCAAGAAGCTAACCCAGCTATTGCCTTTCCAAACCCATTTTTTTGGAAAAGGCATTCCTATGTTCAATACACTATGCTTCATACAAGATGAACCTATTCTTGACCAGGTTCAGTCTACAATCCCTCAAGAGAAGCTTCTTGAAGAGCCTATTTTTCCTCTAACATCCCAAGAAACTCCACAGGTTTATCTAGTTGGCCCTATTGTATCTCCAAAGAGTTGTTATAGTAAACATGGCAAGTTGGAGTAGCAGGATATAAAGCAAGAAGTTGATAGACCAAACCTGTTACAAGAGGTAAATGAGGTTGTAGATCAAGAACAACAAGATATAAAGCAAGAAGTTGATAGATCAAACCTCTTACAAGAGGTAAATGAGGTTGTATATCAAGAGCAGCAGGGCATAGATCAAGAAAAGGCTTATCATTTTCAAGTTTTAACTAATTTATTTGATGAATTACCATGTTTTGTGAGTCATGAAGAAGGTGAAACATAAATCACAACCATTTTAGCTTCAAAACAACAAGAAAGGGTTCAAAATTTTGAAGTTTTGACTCCTCAACAAGGCTGTGACAAGGTAATGAATAGTCCTCTTTCACAGAAAAGCAAAAATGATGCAGAGGAATTTTTTTGGAATGATCTTGAGGTTTTTGTTTCAAGTTTAGACACCAAACATTCATCTTTTCATGAAGAATAAAATTAGGAACAATTGGTTGTAGAGGTGGAAAAAATTGTTGAGGTACATGTTTTACCTGATTTATTTGAAGAACTGCCTTTGATTGTTACTATTGATGAAGAGAATGTATGTGAGCTAACAAAATTAACAAGTGATCAGTAAGAGAATGAAAATCACATTGACAGAGAGCTAATCCATGAACAAATGAGTGAGGATAGCATTGTTGTGGAGGTTCAAGAGTCTAGTATGCATGATAACATGCCTAAAATGGAGCATAATCAAGAGATTGAAAGAATGGTTCAGATAGAGCAACAAAGGGTGATGGTTGAAGATTCAATTGACAAAGAGGAATCCAACAAAGAAAGTCCAAAGAGAAGCATCTCAATAGGATGCCTAATCAGACATTTTTCTAGACTAGAGGCAAAACATGAGATTGATGTTGAAAAACAACAAATTTCACCTACTTATGCACTTCAAACCAACATCATTCTTGATCAAGCTCAAAGGGTAGGTGATTTTGTCTATGTTTTCCAAGAATTTTTACAACAAATGCTTGTATTTCTAGCTATGATTCACTTCTTTTCAGTGGTTCAAAAGTGTGTAAATCATTCTTATTTGAGAAGAAAAGGAAGCTACTTTAACCAATCTGTGAATGGATGTATTTGAAGGTTTCAAGGATGATTGGTTAAAGTAGCATATAATAAATTTTTCATTTCTCCAAGTGCTCTAGGAACATTTTCTTTTTAGTTCAATTTTGTTTTCCAGTAAGTGCAGATGCACTATTTGTTGGTTTTGTCCTAAACAAAGCCATGGTAGTTGTTTTTAGTTTTAGTTTTGTTGCTGTATAGTTCCTGGCAGCTGAGTTACTGATATTTTTTGAGTTAAGAGAACAAGAAAAGAATCATATGCCCAATGGATATGCAAGGCTACTAATCCTATTTTTTTAGCAGACAAACACCCTAAGATTTTGCCAAAATGTTACCTAATTTTTGCTTACAACTCAATCAAGTAGAGCTAAAACATAGTTTGCAGCTAGGAAAAAAGGTACATACAATTTCTATTAAAGTTTTTTCATTGCACAGAGGATGTTTTCAAGTGAAGTTCAGGTTTATTATACAAATTTTCTTTACAACAAAAAATTACACAAATTTGCATAGTATTGTTGTCATTATTCATTTTACAATGAAACATGATGTCCCACACAAGCCGTGGGAGTAACTGGTCATACATGATAAAATGAAATATAAAAATTAAACTATACAATTGAAGAAGTAATGAACATGAAAGTAAATTTGATTTGTCATTGCTTGAATGACGAATCACGAAGTTTCTAGTTGTAACTTCAATTTGAGTTGCTCTAGCTCCAACTACTTCCATTGTCGCTCCAGAAATACCTCCAAGGGATGAATGTATTTTGTTAGAGATCAAGACCAAATTTCTCTTCATATGCATACATCAATAGATATATAATCTACTCCTACAAATCATTTGATCAAATATGCAGATTTCACAAACATTTAGGAGCAAAAGAATTAATGCATCATTGGAAGCTTTCGGCTTCATTGTTTTGCTAACTTGTTTGTTTACTATGCAGGTAAAGGTTCATTTGATATTCCATATTTTAATGGTTTGACATCACAGCATGTGGAGAAAATGGGCTCCCACAAGGGTTGAGCCCAACATGCTAACCTCACGATGTTTAAGAGGGATATGAATTGTATTTTTCGTCAATGAAGGCGACTTAAAGTCACAACAGTCACTACAAGCAAGGAAAAAGGAATATCATTCATCAGTGAGTACATTTGAATCAAAAGGCTTCACAATCAATTGGAGGAGTAGTGATACAATCGGTTGGGCAAGTTTATTGTATTTAAGTTGAGTAGGGAATTCTTGCAGATGATCAAAAGATAGTGGAGTTTCAAGAATGTTGTAGTGTTTGAGTATAAGGACAACAAAATGAAGTCAAGAGGACCCAAAAAACTAAAATGGACTAAGACAAAGAATAGAAAGACAATGAGAATGAAAATATAGTGCACTAATAACCATGACAATGAGAAAATTAAATTGTCTCAGTCCTGAAAGGGTGGAATAGTGAGCATGAAAATGATAAAATGATGACAATGAAAAAGGGATGATGCATGGTATTAAGGTTGTAGCTATCAAGTATTTTCTTAATGAAAAGAATAGGGATAGTCATGCAAAGTTTTTATGAAGGAATAGTGACAAGGAGATATGTCAAGGTTAGAAGAAGACACTATCATAGTTCATCAAGACAACTTGCAAGGATCCATTATACAAACCATACGAATTACAAGACTGTCACTACAACCTTGTGATAGAATCATCACTGAATCCTAAGGCCAAAAAAACTTTCAAATGCAAGATTTATAATGCAGTAGCCTGGAAGCAAGGTCTTGTATGATCATCTCAACAAAGGAGAAGGAAAATGATACTACTTTCCTTTCAAGAATATGTTGATGTTGTTCTAATAGAATGACAACTGATTCTTCACCTAGACAAGGTAGCAACATTGCGAAGTTCATTAGTTTTTTCTTAAGAAGTCTAAGATTTTATAGCTCTTAAGGTGTAGAAGGTTGTCAAGACATCTTTTAGGAAACTATCACAGACATTTAGAATCCTTTAATAAAAGTAAAGGGTTGAGCATCAATTGATATACTGTTTTGAGCCTTGTCAAGAGCCTATGATCATTCAAAGCTTTCATTGAGGACAGTCTAGTGCGAGAGGGAAACAAAACTAACAAAAGACAGAGAAATAGTAAACAGACCCTTGTTATGATCCTAAAGCATGTTAAAACTTCTTCTCTTAGCTTATCCCTTGTATCGGGTTTCATGCTACAACCAAAATCATTGGGTTACCTAAGATTGTGATTAGGTTGTTGGGGTTTTTATATGGTGAAAACTCATTGTTTTGTGTTGGAAAGCATAGGGATGTATGTATTTGGTCTAATAAAATCATGTATGTATTGAACAAGAATAAAAAAAGACTTAATTGGATCCTTTAAAGCCTTGAAATAGGGAATATGATGATAGATGCAAATCCATACATCTAGATAGAAGTCTGAACCAATGGAGAGCATGATGATTGACAAAGGTTTTTATCTTTCAAGGTCTACAAGTTGTAATATACAGATAGGATACATAATATCATGGGGAAAAGACTCCAACCATAGCCTACAAAAAGGAGAAATCCTTGTGCTTGCTAAAAGAGGAAAAAAATAGAAATGAAAGCATGGCTAAACACATTCACACATGACATCTGGTAAACCATATCATACAAAATGCATTGAATGGAGGGTTACAGAGGATAATGCAGGGGCTCCTAGGTATTGCCATTTTCTTCCCATACAAAGTGAAGAATGTGAATCTCACATGTGATAAAGTATAGAATCAAGGATTTTGGTTTTAGTTTTTGCACAGAGGTTTAAAATGACAAAATTTATTGGTAGACAGGTTTGAATGAAAATGGTGCAAGGGCATGAGATATTTGATTGCATGTTATTTAAGCTTAAAGAAGATTTCTTTCACACAAATGAGATATTATTAACATTTTTATGCAAATAAACAACTCACCACACAGTTTTAGCTCATCCTCTGTAAGAAAATTTGCATGAATGGCTCAAAATCTCCAAAGAACTTAATGGAACTTCCAAATAAACATCGAGTGAAACCCCAGAAGGTGGCCAAAGTAGCTAAGTAGAACGCAAGGTGAGAAGTGAAAGTGAACTGAAGAAAATTTGCAGGTATTTTGTGTTTAGGGTTATCTTTGTGCCCTAAGTTTGGTCGACCCTTTTTGGGGTAATTTTTCACTTTGTTTTAAACTTTTTTTGCATGAGTATCAAACAAAATTGGTCGACACCCTTAAATTTTGCATGAGTTGAAATGAAATAAATAATTTAAACTTTAGTGAACCAATAAATTATAATTTTCTTCAATAAATGTCATGAAGATGCGATAAATTAGACAAATCCATAACACCTAATGAAGTGAGTCATAATGTTTACTTCATTCCTTGTTTAAATTGTTAACTTCATGTCAAAATCTTAAGAGGGGAGTTAAACTGGAACATTTAGGCCTGATTTTCAATGAGATGGTTGAGTTTGAAGTCCACTTTGGTCAAATTGGTTGAGAGGGGAAGTTTGGAGTTGTTCAAGCTTAGTTTACATCAGTTGTGGGCCCCCTTTTCAGGCATTTTCATTTTTACTCGTAGATCAGTTTTTGGGAGATATTTTCAGATGCAGTTAACTACAAGTGCCACCTCTTGGCACTTAGAGATTCTTTTTTGTATATAGGGGGAAGAAACCTATGTTTTTCGCAATTCTAGCTATCTCCTCTCATGTTGATTGGAGAGAGTCGAAGAAGTTTTGTAACTTAGATTGATCCACTTGTAGCAAAAAATTCCTTATTTTCTCAATAAAGAAAGCATATTTATCCTTCTTGATACTTCATGTGTAGTAATGAGTGAATCATTGATGATATTTCTGTGATTCATGTTGAAGAATCCTTTGATTTTGTCTCTTTCAAGCAATAATAATGCAAGAAGATGCATGGTTGATGTAGATTATAGTTTGTGTTAGCTTTTTTAGTTGTTTGAAGTTGTGAAAATAGGTTGTTTTCCTTCAACAAACTTTTATTTCAGTCCTTACATATGGAATACTTATGTGTTACATGCTTAGTTGAGTTGTGTAAAGACTAAAGGCCTATTTATTGAAATATATTGTGAATTTTACCAGTAAGTAGATCTAGAATGCTTGGTGCATCACCTCCTAGGATAGGTTTCAATTAAATGTTTCTTTATATCCCTTTTCCTTTCAAAGAAGGTAGTTTGCAAGAGGTATAATATGGAACCATCCCTTTATCCAAAGATTCATCTTCACTATGAGCAACCCACAAGCTCGAAGATGTTTCCATGTTTCAACATGATTAGCTGAGTCTAAGCTTAGCTAGGGTGCAATCCTAGTTGATAACAATGATGCCACACCACAAGTTGCCATAGATGTTGATTGATGGATGCCCTAATTGCTTGATAGACCTACAAAAGGTTATTTCCCTAAAACATAATATATTTTTTGGATAGCATGTAGAATATAACTCAATACATCTTTATAATTTGGCATGATAGATTAGAATGTCTTCTTGCACATAGTTTGTTTCATTCTTCTTGATGTCTTGTAATATTGATCTTGATTAATGAAAGCGTTGCAATAATGCTACTAATTTTCCCCTTGAATTGCCTTGACTAATTTTAGGATCTTCAATTTTCCCAATAGATTTCCTAGGATTTCAAATGATGAAAAGGACTTGTATTTATATGCAATTCTTCTAATTTCCCAAAATTCAAATACCGATAGCTAACAAATGACTTTGGATTTTCAAATAATAAAATACTAACATTCGCATATTCAAATTGGGGCCAAAAAGGGTTGGACAAGGGAACTGGTTGCCTTAGTCCAGACACATCCTTGTTGAGGCCTTAAACATCAGGGAAAATATTAAATGCTTATTTTCATTCAGGCATTTTTTGATTTTACAAAGATATTCATAAAATGGATAATTAAATGCATAATTAGGTCCAAGCACATAAGGGGGAGCTAAACCTAGTGTGAAATTGTCAAGGGTGGCAATTTTTTATGCTATATTTGGCCCCCGCTTTATTGAGAGTATGAACTTACACTCAAACTCACATTAAATTATGGATAAGCCAAGAAGGGTTCAATTATCCAAACATTGAAGAGATAGGACAACATCAAATCCAAGGGATGCACTAGCCCCTAGATTCAAGATCCTATGGAAAAAGAATATAAGAACAAAGAAACACACATGAGGTCTAATTCAACATGAAAAACACAAAGCATGCATAATGAAAACATAATGAAAAATAGACACAATGCAAAAATAATACAATACATGAAGTAAACATGCAAAATACACAAGCCAAACATGATACCATGCACAAAGTAAACATACCCAAGACAAAGAAAACATGCAACAAACATAGAACAAATAATAAAAACACAATAAAACCTAAACACAATGTTAGTACTAAAAAGAGATTTGATTTAGTAAGGTAAAGAGATCTCAATCTTAAATTTATCTCAAATACCAAATGTCAACCATCGAAAGTAATGTTAGAAAAAATGGTGCTCTCATAAGGATTAGCAAGTTGCATTATGCTAAATCACTCATGAAACACATAGATCCACTGGAAAGAAATTTGTGTTATGCTAGGTGGCCATGCAAAAAGGCTCAAGTTCATGAATCAACAAGCTTCGTTATGCCAAATCCATGGACTATTTTTCAAATCACGCCTCAAGGAGCACACAAAGGTTTAATGTCACAGGGGGAAAATTGATAACCATGCCTTAGGGGGTGTTATAAACAACACCACCACCAAAGGGGTATGTCAATGATTTGAATCTCACAAGACATCAATGAAATGGATAGGGTGATATGGACCCCTTTAAAATGTCAATATACTTGCTATATTGATATTTTAGGGAAACAAAAGATGAAGAGGGGATCCTTGAAAAGAATACACACCTCCCAAAACTAGTTATCCTTGGCCCCCAAGAATAAAGGAAAATAAAGCCATGAGAGAGACTATCATATTTCTATCATGGAAAGAAATATGGTTGCACTATGAATGGAAATGAGTAAACATATGGAGCTACAAATGCCACATAGTGAGGAGCACACCATAAAAGAGAGATTATTATTTAGAATGACTAGATGCATCAACACATGGAAGAGCACCACAATCAATAAGTTGTATTTTATCACTCAATACTTGACATTCATTTGTGGAATGATCACGTCCTCGATGATATGCACAAAAAGAGTGATTTTTATAAAATTTATTACATGTTGGAGGAGGAAGATTAATCAAGTGGTATTTGAGAAGCCTCAACAAAATATGATCTTTCTCCAATAAAGGTGTAGGAGACAAATTGTTCTCTTGTGAAGAACATCTTGCTTGCTTACTAGATGATGTTTTAAATATAGTAGATAATGGAGTATGAGATGTAGATGGAGAAGGCTAAAAACATAAACCCCTTTTAGAAAGGTTTGATGTATATTTCACATGATCCTTAACTCCTTGTTTCTTAACTCCTTGTTTCATGTTTTCATTATATCTATTTTTAGAAAGAATTTTAAATCCAAGCCCATAACACTTATCCAATTTGGATGGAAAAGTTTTGTATAAATTCTTATGAGAAGAATTGATTCTTTCATAAGAATGCAAATCCTTTTAAGTGTTTTATAGTTAGGCATCACCAACACATAAGGACGAAAGCTAAAGAGCCCCCATCACCATCATGGAATGATTTTTTTGGATTTTTTGATGTAGAACAAGATTGAGCAAATGAAACACAAGACTCCTTAGATGTAGATTGTGAGATTTTACCTTTGCCTACAAAAGAGGGTGTAAAATCTAATGAACCCCAATAAAAACCTGTATTTGAAGAGGAAGCCATATTGTGATTATTATTTTCAATTTGAGAAGATGAATCACAAGATGGTGTTGGAACAATCTCTAATTCTATAGTTTATGGTGGTGATATTTAATACTCCCCAATGAAAGTGGATGTAAAATATAATGATCCCCAATCATCACCCAAGAGTTTGTTCATGTTATCATTATCATTGGAAGGTAATAGTCCCACTTTTGAAGATGGAATTAAAGTATTAAGAGAGTTGGAAGTGTTATGTTCAGCTTTAATTTGTGAATTAACACTTCTTATGTCCACTTTAACCATATATATCTTGGTATGATTTTTCCACAGTCGAATCCATAAGCTTAAATATTGCATATATATCTTGTTATTGTATTCATACTTCATCTCACAATGAAGAGTAGATGAGAATCCTTTCATGGCATTAATCCAATTTCTACCAAGAAGAATATTGCATGAGAGAGTATCCAAAATGACATGGATAAGGGTAGAAAAAGTCACAGGCCCTACCTTAATGGGTAGTGTTATTGTTCCCAATGGTTTCCTGCCAACATTATGAAAACCACAAATAGCAAGATTAGTAGGTTGTATAAGATTCTTATCCACACCAAGTTTATCTTGAAGATCAATGCTACAAACATTAAGAAATGATCCAAAAATGTGATGGGAGACTCTTCTGGTAGGGTGGTGTTCATTCAAAATTCTGCAAAGGCAGGAAATATTGGTTCGATCCTTGGTGGTAATGGTGGTAGGTCGGATGTTGCTATCAGTGCTAGTGAAGACTTGTTAGCCCTCAGTGGTTCTATGGGATTTGTTGGTGGGTCCTCTTTCATGTCGTTTGTTCCAGATTCTTTTGGTGCGGATGGTGGACATCTCAATCTTGGAGTGGGGGCCTTTCCTCATAATGTGAGCCCATCCTCTTCCCCTTGACCAGAGAATCCTGGGAAAGTTGATGCTGAAGGACATAAGCATGTGGAGGTCTCATCAAATGGCCCTAGCTCATCTAGTATTTTGGGGGCCAAACCTAAGGGAAAAATCTCTTTGGTTCTGGTTAGGTTTAAGGTGAATCTGGTTACTTGGGAATACTCAATGTCTGTTCCTGACAACATTATTGATAATAGGTTGGTTTCGATGGACCTTACTCTGGTTGTGAAATTTATGGGGCCTCGCCCTAATGTGGAGCTGGTTTGTGACCTTGCTTCTAAAAGGTGGAGGTTGCAGCAATGGCAAAAGGTTTTTTCTCTTTCACCTTCATGTGTAATGAGGATATGGTTGTTGTTCTCACTGGTGGACCGTGGTTAATCGGTAATTCATCCTTGGTTCTAAAGAAATGGGAGTCAGGTTTTAATCCCAATTCTTCTTTCTCTTTGGCCCCTATTTGGGTGAGATTACTTGCTCTTCCTTTGGAGTTTTGGGATGAACAATTTTTTATGGGTATTGCCAATATGTTTGGTAAACTCCTTTGTATTGATCAAATGATGGCTTCAAGGAAAATATTAGTTTATGCGAGGTTTTGTGTCATTGTTGACCAAGCTATGGACTTTCCTGAAAAGGTGACTATTAACTCGAAGTTGGGTGATTGGGTTCAATCGATTGAGTATGAATATATCCCCTTTGCTTGCTTCCATTGTAAAAAGGTGGGACATTGGGCCAAGAAGTGCCCATCAAAGGTTAAGCCTATCTCTCCCCAACAACGGGTGGAATGGAGAGAGAAACAAAATGTGGAGGCAGGGGATGAGACTCTGAAACTTGAAGAAGTTTTGAAGGTTTTGGTTTCTTTTGTTAAGGAGGTTGGTGTTGTTGAGGAAGTTGGCCCATGTTGTGGGGTCAGATGGTGCTAATGGTGAGGATTTGGTTAAGGACCCTCTCTCTGGGGAGATTGAAGTGAATGGTAAGGACTCGTCTTTGGTAGTATCCTCTCCCAATAATGGGGAGAAAGGTGGTGGGGAAGTGACTCTTCAGGACTTTTCGGGGGCTCTTTCTAATTTGATGCTCACCTCTTTTGTCAATGACTGAGGGTTGAGTTGCCCACAGCAGGTAAAGGACCCTCATTTTTCTCTAGTCAAGACTAGAAATAGGAAGAAGAATGGTTCCCCTCTAGGGATTCCCACAAGGAATTACTCTAAGGCTGATTGTGGGTCTGAACCAAGGGGAAGAGGTAGACCCACTTTGTTGCAGAGCAGGGAGAAAGAAAGCAAAGATGATATTGCGGATGGCTCCCAGAAAACCCTTTTTGAGATGTGTCCCAAGGGAGCATCTCAGACCCCTCAATAAATATTCTCTCATGGAATATGCAAGGGTTAAATCACCCTCACAAACAGTATCTCCTTGCGAATTTAGTGAGGGATCTGAAACCATATGCGATTTTGATTCAAGAGACAAAAATGCCTATGGAAAGGTTGGAAGGTCTGAAGAATAGGCTCTTTAAAGATTGTGGTCTTCATGGTTTCAATGTGGATGGGGCATCTGGAGGTGTGGTTACCTTCTTGAATATGAAAGTTGTGGTTGGTAAGGCTGTTTACGAGGTTCCCAATCACATTGCCACTTCCTTTTATCATTCTTATGGTAATTTCTCTTGGATTGCTTCTAATATTTATGCTCCTAATGTTAGAAGTGATCGTAAGCATTTTTGGGAGAGTTTGTGTTCCTTTAGGACTTTGTTTCCTTCTAGTAATTGGCTAGTTATGGGGGACTTCAACACCCCTTTGAATGTTTGTGATAAACTGGGAGGCTTTCAAATTGATGAGGAAAGTATGTTTGACTTGATGTCTTTTGTTAATGATAATGCTTTATTTGATGTGGATTTGCAGGGTGCTTCTTTTACTGGGTCGAATCGGAGGATGAGTGATGCTCTAATTCAAGTCAAATTGGATAGGGACCTTCTCTCTCATGAGTGGATGGATCATTTTTCTTGTTCCCTTTCTGCCTTGACCAGGTTGGGATCAAATCATTTTCCTATCTCCCTCTCAGCCAATGTGGTGGGTCGAAGGAGAGCTTTCCCTTTTCATTTTGAAAAAATGTGGACCTCTCATCCGGATTTTAAATCCAAGTTGGTTGAATGGTGGGGCATTAGAGTGGATGGTTCGGCTATGTATAGGGTGGCGAAGAAATTGGCAGTTGTTAAGGCTAATGTGAGGAATCGGAACAAAGAGTCCTTTGGTAATATTTTTCATGAGAACTAGAAGGCTCGCATCAAGGTGGATCTTGATTGTGTTCAGCAGAATATTCAATCGAGGGGTTATGATGCTTCCTTGGCCTCTAAGGAGAGTGTGTTATTGTCCCATCTTCATAATATTGTGGCCAAAGAGGAAGATTTCTAGAAACAGAGACCTTGGGCAGTGTGGTTGAATTGTGGTGATAGGAACAAAAAAAAAATTCACCTCACCACCCTTAACCATAGGGCTTCTAATTGCATTAAGTGTATCTGTGTGGATGGTAGGGTGATTGAGAATGAGGCTGATATTAGAAGGGAGGCTATCTCTTTTTTCTCTAATCTCTTGTCCGATGATTTGGTTTCGTTGTTGGTTGTTTAGGATTGGTTGTTGGAGGTTATCCCTAGTCTGGTGACTATGGAGCTCAACCGTATGTTGTGTTCTATTCCTTTGGTTGAGGAAGTCAGAAGTGTGGTCTTCTATTTTGTTGGTAATAAGGCCCCTAGGCCTGACGGGTTTCCTATGTTCTTCTTTCAAGATTTTTGGCCGATTGTTTCTAAAGATGTTGTGGATGCATCGAAGGAGTTTTTTGGTAGTGGGAATCTGCTTAAAGAATTAAATGCTACCTTTTTGGTGTTGATTCCTAAGATCCCAGGGGCTTCAGCTTTTAATGAGTTCAGGCCAATTAGCTTGTGCAATTCTATTTACAAGATCTTTTCTAAGGTGCTTGCTTTGAGGCTGCATAAGGTTTTTCCTTTGATCATCTCTCCTAATCAGAGTGGTTTTGTCACAGGGAGACAAATTCTTGACCCTATCTGTCAAACCCCTATCCAAATACCTGTAAAACACAATAAAAATAATGCATTAGAAGATCATATGCAAGTAAGAACAAGGATTCCCCATGAAATCCATTAGCAAAGTTTTAAATAGGAAATAAAGTAAGAATGAGATGAAAGAACAAGAAAGCAAGTGAAATCCTATTGAAGACAATGCAAACTCTTGATCCCATGGGGGAATTGGTGCCAATTTTATGTGAAAATCGGCCCTTTCCCAACTCCAATGCTAGATTTGATGGTGTGATGAAGGTTGTGATCCATTGTGATGAAGAATGATGAGTGTTTCAAGACAAAAATCTGCATAACCTAGCTACAAATTTGAAAATATGGATGAAGATTGCTAAATATTTGAGCATAGTAAGTTTACTCAAATTATGGATGATAAAATGAGGAGATTAGCCTCTTATTTATAGAATGAGAAGATGGAATAATGTCCAAAATGGAGTAATGTGGGACTAAGAATTAGCCAATGACAAAGTGCCATTTGTCAATGGGTGAATGGATGGAGGATGTGCAAGTTTTGAAGAATGTGTCAATAAATGCATATATTTGAATTTTGAAATTGTTGAAATTACATGCAAGAGGGAAAGAAGGTGCATTGAATGCCACTTGGCTCAAGGCAAAAGGAATTTGTAAGAGGATTAAATGCCTTGTTGGAAGGACAAAGTCCACTTGGATTTTGAATTCAAACTTGAGGAATATTCCTTAAAAGATGCCTTGTTGAAGAAAATAGAGATTTAATAAATCAAATAACTCTATTTTCATGTGCAAGTGGTAAAAGATGGAGGATGGGACATGAGAAGAGATTAAATTAATCAAGTTTAATTAATTTAATGGAGGAATTAAATGATGTGACCTATTTGACTTAAATTTGTGGATTTATTTAAATCAAATATGAGAAGAATGTGATAAAAATATTAATTAAATAATAACTTTTGATTTATTTAATTAAAAGAGATGATGCTAGATTAAACTAGATAAGGTTTTAATTTATTTAATTTAATAGATAGACTTTAGAGATTTAATCAAATAAAATTAATTATTTAATTAAATAGGGTAATTAGATCATAATGGTCAATTTAATTATCAAGAAAGGATGACTTAATTAGATAACCGATTTGTTTAATTAAGAGAGGAATATTGATGAATTTAATCTGTATACGCATAAAAATGGTCATGTCTATAATCTTGGCAATTAATTAAATATTTATTATTTAATTAATTTTTCTAAAAGTCCTCTACATATGATTAAATTTATTTAATTTAATTATATTGTTCATTCATCTTATTCTTCTTCCATAATTAAATAAATTTATTTTATTTAATTATTTTCACATGTCCACTTAATTAATTAAATAAATACATTCTATTTATTTAAATTAATTATCACTGTTTGAATTTAAATTAAATCTTTTGATTTAATTAAGTTTAAATATTTTCCCTTTCTTCTATTTTAATTCTTCTTCTAATTAATTAAATGTTTCATTTAATTAATTTCATAAAAGTGATTTAATTAAATAGATCTTATTTAATTAAAAATATCTTATGATTTCTTTCTAAATCCAAAATTAGGTATTTTAACCTAATTGTGCAATCTTCTCATATCATAATTAAATATTTTATTTAATTATGAGATATTCTGCTTTTTTTCAATAAAACTGATTAAAGCTCTTTTCTCACCACAAGTTTTCTTCTGCTTTTAAAAGCTTAATTAAATATTTTATTTAATTAAGAAAAGTTGAATGTCCTCCACAAATAAATAATTGATTTTTTTTAATTAATTATTTATAGCTTTTAATCTTTCTTTTATTCTTATCTTCCATTCTTTTTCCTCTTTCATAATAAAATAGAAAAATCTGTTTCTAGGGTTCTTCTATCTTATCCTTCAGTTTCATCTTTCTTCAACCGTTTGATCTGCCAGGAATTATCACAACCGTCAATCGAGACAGCCAATCAGAATCATTCAGAAAGCCCTATAAATACCTGTGTGAATCCAAACATTGGTAATAGGCAATTAAGTAGAGTTTATGCATTTAATTCATTTAGTATTCATTTATCATAGCATCTTGTTTATTTCAAGTTTCTTAGCTAAAATCAACATCATAGCTTAATCATGCATTCATATCATAGCAAAATCTCGTTCTTTAGGAAGACAGTTTGTTGAGCCTAGCCACTAATCTGAGAACACAAGGCTGGAATCTACAAAAACACTAAAGATAGAGGACGATAGGACGACAACGGGAACAGGATACTGAGTTTGCACATCTCTATTCCTTTTATATTTCTGTTTTTGTTATAATGTTCTATTGGTGTGTTTGAACTGGTTTTAATTCATTTATGCACTTAATTTTCATACACACATTAAATGGCGCCCACTGTGGGGCCTATGCCCCGATTTTAGACTTCTTTCTTGCAGGCTTTTCTTGCAGGTTTGCTTACAGGTTTTCTGGCATTCGGCAGCGCGTTTTGGAAGATTCGGGAAATTTTTATTTGCAGGTACTTCGGCGCATCTGGGCTCTGTTTCGGGTGGTCATTTCTATCTGGGAAATAGAGTGGCGCATCCGTCACTTTCTGCAGCGCATTTAGACATTTAGTTAGCGCATTTAGGACTTTCTTTAGCGCATTTAAAATTGTATCAGAAAATTAAACAAAAATCTCTCCATTTAGAATAGCGCATATAGTTTATGTTTTCGCGCATCTGGGTAACAGAAGGGCGCATTTGTTTTCTGTTTTAGCGCATTTATGTAACAGAGTTGTGCTTCTGGTCTCTGTTTCTGCGCATTCGGGAGACAGAGCTTCACATCTAGAACTGTAACCGAGATTCTGAGTCTGACGCCTTCCGCAGACAGAATTTCTTTTATTTTATGTTGGGCTTAAAATGAATCAACCTAGGGTAGCCACCACACCTTTTATCATGCAGTTAAAATGAACCCCATGTCTGTTGTGAAGCAACATCTTCACTTAGATTAAATCACATTTGATTTTGGCACACATAAAATGAATCTGTCTACTCTTATTGACTGTGCTTGAAAGTGGTAGGTGATTATGCTCTCACCCTGTGCAAACTAGGTGATCAGAAAACCAGACCCACTTTTCCCTGTGTAACCCTGATTTGATAATCAAAGTATCCTCTCCCCTTGCGCACTTGTGCGATCCTGGGTGCAAGAGAAACGGTTATTGACTCTAGAAATTGGGCCTGCCTTAAGGGAAAAAGTACTCACCTTAAGGGACGACTCAAACCGGCAACGGAGCTAAGGCCAAGCTACCCCCGACCGGTATATAAATGTAAATCTTAAGGGAAAACCTAAGGTTGCTTGTGCGGATGTGTCATACGGATGGAGTTGTACTCCCATAAACCCTGTTGAGCTTAACCTCTTCAGGCTGGAGTGCCACCTTAATGGTGATTAATCTCTTGCCCCATGTATGGCCACTCGAACGGGGGTCCCAAACTAAATACCATTGTTTAAAAAGCCAAAAACCTTCTATTTGCTAGTCCAACACCGGTCGGTGTGAAGCCTTCCACACTTTCGCAGTCAATAGTAGAGGTGATCAGCTTGCCATGGGAGTTTCATGGGGGTTGGAAGCTTGGTTGGCCTGAGAAGAGAGTGCACTGTAAGGGGGAGCCTGTGCAGCTAAGCTTCTGGATTCACACGCTATTGATATGCGGTTGGGGAAACCCACGTGGAGTCTAGCGGATATTGTCCTGGCCTAACCTAGGTTGTGCTTGTCCTATTATGTGCTTGGTTACGAATCAACTTAAATCAGACTGTTTGTTGTGCTTTCCAAACATTAATTCAGATAATGGATCATCCAAGAACAAACATGACAAATTTCAGCTAAAAACTGGTCAAAACTGTCCTAGAAAAACTGTTTTAGCGCATCTAGGGGAAAACTGCGGCGCATTTAAGCTCTGTTCTAGCGCATCTGTGTTCTGTTTCGGCACATTTAGGATTTTCTGCTGTGCATCAGTGCTCTGTTTCTGCGCATATGAGATTTTCTGCAGCGCATTTGACTATTTTTGTAGCGCATTTGGGAAACAGAGTAGCGCTTTTAGGTTTTTGTCACAGACCCGACTTTCTAAGATTTTACTCCCGTGTTAAGAAAGTGGAAATCAACCAAGTTCACCAAGAAATCAATTTTCAATAAGATCAAGAAGCCCAAAAGAAATTTTAGTTACAAGAAGACTTTAGATCGCAGAGAATTCTTGTATAAGAGTCGAGACGTCTTGCTCCATTATCGCACATTCCTCCATAGATACCAAGACTACATTAGAGGATTCACCAACGATTATGCTGTAGAACCTTTGGCTACCCAAGCTTATTATCAAAGATTAGCCTTATCTCAACGTCATAATTTGAATCAACCTCTTGAGTTTGAGAACGTACCACAACCTTCAATTGAATATTCAACGCGTCCCAATCAGATCCTTCAGTGACCCTCGACCATATTCAAGGATTTCTTACATATGCCTATTTTTACGAGATCTCAACACAACAAAGCAAGAGAAACACCTCAAGAAGAGGGTGAACAAGGTAGTCCTCTTTTTAGTGTAAGTCGCAATCCCCTTTTCAGTAACAACAATATGGCTGACGGAGAGGAAAGTTTGATACTTAAGAGCAAAAACATGAACAAAACTCCTATAGATAGTGATGATGAACAAGACAACGAACTTGAACTTAGAGAGGCAGAACAAAATCCCAAGTTTCTTAAATTCCTTGAAAAGATTATACAACGTGACAAAGAGAAATACTTTCTTTTTCTAGCAGATCAAGGAGCTAAATTGCCTAAAGACTTTGATACTGAGAAATTAAAAACCACCGAGGAAGAGCCATCCCCATCTGAATATGCCTCCTTAAAAAAAGAGTTTAGAGAGATGCAGGGAAAAATCCAAGAGTTACAAGGAGGAACCACAACCAAGAAGTACACTTTGGATGACATATGTCCTTATCCTTTTGATAGAAGTCTCAACATGATTCCATTTCCTAAACACTGTGAAATCCCCAAATTTGATCGTTATAATGGAAAATCAGACCCAGTTGACCATGTTAGAGACTTTCGAAACATGACATTGGAATTTGCCCACGAAGATACATATTTATTGCGATTATTTCCTCGAAGCCTTGGAGTCAACTCTATGGAATGGTTATCTAAGATTACACCTCCTATTCGAACATTTGAGGAACTGATGAATTTATTCATAAAACAATACGCCTACAACGTTCAACACCAGATCACCATGATTGATCTTTGCAAAGTTACGCAAAAACCTGGGGAATCTTTCACTACCTTTCTTCAAAGATGGAGGAGAATGTTCGCTAGGTACCCCCGTCATGTCCCTGAAAAGGAGAAAATGGTTACTTTCATCAATAGCCTCAACTCAGAAATGAGTTATCGTTTAAATCTGCACTGTCCACCTTCCTTTGAGAAATTGATTGAAGATGCCCTCACCATCGAAAGTGCTTTGGTCAAAAGAGGGACCATAAAACTTGATAGGGACAACCCTGCCTCATCTAACCATTACAACAATCAGGACAAGTCCAAGTTTTGGACCCGCAACAAGAATGTTGTAAATGATGGTGTTGTAGATGCAAATCATGTCACGACTAATCCATTTATCCTGAACACTCCTCGTAACAATAATTACAACCATGTCAATTCAGTCACAAATCAAGGAAACAATCATCCCCCTCCAATGAACTACAATCAAGGGACTGCCAACAACCAAAACCACTGGAACAACAACAACAACAACAACACTTCAGGGAATACCTCAAACACGAAACCACAACGCTTTCCATTCTTCTCCAATAGAAGAGCTTTTACTCCACTAGGACAATCCTTAGAATCGGCTTTCAAAGAAGTCATGGCAAAGAACGTCCTTATGTTACCCCCACAACGCAATTACGAACCTAATGTAAAACCTCCATCATGGAACGAAGCTTCTTTTTGCGACTACCATAGGTGCAGAGGTCATCATACAAACAACTGTCAAGGTTTGAAACACGCTATTCAAGATCTCATTGACAAGGGCATTATCACAGTAGAAGGACAACAAAAATCCAACGAAGATCACCAAGCGTTTCGAAATCCTCTACCAAATTATCAAAAGGGAGAATCTTCTGACAAAACTGTGAACCAAATTGATGATAATGTAATCCGTCACCTCTATACGGACGATGAGCGAGTCAATGTCATAAAAATCAAAGAGAAAGTAGACAATGGACAAGTAAACGTCACAACAAGAGCACAAGCTAAGGTTGTTTTGAAAGGTACCTCTTCAAAATCCAATGAGACCTCTCCTCAACACCAATACGACTTAGTTAACCAACTTCGAAAAACTCCAGCTCAAATCTCCATTTTCGAACTTCTAAAGATTTCCCCGGCACATAGGGAGATTTTAGATAAAACCCTCGTTGAAACGACTGTATCTACGGATTTGGATGTGAATCGATTTCAAACCATGGTAGGACATTTGTCCTCCCCCACATGCCTTTCATTCTCAGACAAAGATGATGTTTCCCTAACTCATCCCCACAATTCATCATTATACTTAGAGGTCATGATCCACAAGTTCCGTGTCAAACGTGTTCTAATAGATGGAGGGGCTGGTCTAAACATATGTACTTTGAAGGTGATTCAAGCATTAGGATTTTTCGAAGACTCCATTGATCCTAGAAGGAAGATTACCATTAAAGCCTATGATGATGAGGAGAGAATGTCTAAAGGTCTAATCATGCTACCAATCAGAGTGGGACCTGTTATCAAAAACACCTTTTGCCAAGTTTTAGAGCGAGATCTTGCATACAATATCTTGTTAGGTCGTCCTTGGATCCATGAGATGCAAGCTGTTCCGTCCACTTACCACCAATGTCTTAAGTTTCCGTATGATGGACAGGAAATTACTATACCAGCTGATAACTCAAATGCCCAAACTTGCGCCAATGTCAAAGCTCATCAAGATACTTTGGTTCCGAATAATCGAGAAGCACTTGCTGATACTTCTTCTCAACATGCTACACACATCAGTCAGTTAACTAAAAGCTTTGACAAGAAACTGCAGTTCAAGGAAAGTGGAGTTGGGGAATATTCCCTTTGTCTTGCTAATCTACCTACATCTCCTCGATCACATGGGAAACCTTCTATTACACCACAACAGATATCAACAGCATCAACATCAGCACAGGTACAAACAGAGCCCACTACCAAGTTCAATGGACAATTTATCAAAGAAAAATTTCCCATGGGAGATCCTGAGGATACATCAATTCTAGATTGGCTCTATAAAGACGAAGAGGATGCAATTCTAAATGTCACCTTACCAACATAACAATATGGGAAAGGATATTCTATCATGCAAAAGATGGGATATGATAATGGTCCTCTTGGAAAGAGAAAAGAAGGCGTAGTTGAGCCTATCCATCTTCCAGGACTTGCGGCATATGATAAAACTGGAATAGGCTATGAGGCTACCCAATCTAAACAATCCCAAGGTAATGTTTTTACACTGCAAAAAGGTTCTGATAAGAATGAAACATGTTTGGTATCAGTCTTGAATTACATTGCAAATAACTCTGACACAGATTCTGCTGAATATGAATGGGATACCATCCATGATAACAAATTTTGGAGAGACAAAGAGGTAGATGTCATACATAAGTATACGCCCGCTTTGATCAAAGGAGAAGGTTCAGGATCCCAACCACAAGAATCTGAACCACAAAGCAACTATGAGTCTAGTGATACTGAGTCGAATTTTAACGAACAAGATTATCAGGAGAATGGTCCCATCATTGACCTATCTCATACCTCGGATCCTACCGATAACTCTATCTTGACCCTAACCATCGCCAATTTTACACAACCAAACGACGAAGCTATCATAAACTTCCTTTCCGCCGAAGATGTAAATAATTGTTCCACTAGCGATTTTCGGTATGAAGTCTGTAATTAGGAGAGTGTCAAGTCTCCTAGCTACAAAAATGAAAATAAAGATAAACGGTCTAGTGGTGAAAACCAGAATCTAGTAGTACTAGATCAAGTAAAAGACAAAATAAAGAGCGTATCAGATGGTGAAAACCTTTTTGAGGCACCATCTGATGGGACTCTTGACACTCTCCCAGAGCATTATCATGAGCGATCATCCATCTTGACTGAGCCTACAAAGGAAATCAACGTTGCAACTGCAGATAATCCAAGGATCCTACAGATAGCTGAATCAATGACAGCTAAAGAAATCCCAAAGTTCATGAATTTTCTCAAGGAAAATCAAGTCAATTTTGCATGGTCATATGCAGATATGCCCGGCCTTGATCCTGATCTCATTATGCATCATTTATCTATCAAATCAGGAGCCAAACCAGTAAAACAAAAACTCAGAAAGATGAATCCTCATATTGCACTATTGGTTAAAGAAGAACTCAAGAAGCTCCTCGATGCAGGTTTTATAAGATCAATTGACTATGCCGAATGGATTTCCAATATTGTACCAGTAGCAAAACCAGACAAACGTGTGAGAGTATGCACTAATTTCAGAGATCTTAACAAAGCTTGCCCAAAGGATGATTTTCCGCTTCCAAGTATCGACACTATAGTTGATCTAACAGCAGGCCATGCCATGTACTCATTAATGGATGGTTTCTCGGGTTACAACCAAATCAAGATTGCACCAGAAGACCAAGAGAAAACAGCTTTCACTTGTCCGTGGGGAACATATTGTTGGAATGTCATGCCTTTCGGCTTGAAAAATGCTGGAGCTACTTATCAAAGAGCTATGACTACGATCTTTCACGACATGATGCACACATTCATGGAAGATTATGTAGATGACATATTGGAAAAATCACACACCAGAGAAGGACACTTGGAGATACTATCTAAAATATTCACCAGATTGGAGAAATTCAAAGTTCGCTTAAACCCTAAAAAATGTGTTTTTGGGGTCACGTCGGGAAAACTGTTAGGATATATTGTTTCAGAAAAGGGAATTGAAGTAGATCCTGCTAAAGTTCGCGCAATCATGGAGATGCCTCCCCCAAAGAACATTAGTTAGTTGAGATCCTTACAAGGGCGACTCCAGTCTATCCGCAAATTCATTGCACAATTGGCTGACAAAAGTCTACCATTCACACATCTCCTACATAAGAATGTTCCTTTTAGATGGGATGATAAATGTGAAATGGCATTTCAACAAATCAAGCAGTACCTGATGAATCCACCAGTTCTTGTACCACCAAATCCAGACAAACCATTGATTCTGTATATTGCTGCAACCGAGACATCTTTGGGAGCATTATTAGCACAAGAAGACCATGAAGGGAAAGAACGGGCAATTTACTACATCAGCAGAACATTGACAAGTCATGAGCTTAGTTACACTTTCATTGAGAAGGCTTGTTTGGCAGTCGTCTTCGCTTCCCAGAAATTCTGACATTACATGCTAACTCATACAATTAAGCTTATTTCCAAAATTGATCCACTCAAGTATCTACTAAGTAAAGCATCACTGACAGGAAGGTTAGCAAAATGGATCATGATTTTGAGTGAGTTCGACATCCACTATGTTGATCGCAAAGCAATCAAAGGACAGGTTATCGCGGATCAACTAGCAGACGCTCCTCTCCAAACAGAGCACCCTTTACACATTGAATTTCTAGATGCTGATGTCTTCACAGCAGACTTTAAGCAGCCATGGTCCTTATACTTTGATGGTTCTTTTACTCAACATGGCTCGGGGGCAGGCATTCTCTTCGTCACCCCTCAAGGGCATACCATTCCTAGGTCCTATAGGTTAATGTTTCCATGCACCAATAACATAGCCGAATATGAAGCACTGATCACTGGACTGAAAACAGCATTGGAATGGAGGATTACCGAGCTACAAGTTTATGGTGACTCACAACTAGTCATTAATCAAATCAATGATGACTATTAGACTAAAGATGACAAGTTGTTACCATATAAGAAGATGATTGATGACTTCAAGAAGTATTTTGTGGACATTCAGTTCACACAAATTCTGAGGATTGACAACAAAGCAGCCGACGCTATGGCTACGATCGCCTCATTGATACAACTCCCAGACAAACAGACTCGCTATGAATTTCTGGTGGAACAATTATTTACACCTGCCTATGACACACCTGAAAGCCAGATTATCTGCCACCTAGTAGGATCTGATTCACCCTGGTATGGCAAGATTTATGCATACCTAAAAGATGATATATTACCACCTGACTTGTCCCGCAACCAAAAACGTAACTTTATCCGACAATCCTCTCGATATACCCTTATCGCTGATACCCTTTATCGCCGTGGTCTTGATGGTACTTTACTTCGATGTCTTGAACGTGACGAATCCGACAAAGCTTTACAAGAAGTTCATGGGGGCATTTGTGGTACTCATTCAAGTGGACTAACCTTATCCAAAAAATTGATTAGAATGGGTTACTACTGGCCTACAATGGAAAGGGAATCATTTACCTTTGCTAAAACATGCTCAAAATGTCAGATTCATGGGAATCTTATTCATGCTCCTGCACAAGAACTTCATTCGTTTACACCCACCTGGCCATTCTCTCAATGGGGGTTAGATCTAGTGGGCAAAATTCATCCTTCTTCTTCAAATGGGCATAAGTTCATCATCACAGCAACGAATATTTCACTAAGTGGATTGAGGCAGTACTTCTCTCTAAAGTCACTGGAAAACAGATCTCATCCTTCATTCTCAACTACATTATTTGTCGATATGGTATTCCTAATGCCATTATTACAGATAATGGTCGACCATTCAAAAATCAGGATGTTGATGAACTTTGTGAAAGATTCCATATTCACACAGATATTCCACGCCTTACTATCCTCAAGGGAATGGCCAAGCAGAGGCCTCAAACAAAACCATACTAAAGATTTTGAAGAAGATTGTCAATGACTCAGGGAAGGATTGGCATGTTCAACTCAATCCCACCTTGTGGGCTTACAGAACTAGTGTCTGAATGCCAACAGGAGCAACACCTTTTTCCCTCGTCTATGGAGCAGAAGCCATACTGCCTTTAGAGGTAGAAATACCTTCCTTAAGAGTATCACTGAAAGGTCTCATAATAGAGGAGGACTACAGAGTTTCCCGACTCCAAGAGTTAGAACTTTTAGATGAAAAGAGACAGAGAGCAGCAGACCATTTAAAAGCATATCAACAGATGATGGCTCGTAGCTATAATCACAAAGTCAAGCCACGTACCTTTTAGGTGGGTGATCTAGTTCTGAAAGAGAACCCGCGCAATCAACAAGACAGAGAAAAGAAAGGAAAGTTTGAACCAAATTGGTTAGGCCCTTATGTGGTTATTGCAGTCTACGGATCGGGAGCATACAAGTTATCAACGCCAGAAGGAGACCTATTGGATGAACCCATCAACAGTATACATCTTAAGAAGTATTATGTTTAAGTCAGAAAAAGTCCTGAAGAAATACAAAAACAGCAGAAAAAGTCCTGAAGAAATACAAAACAGCAGAAAAAGTCCCTCAAGAAATACAAAAAACAGCAGAAAAGTCCCAAGAAATACAAAAATAGCAGAAAGTCCCGAAGAAATACAAAACAAGAAAAAGTCCCTAAGAAATACAAAACAGCGTAAAAAGTAATCAAGAAATAAAACAGCAAGTAAAAAGTCCCAAGAACCATACAAAAATCATTTTAAAATACAAAAAAATCAAAAGAGAATGTCATAGGGTGAAAACCTGGCAAACAGGCAGTCTATTGACAGAAAAATCCAAAAAAATCAAAAAGAAATCAAAAAATGCAATAAATACAGATAGTGAAAATCTGGCAAACAGACGCTATCTGTACCTCTCCATCTATTAGTTCCTATTTTGCACTTTATCTTTTCAAAAGCTTTCCTTTTTCCGTATCTTTTTTTCCGCATCTTGAGGTCATTAATCGCACCATCCTGCCGCCATTTGCCTAGAGAGTTAAAACATCTTACCATGGCTTGATCGTTTGTACATATTCCTTTCCGCAAGTTGTGTCAATCAACAAGGCAAAACTCAACTGGGGGCACTTAACTTTCAGAGCATACTAAAACAGCTAGACCATGACATAGCAATACAAGCATACCAACAAACAATAAACTCTTTTGGCAATGTTATCCGCTCATGACACATTTTTCAGCAAGATATCATGTCACTTGTCTATTGGATGATCCAAATATCTGAATAATGTAGGCATTAACAGTATTACATGTTTGATTAAAAGTTGTTTGATTTTTGATATCATTACTCGGGAGCATACTCAATGATGTACTGCACTAGAGTAGCAAGGAACGAGAATGATTTTTCTTTGTCTGCTGTCTTGAGGTTAACAGCCCAATATGATGCAAATATGTCAAAGGACATGACGCTCAAAGCAAATATCATCGATGACAGTTCCACATTTGCATCAGAACGGTGGTTAATCTTTGTCTGTTTATGCAAGAAATGCTCAGGTCATCTCGGTTCAATTATACCTCGATGCTTGTGTTCGCTTGCTCTATCAAAATTCATGAAAGTTGTACTCTAGTCATCATTGGCGCTAATTTCCCCTCTGATGCTTGTACATACTTCCAACATTTTAAATGTTCTATGATGATTCAAGAAGGCTTATCACAGGCTCAACAAACTGGTTAGTTTCATATAGTTGCATGTTCATTAGCTCATTGTATATATCTGCATATTGGATTCATAGTCATATTTTGAAGGGCTGAATGAAGGTATTCAAACGGTTGTTATTAAGTTTTGACCTTTTCATGGAGGACAGTTGGACATTTAATTCATTGCATTCATTCATTTCATGTCATCTTATCATTCATCATTTATTTATCATTTTACCATTTCATATCATTACCATTAATATTTCACTACCATTATCATTTCATCATCTTTTCCTTCATTATTCTTTATCATTCATCATTTATCATTTCATTTTTCATTATCATTTTTCATTCATTTATCTTTTATCATTTCATTTTTCATCACCATTTATCATTCATTTATCATTTACCATTTATCATTCATTTATCATTTACTGTTTTATCATTCATTGTCTCATACCATTGCATTACCATTCACATTTATCATTTTATTATCATGTTACCATTTTACATATCATTTTACCATATTACCATTCATACCACATTCATTTTCTACCATATCATGATGCATTTCATACATGGAAAATTCAAAAAGAAATTAACATCTCACATATATACATACATCATCACACAATCATTGCATACACATCATAATCACTAGATCATCCTGCATCATAGGGATTAGTCCACACATGTAATAAAAGCATCTCACAATCCATCTCATAACATACATGCATAAATGTCATATCCATATCATATCATAAATGCATGAACATAAACATCATCAGAATTACCGCCACTGCATATCATCACTCATCAAAATAATACAAATGTCCAAATGTCCGATGAAACTAATAAAAGGTCAGAACATAAATACATCATACATGATCAAAACTCAGTATACATAATGAATCAAGCCCCGAAAATGGCTAA
>VDFB02271358.1:1262725213-1262777721 GCA_007258455.2 Sequoia sempervirens
ATCTCTCTCCCCCTCCCCCCCTCTATCTCTCAAGTCTCTCCCTGCTACGCCCTCTCCCCCTCTCCCCTCTACCCTTAATCCTTGTACACCCCCTACGCTTTATCTCTCTCCCACTCTCCCCCCTCTCTCTAAAAAGTCTATCCCTCCTACCCACCCTCCCTCTCGAGCTCCTCTACCCTTAACCCTTAAACCCTAGGACCCCGTACCCTTTATCTCTCTCCCACTCACCCCCCTCTCTCTCTAAAGGATTAAATTTGATGGTTGAATTTACTATCAACAAATTTTTTAATTACGGTTATCTATTGAAGGGTGCCCTTTAAACATTATGATATACCTTAGTGTATGTAAAATTATATATAAATCAAACATATATATAATTATAATTCTATATAAATTTTCACAGTTTATCCAAAATATCTCCTTTTACAATCTTCTTAAAATTTTGATTGTATTTTATAGCAAAAATCTTTAAATACAGTCATATGGCCATCAAATTTAAGTTCTCATTTAAAAATAATATAATAAATAATATGTATATTAATATTAAAAATAGGATGTTCGACTGAACATTCCAACATTCTTGGAATGTTCGGTCGAACCCATTTAATAGGTTTTTTTAATTGCATGTGATGGTGGTTCGGTCGAACTAGGGTTCAACCGAACCCTAGCTCGACCGAACCTTTCCAATATGTTCGACCGAACACATATTCGGTCGAACCCCTCTTTTTTCACCCTTGCTTCCAAAGGCACCAGAATTGTTGAAAATTTTGCGTTTCGAAGCTCGATTTCAGAATGAAAATGGAGAAGATCTCAAAAACCCAACTAGTATCGGGTTCCCCTCAAAACGAGCTATCCAACGAATATAATTTTAGTATGTTTTGATTATATTATCTATCCTGCTTTTTAAGTTTTATTAAATATAGGTTTTTCTACTAAAACAAAATTCTCATTCGCATAAGTGGAAAAAAATAAAGATTATCAAAAAAAAAAAAAATTTAAAAATATGAGTGCAATCTCGTGAGTATTGAGTCCTTGATCCAACAAAAACACACACTTTTGATACATACAAAAGAAGTTACGCGTTATACGGTGCACTATGTTTGAATTACAATTGGTTTGACTTCGAAACTTGATTAAGGAAAAAACATTCAATAAAAAACTATCTAACCAAGTGGAAGTACTAGATATTGGAGTTACAAATCTAAATTCAAAAGAATTAGAAATGTTATCCTTCATGGAAAAAAGTTATGCTATAGTACAAGCAAAGGCCACTTTTAAAAATACTATTTTTGAAAAACCAATTTTGTGGGAGATGGAAAAAGAAGTGCAATCTGATTCCAAAAAAATTGAAAAAAATATTTTTAGAATCTACAGACAAAATATGACAAGACTCTAGTTTGCATCATCTTCAAATTCCTTACCGTTTAATCGCTATAGGTGCCCGAATGTGGAGATTGTGTTAAAAAAAAAAATATCAGTGTCTAGTTAGGCCAAAAAGTGTAAACCACTATTGTGGGATCACCCATAGTTAAATTGCCAAAACTAAGAATGCTACAACAAAATTAAGGAAAAATCAAAAAGAGTCCTACCAAGAAAATAAAGAATGAAGAGCAATGCACAAAGTTAAATATATATATGAAAGAGAAATATAAGAAAGAGAAAAATAACCTTTTTATTTATAAGAAGGAGAAATAAATAGAATTAAGAAAGAAAGAGAAATAAATATGAACAATAGAAACAATCACCTATATTTATATAAGAAAAGAGATATATGAAAACATATAGAATACATAGAAAAAGATCTAAGATAAAAAGAGTAAAAAAACAATGCCCGAAGATAAAAAACTTAGAAAGAGAACCAAGAAAATAAAGAATGAAGAACAAAGTTATATATATATATATATATATATATATATATATAGAGAGAGAGAGAGAGAGAGAGAGATAAATGACAATAAATCACACAAATCAAAATAAGAAAACAATTAAATAAGAGAAGGGATAAAAGAAAATAAATACAACACATAAAAAAGAGCCACAAAAATAAAGAACAAAGCATGAAAGCGGAAGGAAAGGAAAGAAGAAGCAAATGCAAAGAAATAAATCATTAAGGAAAGAAGAGACGAAGAAAAATAAGTAAGAATAGAAATAAAAACCTCAAGAGAGGCAAAGGAAGAAATAAATACAACCAAAAGAGAGGCAAAGGAAGAAAGAAAGAGAAAAGGAAGGGGGCACAGATGGGCTCAATGGTGGTTTAATAGGTTGGAAAGAAGAGGATGCCAAGAGAGGCTAAGGTTCCAACCTTCATCACGATTAAGGTTGGTGGGGTGATTGAAGATTTGAATGGCTTCTTTGAGCTTCCTTTTGTGAAAATTGTCTTCTTTGCATAAGATTTGGGTGTTCTCAAGACAGATGTGATGCTTGGTTGAAGATGAGTGCTCTGCAAGAGCCGACTTAACAACCTGATCATGTAAGATATCAACATTGTGTTCTTTGATTCTTGTGCTGAACGAGCGACCTGTTTCCCCAATATAAGGAGTGCCACAAGAGCAAACAACTTTGTAGACTCCCGAGTTAAGAAGGATATCTCTAGGATCTTTAATAGGAGGGATGCAATTTTTTAATGTGGAAAATGGTTTGAAAGCACAACAAAGGCCCTTTTTTAGAAGGATTTTATAGATTTTATGTGAGATGCCTTCAACGAACGGCAAGGAGGCGCAAGGGAGAGGAGGAGGTTGGGAGGAAATATCATTGGAGATAGGAGGAGAACGACGTTTGGAATGGTTGAGGGCTTTGGAGATTTGTTTGTTAGTGTACCCATTCAACCTAAAGACGGAACGAAGATGGTCCAAATTCTCATGGTCACAAATTCGGTATGCCTTGGTGGCCAAAGTCTTGAGAATACCAAATTTTTGGCATGGGTGATGGTGGGAAGATGAATGGAGGTATAAATCGGTGTGGGTAGCCTTGCGGAAAACCCGTCGGCCTAGGGACCCATCAGGTTTTTTGAGGATTAACACATCCAAGAATGAAAATTGGTTATTGGATTCAAGTTCCTTAGTGAAAGAGATGGAAGGAGCAATGTTGTTGAGGTGGGCATGGAATTGGTGCAGGAGCACCAAGCAAAGGACTATTTTGTTTTTGAGTTCTTTAATTTTGTTGTGCTATCATAAGGTCATGTTCACCATTATTTTAGGTGCTTAGGGTTGTTTTTGGTCTTTGGGAAAGAGGGTGTCAAGATTCTAATGAGTTTAGAGGCTCACTTTGCTAAATAGTGAAAAATTGTTAAATGTCTGAAAACACAGCGGGTTTTACAAAAAGTCATTTTTAGGTCATTTAAGCCTCGACCCAAGAACCTAAATTGTTGGGGAGGAATATTTAAGGCATTCCATGACCTATTTGGTGGGTTAGAAGTTTGCTATACAGATTATTTTTCCAGAAATTAAAGAAAACAACATTCTTGTCTTATTTTCTATGTTTTCTATTCTTGTTTGCATGATAGCAGCTAAATGAATTAAAAAGAGGCATTTTGTAGGTTTTTTTATCATGTAGAGAAGCCTCAGGAATTTTTTTTTGGCACATTTGATAGCTGTTCCATCGTTTCATCCATTCTTGTAAATTCTGTGTTTTATTTCCTTATTTCTGTTTTGACTGGAACTGTGTAAAAATGGAGTTCTAGGCTGGATTCCCTCCGTACCTGGAAGTATGGAATTGTTGGGAACATGGTCAGGCTCCATATCTATACATATTTTAGTGGTAGGTGTTAGGTTTTCTTTGGTTGCAGAAGCTATGAGAAAAGCCTTGCCCTAGGCGAGCCAATGAGGACCCGGCTAGGAAAGGCTGCAGAACAACATTGATAACTTGCAGGGGAGAAAATATTTTCAAAAAATTATTTTTGGAGAATTTAGGGGAAGGTCCTGGACACCTATGCTGCCAAGGAGGAGAGCCCAACAATCCATTTAGGAGGAGAACTTTTCACCAGTCCTAAAACTGGTTCTTAACAGTTACAAACCCTAGTTTTCTGGGCAGTGTTTGCATGAGGGAAAAATACGGCCTGGACAGAGCCAAGACCCTACAAATATTGAAGCTATAGATAGGGGAAACACATTTCCTAAGCCAAGAACCACGTTTCTTTGGTGGGTTTAGGAGGGAAAAGCAATTTACCCTTGTTCAGAGACCAAATAGTGGCTCAAGGGTCAAACCTATGGAATAAGCTTCATGCAAGTGTTGGTAAGATGGAGTCTTAGTGAAGTTTCAGGAACCCTAGGAGGTTGTTTTGGAGTTTTGGAAAACATTCCTTCACCCCTGCAAGATTCATTCATGTATTGAGGGAGGATTAGTCTTTTGGATGCAAAAAAAGGCTAAGGAAGAATGGAGTCATAGCACCAAGATTTGGCTTGGTAGTTGCAAACTTGACAAGGTAGTGAGGTTGGCAGGAGAACCAAGGGAACTTAGAAAAGGTAGAGTTCCTATAGGTTAGGGTGGAATAGAAATTTCACCAAGGAGGTCTATGACAAGGCCTAGTGCAGGAATCTGTGATTGCTTCCTGCAGCACCTGAAAACAGTGTGACTGATTCCTGCAGCTTCCAGGAATCTATGATTGCTTCCTGCAGCCTCCCTATTAGGAATTCTTCAAGTTTGTCCAACCCATGAGGCCAATAGACATTGGTATCATCAACATAACATTTCCACCATCTTAGTTTGAGGGGGAAAGAATTGAGGGCAATTTCTTCAAAATGCTCCATATAAAGATTGGCAATTACGGGAGAGAGAGGAGAGCCCATGGCCACACCATCAACTTGCTCATAAATAATACCTTGGAAAGAGAAGAAAATGGATCTCAAGCATAACTTCACTAAGGAGGCAATCTCATCATTAACCTTGCGCTTGAAAATATCTAAAGCAACAGGAATGGGAACCTTGGTGAAAAGGGAGGTTACGTCAAAGCTCACCAAGATTTCGTTACTTTCTACTCTAGCATCTTGAATAAATTGGACAAAATGAGAAAAATCCTTGATGAAGGAGTTAGACTTGCCTAAGAGCGGGGAGATTACCTTGGTGAGGTAAGAGGCCAACTTGTAAGTAGGAGAACCAATGGAAATTCATAAAATTGGCATTCCTCTTAGACCTATCGTTGACACCATTGGTTCTCCTACTTACAAGTTGGCCTCTTACCTCACCAAGGTAATCTCCCTGCTCTTAGGCAAGTCTAACTCCTTCATCAAGGATTCTGCTCATTTTGTCCAATTTATTCAAGATGCTAGAGTAGAAAGTAACAAAATCTTGGTGAGCTTTGATGTAACCTCCCTTTTCACCAAGGTTCCCATTCCTGTTGCTTTAGAGATTGTCAAGCGCAAGGTTAATGATGAGATTGCCTCCTTAGTGGAGTTATGCTTGAGATCCACTTTCTTCTCTTTCCAAGGTATTATTTATGAGCAGGTTGATGGTGTGGCCATGGGCTCTCCTCTCTCTCCTGTAATTGCCAATCTTTATATGGAGCATTTTGAAGAAATTGCCCTCAATTCTTTCCCCCTCAAACTAAGATGGTGGAAACGTTATGTTGATGATACCAATGTATGTTGGCCTCATGGGCTGGACAAGCTTGAAGAATTCCATGCCCACCTCAACAACATTGCTCCTTCCATCTCTTTCACTAAGGAACTTGAATCCAATAACCAATTGTCGTTCTTGGATGTGTTAATCCTCAAAAAACCTGATGGGTCCCTAGGCCGACGGGTTTTCCGCAAGGCTACCCACACTGATTTATACCTCCATTCATCTTCCCACCATCACCTGTGCCAAAAATTTGGTATTCTCAAGACTTTGGCCACCAGGGCATATCGCATTTGTGGCCGTGAGAATTTGGACCATCTTCGTTCCGTCTTTAGGTTGAATGGGTACACTAACAAACAAATCTCCAAAGCCCTCAACCATTCCAAACGTCGTTTTCCTCCTATCTCCAATGATATTTCCTGTCAACCTCCTCCTCTCCCTTGCACCTCCTTGCTGTTCGTTGAAGGCATCTCACATAAAATCTCTAAAATCCTTCTAAAAAAGGGCCTTCGTTGTGCTTTCAAACCGTTTTCCACATTAAAAAATTGCATCCCTCCTGTTAAAGATCCTAGAGATATCCTTCTTAACTCAGGAGTCTACAAAGTTGTTTTCTCTTGTGGCACTCCTTATATTGCGGAAACAGGTCGCTCGTTCAACACAAGAATCAAAGAACACAACGCTGATATCTTACATGATCGGGTTGTTAAGTCGGCCCTCGCAGAGCACTCCTCTTCAACCAAGCATCACATCTGTCTTGAGAACACCCAAATCTTATGCAAAGAAGACAACTTTCACAAAAGGAAGCTCAAAGAAGCCATTCAAATCTTCAATCACCCCACCAACCTTAATCGCGATGAAGGTTGGAACATTAGCCTCTCTTGGCATCCTCTTCTTTCCAACCTCTTAAACCGCCATTGAGCCCATCTGTGCCCCCTTCCCTTTCTCTTTCTTTCTTCCTTTGCCTCTCTTGAGGTTTTTATTTCTATTCTTACTTATTTTTCTTCGTCTCTTCTTTCCTTAATGATTTATTTCTTTGCATTTGCTTCTTCTTTCCTTTCCTTCCGCTTTCGTGCTTTGTTCTTTATTTTCGTGGCTCTTTTTCCTGTGTTGTATTTATTTGCTTTTATCCCTTCTCTTATTTAATTGTTTTCTTATTTTGATTTGTGTGATTTATTGTCATTTATTTCTTCTCTCTCTCTCTCTCTCTATATATATATATAGATATATATAACTTTGTTCTTCATTCTTTATTTTCTCGGTTCTCTTTCTAAGTTTTTTATCTTCGAGCATTGTTTCTTTACTCTTTTTATCTTAGATCTTTTTCTATGTATTCTATATGTTTTCATATATCTGTTTTCTTATATAAATATAGGTGATTGTTTCTATTGTTCATATTTATTTCTCTTTCTTTCTTAATTGTATTTATTTTTCCTTCTTATAAATAAAAAAGTTATTTTTCTCTTTCTTATATTTCTCTTTCATATATATATATTTAACTTTGCGCATTGCTCTTCATTCTTTATTTTCTTGGTGGGACTCTTTTTGATTTTTCCTTAATTTTGTTCTAGCATTCTTAGTTTTGGCAATTTAGTGTTACATTTGATTGTCTTATTTCATTTATTGATTTATTTCCTTACATTCGCTTCTTCCTTTCTTATCCTTCTGCTTTATTGTTTTAGCTTCATTGGTTATTTATTTCTTTTCAAAAATGTTTTTAGTCTTCATTCTCTCATCTCTATTTCCTTGCATTCTTTTTATTTTTTATTTTTTCCTTTTCTATAAAATTTTTTACTTCGGGTTTTGTTTTTCTTTATTTTCTTAGTTCTCTTTCTAAGTTTTTTATTATTTGCTTTTATTTCTATTCTTACTTAAATTTATGTGTTTGTTTTAGCTTTTTTGGTCATATATATATATATAGCTCTTATAGATGACTAATTGTCTTGATTGTTTATTCTCATCCTTTAACATATGCATGCATTCTTATATTGACGTTGCCTCTTTTCTTTTTGCTTATTTAGTTAGTTAGTGGTGTAATTTAATCTGCATTTTTGAATTCTCGCCTCTTCGTTGCCATTGTGGCTTGCTCCCTCTTGTGCTTTTATTAATTTTATATATTTTTTCCTTTATCTTTTGTTCCTTTCTCTTTATTTTTAAATTTTCATTGGGGTTGTGTTGTCTTGGTTGGTTAGTGTTCTTAGATGTATGTCTTTTCTCTCTTTTACTCTTTTCTTTTTATTTAATTTTTTGTTTTTTCCCTCGTGGGTTGTGCTCTCCCCTCTCTCCCCCCCTGTTTTTTGTCTATTTATCTTCTTCTCTAGCCAGTCTGCAACTAACATTTTCTCATCCTTTTTCAGCTCTCCATCCTGATGATGGATCACAGAGTGTGATCTGAAACGTTGATGAAAAAATTAGAACACAATCGAATCCAGAAACAAAAAAACTAAATATGTAGGCAGTCAATTAAAAAAAATTGAGCGCATGTGTGATGAGCTTCCTTGTTTTATCGAGTATGAGTGTAATGGGTTTTACTGTCTCTACTAGTTCTGATTAGCCTGACAATGGGTTAAAGCCAGAGGTTTCTATTTCACTGGGAGAGTGTGTCGATTTGAATGTTGGTAGAGACAAATGTGTATCATGGTTCAAAAATGAAAACTATTGGTGGCATAGCTAATGTTGGGGATCCTTCTATGTGCCCTTCAAATACTTACAGTGATTTTGAATTTCTGAACCTAGGATAAACTCATGCCTGTGTGTGGATAAATTTGAGATGTTCATGGGGAAAATGAATATAAGGCACTATGTCCTGTATGACGGGCCTACAAATTTGGCAGATGATATAAGTTTAAGCTCTTATGGATGTAGGAATAATCTTCTCTTTGAAAGCAAGCTGTAATGTGCGGGGTTTGAGGACGATTGGTTCAATGAGAAATCAGACTTGAGGAAGGACGATTGGTTTCTGTTTTGTTCTATAATTTTTTATAATATTATTTTGTTATTAACTTTCCGGTTTAACAATTATATCATAGATTACATCTCTTTATAATACTGTCTTTAAAGTCTGCCATTTATCAGAAGGTTTCCATTATTCAGTTTGAGAATTTATATTATTTTTAAAAAAATTTATTCATAAACTTCATCTCACTTCTACCCTGCAGTAGGTTCTCATGTTTCTATGGCATCTTTTGGTATTCTTACAATTCCTCTATCATTCTGCATGAAGTGTGATTGTTGAAATCAAAATATGCACACAATTCTTCCAGAAGACAAAACAGCTATTTACAATCAACACAATAAAAATTAGAATTTTGATTTGAGTGACTGTTTCTGATTCATTTAAATACAATGATCAGAATGCTTTACAGAGAGCCAATCCTGAATGAATAGGGCTCTTCTCAAGGAAAGGATGAGCAGTCACATGGAATCTGCTCCTTTTATGTTTGGATATTTTCATCTGTGAAATTGCAGCACAGAGAACATCTACAAGATCTATATTTGTTTCTTGCTTTTCATAGTATTTCTCTGAAATTGATGCAAGAGCTTGATCAACTACATCAACAAGTGACGACTGTAAATTTCTGCATATGCACTTCTCTGTCCGCTCTTCTGGGCTTGAATTATCTGTGTCTTGTATTCTGTCTGGCTTGTATGGAGAAAACAATTTTGACTCCTTAAAGAGCTCCATATCAGATTTTGTATGATACAGAACACAAGGATGGTCTGTAAAAGAAGAGAAAAAATGTGAACAAGAAAAACCTCACAATAAATGTTCAAATATATGTATGCATAATTGTACTATCCTCAATCCCTCGCAAATACTAAAAATGTGAAGCTAGGAAAATATACATACTCAAAACTTCATCTGGAGAGTCTCTTGTCAACATCCCTTGAAAGCAAATCCTTTGCCGGTGCGGAAACAGACTTCCACTTTTCAGTTTGGAAATCCAATTGCACATTCTTCACTGCCTCAAAAATGGCGTCCACAGAATCCCCACAAAACGGTAATCTACCAATTAAGAGCGCATGGAGGAGGACACCAGTAGCCCACACATCTACCTTTTCTGTATATTTCCCTGCCAAAACTTCTGGGGCAACATATGAAGCACTGCCCACCAAACCTGATAAATTTTGGCCTATATTCAATATATACAAGAAGTTTTAGTAAATGACCAATAATTTTTATAAATAATTCATTTTAAAGAATCTGGGTTTGATGCAAGAGAAAAGCTACACTTATATGAAATTTTGAAGACCATACCATTTGCAACATGCACAGACAGCCCAAAATCAGATTACTTCATCTGTCCATCACTGGTCAGAAGAACATTCTCAGGTTTTATATCCCTGTGAACAACTTCCATCTCATGGCAGTGTTGAATTACACTAACCAACTGTTTGATTAATTGTGCAGCTTCTGTTGGAATGTAAACCCTAACTGCTGCTGTCACCCCCAGCCGCTGTCTGCGATATCACAATAAAGAAAATATCCATTGCGATACCGCGGGAGACCCGTAGCATTTTTTTTTATCCTTAACCGCCAGCCATTTACCACGCCGTCAACAAACCGCTGCCTGCGATATCGCAATATGGGTAGTTACCCATTGCGATACCGCGGGGAACCTTTCAATATTATGTATAGGATGTTTTATTAAATGTGTTTTGACGGGAAAAAGTTAGTTAGGTAATTTGTAATAAATGTTATTTCGTTCCCTCTCTTCCGTGAATATTTTTTCACGTGACTTTTTAACTTTCTCATATATTTGCATATGTAATTTACTTTTGATTTATTAAGGTGAATGTGAGCATACAGAAAATTTATGTGCAGCAGCTCTGTGTTGAAGATAATTTTAAGTTTAAATTTTTTCTGTGAAAATTCCTCTGCCTCTGGCCTTCAGCTTCCCGCTCTGAATAAGATTTACTTTTCATGAAATCAACCAAGCGTCCCCCAGAGCAAATCTCCATTACAAAATGCAAAGAATCTGCATCTTCGTACACTGCATGAAATGTTGGAATATTAGGATGACCAGATATGGAATATTAGGATGACCAGATAAGTGTTGCATAATCTCCACTTCCTTGTTTGCATTTTCTGCACCATCTTTGGGCAGAGTCTTGCATGCCAACTCTTCTCCTGTGATCTTGATCTTGCAGACCTTGACGACTCCAAATTTTCCTTTTCCCAAGATTGGACCCATATAATAATCGGATTCAATTTTCTGATCTCTGCCAATCTGAGTGGCTTCCTCAATGCAACCACATTTTCTTTTAATTCCTCTTGGAGTTGTATCACGCAAGCAGGCCCCTCTTCTTGGAGTAGAAAGAGTAACAACTGGTCGTGGATGAAAACGAGAAGAGCCCAACTGGTGATGCTTTCTCTGATGCATTATGGCTTTAATTGACAAAGGTGAGGTAGAGGATGAGGTTGATGCACCATCATCACAAGAGCAAGTCATCTGCTGTGATTCAACGTTATCTACATCTGTGATGTTCCTCCTCTTCTTCTTTATAGGATCCATGTTTGCTTGGACCTTCAATTTGTGAAACAAAAGTTGAAAAAAAATTGATCCAATTGTCTTGGATGTTACAAACACACAGCCCAATTTATCTGCAACAACAAATTCAGAATTACTGAAAAACTATTAGAAAGGGAACAATCTCAAAAAGAAACTCAAAATATATATACAATATTCTAAATCATTCATCTCAAAACACATATATATATTAGTTCAAACCTAGTATGGATACCACTAAGATGCTTTCACGGCTAAAAAAAAAAATTCTCTTCAATTGTTCTAACCTTAAATTAGACTACATGGTGATGTTTTTCTAGACCTCAACATCACCTCTCCTTACTCACATTATCAAGAATGTAGAAACAAATGATAAAAAACACCAATCTAAAATCCCAATTACAAGTTATAAACAACAAAAGAACACAAAACCCCAGCCACAAATCAAATCAGTACACCATACTTTTCTATAAAAACTGAACACAAAATCTCAAAAAATTTAATAAAAATAGCAAAATATAGAAATTATCAAAGAATTATTTATGGTTTGGCTTCCAATACAAAATTTGTTCCAGTCAGCCAGCAGAAATTAATTCCAGTAAGGATACATATCAGTTGTTTAGTTAAACAAGACATAGTTTTCTTTTTTTTGCTACTTTTACCCAATAATACCACTAAAAAGCTTTGTTTACATCATTTCTTCCTTCCTTTTTTTTCTGCAAATTTATTCTACTTTACACAACCTAATACAAACTATTTTTCTCATTGGTGGTATATTGTTTGCTCAAATAACTCATTATTGTTCCTTCCTAATTTACACTAATCATCAAATTCTAAACCTTACCATCATCTCTGTTTAACTAAATTCAAAAAATTCAAAAAATAAGATTTACACAACACTAAATTTATTTTAAAATATCAAATCTGTTTTCAAAGAAAAACACAAAAACCCTAATAAAAAACAAAACATCTGACCAAAAAAAACACTTATTTCAATATTTCCATCTATCTTTTCATTGAATTCAGCAAAACCTGATTAATTTCTTGGCCTAAACAGAATTTAAAAATTCATATTCTTCTTTAATGACATCAAATTCAGATATCGCCATCATTTCAAGTACCTGCATTATAAAGAACTTTCTTCAAATAAAGAACCCATTTAAATTTTCCAACTATTATTACTAATTTATTTTTATAATATAATTGATTTTTTTACAATTACTAATTTGAAAAACAGCCCAAAGCCCAAAATCAAATCCCCAATCCTATATTAAATCCTATTTCTTACTCTATGCCATAAATATTCAAATTAAAAATAGACAAAAACACTGATTAAAATGCATATAATTCAAAAATACCGATTCAAATGCATATAATTCAAAAAATCTAATAAACCCGTAAAATGAAATTCACCTCTGATTCAACTTAGTCTTTCAATATGTGAAGATGATATTCAGACAAAACTTTCCACTTCAACTTTTCAAAAATTCCAAAACCCTCACTTTTTCTTGGGTTTCAAAATTCTCTGCAATTACAAAAACCAAATGAAGCTCCAATCAATGGGTGCAGTGAAAATCAAATCTCCAATCCTATATTAAACCCTATTTCTTACTCTACACCATATATGTTCAAATTAAAAATAGATAAAAACACCGATTAAAATGCATATAATTCAAAAACACCAATTCAAATGCATATAATTCAAAAAACTCTAATAAACTCGAAAAATGAAATTCACCTCTGATTCAACTTAGTCTTTCAATATGTGAAGATGACCTTACAAAACTTTCCACTTCAACCTTTCACAAATTCCAAAACCCTCACTTTTTCTTGGGTTTCAAAATTCTCTGCAATTACAAAAAAACCAAATGAAGCTCCAATCAATTGACACAGTGAAAATCAATATGTTCAACAAACTCTTGCAATTGTCTATGAAATCAAGGCAAGAATTTGTTTAAACCCAGCAAAAACCTTTCTTCAACTTATTTTCCTTGGAAAATGCTATTTACATTTATATTTAGCATGTATGAAGGCGGGAAATTTTTATGTATATGTATTTATGTGGACAGTGTTTTTCATATGAAAAGAGGATGAAATCAACAATTAAAAATTGAGAGAAGGATGTAAGATTATGCAATTATTCAACAAGTTATATTTATTTTTATTTTTTAAAGAAAAGAATTAAGATTGAAATGAAAATGAAAAATATATTTTATTAGGTGTAACTCTATAATCTCTGAAAGAAAAACAAAAATCTAGTTTCTATTTTGATGTACAATGATTTTTATTGATTTTTTCAACTATTTAAAAGTGGGAAATATCACAAAATTCTATTTTCATTGTTTAATTACAATATTTTTTTTGTTTTTTCCATCTAATCAGTCAGAAAGAAAAATTAAAAATCTACTTTCTATTTTCATGTGCACTGATTTTTTTTTTCAATTATTTAAAAGTGGAGAATATCACAAAATTCGTTTAATTACAATATTTTTTGTTTTTTCATTTTAGAAATCATACATTGATTTTTTATTTATTTTAAATTTGCTAATAAAGAAAAACTCAATTTTATATAGATTATTTTGAAGATATATATTGTTAATATTTCAATTCTAATAAATTGAAATTTAGTTTTACTTTTTATTTAATTATTTATTAATTTAAAATTTTATTATTTATTATTTATTATTATTATTATTATTATTATTATTATTATTATTATTATTATTATATTTTGTATTTTTACATATTTTGACTTTGCATTTAGTTTATTCTATTTTAATTTTAAATTTATTTTAATTATTTATGTCTTATGAAATTAAAAATAATAATTATTAATTATTAAAATTACTTCAATTTATAATTGTGTGTCTTATTAAACTTTTAATTATTGTAGAATAATTATATTTTGAATTTGTATTTTAATTTATATAATAAAATAAATTAAAAACTTAAAATCTAAATCAAAAGTTATAGTGAGAAAGATAAACTAACTTTTGATGAATCATTTCATACCAACAATCTTGAGGATAACATGTGTCCCTAGGGAGTTATGCTTAGGGTAGCATGTCATTTGATTACATATATGATACTTCACCTTTAAGACCTCTTTAGTGTACTCATTGCACACTTAAGGAGGGAAATAGATAAAGAGAAAAGAGAGAAAAAGATAGAAGGGAGAGGGAGATAGAGATAGAGATAAGATATACAAAGGGAAAGGGAGATAAAAGATAAAGAAAGGAAGATATATATCTATATATATATATATATATAGAGAGAGAGAGAGGGGTAGAGAAAGGGATATATATATATATATAGAGAGAGAGAGAGAGATGGGAACAAAGAGAGAGCTTTTTATATCTTTGTCTCCCTCTATTTTTATGTTCCTCATTATCTCTCAATCTCTCTTTTCCTCAGTCTCCCCTATTTCTGTCTCTATATGTGTCTTCCCTTCTCTCTCTCTGTGTGTACATACATACATACATACATACATATATATCCCTCTCCCTCTCTTCCCCCCTCTATATTAATCCCTATTTCCATCTCAATCTTCACCTCTATCTATATCTCTCTCCCTTATCTCTATCTCCTCATCTCTTCCCATTTATCTCTCTTCCCCTATATTTCTTAATATATGTATCTCTCTATCTCTCCCTTTCTCTACCCATATCTCTTCCTCTCCATCCCTCTCTCCCTATCACTCCCTCTTTCTATATCTCTCTACTTTTTTATCCTCTCTCTATTTTTCTCCTCTCGCTTCCTCTCTATCTATTTATATATTTCTCTCCCTCTCTATCTCCATATCCATATATCTCTCTCATTCATTCACACACACACAATCCATGTTGAATCCTCTACCTATCTCTATCTCTATATATTACACTCAATCACACACACACACCTTATTTCTCCCTCCCTATCTTTATATTCATCTCTCGCCTTCTCTCTATTTGTCTCCCTCTATCTATTACTTGTCTCTATCATCTCTTTTATCTCTTACTCTTGCCCCTCTATTACTATTTGAATGTAATACAACCATTAATGTAATAAGATAGAGATTGATATTTCATTGGTTATTTGTTAACATTCATTATAATAAGCATATTAGGAGCTATTTATATCATTTGTTGTTCAAAATGTAATGATATTATTGATGCATAAATAATAGTTTTAAATTTTAGTTATCTAAGATAAATTTGAATGCTAGGGTTGATAGTGTTTTGATTATAGGGGAAAATAGGTTTTGAAGGGACTCGAAACCCTTTACAACCGAGGATACAAAATGTTGCAAGAAAGGAATTTCAAAATACCACCAACAGTAGCCCAACAACCAAAAAACACAACCGGGCAGGTGCTACACTAAAAGTAAGACAAAAAACAACCAACAAAACTCAACAACCACAAAACAACAAAAAAACCTAAAAGAAACCTACACCCAACAGGAAACAAAAAGCAACAAAGAAAAAAACCAGGGACTAGTTCAAGCCACTCATAGTGTTGGCCACCTTAATTTGTTGTTCCTATGCCTCTCAACCATATCCAACAGCTCCTTCTTCTCAGCATCAAATGTTTTCTTCCAATCAACCGACCCTCTACTAGTAGGACCTTTGTCATCATCCTTAGTAGCTTTTTTACCCTTGCCCTTGGCCGCATGCACTTTCTCCATAAGCTTAGAGAAATAAACCCGATCCTCCCTGAGCTCACTTATTTTCCTTTAAAGGACTTCCAAGGATTCCACACTATTTTTCACAAAGATATGGCACACCTACATTAATTTTTTGATATCTATATTTATGCCTAAAATCTTGGCTTCCAAAGTCGTCAATCTTTCATCACACAGAGACTTAAAGTCATGATAGGAACCTTCAAGGTCCACCATTCTGTCTATAAGAATGTCTGACACCAAACCCTCCAGAACATTCTTCATATTTTCCTTTAAACCTCTAATTTTAATATTAATCTTATTGAACTCCTACAAAGTCCATTTAGCTAATTTAAAGGTATCAGTGGCCCCAGTTCTAGCCATATCCAGTAAATCATACATGGAGGTAGCATCATCATCAAGGTAAGAAAAGTCCTTGGAAAGAGGATTTACCTTCAAGGGCTCTTATTTGGCTTTTTTCTTTTCCGCATCCTCCTCCTCCAGACCCCTAATCTCCTTGTCCTGCTCCTCCTTGGGAAAGTATTGCATGGGAGAATCCTCAATGGCCACCCCCTTATCACCAAAATCCTTATCCTCACTAGCCACATTGGGGTCCTTAGTCAGAACCTCTAAGGCCTTGTTCTTTAGGTTAGCAATACGCTTCGACAACTTCCTCAGTTTATCAACCAACCCCACAACATTATCATGTGTCCCCACCTCAAGACCACCAACAACATCTTTACCGACAACCACCTTTGCAGACTTGGGAGAAGAATTTCCCGACCCCACCTCCGTGTCCTCACTCTCAGACAGGGCCGACCGCTTAGCAGTCCTATTGCACTTAGCACCAACCACCTTCCTCTTCTTCAAAGACATAGTCGTAGCTATAGGAGAAAAATCCTCCTCATCTTCATTCCATTCCTCCTCCTCCTCCAAAGGGGACTCTAAACCCAACGACCTACATATATCACTTAAATCTTTTTCCTTTCCCTTGATGGCCAAAGCAGGGATAAGAGTCTTGACATGCTCCATAATTAATAAGATAAGCCCTTCATGGAGAATAGGGGCCCTCCTATTCTTCAGATGTGTGTACACTGAGACCTCCAAAGATGATAACAAAAAGAAGGGAATGGAATGAAAAAACCATGTTTGAAATGGTTGAGGAGAGTAAAATGGTGACCAAGAATAGCCCTAAACCTCCCTTCCAGAGTCACGTAACACATCAGCAAGCTAGGGTTGATAGTGTTAATCAAATAATAGGTGTTTTGGAAGGTTAAGAATCATATTTTTATTATTGTTTTGGGAAAATAAATTACACCTTCTTATGAACCATATGAACAAGGATTTTGTAAAAATTGTGACATACAAACAAGAAAAAGAGTTTAGTCAATCTCTTGACTTCAACAAGGTTTGTCAAATATTACAATACGACAATTTCCCCACCTTCCACTTCTTTATGAACACTTCACAGAGTGTTTCAAAATTCCTTTCAATCAATCATTTTTTTAATGTTTCACATGCATATTCAATAATCAAACTTTACAAATGGATGTACCAACTATTGTACCTATGTCAAATCACACAAAGCCACATAACTCATAGATCATAGAAACCATATTTATCTCATTGTGGAATTTTCCAAATTAAAAATTAAAAATTAAAAAAATGCTCTCCTAAGAATCAAACTTGGACTTAAAGGATGATGATTCAATCCATCAGACACAAATTCATGGCTACTTTACCAAATGAACATTCCATGAATTCTCTTTATACAAACCCTCAACTCTACCAAAATGAATACCATGAGAAGAGAAAATGAAGCGCTCTTTCCCTCTTTATATATTTATATGGATAGTCAAACACTAATCAAGAGTTTCATGTAACTAAGCCACTATTAATTTTAGTATGAATAAATGTCTTATACCTAGCTAATTCACTCACTAGGGAATTAAGGGACATATTCACATGTTAAGTTTAATTAAGATAAAAGGTTATTTCTGGAAGTCTTAGTTGGCTTTTCTAGAACTTATCTTATCTAGCTAGTATTGCTTGATTCCTAGGTAGTTAGTTTGTTAGTTGTCTCACATTGTAGGATTAAGACACTTTTCATGATCTTATTGTTGATGTGTTTTTATGCACTTCTCAACACAGGAAGTGCGTAGGTGCACTACCTCTCTTGAAAGATAATCTTCCACAATCAAATTGTAGAACACTATCCCAAGGTCTCTAATGTCAGGTCTTGACAATGCTTGGAATATCTCAATTGTTTGATGTGATTTGCTGGAATCACAAGGTGGTCTTACGGATGAATTACAAAGTGGGAAGTTGGATCTTGAAACAGAGTTCTTAAGATGGGAGAGTTGTTATGCATTTGCTGTAGGTTCAAAAAATAGTCTTGAACTCCATTTTGTCATTGGATTTAGCTTTACAATGTGCAATGAACCTTAGCATAGGTCACTCATTAAATAAAATGAAAAGGGGCAGGGAAGAGAGGAGGTTCCTAGATTTGCAACTAATTGTGAACAGTGATGATGGGGTTCCTGCAATGGACAACTTCTTGGAAACAATATTCCACTTAACCAGAGATGTCACAGTCTCATGGAATTTGTGCTATCTTATGAGGTTTGAAAATGTTTCATCTATCATTCACCATATGCATGCATGAAAAAAGATGAAAGTTTGGAGTAGTTTTGGATTTAAGTCCAGACTAACTTTACACAGCTATCTTCCATCAACAAACATCAAAAAGTATGGACTAAGAAGGCATCTACATTGCAGGGATTTCATAACCACAAGAAAACATTCCTAAAATCTACCAAAGAAAGAAAACAGTTAACTAGAACAACAATAAAACCTAAGTTGAACATCTAACAATGGAGGTTGAATCAAGCAACATGTGAGAAACTCAAAAAATGCACCAAGTCAATGTATTTTCATTATAAATTTCTACAGCATGTCTTTACAACAACTCAACTCCCTTTGCAAATGAGAGGAGACACCTATTTATAGTGCCCCAAAAGTCAAATGAATGGCCAAGATTAATACTCATTGTGTGGCCAAGATTCATTACAAAATAGGGTTTCACCAACCCCCAATATTTTACAATTTAAAAATAACATTTTGTCCCCTTCCCTATTTTGTCTTCTAGTGACGACACTATAGCATTTTGTCTTTTTACTGATTTTTGTTTACTATAGCTATTCTTTAGGGAGTTCTCTATCATCTGCAGGGCTGTCTTCCTACTTCTTTGAGGCTGTGTATTCCATGAATCTTAGGATGACCGGCTAGAGTTTGTCTACCTCAACGATCTCACACCACAACACTTGGTAGCTCCACTCTTTCACATTATCTTCTAGCCTCTTCCAGTCCTCATCGTACTTTGCACCTTGATCCTTGAACAACTCTGATTGATCGAAGGCACGAGAAGCAAAACTTATGAATTCCACTGTCATTTCGCCAAACATCCCGTCCTCCATCTTCTTTTGAAAGTAAGGTTTTACCTTCTCAGGATCCATCTGTAATGCGGGCATGTCATATTCCGTCATTAGCATGAGCTACCGGGCACATTCAGCTCTGATCTCTTTGATCCATTCGATATCCAGATCCACTTTGCTCATTATCTGTTCCAGCCTTTCCTTTTGGTTGTCAAAGTCTCGCCGCCACACATCCATTAGCCAATGATCATCTTTGTTGAACACAAGCTCCTTTTCCCATGTGGCCTCTGGAATCTGAAGGATAGCCTTGATCTTTGGGAAGGTGGAGTCATATGTTATAGGGAAGTTAGTGCATAGCTTCTTTATGTCCTCCAAAGATTGCTGCAGGTCCAAGAACTTGTTGGCTGTCCGAACAGCCCGACTAATTCCCATGTTTCCGACATATAAGACTTGTCAGAACCAGCTTTTTGTAGTCCTTTCCAAGTTCTTTCTCCTTTCCATCTTGTCAATCTACTCTTTGGACAATAGTTGGGGCGCAGTTGTGGACGTGGTAGGTAGGTCATCCACTGAAGACCATTGCTGGATGTAATCCGTTAGAGCAGCCACCTATGCTTTGAGCTCATCTTTTGAGATTTTGTCCTACTTTATCAAGTGTACCACCGTGGCCACTGACTCCTCAAGATGTTCTACCTTCTACTCTCTGGTGGCGGTCCCCAAGTCGATGGTAGAGACATTGTAACTTATACTAGCCTGTGCCACCATCGGGGTTGCTATTTGCATAGCTTGAGACCCAGAAGCATCCATCGTTACCCTAGATTGGATCTTAGGCCTCTTTCCGTTCTTTGTTGTGATTTGAGCTCGGGCTAAGATAGCCTCTAGTCTCACCCTTGGGTCTTTTAGTACGGGAGTTTTCCTTTTGAGTTGTCTTTCTAACCATTCAGGCATGACAGACCTGCCCTTAGGTGACTCACGATCATCCTCGCCCCCCTCAGTCAAGGCTTTTGTTCTCTTAGCCTCTGAAACTCTCAATTCTTCCTTGGCAGCATCTCCCTCTTTGTCATTGGAGTCCTGGATGAACACAAGGTGCTTTATGGGAGGCTTGGCAGATAATTGCTGCACGAGACTTTCTTTCTCTTCCATTTCCTCCCCTTCCTTCTCCTCAGTTTGTTCAACCTCGTGTGCATGTTCCTTGAATTGATTGATTTCGAGGCCCTTGACAACTTGGGCCTCTCCCTCAGGTTTGTCTTCTTGCTGCTGTCCTTCTTCTTCAAGGAGCAACCCTTCTGCCTTTTCCTTAGTATCCTTCAATTGTTGGGCCATTTCTTCCTCTAGGTCATCATCAAAGGTCTGCACAATGACCTTACCACCAGCGTCCTCCTCCTCATCCTCGCTCTCAGAGGAACCAGATCCTTCTTCTTCGTAGGCCACCCTATCAATAGTGCGATGTTCATATTCTAAGTGCTTGTGGTATTCATCGGCCTCCTCTTCAAAGGGCTTCAAGGCCTCTTGTTCTTGCCTCTCCCACTCCTTAGAGATTAACATGGTGGCTTCCATAGTCGGTGGCCCTGTCGGAGGTTGTGAAGGTTTGGTAGTAGCGAGGACCTAAGCTAAGGCTGCTTGAAGAGTGGGATCCATGAGGATCTGGGAGAGCTCGGAAGGGATATTCTGCATATGCTTCGAGAAGGCCTCAGGCAAGGTGGGAATGGGCATTGGTGCAACCCCCGTAGGTAATGGAAGTGACGTGGTAGGTGACATAGTAGCAGAGGAGGGAGGAGTAGTTATGGCAGAGGAGGAGTCAATTACAATCACAGGCTCGGTAGGGGGCGAAGGGGCAAGATGGACAAAGATGTCCACTCCTGGTGGGGATGTAGCAACCACAGCCAAAGAAGTAGGTGGTGCGATAGTCAGGGCGGGGAGAGCTAAGAGGGGTTCTAATTGATCTGCACCCTTTACTTCTTCCTCTTGGATTAAGGGCTGCTCCGTGGTGCCCTCTGTTTGCTTAAGTCTTTTGGAGGGTGAGCCTCCTGCTTCTTTCCTTGTATAGACCTTGGGGTCAGGAGACTGTTCTGTTCCCGTCCCTTTCCTCTTCTTGAGCCTAGTGACTAGAGGAGACTTAGATGTCCCACCTGTTGAAGTGGTGGCAGCAGCATCATCCATGGTACTTGGTTCACTCTTGAGCCCTTCGTACGTCAGGACCACCCTTTGTTGTTTTAGTTGGGCCACCCGTTCATCAACCCACTCCTTGGTACGGGCCAAGATTGGTTTGGTTATAGTGTCGAGGTCATCGACCTCTTGCTCATCCTAGTCTATTGTTGGTATTGGTAGATTGGCGACTGCAGGGTACTTGGGGTGCATTATGGTGGTCTTGTCTTCCTTGACCTAGTTCGGTATGGGGAAAGGCTGCACCTTCCTTACAAAATGTGTAGTCATCCACATATAGTGCCTTGCACGTACCTCTTTATCATTCTGACAATCCCCCCAAAAGTCTTCAATGTGGTGGAGATGAGTGAATCCCAACCCTAGCGCCTTCCTTACATGACCATATGGGTCTATCTATGGGCGAGCAGTGTGTAGGAAAAAATGGTAATCTTTTAGTTCTTTCTCAGAGTTACCAGCACACTGGGAAGTTTGTAGTTTATACATGCCCTGGCCAAGAGTCATGGGATCAGAGATTCCTGCTATGTGCTTGCCATTGAAGATCACCTGTATGTGTTGGAGCTGCTGAGAAAGCTCCAATAGGATGATTTAGTCATTGGGGTATCGAGGCAACTTATTTAGCCTTTTGGTGAAGCCTTGGGCACAGATGTATGTAAACTTTGGGTATTGAATGAAGAGGAAGGCATATTGCTTCAAAAAGGCCCTAGCACTGTGGGAAACTCTCCTTTTGAAATCTTCGGCGATCATTCTAACAATGTGGCCAATGAAGGCATCATTCACTCTGTAGTACTCCCTCTTGAAGTTTTTGTACTGGAGCTGAGGGTATTTGTCATAGGCCTTCAATCTTTGACCCTGCTCCTAATCAAGTGCCACAAACAACCCATCGTACTGCCTCCGGTCCACCAAGGAGTAGACGAGGTATGAATTCATGTAGAATTTGGAGCTTTCCTTCACATCGACGAACTACTCATGGAAGCGGTCGCTTATTATACCTCCCCAATAAAATGCAGTCTTCATGGTAACGTCTTCATTCCCACAAAGGATTTTCTCAACAAAGTACACCATCCACCCCTAAAAGAAGGCCGCAGTAGGGAGGCCCATAACCCTGCTCAGCATTGTGACCAAATCGTGGTAGTCTTCATAGAAATCGCTATGGAAGAGTTCGTTAGGAACCTCTGCGGCGCTGCCCCGCTTTTCCTTGAGCCAATGCTGATTTATTAACTTCCTGCAGCCCGTAGGGTTAGCATCCCATGCCGCCTGGCACTCCTCAATGGTAGGTGTTTCCATTTCTTGAAATGTGGGAATGTGAAAGGTTTTCGTGATTCCTCCAGCCGACATGTCTGTGAGAATGTTACCGTCCCTATCAACAATTGTCCTTGTGTCGGGCTGATACGCTTGCCGACAGGCCATGACCAATTCAGGGGCCACGAGGGACGAGGGGAAGTCCGCAACTTTCACGATTCCACTCTGTCTTATCAATCTTGCATTTTTTGTTGTTGGATTGACCCTGACCCTTTATGTAAACTTGTCAATATTGACATGGCATATGTTGGTGTCAGAGATTTCCTTCCAATCCGTGGTAACTTTTGAGTGCAGAGGCTCACCCTGAAATTGGTATTTCATCTAGTCTTTGTCTTCTTTCCCTCGAGGAGTTTTTCCTAACTTCTTTCCTTTGTCCTTTTCGATAGTTGCCCCCGAAGGTCCCACACCCGATTCCATATATTGTGCAGGCAAAGGTGCAATCAGTGCAACTAATAATGAAGGTGTTCATGTTAATTGAAATCCCAAAGATGAAATCCATTTTAAGTAATCTATCAAGCATAACATGAACATTATCTCTCAATATCATTGGCCTTTTGATTCAGATCTATGGGACAGTCCGAGACCGGAAGGCCGGACTTCCCTGTCAAGAATGTCGTTTTGGAGAGGCAAATGGGGTGGAATGATCTGAGAGATTCTCTTTGATTGAATTTCGATAATTTGAGAGGCTTGCAATGGAGAGGACCAAGATTCAACACGTGGGTCGAGATCAGATTTCAAATTTGGGCTCATTTGGGTCAGCTTAGGAGCATCCAGAGGTACCAAGTCAAAAAGCCATTAGGAGATGGCCATTTGGAATAGTTAGATCGAAAACAGAATTCCAGAGACGAAACTTCGGGGTTTGGGGTCCAGAGGGCTACAAGGCGGTTAGAAGACAGTAATTTTCCATTTGAGTACTCGGGCTTGAGGCATCGGGAAGCCGCCCATCCTTCATCGTTTGGACCGGCCACCGCTGGGGGGGGGAGTCCAGAGGCAATGGCCTGGAGGTCAGGGCCCAGTGTGAAGGTCGGCAAGAGATCAACCATTGATGTAAAGTCATAGCGAATGCCTTGGGTCTCACCGACCAACGCAATAGGGGAAGAGAAGTCGGCGAAAGGTCATGGCATCGGGGTAAGGTCTTGGCGAGGTCCTTAAGTCTCGCCGACAGCCAAGAGTAGGACTAGACCCAACATGAGCGTTCGTTGTTTGATTTCATTTTCAGTCCTGTGGCGGTCAAAAGGGTGGAGCCCAGAGCTTGGAGGGGCGGGTGAGATTTTCCCTTTCAGAACAGCGGATGAGGGAAGGTCGGGGTGCGGAAGGCGGATGAACGCCAAGCACAAATGAGTTTGTTTGAGTTGGATCTCAGCGGTGAATGGGGGACCGGGGCTCGGAGGTCAGAACGATGTCGGCTATTTGCCAAGAGAAGAGTGATGTTGCCATGAGGTCTTCGTGAACATGGAAGGTCCTGCCGATAAGAGGAGTCTTCGGTGTAAGTTTTCTAGGTCAGAGAAAGATCTTGGCGAACCAACGATGTCTCCCTTATAGAGAGCCCCATCAGTGTAACCTCTTGCCGACCTCATGAAGTCACCCCAACAGGGGATCTAGACTCACCAAGACAAAGAATTCGTTGTGAAGTCCTGGCGACTGCTAGGAGTCTCACCGAAAGCGAAGGCATCGACAAGACCAAAGGAGCTTGCGGTGAAGTCTTGGTGACAGATGAATGTCTCCCTGACAAATCACTCGACAAGAGCAGGATATGCTCAGTGAAAGGTCTTACCGAATCGGGGAGGTCTCAGTGACAACAAACTCGGCAAGATGAAAGAAAACCCGCCATGAGCCTCGCCGACAAGGACTGGTTTTGCCGACGGAGAATGAGGGGCGGAATCCCGGATACCTAGGCCCAAGAGACCCTAAAGCTGTTTCGACATTTCTAGTTTTTGCTAAGTCTCCACCGACAAAGGGAGCATCTGGGCCCAAGGGTCACGAATGCCCCTGCGAAGAACGGCCGCGTGGAGATAAAGCTCCAAATTGGTCAAGGGGGTGTTGTGTTGGTTTTCTCAATTTTTGAGGACATGGGTTTTTGTCGTGACGCCATGGTTCACCATTTATATGTTGTTTTAATTGTTATTGTTCATTTTAATCCCTAGAAACCATGAAAACACTATTCAAGATGGTGAACAGAGAACCTACCTCGAACCCTCGATGTAGCAAGGCGTGGGATCCACTAGTGGTCGGTGAGCATAGGTAATGGGCGATGATCAACGAAGGTTTTGAAGACAGCGGAATCCTATGGCAAGCTCCGATCTCTCTCTGCAACACCGTCAAGTGAAAATGACAAACCAGGGCAAGCAATTTATACCCCTAATTGCCATTAATGGCCCTATTAAATGTAGGTACGACAAGCAAGGAAGTTGGTGATTTTTAATTCACCAACGGCATCGAGAGATCCGAGGTCCTGCGACCGGGAAGACACAAGACAGCGGCCATTTTGAGAATTCGACTCTGAAATTACTGACAGCACACAAAAGACTGAGGCTTGCAGGTCGGGGTTCCACCGGAGGTTCGCCGTTCGGAACGGAAAAATCCTCATGGAACCTTGGAAGCAGAAGTCCAGAGAGCCGGGCCTGCAAGGCTCAAAAGCAGCCCCAGTTTCCTCGCGAACATTTTGGACGACAAAGATAGACCTGGGACTCGGGGTCCAGGAGGACGTAACCCATCCACCATCTAGGATGGTGGATACGACAGGGAAACTCGAGGGGGTGGGCCTGGCCGGGCCCAAGGCCGCTAGTAGAGGCAAACTGCAAGAGAGACCCCGGGAGGCCTCAAAAAAATTTGACAAAACTAGCCAAGGGGAAGCACGGTCAACCTATGATGAAACTTTGAAGGCACATTGACCATCAGGGGCACAAAAATGGGGCACGCAAAATGAGGCAATGACAAAAACGATCAGGCAAGGGAGAGAAAAGAGGGTCCCCATTTCGAATGGGGCGTGTGTGCTAAGGGCACAACACTTATCTAGTCCTATATCTCAACCTTTGCATTATAAGCAAGGCATCTCATGTATATTCAACCATCTTGCATTATTGAAAAAAATTTCTTGCCATTCTCTCTCTTGTGGAAGTTATGTTGGTCTAGCAACTATTCTTGGGGGTGTTGGGGAGTCACCATTTACTCCCACATGGTATCAGAGCTCTAGGTGTTGTAGATTCCTTCCCAGATATGAGGGATTCATGTTGTCTTGAAGATCTTGTTGGGTACATTTTGGGGTTTTAGGGATCTCATGGTTGAATCTAGGGTGTCGAAGAAAGTCATGTTTTCCTTTTGTTTCTATAATATTTGGCTATGGCGAAGCCACCCAAGATCTAAAGGCCTAGTGGAAAGCAAAAAATACTTAAAAGATCACTATGACAAGAATAAACTATATTCCTATCAATGAATGCAAAAGGAATCAATGTAGTTGTCTGTACAATGTAGTAGAGACCCCTTGGTTATATAGCCAAGGTGAGACACGAGATGCCATATGATTATGACAAGTGTCCTAATCATATGACATGAGACAACTAATCACAACTACCTAGGTCAAATGTAGTAGTTGTCAAAAGATGATAACAACTAATGACAACTAACACAGGTTCTAGAAAGAATCTTAGGACCTAAGTAATCTTAACATGTGAATATGTCCCCTAATTACCTAGTAAGTGGAATAACTAGGTACAAGACATTTATTCACTCCAACACCTCCCCTTAAGTGCAACTTAGGGGGAATATTATTATGCAAATGACTCAAAGATGGGTCTCGACTATGAGGCTATGTTAGGTACCCATGTACAAATGCAAATGAAATCTCTCACAACTGGAGAAAAAGAGAAAATCTAGTGGGAAAAAACTCCCCAAAAGAGAGAAACAACAAGAAACTACTCTCAAAAAGATGAGTTGGACAAAACTTTGAGTGAGGAAAATGTCCCCCCCAAAAGAGATAATGAAGAAGGGTGATCCCACAATACTGGTTTACAATTTTTGGCCAAACTAGACACTGAACATATTTTTTCTAACTAAATCTTCACTTTCAGACACCTATAGCGGCTAAACCGTGAGGAATTTGAAGATGATGCAAACTAGTGATTTGTGACATTTTGTCTATAGATTCTAAATAATTTTTTTTCAAAAGTTTTGGAATTAGATTGCACTTATTTTTCCATCTCCTTCGAAAACTAGTTTTATTAGTAAACACCATTTTTAGGGAGTGATGCTCACAGTATACAACATAACCTTTTTTCTATGAAGAATAAAATTCTAATTTTTTTCAAATTTAGATTTGTAACTACGATATCTAACCAGTTCATTTGATTTCATAGTGTTTTATTGAATATTTTTCTTTAATCAAGTTTCAAAGTCAAACCAATTACAATTTAGACATAGGTGGATCGTATACAACATAACTTATTTTGTATGTATTGAAATTCAATTTTTTTTTTGCTTGATCAAGGACATCAATACCTAGCCTGAACATATTTTTTAGAATTTTATTTTGATAATCTACTGATCCAGGTGGATCTCAAAGACCTCAAAATTTAACAAGCCCAAAATCTCCCAGAACCAACATCAATGCATAGAGCTCGCGAAGACCAACCCGACACAACTTGTTTCACGTAAAACAAAGTTCGTATAAGCAAAATAGAGCCAATCAAAGTTTTAGTCAAAATGATGATGTCAACATGTGACATGGCAATTGACTAGATGGTGACGTGGAATTGCAGGTGATGTGGAAAAAATCTCACAAAAATTCACGTACCATGCTTTATTTTTGAAAATAAAGTGTGGAGGCTTATTTTATTTCACAAAAATCCATTTGGTGGGATCGAATTTTGTGGGATTAGTGGATTTGGTGGGATTAAAACAAAATCTCATAAAAATTAAAAAAAACAAAGATTAACCCTTTTAATAAATGAATAACCCCAAATGGTTATCAAATAAAAGAATAAAAAAAATACCCAAAACAATATAGCCCATAAATGGAGAAATGACAAGGGCATTATAAACAAATTAAAAATGGGTTTTAAAAGGGTTGTTATTATTATTTGTAAACGAAGGGTATTTGTTGGTAATTTTTTATTTTATTTAATATGGTGGTTTTTGGCCTTTTTAGCCAAAATTATATAAAAAAGGGGGGTAGGAGTGTGAGTTTGGCATTCAAAAATTCAGAAGTTCACGTGTGAGTGTTCTCATTCAGAAATTCAGAATTTTAGGAGAGTTTTTGTGAGCTAAGTGGTCTCTTGTGAGGAAATGGAGAGATAAAAACTTAGTGAGTCTTTTGAGATAATTATGAGTAGTTTCTTAGAAGAATAGGAAGAGATAAAAAATCATTGTTTTCTTTGAGAGAATTTTCATGACTTTTAAGTCATTATGTAAAGGCTTGATGCCTCATGTATTGTACTCTTGTTGTGAGAGAGAGTTGCAGTTTCATTGCTTAGCATTGTAAAGGTGAAGAAGGAGTTAGGAACAAACAAGTTGCCAGATAGATCCTGTCATTACAGTGTGGAAGCGGGAAGAGCCTAAAGTGCGACAATCTTTCTTGAAGCAGATTGTAACTCAGTGAAAGACCATGGTGATGTAAAAGCAGTTGCATCATAATAATGGCAATGATCGTGCATATTTGTGGATCTAGAGACGTAGCCAAAATCTGGTGAACTCTTTTATCAAATCTTTTCTCTTTTCTTGGTGCATGATATTGTCAGCTTCTTTACTTTCCTACATTTTCATGTATTTATTTTCTCAATTCACAAGCAATGTCAGTTTCAAACTTAAATTAAATATGTATCCTGGTGAATCTAACAATTGTTAAGTGATTCATAGTAAGGAGTTTATAGATCATCTACTATTTTTCCACATGTACAGAACAAAGAGCTTGATTTTTGGTGAAAAACCTATGTTTAATCAAACTAAAAAAAAAACATAATAAAACCAAAACATTTTAAAATTATATTCGATGGATAAATCGTTCCGAGGACTAACATTATCCAATTGGATCTATGAAGTCTCCTCCATTTTCATCCTCAACTCAAGCTTCAAAGGGAAAAATTATGTAGAGATTTGGTGCCAGAGGGGGAAAAGGGGGTAGAAGGGGGTAAAAGGGGGGTTCAAATGAACCCAAGTTCAAGTGAACCCCCAATTTTCCATTGTCTTCATCATAAAAAAATGCAAAAAAGTGAGTTCCCTCATTTAATATGGTTTGCTCGAACCAGGGTGCATTCAAACCCCTTTTGGGTCCATTCGAACCCTCCAGTTCGTGCGAACCACTAAAAAGCAAAAGAAAAATCATAGGAGCATTTTTGCAATTTTCCTTCCTCACTAGAATTGTAAACCAATTTTGTGGGTTTACCCAAAAATTCCATGCAACCCCGCCCAATGGTGAGTCACTACTCAAATGTCACAATGTCAAGGGTCCCCAATCTTAACTGAAGAAGGAGATAAATTAGAACAATGTGAAGACTGATGTAGAGAAGACCAAGGATGATGATGAGCCCTCCAAATGTTGCTCCAAAAGAATGCCAAACTATGACAAGCACTAATAGAAAGAATTGGGTACCACTGCAGAAGATGCCATCTTAGATGGTGACTGAGCTAAAACTATCAACTCAAGAGTAACTATAGAATCTGTCAATGAAGAACTATAGAGGAATCCACATTGCAATAGGAATAAGGTCAGAACCAAGGAGACAATTGTACAAATATCAACTGGACACTCTCTTGATAGATTGGTATAACCCTATCTCAACTGGAGATAGGTACCAAGTCTTTGGATGTAGAACCAAACTTTTGAAGATAGGTAGATAGCTTGCAAAATAGGAGTGTCTATATGGTATATAGTCCATCACACCGAAATGCATGGGTAACCAGTCGCTTCATTTGCTGAGTATATAGGAACTAACACTAGATACATAGATCAATCCAAAGAAGCATATAGTATGACAAAGTACACTGAAATAGGAAGATTGTGGCACTTTATTTTAGTGTGATTACAAGATTAGAAGAGGAGAACTACAACAATCATGATGCAAATCTGGAAATGCTGAAGAATCCAACCAAAATTTCCTCAAAGTAGATAGCTGGGAGGAAAAAGGTCCCTTGATTGGAAGTCGGTAGGAGCAATTGGCTCTTGTTGGGTGTTGGTTGGAAGAGCAGATAGTTTAGGATGAGACTTAATCAAGAGGCTAATCTTTGAAGGGTTTGAAAAAGTGTGAAGAGTAGCTGATCCAGGAGTTCACTATTTTTTCAGAGCACTTTGGGCCCAAATCGACATCACCATTGCACTTAGAAGGTCGTGCAAATGAACTTTGACTATAAATTTGTCCATTTTCGATAAATTTGTTTCTAAGGCAAAAAAAATTTGCTTGGGGAGGCCGTATGTCCCCCCAGGTCAACATTTACTATTTTCGTAGACAAAAATAATTAAAAAATTTTGCAGTAGGGGAGAGGGGCCCAAACTAGGGTGGGAGCCTATACTAGGGATGAAATTAGTCCCACATGGGCCCCACACTAGATAGCCTTAATATGCAATTGTAAAACAATTTTCACCGACAAAGTCAACAAGGGTATTCAAATCACTATACTGCCAAAATTGTATTATAATCGGTTTATATTCATCCCAAATACAAATAATTATTTGTAGTCTTACATGTTAGAGAATATTCAAAGCACATCTGACACCACAAACATACAAGCCATATTGCTTGTTATTGGACCTTAGCTTTAAAATATGCACCCAAAATATAAAATTAGTATAACCCACACTCCCCTATAATATCACCACTTGCATTACATCACCTCTAATATTTTAATACATCCACATCGACAAGAACAACTAGGAGCCAAGACTGTCCCATCACCAAATCCAATCGAACCCACCACCTATCACACTGTGCCAACAATACAACACTGAAAGGAAATTCAATCATTCATATGTGTCCCATCAGTCAAATCCATGCACGCGAAAACTGGTACATTCTCCTATTTTGCCACCTATAACCACCAAAACAATGGGGTTAAGGTCACTAAAATCACCTGAGCATCAAACGAAAACTGCATGCCATAAATAAATACAAACTATGCAATTGAAGGCACCTAAAACATATTTTCAAATTTGAAAAAGGAGGACAGAAATTAAAGACTCCATACCAAACAACATTGAACATATAGAGAGATTTTCAAATTCAAAAATGCATTTTCATTTACCCTGTCTCACTTTCATATTCAGTGCTAAATTTTCTTGGAGGCAGATGAACAAAGAGGAGAAGCAGCAACAACATGCTATCAAGATACATGTACTCTACACAAACTTATTTTTTATGCCTGGGAATGCTGATCTATTCAATGTTATGCAAATGTTTTTCACAATACTGTAAATACCTTGGGATTTTCATTCAAATTTTTTATGTTTAAATGGAAATATGTTGTATGCAATGTAAATGTTTCTCAGAAAAACCTGTAACTCAATATCTAGGGTTTCAACTTTCACTATTTATGAATGTCAAGTCATTTCAGTTCAATTTTTGGGTTTTTTATGTTCTCTATGCCTACCGATATAGATCAGTTCCATGCACTGTAAATGTTTGTGACCCACAAACCTGTAACTCAATATCTTGGGTTTCAACTTACACTATTTATGTATGTCAAATCATTTGAGTTCATTTGTTGGGGTTTTCTTATGCTTTATATTCCTACCAATATAGATTAGTTTTATGCACTATAATTTTTTGTCACCCACAAGTCTATAACTTGATATCTGGGGTTTCAACTTCACTATTTATGAATGTCAAGTCATTTCAGTTCAATTTCTAGGTATTTGTTATGTTCAATATGCCTGGGTATATAAATCAGTTCTATGCAGTGTAAATTTTTCTCACCCATTACCCTGTGACTTAATATCTGGGGTTTCAACTTACACTATTATGGATGTCAATGCATTTTAGTTCCTTACAATGTGATTGTTAAACCCTATGTGCTCTAAGTGCACAAGACCAAGTCATTTTTGTTCATTACAATGTTATTGTTTCACCCTATTCTTTCTAACTCAATATCACAAGGTTTCATACTTAGTAATTGTTGATGAATGACAATGAATTTCAATTCTCTACATTGTTAATTCCAATCCACTGAAGGGCATATGATCAACTCCTTTCATTTCAATCCAAAAGGTTCTAAACTTTTGCAATTCAAACAAAGTAGTATGATCACATAAAATTCAACTGTTACCAAATTTACCATTATAAACTATCAACTAACACAATAAAGAAAAATAAAATATTCATGCATCACTTTGTTTTTAAGGGTGTTCATTGATGGTTCTTATCATTGTCTGAAACATGTTTCCTAATGTGTGTAGGTGCAATATAAAGTTGATATGAGGTCCATGGAAATGAAGAAGAGAGCCACAAAAAGGTGGCATGCATGTAAAAGAGGGGTTACATTCCCCCCTGAAGAAGAACTAAATGTAGAAGCATAGATAGTTGTGGTAGTTAATCCTCCATCAGGCAAGCAGAAAACACCATCACAACATTGGGGATTGACAATGAATGAAATAGTAAATCAACAATCTAATGACATGGTGGATAGCTAGCATGAGGAACTTAATGACAGCCTAAGTATTCCCTCGGCCCCTAGCCCATTTTCTTGGTTGACAGATGGATCTATGAATATGGGTAATGATAGTCTAAGTCTTCCATCAACCCCTTCCCAACAGTCTTGGTTGGTAGAGGGAGTTATTGATGTGGGTAATGACGATTTAAGTCTTCCCTCGGCCCCTACCCAACCATCTTGGTTGGAAGATGGAGCTAATAAATTGGGTATTGTCTTGCAATGGGAAGAAGACCAAGGAACTTATTAATTTCCATCTCCACCTACCACATTCTATACCACAAATGCTAGATTACTATGCAAATTTTAGCAAGGAAAGAGAGTAGAAGAGGGAGGAAGATAGAGCTAAAAAGAGAAAAGATAGGAAGCAAAGAGAGTAGAAGGAGAAAGAGATAGTTCAAAAGGTGCACGATAGGAAGGAAAGAGAGAAAAAGAGGGAGCAAGACAAAGTTCAAAAGAAATAAGATAGGAAGGAAAGGCAGCAAAAGATGGAGCAACAGAGGGTTCAAAAGAAACAAGATAGGAAGGAAAGAGAAATCAAGTGGGCCCATAGGTCATTGCAATGGGGCGGGTGCATGAATTTGGGTTACACTTTTGTGGCCAATTCCAAAAAAAATTGAAAATGACTTAAAAGCAAAAAAAAAAAGTGAAAGTGATTCATTTTCTGTTGTCTATTTTTCAGCTCTTCGCACAGCCAAAAACCCTCATTTTTGCGCTCACATTCTAGGAGGAGGAATTCTACAAAATTCATCAACAACAATTGCTTTTTCTTTGCAAAGATGGCACCACGACAATGAAGAGGTGTAGGAGGTAAGTATTGTTTGCTATTTATTTTGAATTTATTAGTTTCAAGTTGATTTTGTTTGTTTTAGGTTAGATTTGATTTTTTTAAAAAAATTTGTAGGAGATACAAATGATCCTGCAAATCCTCAAAATCCTCAACAAGAAGAACAAGAAAATCCTCAACAAAATCAACCTCCCCCACCAATCACTCAATACCCTCCTGGCACTCAACAAAAAAAAAATTGAGGATCTTATTAGTAGGTTGAGTGATCCAAATGCTTCAACCACAGAAAGAATGACACTAGAAAATTCAATGAAAGAGATGTTAAAAAATGTAGATTCAATAACCCAACAAATAATGAGATGGCAAGATAGGAGGCAGGCAACTAGGGCATATTATGTAGATAAACTATCATATAAACAAGTAAAAGATTTAAAAATTACTAAGGGTGATTTGTGCTCTTTATTCACTGACCCTAGAACAAATCAAAATCTTAGCTTCAATGCGAAGAGGTTTCCTATTCATTGGTGCCACTACCAAGAGATTAGGAACTGTTTTTATGATAGGTGGTACTTGGTCTTTGATTACCCACCGTGCAACAATTGTGAAGTCCCCCAATATTTTCTTAGGAAACTATACGGTGAGTTTGTATTGAACCAAATCCCAAATTATTTTGATATAAGGGAGTTCCAGGGTAGAGGTGGGGGGTCGACTCAGGATAGGCCCAGTGCATAGCTGAATCCTGCGCGGCAAGGGAGATGACCTCTCACTAGGCCACCTCGTGAGAACATTGTTATGCTTGTTGTTGCAAAGGAGAGTGTCAACATAGAGACATTGCAGGCGATCAACACTTTGACCCGGAGTGTCATCCATCATACTAGCCCTATTGTACAATGCCATCCAAGGGATTCTTTGAGTGGTGGCCTTCGAACCCATGTGTGTCAATCTTGCGGGGTGACTTGTTCATATGACCCCACCAACACTTAGAAGGTTGCTACGTAGGATCCGTATACTGCTACACAGGATCTGTATGCTACTACATAGGATCTGTATGCTGCTATGGGGATGGAGAGGATGACTGACATTTTGCATCATGCATATGGCATTAATAGTCAGGTAAAAGTCAACATGTTCATTAAATTAAATTTATTAAATTTTGATTCTGAAATGCAAGATTAACTAATTTAGTTTTATTATTTTAATAAAATTGTAGGGTCACAGTGTTGAGACTAGATACACCGGTCCTCCACCTAATTATTTCTACAATACATCTATCAGTGGGGTATGCAACTAGTAAACAATTATAAATTTATTACATGTTAATAGCATTGTTTTACGAATGGTATTTTAATATGTGATTTTGGATGTTGAAAAGGCTAATATTGGAGGTTTCAAACAAACACCTCCTAGTGCTAGTGGATTTACTCAAACGTACACTGAGGTAATAGAATAAAGAGAACTTAACAAATGAATTCTACTTAATAGATTTGTGTAGTTTATATTCATATTGTTGGTTACGTTGCATTACACATCATTCAAACTCAAAGCATTACTTCAAATTCCATAACTAATAACTAGATGTTGATAGATGACAAAATTTCAACTATACAATATAGTTGTTTAGAAAGTCAACATAAGCAGCATGATGCAATTACTTCACATGGAGGCATGTGCTTGGCAAAGGTGCACCAACACAAAAACTATGGATGCTTGGAAAAAATCTATGAAACCATAATAGTAAGCAATAGCATAGACAAGGCAGTTAATGATGCAGAGCATCATATCAAAACAATCAATCATCAGGGTACATCTGATGCAGAGCATCCAACAAACACCTTCAACATCATTTATTCAAGGGATTTCAATCCCAAATAGAATCAGGAGAAGATCAAATATAATTTCATCAGAAATCTACTTTTCATTCAACCAAAATCCACTCAAATTCTCTTAGCCATTCCATAGGCCATCATTCATCATTCCAATAATCAATATTCCAATTGAATCATTCAAATAAAAAACCATCTTAGAAAAATTTGACTTAATCAATTAGATTCACATCATTCTCAACCACCATAAAAACAACATAAACCTGATTATTGACACTTGAACAATTCATCCTTTCATATATTCACCAAGGCAACAAATCAACTAAACCATACCTCACTATTATTAGTCCATTATCAAGCACTGTACTCACCATAGTTTGACTGCATTAGTCTATTTATAGGTTACAAACTCCTGCTACAATAGAATCTTGATTATCATCTTGTGGTTAATCACCAATTTGCTCAAAAGGCTTCATAATACTCACCCATCCAACCATCAAGTCACCAAACTTGTCTTATACACCTTAACCAGATTTAGTAACATCAATCATATCATTAGCTTGATAGTAACCAAGCACTCAATATCATCCTTTCCACTGTTTAAACAAACATCTTTGTTTTGATCAGACAATATCATATTCCTCTAGTAGGTTTGTCAACCATTGAATTGGGTAGTTACATTCCTATCTCAAAGCTTATTAAAAAACTCAATGCACATTTAGAAACACTTTCCAACACATCACAACATATCAAAGTTCTTATATGTTTGACATAAAGAAAATTATCATATTTCAGACTGTCCTCTGAAGAAAGGCTAGAAGATTAGGCCTATTTTACAAAGGAGACCCCTTCAAAACCATTCCAAATCACTAAAAACCTCAAAAAAATATTCAAGCATGTCTTATAACTCAATATTTCACCATTTATACGGATTGAAAACCATGAAAATATTCTGATCCAATAAACCCTCGTTTATAGGGTGTAAAAGCACAAATCAAGGAGGGTTTTGTGAAAAATACTCTTGCAAACCTCTATTTCTCTAGCCACCACCTAGAACATGATTTTTTATGTCTTCCAAGACCTTCTACATTTTTTCCAAGCCTCTGCAAGCTTTATTTATTCATGACCCATGACTGTAGCATTACTTTGTGTAGGAAAATCCTCTATTTTCCAGTGTAGCAGCAACTCCACCATGGTATTCTTGCTTTTCCCTGCACTTACAATCATCAAAACATTCAAAACATCCTAACATTAACCTACTCCACCAATTTACTTGACCTACATTGGTGGAGTAGTGAAGAAAAACCCTATTGGACTCTCAAACTTGCTTTTAAAAGGACTCTGTTAGGCACTGAAAATTGCCTTTTATTCTAATTTTGTTTCCTAAAACTAACCTTCCAACTCTTGAAATTGGAAACTAACTCCTCTTTAAATGTATTCACACTATTATTTAACTTTTGGTGTTCCTAAATTACCAACACAAGAAAACAAAACAATGGAGTAATGTTGCAAACTCATAAACATGGAATTTTTATTTCAAAATCTAATTACAAGAACACAAACTTCTGCTTTTTCTCACCTTTACATGCCTTTTAAAGATATTTCCTTTTCCATAACTGTCTTTCCATCGGTTGAAACTACCCATTTTAACCCTTAATATGCCCAATTTCCTTGTTTTTGTCAATTTAATAACTTTTAACAATATTACATTATTGCATTGTTTGCATTTTCCCACTTTGACCACCTAGAACTTACCCATAACCTTAAATAAATTCAAATAAGACCTCATATGACCTTGAACATGCACTTTACATCATTTTTCCATGACCTTTTGTGATTGACTGAATACATATTTGAACACTCATCCCTATTGCAAAATTGAAAAGTATTTGATGACCTAGGTGCTCCTGCACCAACATCTGACCCAATTGAATCAGGAGAAGATCAAATTGAATAAGAAACTAAATTTTTTTTCTATTTTCATCAAAAATCACATTGTTTCATTTGTAAACCACAAGGCAACAACAACCCAACTCATTTCAATACTTCTTCTTATCATCCGCAAGCTTCAAACATCTTATTTATCAACAAAAATGACTGATTCATGCACAAGAAACCTAATTAGAGTCACTAAACAATCCACTCTTTCATCATTCACCAAGGCACCCTTCCACTCAATTTTCTGTAGCTAGGAAAAATAGTAAGCATGATAATTAGAAATATATGGATAAGGAAAATAGTAAGCATGATAATCAGAAATATATAGTTTAATACTTGTACTCAAAATTTTGTTCATTAGATCTCATGCATTATAAGTCATGTGACATGGATCGCTATTATAACTTTTTTGTGATTGAATAATTTTTTGTTTTATTTTCAGATGTTGGTTGTGGAAACACCTCCAAATTTTGTGAGGGCAATGGATATTGGTGTTTCATCCACTATACAATCCTCAATGGATCTGATAGGGGAGGTATGAGGCAAATTACTAAATTTCAATTTACATTTGTTGTTATAGATGTTAGTTCTAGTGAAAAATTAAACCATTATTGATTCGTAGTTTAATTCCTGTTTGGGTGGTTTATATAGGGATTGAACATGCCTCAGCATCGGTGTGAAAATATTTCCATTGTGGAGAGTGATCGTGAGATGGCCGTAAGTGATTATTTTGTTAAATATATCATTTTTTATAATGTAATTTCTATATATTAATGTCTTTACTTCTTATTGTAACAGTTAAAACTTCACCAGGAGATAAACCCTAGGAGGAGTAGTAGGAGCACTCCTCGAGCACAGTAGAAATGAGTAATGGACTTATCGCTATCGGATCGCCAAAAAAAGGGAAAGAATTTATTTCCAGAGCATGGAGAGAAATGAATTTTGATTCCAGAGCCCTTTGTTGTATGCCTAGACATAGCAATTTTGTACATATTTTGTATTGGATATATTTGACATTGTATGCCTATATGGCATTCTCGTAAGCCTATATGGCTATTTTGCAACTATATTTTATACTTATATCGACATATATTGATGTATACGTACATGGCTATTTGGTTAATACAAATATTTTTTATCGATATATTGGTGTCCATATTTGAACTGAGAATTTATGACACATCTGTAGAGAAATAGAGGAATACTACAAACTAAAACACATTACACTTTTGTTCTCACTGACTTGATGTATTCTCCAACATCTCTCTTCTCTCATGCGAAGAATTAGAACTGCTTGGCCATGCCTTTGCATCATTCAGGAAGTTTTTCTCTTTTTGACAATGTCAAAAGCATGGCTACATATAGATTAGGCAAGATTTTTCCTTTTAGATTAGCAATGCATGGAAGTTTCAAAAAGTGTCCTTGATATTAAAAAAACATATGTGTTTATACCATAGCAGAAAAAATATTTTGGGGAAAAACTCGTCAAACCAAAAGTATAATATTTTTTGAAAAAATCGAGCAAAAGTCTAGAAAAAATTGGAAAAAAATCATATTTGAAAAAAAAGGTAAAAAAAAGTAGAACAAGAGATAAAAAATTGTTTTAAAAAATTTAAAGGCATTTCCATAGCATAGAGATATAGAGAGAAAATAAAATAAATATTTTAACTAATAAATTGTAAAAAATAGATTTTTGTAGTTCATATTCATATCATTGATTACATTGCATTGCTTCACATTTCATAGCTAATAACTATATGTTGATAGATGACAAAATTTCAATTACAATATAGTATTTACAAAGTCAACCTAGAAGCAGTTATACAATTACTTCACATTGCATAACTAATAACTAGGAGCAGCTGCCAATTACATTTGCTTGTCATGACATTCTATGAGACCACATTTCTTTGAGGAATTTTTTCAAATAGTTCATTGCCTTGTCTATACTACCACATTTTTGATACATGTCTACTAAAGCATTTTTACAAATAGTTCACTGCCTTATTGCTATGGCTGAAAGCCTAAAACAAGTGCTTTCGAACAAGCTATGGATGCTTGGAAAAAATCTATCAAAAGCATAATAGTAAGCAATATCATAGACAAGGAAGTGAACTCTTTGAAAAAATGCCTCAAAGAAATGAGGTCTCATGGTGATGGAATGTTGCATTCCATCACCATAAGACCTCATTTCTTTGAGGCATTTTTTCAAAGAGTTCATTGCCTTGTCTATGTTAAAACATTTTTCATACATGTCTATCAAACCATTTTATCAAACAATTCATTGCCTTCCTGCTATGGCTAAAATACTAAAATGGTGCTTTCGAACAAGCTATGGATGCTTGGAAAAAATCTATCATAGCATAATAGTAAGCAATAGCATAGACAAGGAAATGAACTATTTGAAAAAAATGCCTCAAAGAAATGGTATAATGGTGATGGAATGCCATGACAAGAAAATTTCTATGGATTTTCATGGCATTCCATCACCATGACCACAATTCTTTGAGGCATTTTTTCAAACAGTTCATTTCCTTGTCTATGCTACCACATTTTTCATACATGTTTACCAAACCATTTTATCAAACAGTTCACCTCCTTGCTGCTATGGCTAAAATCCTAAAATAGGTGCTTCCAAACAAGCTATGGATGCTCGGAAAAAATCTATCAATGCATAATAATAAGCAATAGCATAGACAAGGCAACAAACTATTTGAAAAAAATCCTCAAAGAAATGTGGTCTCAATGGTGATGGAATGCCATGAAAATCCATAGCAATTTTCTTGTCATGGCATTCGTCATGCCATTCCATCACCATGAAACCACATTTCTTTGAGGCATTTTTTCATACAGTTCTTGCCTTGTCTATGCTACCACATTTTTCATACATGTCTACCAAAGCATTTTATCAAACAATTCACTACCTTGTTGTTATGGCTAAAAGCCTAAAAATTAACTTTCGAACAAGCTATGGATGCTTGGAAAAAATCTATCAAATCATAATAGTAAGCAACAAGCTATGGTTTCATGGTCTTTTCACGCAAAATCAGCGTGATTTTATTCACATTTTTTGGTTATAAACACATTTTTTTTGGAAATTTTGTTGTTTTAAATGACATTCAAGTTTATGGTGGTTTTTTTGTTTATATGATGATATGTGATATTCTAATCCTAATTCATGCTTCTAGGTTGCATAGATATATATTTTGTTTTTACATGTTTTTTGTACCAACGAACCCAAAACGAACTGAACCCCCCTCCAAAAAAATTTGGCCAAACCGGCGAACTGAACCCCCCCAACCTGAACCTCGAAACCTATTGCAACACTCTTCATTCTTCCTATACAAACTTAATTGACCAACAAATTATATTGCCCCTTGACTTTACCCACTTTTACTCCCTCAAACCTCTCTTTTTCATTCAAAACCCCTATTTTCCCAACTAGGGCATGTCATGCCATAACATACTTTTGACCTCCCCTGTCCTTGCAGACCTTTTGAACACATCAAACTCCACAATCTTACCCTATTTCCAACCTATTCTAACTTATTTTCAAGTAATTTCTTCTTTTCACCTCTTCTAGCCTTGCTTTTAAGGGGCCTCAATTTTGAATTTTCAATAGGGGCAGTGTTAGTAATCTCTTCCAATGCCCTTACTAATGCTATTTTCTTATTCCTACTCCCTATCCTACTTACATCAGGGCCATATCACTGAGACATAGCCTGAACAATAGGTGGAATGGCCTATTTCAACATACTACACTCAAACCCTTAAGGGATCGATATGGTTGAACGCAGCTCAGAGCGATTCCACATGTTTGGGTGAGAAAGAGGACCATGCCTAGTGTGAACATGCCTATTTAGATGCATTGGAACAATCTGTTTGGTCACACAAGTTGCAGAACGAAAGTTGCACCACTTTGCAACTTTCCATTACTTCCATTTGACACTTTTTCCCTCAACTGAAATCTAGACACCACGGGAAAACCACTCCGAGATAATGAAAAATGAGAAAATTTATTATAGAGGGGCCCAACACGATCCCATGGGATCAGACTAGAATTTTCTAAAAGCATCACGGTGTCTGAGTAACCTCATGCTGAAGTTTGCAATCATTTTTCCCTTTGGACCCTTAAGGAATCGATCCGGTTGAACGTAGCTCATAGCGATTCCACGTGTTTGGGTGCGAAAGAGGACCATGCCTAGCGTAAACATGCCTATTTAGATGCATTGGAACAGTCCATTTGGTCACACGAGTTGCAGAATGAAAGTTGCACCACTTTGCAACTTTCCACTACTTCCATTTGACACTTTTTCCATCAATTGAAAATTGGACACCACGGGAAAACCACTCTAAGATAACGAAAACTGAGAGAGGTTATTGTAGAGGGTCCCAATGTGATCCCATGAGATTAGACGAGAATTTTCTAAGCATCACGGTGTCTGAGTAACCTCATGCTGAAGTTTGTAGCCATTTTACCCTTTGGACCCTTAAGGGATCGATTTGGTTGAACATAGCTTGGAGCGATTCCACATGTTTGGGTGTGAAATAGGACCATGTCTAGCGTAAAAATTCCTATTTGGATGAGTTGGAATAGTCCGTTTGGTCACACGAATTGCAGAATGAAAGTTGCACCACTTTGCAACTTTCCATTGCTTCCATTTGACACTTTTTTCATCAACTGAAAACTAGACACCACGGGAAAACCACTCTGACATAACAAAAACTGAGAGAGGTTATTGTAGAGGGGCCCAAGGTGATCTCATAGGATTAGATGACAAGTTTCCAAGTGTCACGATGTTCGAGTAACCTCATGCTGAAGTTTGCAGCCATTTTTCCCTTTATACCCTTCAGGGATCGATCTGGTTGAATGTAGCTCAAAGCAATTCTGCATGTTTGGGTGTGAAAGAGGACCATTTCTAGCATAAAATTTCCTATTTGGACATGTTGGAACAATCCGTTTACTCACACGAGTTGCAAAATGAAAGTTGCACCACTTTGCAACTTTCCACTGCTTCCATTTGACACTTTTTCCATCAACTAAAAATTGGACACCACAGGAAAACCACTCCAAGATAATGAAAACTGAGAGAGGTTATTCTAGAGGGGCCTAATTTGATCCCATAGGATTAAATGAAAAATTTCTAAGAATCACGGTGTCCGAGTAACCTCATGCTGAAGTTTGCAGCCATTTTGCCCTTTGGACTCTTAAGGGATCGATTTGGTTGAACGTAGCTCAGAGCGATTCCACGTGTTTGGGTGTGAAAGAGGACCATTCCTAGCATAAAAATTCTTATTTAGATGTGTTGGAACAATTCATTTGGTCACACGAGTTGCAGAATGAAAGTTGCACCACCTTGCAACTTTCCACTGCTTGCATTTGACACTTTTTCCATCAACTGAAAACTGGACACCACAGGAAAACCACTCCAAGATAACGAAAACCGAGAGAGGTTAGTTTAGAGGGGTCCAACACAATCCTATAGGATTAGATGAGAAGTTTCTAAGCATCATAGTATCTGAGTAACCTCATGCTGAAGTTTGCAGCCATTTTTCCCTTTAGACCCTTAAGGGATCGACTTGGTTGAACAAAGGGTCTATACTCTAAACTTATCCAAACCTTACCAACTCTTGAGGCAGAAATTCTAAGGTGTCAAAACTTCAAAATCCACAATCAAATCTCAGTTATACCACCATACAATGGGTAAACCACAAAACCCTCTATTGTAGCCTAAACCTTAGGGGTTTATTGAAAATGATACTTCCAAAGCTAACCACAACCTAGAAATTACTCAAAAAAGTTTGTGATACCCTAAAAAAGATCAAACAATCATAAAATAATGCCTCCCTACACAAAAACACAATTTGACTCTTCAAAACCACCATTTTTCTTAAAGAAAACTCATTTTTGCACACATGGGTTTCACACCCATCTCACTTTCAGACCTCCCCAACACTAACACATCATTCCCACACCTTAATAATTTTATTTCATACCCATTCCTCAAGTTAAAGAGGCTAAAAAAAGAGGAATGGGTCAAAAAACTAATTTTATTGACTCAAAACCTTCAAATGTACAAGTTCGGGCCGGTTTTAGTAAATTCATGATAAAATGCACAAAACGTTATGGAAAACCTTATAAATGGATTCAAAAGAAAGGAAACTCCATATAATATGGAAATATCAATAATATATGGATCAAATAATTGAAATACAGGCCGTACAATCTGCTGCTACAGCTGAAAATACAGAAAATTCTAGAAAATTCTAAGTTTTTATTGTTTTTGCTTCAAATCACAAAATCCAACCTTCAATTTGAGTTCTCCATGTTTTTAAACTCTTTCCCACCAATTAAAAATTGATTCACCTTCCTAACTGACCTTTGAACTGGTTTGACTCTTCACATTCCCTCCATAATGCAAATTTTGCAATTTTACAACATTTGAGTTTGCAAATTTTGCACATTTTTGCAATTTTTAAACATTTTGCATATTTTGAAAAACCCAACCTCGTAAACACCTAATACAACTCAAATATGACTAAATACATAATATAATGGTCTCATAGACCTTATTTTAATACAAAACTCAAAATCCTATATTCTACTCCTTATTTGCCTTGATGAACAAAACCTACTGAATGGTGCTCCTGCACCAATCATACATTGACCTTCTTGTCCCTCCTAAATTTTGACCACATCCATTACCTCCACATAAAAATTTGCATCCTTGGTCTTCCTGGTTTCCATGCCTTGATATGGTTATGCAAATGAAAATGAAGCAAAGTAATCAACTCCTTCTCCGCTGGCTGGAAGAATGCATGCTTAATGTTTTGATACATGATATCGGATCTCTTATCTACTCTCATGGTTGAATACCAAAATCTAGTATGGTGGACCTCTAGAGTTCCAGCCATCTTTCTTCCTCTTCCACCAAATTCTGGCCCTATCCACACATTTGCCAACCTAATTGACTTTGTTTTTGAAAGTTGAAGTTTCTCCTGAGTCACCAGTGTTACTATGTCTACTTTTTTAGACTCTTTCATTGCTACAAATCATCTCTGGGATTTAATAATTTGTACCACATGTGGTTGATGTGCTTTGAGTCCTTGAATCTAAAGGAAATTTCCTCAACATAAATACTACTGGGGAATTTCAATGTTGCCATTGTAGTTGGTATTAAAGTCAGTACTTGCTACATTGAAAATTATCCTTATATAAGAATTCCCTCCATCTTGTTGGCTTGTAACACTCTTGATGGTGGTTACATGAAATCTGATTCTAATTCCTCTTCTACATTATATGAAACTCATATATCCTTGTTTTGACTCTTCTGAATTATCAGAATCTGAATCACTAGCTTCCATATTCAAAAATTCCCAACCACCATCTTCAATAAATTGGCCACCAGTTCAAGTTCATTCTACTTTCATAATACTTTATATCCATGGAGTTCAGCCATTCCTTCATGCCATCAAGTGAAGATTGAGGAATGGTGTCAATACAGATTACTTCCTGCTTGAAGTCTTTCAAAATAATAGCCATATCAAATGCCTTTTTCCCAAGTCATACTCTCTCAAGGTTAACAATCATGCATTGACCTTCTTGCCCCTCCTAAAGTTTGGACCACATCCATTACCTCCACATAAAACTTGACATCCTTGGTCTTCTTGGTTCCCATGCCTTGATATGGTTATGCAAATGAAAATGAAGCAAAGTAATCACCTCCATCTCCGCTAGCTGGAAGAATGCATGCTTAATGTTTTGATACATGATATCAACTCTCTCTTCTACTCTCATGGTTGAATATCGAAATCTAGTATGGTGGGCCTCCAGAGTTCTAGTCATCTTTCTTCCTCTTCCACCAAATGATGGCCTGATCCACACATCTTCCAGCCTAATTGGCTTTGTTTTTTGAAAGCTGAAGTTTCTCCTAAGTCACCAATGTAGCTCTCTCTGCCTTTTTAAACTCTTTCATTGCTACAAATCATTTTTGGGATTTAATCATCTGTACCACATGCTTGATGTGCTTTGAATCCTTGCATCTAAAGGAAATTTCCTTTACATTAATATTGCTAGGGAATTTTAATGTTGCCATTGTAGTTGGTATTAAAGTTGGTACCTGCAGCATGAAGAGTGATTCTAATTCCTCTTCTACATTAGAGGGTTCATATCCTTGATCTGAATCTTAAAAATTATCAGAATCCAAATCATGAGCTTCCATATTAAAAAATTCCTAACCAACATAAATTTATTTGGATCATCAGTAATAGTCTTCAAAATTGGCTGCTAGTACAAGTTCATTATGCTTTCATAATACTTTATAATGATGGAGTTCAACCATTCGTTGATGCCATCACGTGAAGATTGAGGAATGGCGTCAATATAGAGTACATTTGACTTGAAGTATTTGAAAGCAATAGCCATATCAAATTCCTTTTGCCCAAGTCCTACTCTCTCAAGGTTAACAATCTCAATCTCACTAATAGCGATTACTAAGAAAGGTAATTCCACCAACTATACCAAACAGTTTACCATAAGAATAATAAAAGCAAAGCCTTTGAAAGGAACTCCATGAAAACCAAGCTCTCTAAATGGTACATATCAAACTCTAGTTCAAAATATTTTAGATGAGGCTGCTCCCATAGCTCTCTTACTCGCTTGAAAAATCCTTGAAACTTTGTATTGATTTTTTCTTGTCCCTCTCTTGTTGTTCTTCCTCAATTTCATCAAGATCATACATTGACCTTCTTTCCCCTCCTAAATTTTGGACCACATCCATTACCTCCACATCAAACTGGATATCCTTGGTCTTCTTGGTTCCCATGCCTTGATATGCTTATGCAAATGAAAATGAAGCAAAGTAATCATCTCCTTCTTCGTTCGTTGGAAGAATGCATGATTAATGTTTTGATACATGATATCAAATCTCTCTTCTACTCTCATGGTTCAATACCAAAATCTATTATGGCGGGCCTCTAGATTTCCATTCATCTTCTTCCTCTTCCACCAAATGCTAGCCCGACCCAGACGTCAACCAACCTAATTGACTTTGTTTTTGAAAGTTGAATGGTGCAGGAACACCCACACCTCAACCTCAATTTGTGATTGTTTGATGGTAAATTGGGAGGAAAGTTGGTAAATTTTAGTATGTTGAGGTCTTTTTTTCTTGAATAAGGTCTAATAGACCAATCTTTTATGTACTTTGGGAATTAGTAGGTTAGGGTGGACAAATGTGCAAAAGCACTCTTGAATTCAATAATTGTTGATATTTCCATAAAGGAAAATTATGTAAAAAGTAGGTGGGAGTGCAGAGAAAGAGTCTAAAAGTCATGTTATAAGGCTGTCTAAGTGGTCCTAGGCCTTTAGAATAATAAATTTGCATGATAAAGCTTATTAAGCAAAACCATTGTTAAATACTAGTATTTGTAGGCTTAGTAAGGGTTTGGTAGTTCAAAGGTAGTTATGGGAATTGAAGGGAGATGATTCTCATTTGAAATGTATTAAAAACATCATTCAAGCCTGAATGGGGATTCAATCAATAGTTTTTTTAAAGATTGATGCTCTTCACAACGCCTAAAGTTGTGGAATTTCAACATTTTTCTGAGTTTTTTAGTTTCTTTTCTTTGTGTATGGCCTAGTACAGGCCTCCTATGAATAGAAATTCATGAAAAAATGTGGTGGAAGGTCTTAACCTATATTTCAAATTATTTTGATACACCTTTAGTTGTTTTAGTGAAAGGAAAATCCATTTTTCGTTATTCAATCTGTACAGACCAGCAGGGTCTAAGTTTACTTTAATTTTTGTGATGGAGCCCTTCCTCCTACTGTGGTGAATTGTGACTCGGAGGAAAGGTTTACAATGTGTTTTTTCCAATTTTTCTTAACTCTTTTAATAATGGTAAGGCGTTTATAGGGCTGGTGATGTTGTTTTAGGCTGAGAATGTGAGATTTTGGCTTGAAATGGAGGAACCAAAGTGATGTTTTTGAGATCTACTAAGTCTAAAGTCTAGGTGAAGGTTTATTATGTGTGTGTAGACCCAAAAAAAAAAATTTGATGCTTTGGTGAGGTTTGGAAGGCCTTCGAGTTGTGAGATGCTAAAAGTCCTAGGTATTTGTTAGGACATTAAGGGTTTTAAGAAATTATGGCTTAGAAGTTGAGTGCTTTTCTAAAACCCATGTAATTGGGAGTTTTGTGACCTATTTGATGACTATCCAAGAGCTTTTTGGGTTAGAAGAAGTTTAAAGAGAAGTTTGTTTGTAAAATAGGGCTAATTTTGTAGCCTTTTTGCAGGGCAGTTTGAAGGATCTCCAAGAAATTGCAAAGAAACCTTGTATGTCTAGCTTGGGAATGGTGTTGGGGGTTTGAGTAGATGCTATATTGATGATGAGATGGTCCTTGAGAGGCATTCTCTAAAATTTAAGCCAAATTGTTGAGTTTGGAAGCCTTTTTGTTGGTAGTTGTTCCAAGATGGCCAATTGAAATAACAAAGGTTGTTGATTTACTGAAATCTGATTTGTTTGAGTTTTCTCCACCTTGACTCTGTATCACTAAAGTTTATCCTAAGTCACTAGTGTAGCTCTCTCTATCTTTTCAGACTCTTTCATTGCTACAAATCATCTCTAAGATTTAATCATTTGTACCACATGGTTGATGTGCTTTGAATCCTTGCATCTAAAGGAAATTTCATCAACATAAATACTACTAATCTCTAAAGGTTAACAATCTCAATCTCACTAATAGTACATTTACAACCATATTCAAAGATTTTCCTTCAAAAGGCTACAAATTCAAATATTGACTTAAATAGCCTTTACAAATGATTCTACATCTTTCCAATCATGCCTAATTGTTATTTTTGTAACTAACATGATTTATTACATTATAAATCAATTGTGGATGTGTTATGACCTCATTCAATTGACAAAAATCAAAACAAAAAACTAACTTAAAAGATTTTCGTGAATCAAATTTGCTCAATAACCTAGGTGCCCCTACACCGAATTTCATTATTTCAATAAATGTCATTACAAGTAAATCTCATTACAATGCCTTAAGTAGTCTGTTCTCATAGATATTTTACAATGTCACTCATACATTCAATATTCTCTTATAATGTCTACATCATAGGTTCTCATTTAGAGGTTAACTTCAAATGAGAAACTTGAGATTCCCTCACAAAGTTTCACACGCTCCTTTATAATGGCTTGAAATCAAAATTGAGATTTGTCAAGATCATCAAAATAAGGATGTTGCATTGCTTTTTTGGCTGAGATTCTCTTTGATGGCTCCAAAATCAACATTTTCTGCAAGGAGAGACCAATCAATTTTTACTAGTTTAGTTACAAATAGGCAAAGTAAAAGAATAAAAAGAAACAACTCATGTCCAAAATGGAAATGAAATGAAAATAGATGGAAGAAACTTACAGATAGGCATGGCAGTCTCTCAACTTAGTCACTCCTACTCATTCATCTTCATTGTGAGTTCCAATATAACTATTGCACAAAACACCTCTCATGAATCTAGAATATCTTGAAATTCAAGATGCTCCTATAATGTCTATGTCATAGGTGCTCATTATAAGGTTAAATTCAAATGAATAACTTGAAATTTCTTACCAAGCTTCACACACACTTTTGTAATGGCTGAAAATCATAATTGATATTTTTCAAGATCATCAAAATAGGGAAGTTGCATTGCTTTTATGCCTGAGATTCTTTTGGATGGCTCATAAATCTGTATTTTCTGCAAGGGGACACCATTCAATGTTTATTGGGTTACTTATAGATACGCAAAGTAAAATAAGACATGATAGCATTGGCATCAAACAAATTAACATGGATACAAGTATAAATTAATAAGAACCATTATGCATATACTTACAAATTAATCCAATGAACCATCTAGATCTACTTTACTCTTTATTGTGTGAAGTATTGCCTCATGGTCAGACTCATATACCTTCCATAAGGTCTTGTTCAAAGTATACCCCCATATTTGTTCAAAAAAAATTGGATGCCACAACAAGGTTTGAGTAATAAAGAATCTTACGATGCATGTCAAAGTCCTCAAACAACCAATGTTTAACACTCTTATGTGGGAACCTTCTAAGCCACATTCCAGTAACAACAATTGAGCCTGTAGGGTATTCGATGTTTTGTCCATCTATAACTGGGGCTTCCAATTTCTTTTTGGCCTCAACACAACGACACAAGTAATAGTCCATTCCCTCTTCATTTTATTCATTTGCAATAACTCCATAAACATGCCTTGCATTGATATGTGCAAAAAATCACTTGAAATTAGTCAACATTATGAATACAGTACAAAGTAAGATAACAATATGGAATTTCAAAAACTAAGCAAGTAGATATATTACCTGGTTGAACTAGATCTGATACGTGGTCAAATTCGACTGATGATTCCATCTGTGTTAGTTCCAATGCCGTCAGAGGGCGATATGTGTGAAGTGGGCTAAGATAACTTGTCAACCATTTTTCAACCCACTCCCCTGACTCACAATCATTCTAGGCTTGCATTGTACATGAAGAACAAAATCATTCCATCTTACGTGTATCGATACTCCATGAACCTGAATTTGAGCTAAGGAAAGAGTGTAGATCACTCGATCCTATTAGTGTACAACAATCCTCATATGGTGCAATGTTAGTATCATCCATCAACCAAAAAAATCTACGAACTAAAGATGTACCTTCATTACCTAGACCCATCGAAGCATTACACCACTCGACAATAGAACTTGCATTTGCCAACTTTACACTGTCTTTATACTTTAACTCTTCTCGTGCTAATGCTCTTTTCACGCATGCTCCTGCACCATCATGCTCCCCCTTTCCATGCCCGACCTCACAAAAGTTCCACATATGTTGAACACTTGTAGTGAGATGCATCTTCCACAACCAGTAGAACATGTGCACATTCTTGAAGTATGCTACAAAGTTATCTAACCATATTATATGCCGATCGTATGCTATGCCCCTCCAATCCAAATCAGTATAGAACATTTAGAAACAACCTTGCATGAATTCTGGAGAATGTGTGCGATCATCACTAATATAAAAGTGATACCCCCTCAATACCTTCCTTTGGTCCTCTGTACTATTAGCTGCATGAATGAATGCTATGTGCATAAATATCAAAACCTATGTGGAGTTGTAATACTATGACTGCACCTCACACTATGGTTGTACAATGTAGTTCTCTACAAATTCAACCATTGATACTATGCTGCCAACTGGAAAGGTTTCCTTGCATAGCTTGAATTGTGTGTCCAACCATCGGGCTCTATGGGTATGCCTTACATACTCATACACTAGATTCTAAAGAAACATGGACATAAAATGATACACTGGAATCTTCTCAATAACCAAATCACACCTTTTTGCTTGAGACCCATCTTTTGTATTGTATGCCACTATTTTATACTTCCTGAAATCTACTAGTTTATGTCCCACCTCATATGTGCTTTCCATATGTTGACATACTGGCATTCGTTGCAAGCCACCGCAATGCTTGCATGAACCATCCAAGCATGTTGTCCTATAGAATATTTGGCCATCTTCTATTTGACATAAATTTTTTGATAAGAACTCTCTTGAATATTTTGGTGGGGCTTCTATGCCACAATCCTGCAAAACATCGTTAGTATGCAAATATAAACATATAGAATGATAAACATCATAATGGTTAGCAAATTCAATATGTAGTCTACAACAACAAGTAGTGCGTGTGTGATTTATCTTGACATTAAAAGGTTTAAGCATTTCAAAAAATATTTGAGAAATAATAATTTGAGGATAAGCATTTTGAAATTTATGAAAAAATTGGGTTTGATTCGTATCCAAAAAATGATTTGGATGTGGCTCACAGTTCCGACTACCGATTCTCCTTCTTACGACATCCCTTTGATTCAGAGATGGACTTGTATGTAGCAGTCTTCCCGAGAATTCCCATAATTCATTTGAATTGGTGCCCTCAATTCTTTGCTGCCTTTGAATGGATTTTCATAAAAAATTCTACTAATTCCCATTTGTTCACTTGTCTTTTTAATGAGACGAGATCTCTTTGTTTGATAGCTTACCAAAGTTGATGTAATGACACATCGGGTGACATTACTATCCTTTGAGTGCGAGGTCTTACCCACACTCTCATAAGCATCCATTAGATTCTTCACAATAGTGTTTTCACTTGATGCATTCAATGTTCTCAACCCAAGAGTCTTCATGATTTTTTTGTACTTTAAACCCCGCATCATTTGAACAAATAGTTGACATGTTCCTGTCTCATTTATCCTTTCAAAGAACATTTTCCAAATCTTATCAGCATATCTTCTACAAGTGTGTTCTAGAATCTTACCATCCATGTGCTGCAAAATATCCTCATCAATATTAATAGAAAAATTTGGCTTTCTACGCAAAATTCTAGGTGGTGTTCTCTTAGGTACATACATCTCAACATTAGAAATTTCATCAATATTTAATTGAGGTGGGCTAGATTGCGTACCTTCGACCGAGGGTGGAATAGAATACATACCTTGAGGTTCACGTGGGGATGATGGCATACCTTGTTCATCAAATCCAAGTGATGATGTACTCTCAACTTTAGATGTGGCGGATGGTGTCCAACCATACTCACTTGTGGTAGATGGCGTCCCTCCATATTCGCTTGTGCTTAATGGTGTCCCTTCGTATTCACTTGCGGTAGAGGGTGTGTCTCCAACTACAGTATCTACATCTCCCCTAGCACGACTCTTTTGAATTTTTTCCCTTTGTGCTACCAATTTTTTCTCTTTTTGACGGTTGAGGTTCCTCTTCAACTGGCTTGTTTTTGTCAATCGTTCCCAATTTCTACTTTTCATGATATTCCCTCATCCATTTTTTCTCTTTATCTCTGAAGGCTTGGAGCTGATCATTTGTTAGTTTTTTCCTTTTAATAGTTTGTTTCTTCGGCATGATGAATAATTATACCTATGCAAAAAGTGCTAAGTCAAGTCAAATTAACTAATAGTGAAGGGTTGTAAAAATCTATTAAAGAGGGAGATCAATGGTCACCTCTTTCAAATGTTAGTTTTTGAATTTGAAGTGGTTTGTTTTAAGAGGGAAACATTATAAAAGGCCATGATAAACTTGAATGGAGGATGATCTTGGATTGGGCGTCAAACCAAATGAGGAAATGTTGAGTTTTCCTTAACAAAATTGAGCTTTTAGTGACTGAAATTGAATTTCTAAGTTGGGCAGCATTATTTTATGTTAGATTGAGCATGAGCAGGGTATATTAGGCTTGTTTCAATAGTTTTCAAGTTTTGGAGTGTTTGGAAAGTGCTACTTTCAATAAAACATACGATTTCTAAGCCTAGGGAGAGGGTTTTATGGTTTGGGTGGTAAATGATTGAATCTCTACAATATAATGGTATAATTTGAAGTTTTGATAGATATAAAGTGCTGCCCCAAAGTTTTAGAAGATTTGGACAAGTTTTGAAGGTGGTCCCTTTGTAAAAGTGGGCTAATTTGGGCCCTTAAAAGCGTAGAAAACTTGATAGTTTGTGCAGTTTGGTACAAAACAAGCATTGGTGATTGTTGGATATGTTGAAAGGCTCTATAATGGGTAAAATAAAGGTGTCTAAATGGTTCTAGGTCTGTAGAACAACAAATTTTCATAATGAAGATTATTAAGCAAACCATTTCTAATACTAGTACTTTTAGGCTTAATGAAGGTTTG
>VDFB02271358.1:1262777821-1262814473 GCA_007258455.2 Sequoia sempervirens
CCGTTCATCAAAATTTCAAATAAATTACATTTTTAGAAACTAGACTCCATTCTACAAATTTTCAAAAATAAAAATTAAAAAAATCTATTACTTTCCAAAATTTGTAAGGGGAGCATGGCCAAAATTTTGTTTTTTAGGAAGTGCCCACTTATAAAATTAGTAAAAAATAAAATATTCATTAAAAAATTATCAAAAAAATCATGCATCAACTAGATACTACTAGCTAACTTTTGACCATAGTGATTTTAAAAATACTACAAAAAATTTCACTGTGCTAGGGTTGTACAAGAGTTGCTATGTTATGTTTTTTTAACAAAAACAACAATTTTTGTACATTCCTCTTTTGAACCTCTTAATCTCAACCATTTTCAAAATAAATTAGTAGTTTGGAAAGTAGGCTCAGAGCACTTCGATCCTTGTTTTTGTTCCATCTCAAAATTTTGAGTGTAGCTATCCTCAATTTCACGTCCAAGTTTAGTATTTCCTTATTTCAGAAAAAAAGTGGCCACTTAAGCCCCCTTTTTGGGAACCATCTTGGTGCACTTACCCAGCGAGAAAGACATATAAGCAGTCCTACAAACCCATTAGTAGACAACCATGCCTTGTTTTAGGAAATATTGAACATATACATCCCTCTATTTGCTATTGTTGATGTCAGTTTGAGTCTCAACCCAAATGTAGGTTGCACTCCACTTTCTGTTGGAAATAGTTGTTCAACACTATTACATGTAAGTTTCACTCAATTTACAAATGCCAAGGAAAATCATGTAATGACAACTCAAAACACAAAAGCAGGAGATGAGAACACATCTCTAGATGTTTATCTTGACATGCTTGATTAAGGTTGGGAGGTACCATCCCTACAACTCTATGAATTATTGGCTACTTTTTTTATGTGTATTCTGGACTACAAGATATAGTTCAATTGTTGGTAGTTTACTTTTGTTGTTGGGGATTATAATATCCTGACATTAACCACAAATTTTCCTACCACGTCACCCTGCCACTTGTGCATTTGGTAATTTTTTTAAAAATTTTGAGTACCCCACCACCTGTCATGCACCAATTCGTTCGACCTATCAAAAATGGGCCCATTTTCCCCTCTACCAAAAATTCAAGCCCATATACCTCCTTAATCTGCGAACAAATCTATGTGCATTGGATTAGACAGATGTGTGGCTTTGACAACCTCACCACCCTAAATGAATAGTTTAAAGCATTAATCGCTCGCTGCCTCCTTCGTTACCTCCACTAACCAACTTGCCTTATGTGTCCCTTCACATTTACTTAGACTATCAGGAAAGTAAATCGGATATCAAGGTTCATTCAATGCTCTAAATTCTCGCATATCCCGCTCACTCTCATTCCTTTTGTTTGTGTTTATTCTTGAGTGTTTTTTTGGTTACGCAACCATACTGGTTTAGCTATGCATTGGAGTGGCTTCATTTCACCAAAGAATTTTTAGTATTAAACCATGTTGCATACACTGATAATTTTTAAAGTATAATGATACATAGTTTAATACTTAAATTCTCTTTTGAAAAAGAAGTCTCTTCAATGCTAGAACCTCCAATGCCACTGTAGATTTTTGTCCTATAATATGTAAATGTTGTTGCCAACATTATGCACACTCCTATATTATGTATTCGATATCAAATGGATATGTCTATGAGCCTACTTAGCAATATGATGTCCATGTTGGTAGTGTAGTGCAATTGCTTGTTAATGTAAGTTTGCTTAATTATACTGAAACTTTGTTTATGGTGATTGCTTGATTGGGATGAAATGTACAACACACTTCGCATAACTATTACATGTATACAACATTATGCATTAATAGCCACAAACAATATCACTTCAATCCACATATAGTCATGTACACAACACTAGGAACATCGTTTACATGATATAGAATGTATGAAGTGAAACAACCTCTTATGCATAATATAATGGATTTGGTGATGGGATTGTCTTGGCTCTTTTTTGTTCTTGTGCCATTGGATATATGAAAATATTGGTGGTGATGTAATACAAGTGGTGATACTTAAGGGGAGTGATGGTTATACTAATTTTATATTTTGGTTGCATGTTTTAATGCTACGAGCCATTAACAAGCAATGTGGCTTGTATGTTTGTCATATCAAATGTAATTGAATATTCTATGACATGTAAGACTTCGAATAACTATTTGTGTATGGGACAAATATAAACCAATTATAATACAATTTTGGCAGTACAATGATTCAAGTACACTTGTTGGATTGTATGTTTGTGGTATCACATGGGCTTTCAATTGTGATATAATCTTTTTTGCTATCCCCTATTATTCAGTTATTCATTGCACAAAAATGCACTCTACAATTTTCTTTTTATATTTGATTATTACTATAAAATATGGAAAGGGTTTGGTTGGTTCTATTTTGGAGGGTTTTCTGCCATGCACTTATATTTGTGTGTTCTTCATTGCACAATCATTCATTGTGCACATCTGAATTTAATTGTTAGTGTAGATATATATATATATATATATATATATATATATATATATATATATATATATATATATATATATATATATATATATATATATATATATATATATATATATATATATATATATATATATATATATATATGTATGTGCATACATATGTGCATAGATTAGTGCATGTACATACATAGTGCATGTCCATACGTATGTACGTGCACTAATCTATGTACATACATATGTACATTCATATATATGTATGTGCATAATAACTTTGAACAATCATATAAGTTTAATTTCAAAGGTATTATGCCATGCACTTGTATTATATGTTCTTCAACACAATCATTCATTGTGCAGATCTGTATTTCACAAATATTTAGTGCACATATGTATATCTATATGTATGTATCAACAAATGTATTTACATATGTATGTGGACACATATGTACATATTGCATATATATGTATGTGCATATTTTTGTACATATATGCATAAACATAAAAGTACATATATGTATATACATATTAAAAACATAGGTGGCAAGGTCACGTGGTGGGCAATTGAATGAAGACATATTTTGGCTAACCATGAGAGGAAAGAAAAATAAGAAATTAAACCCATTAAAGTCAAAGTGATGCTAGAACAAAAGCATATTTTTCCTTGAAAAGGTGAGTGTGTTTAAGAACACAAAATTTGGAAGTGTTCACAAACACCCTAGATGCCATATACTTCATCGAGCACATTGTGGATGCACCAAGAAAGCCAGAGAACCTTCAAACTATGGAAAACCACAAAATATGATCAAAATCATCAAGAAAAATAACATAGCATTCAACTTAGGGAATACAACACACCCATTACAAATCAAATAAATAGTACAAAAAAAAAGATAACTAACATGAGACAATGGTAGAGCCTTAGTGAGGTAAAAACCTCACCTCTATAGTAGGGATTTTCCTAATGATGTGTCTTGTTCCACTCACCTATATCCTGCTTGCTACAAGAAAAAATGAAAGGAGTGATCAATCAAAGACATGTAGCAGTGCTTAGCTTAATACACAAAGAATAGTTAAAATAATGTATACCTTTCAATTGCAACTCACCATCAGGGAAGCTTAGAAGGAACAATGGGCTGAGCCAAACATGTATTGAATTTGCACACCAATCAAGCAGAGTGAACAAGACACAAAATGGCAAAGTGTCAACTGAATATACCATAATCTCTATGATATATAGACATACATATATGCATACATATATATACATACATATATACATACATATATATGTATACATACATATATACATACATATATATATTATATACATACATTGTATTATAATAAAAGAGTTTAAAGAAGAAGATGAAGAGAAATTTAAGATTGGATTAAACAAAAACATCCTTTATAAGAGAAAGGCATTGCTAGGCATTAAGAATTGAACATTTACATTGCATACAACATATTGTAATTCCCTGACATAAAGAATATAAATGGAAAATCCAATTTAAACAGTATGAGGTAGAAACCCTAGATATCCATTTGTAAAATAGCAAAAACAAATTGCAGACTTAAAGTTTGTGCAAAATAGGAACATCATGGACAATCGGTGCATGATAGGTGTCGGTGTGGTGGAAATTTTTAAAAAACTAAATTGGTAGATGCACAAGTGGCAAGGTCATGTAACAAGTAATTATGTTCAAGGTTTTTGGTCCACCAAGCACTCCATGTGGACCTCCAAACACAGGGTGTATAGTACCACCTTAATATTGAGTGATAAAACATTTTTCATCCATAAAGTCAACAAAAGTAGTTGAATCACTGTACTGTCAAAAATTGTATTATAATTGGTTTATATTTGTCCCAAATACAAATAGTTGTTCACAATCTTACATGTCATAGAATATTCAAAGAACATCTGATACCACAAACATACAAGCCATATTTCTTGTTAACAACCAATAGCATTAAAACATTCATACATATATGCATACATATATATATATATATACATATATGCATGCATATATGTATACATATATATACTCATATTGCTTGTTAATGGCCCATAGCATTAAAATATGTAGCCAAAATATAAAATTAGTATCCCACACTCCCCTTAAATATCACCACTTGCATTAGATCACCGCCAATATTTTTATAGATATAATGCCACGAGAAAAACTAAGAGCCAAGACTTTCCCACCACCAAATCCTATCAAACCTACCCCCTATCCCACTTTGCATAGCATACAACAGATTGGCATTCAAAGGCATAAAGAATTAATAGCAGTAGAATACCTATAACTTTATAGTGTCATGTTGCTACTGCTTATGCTCTTGCCTCCACTGCCTCCATGTATATATGAATATTGAAGTGGTTGGTGGTGTTAACTCTCAAAAATGTAGGCGAAATGCCTCAAGAGGTTGCCAATATCTTGATATGTTTTAGGGTAACAAACAAGGCCAAATGATTTGAACCTTCTTCTCTTTAGGTGCTGCTAGACCTAGGCGGGTATACCTACAACAGTGAAGTAGACTTGACTCTTGTTTATTTCCTAAAGTAATTTACCCACACTGGAAAATGCGAGTGGATAAATGAGTTTTATTTTGGTATAAATTGTATAAGCAATATCAAGGTTGGAATCTAATATGTTCATATGATAAAATAAATGAAACTAACAATGAAATGGTAGAGACTAGTGCTTTATTGGGTGCATGGAGGCAAATGAAAATCTAAAATGAATAACTTCTTTCTGGAAAATACTCAAATTATTTGGCATATAGGTTTAAGTTTATAACTTGTATAAACATGCAGGAATGTGATTACCAAGTTCTTAGTGATCCAAATGAGATTTCCTAATTACTATGATTGATTAAAAGGATTTAATCTTTCCTTGAAAGAACCAATTAATCAAACCATACAGATACAACAAGTGTGCACCGATAAACTAAAAAATATCCTTGATATGTCAGTTTAAATAATTAGAAAACAATAAACTTGGAGACAACTTCAACAATACTTTTAATTAACACAACAAACAATTGAAACGAGAAAAAATGCCACCAAATCAACTAACTTCCATTGATATCTCCATAATTTTATACATTCATCATAGTCTCAAAAATGTAAGACATTGTGTTCTACTGTATATTCTATTCCCTTGCTACCCCCTCTCATTCGTTGTCAAAAATGGGTATTTATATATTAGCCACATGAAAAGTCACGTCCATTCGTATTCAAATCCTGGGTGATCCATCTATTTAGGCTTTTACTAACGTTCATCAGACACCTGCAAAGACATCATGTAGTTCCGTCGACACCTTGAGTCTCTCCGACTACCACAAACTATATATCACTTTGATGTCCTACAGTCTCATCGATGTTCTCAGTCTCATCGATAGCCTATTTGTATCTTCACTTCTATCACCAAGTTGTCTTGTAGTTATACCAATTTTATGAGGCTTCACGACAGTTATCCTTTTAGTCTCAAGTGTATCGCTATGACTCTCGCCGATGAAGTCCTATTGCTAATGAATATTCTCTCCAGACATTTCGTTAAGTCCTTACTAATGTAATCCCGTTGGTGTGACATAAGGAGTCGGCAAGACTCTATGAACTCATTCCGATGATATCAAAAAAATCTACCATTGCTTTATCAGCAAGACTAGATGAATGTTGCGGGACGTTACACCGATGACTTAAGTCTCACCGATAGTTCTTTGTGCTTCAATCGGTAAGACACATGATGGCTCGATATGACTTATCTTGACGAGTACTGTCTTATGGATAGGATCTTTCCTTCACTAAGACTCTGAACTGTGTCTGCCCGATGTATATTACCAAATGAAATTTTATCGGTAAGACAATCCTAATCTCCTGATGATAGACTGCAAAAAGACATATGTTAGTATAAAATGATTTATGGATCGGGGAGACCCACATCATGTCACACCAATATGAATTATACACTCAAATGCTTAGGGTCAGGAAAATTCTATGGGACCAAATGACTAAAGCAAACTAAAGCATGGACAATTTTTTTATGTAAAGCAGATTCCTATACTCATGGTATGGACTTCTTAGGAAACTGATGGGTACAAACAGCCATAAAATTTTCAAAATTTTACAGATCTAATAGTGGCTCCGTGTAGGGATGAATGATTGTGAGATCATTGCAAGGATCTAGATCTCTGGGAGAGCAGACCAAACTTCAAGGTGATGGACTAGTGAGAAGGATGGAATGAATGGAAGTAGAAATGAACATGATCCTACACTACGGTACATGGAAAGATTTATTTAATGAAGGAATTAAAGGATTGTCCATGTACTAGCAATTCATGTTCCTTTTTATTTCCTAAACTATTGTGCATGAAGAAATTTTTTTGAGAGGATTGTCAAGAATTGTCCATGCACTAGCAACCCTTAATCCTCAGTATTGCTCAAGAGAAAAAATGCTTCAAGAATTGCCCATGTACAAGCAACTCCTGTTCTTCACCAGTCATATTTTGTAAGTAACATGAATCTTCCCCTTTCTTACCGACAACAACAAAGGGTCCCAACCACAAAGCTTCAAATTTCCTGTGTCTTCCCTTCTCCTGACACCTTACATTCCACATTAGTACTAGATCATTTTCTTCAAATTTTCTATCTTTTCCCCTTTTATCAAATAAATACTTCATTTGTTCCTACAGCTTCACATTCTAGTTTTGAGCTACTCTTCTTATGTCATCAAGTTTAGCCAGCTGCTCCATTCTTTCCTCCATTGGTTCTAGAATATCTATATCTTCCTGAAGGATAAATTTGTAGACTGGTAACAAATTTTGTAAAGGCATCCTAGCTTGTGTTCCATACACCAATTCAAATGGGGTTTTTTCAATTGCCTTTTTCATAGTTATCCTATCATCCCACACAACCATCTTCAATTTTGAATCCCAAGCCTTTTAATTCCCACCTAGCATTCTCCTTATGATTTTTAGAAGACTCTTGTTGCTGGACTCTGCCTAACCATTAGCTTGCAGATGGTAAGGAGCTGCATAAGAAATAGTGATACCATGTGTACTGTAAAAATCTTTAAATTCATAAAATCTAAAACACATCCCATTATCTGTAACCAATCTTAATGGTGTACCGAATCTGGTAATAATGTTATCCATTAAAAAATTGATCACAACTTTACTGGTTGCTTGCTTGGTTGGAACTGCCTCTACCCGTTTGGTGAAGTAATCAGTAGCTACCAGTATCCACTTATGTCCTCCACTTGATTTCTCTTGTATCTCCCCAATAAAAACACTTCCCCACTAATGAAAAGGAGCTTCAATCTGCAAGGATCTGAGTGGTAAAGCTCCCTGATACTTCATTTTCCTTGAGAACTTATGACATGCTTCACATCTTCTTATGTATGAAAAATAATCATTAAATACTTTTGGCCAGTAATAACCTTCCCTGAGAATCTTGTGTGTAGTTGTCTTTGCAAAATAATGGCCTCCATAGACCCCTTCATGCAACTCTCTTAAAATGTGCTTGACCTGTGACTCATCTAAACATAGCAACAACATCCCATCCCTATTCTTCCAAAACAAATCACCTTCCATGAACACATATTTTGACGCTTGCAGCTTCAGAGTTCTTTTTATTATTATCATTTAGTCCTTTAGGGCACTTCATGTATCCAAGGTAATACATGATGTCTGCATACCAAGGAGTATGCTCAATACTCATAATTGCATTTTCTTCATCTTTGACATTACAAATTTGATTTGCTTCAATATTTGTTTATGCCATCAACTTGGCCAAACCCTGACCTCTTACTAATCTGTTGATTTGTATTTCCATATCAAATTCTTGAATTTTATTAATCCACCTACATCTCTTTCCAGTTACCTCTGACTATGTTAAAATATCTTTAACAACTACATGAGGGACATAAGCTATCACTTTGGCTCCAACAAGATATGGTCTAAAAGATTGTATGGCTTTCACCAATGCAAATGCTTGTTTCTCCATTATATCATATTTCAATTCTAACCCCTGCAATGACTTGCTGAAAAAAGACACAGGATGCTCATGAACTTCCTCATTCTTCTGTAACATGACAACAACTATAGTATGCAACGAAGCAAATGAAAATATTTGAAAGGGTTTTAAAAAATCTAGAGACTTAAGGACAGGGGCTTCCTTGATGGCCTTTTTGATTGATATAAAAGCTTCTAATGCTTTTGTAGTCCAATCAATTTTTTGTCCCTTCCTTTTTTTTGATATGGGCTTAATAATTTCAGCAAAATTAGACACAAATTTCCTAACAAAGTTGATTTGTCCAAAAAATGATTGGATGGCCTTGATAGTTTTAGGAATAGGAACTTTATCTATGGCCTCAACCATCTCAGGATCTATTTTAATCCCCTCCTTTGACACAATATGTCCTAAGATTTTACCTTTTGTGACTGCAAAATGACATTTTTTAGGGTTAAGACTAATACCATATTCTAAAGCTTTAATAAATACCTTTTCCAGATGTTCTACATGATCTTCAACCCTTTTCGAATAAGCAGTAAGATCATCTTGATATACTACCATGGTAGCATTAATCAAGTCTGAAAATGCTACATCCATAGCTCTTTGAAAGGTTGCACCTGCATTTGTGAGATGAAATGGCATCCTCACATAAATGTATGTTCCCCATGGGGTTGTAAAAGTTGTCTTGTACTACTTAGATTCTTTAACTTTGACCTGATTATAACCAGAGAACCCGTCCATCATAGATAACAGCTCACACCCTGTTACTTTATGTAGTACAACCTCCATATTAGGTAGAGGATAATTATCCTTGAGAGATGCCACATTTAGATTTCTAAAGTCCACACACAATCTGATATCCCTGTTCTTATTCCTCACAAGAACTAGATTTGAAACCTATGTTGAATGCCTGATTGGTTTGATGATACCCCGTCTCTAAGCTTTGCCAATTCCTCCTACATTTTGGGTTCCAATGTTGGGTTAATAGGTCTTTTCTTCTGCATAAATGGCTTTTCCTTTGGTTTCAATGAGATTTCATGTTGAAAAAAATCCTTCCTATATGATTTAAGATCTTCATAGGACCATGCAAACACATGTTTGTAATTTGTCAATAATGTAATCAACATTCTTTGAATTGTTGGGCTTATTTTCTTTCCAATATATACTTTTCTTGGTGCTAGCTCAGTCCCTAAGTTGACCTCTTCAATATCCTCCCTCTTGACTCATGTCTGCTTCATGAGGGACCGATCACTTCCATCATATACCCTTTCCAATGTTACTAGCCCTTTGGGAAGTTTATTAGTTCTAAGTTGTAAGACCTCCTTCCTGAATATTGTCTACTTTCCATCTACTTCTTCTACAAAGGCATTGAAGTCAATTTCCTAAGCTTCATATTGATCTATACAGTGAAGAAATTTCAAGAGGTCAACATCATCATTAAAAACCTGCTAATTGTATATATTTTTAAGCACAATGGGTCTTGTTTTGAACTCGATCTGAGACACTCCAGTCAGCATAATGTCATCTCTTCTTAGTGAAACATTGGCTAAAAAGTCTTCCATTATGTTTTTTGACCTATCTATCCACTCAATAGAGAAAGCATCAAACAACTCAATTGTATCCCATACAAAATTCCTATATTGCTTCAACCTCTTGTGTTTTTCTACATATTTTGATTTAACTTGAGAAACAACTAGCTCAGAATCCCCTAAAATAGCTAGCAACTTAATCTTATGTCTTACAACCATATTCAAACCTATTAATAAAGCTTGATATTCTACTATGTTGTTCATACATTCAAATGCCAGAAAAAATGAATATTTAAATGTAACTCCTTCAGGTGAAACAAACACTATTCCTGCTCCATTACCTTCTTGGCTACATGCTCCATCAAAGTACATTTTCCACACACCATCACAATTTTTTGCAACATGCTTATCAATTAGATCAACATTGACTAATTCCAGTTGGTCTAGTTCTATCTTAAAACTTCCAAGATCCATATCACAAAAGAAATTGACTTGATCTTGAGGTACACAATCTACAATTGGGTTCATCCTTGGCTCCCTGTACAGCTTAACTTCTTGGCCATTCACTGGAATCGTTGCATAAGATAAATAAAAATTGGACATTTCCTCCAACCATTGTTGTCCACTGTCTTAATAGAAGCATCCCAAACTAAGGAGGGGTATCAATTATAGTTATATCTATATTATAGGCCACCTGAGGATAAGCAACTAATTTGACTTCAACATCTTTCATAACACCCACTACTAGAACATGCTTGCTATCCATTGCATAACACTTCCCTCCATTAGTATCCACCCACATGCCAAGTTGTTTCATAACTCCAACTGGCATAATATTGATAGCGGCGCCAGAGTCTATCATGTAATTCCTTAATACTTTTTTTTTATGAGTAACGTGGTGAAAAATGGATCAACTTGTGGGGAATTTACCAATACATCATTTAGACATACTTCTGGGATAATCACCTTCTCTTGCTTATTAACTATTTTAGTAGCCATTTGATTTTCAGAACTCATACTTTTCTCGTTTCCATTTGATATCAATTGAATTGCACTATCCCTATACTCCTTAATTCTCATCATGTCGAGCAATGGGATAGACATTTTTACCTGTGATAAAGCTTGGGAGAAGTCAAAAGAAGAACCTTCCACCTTAATCACTTTCTTTTGCTCCAATGTTCCTCCTTTGCTTTCCTCCTTTTCCTTTTTATTCAATTGATCAGTTTTATTCTTCTCTTTGTGCAACTCTTTATCCTCCTCCTTTTGAACAAGCTTCTATTCACTCTTATCGTGTTGCTTATTTTCTATTCTCTTCAAAACTCTTGGTGTTACTTCTCTATCTTTCATAAATAATCCCATGGGAACACCTTCCTTTTCATTCATTGTCCTATTTCTTAACCAATACTTTCTCTTTGCTTGTTCAACTGCAGCAATGGTTAACCTCTTTATTTCCTCTTTAGTGGGTCTCCTTATATGGCATTGAGTAGGCACCTCAACAGAGTATTGTTTTGCATAACTTTCTTCAGAATTGGAAAAAACTTATTGTTCAGCCATGTGGACATTGCACCTTTGATTTGAAACATCGTACTCACAACCTTCATCTTCTGAAGATGAATACTACTCCTCAGCAGGGTGAAAGGTATTTGAGGTCAAGTACACTATGTGATCCTCTCCACTGTCACCTGCTAACATTCCTTCTTCCTGCATTTCTTGGGCTACAACATAGTGATCTGGGGAATGTGGCCCATCACAACTTTCACACCAGAGATTATTATTGACCATATATGCTCCCTTCTTCCTTAATGGATCAGGTGTTTCTTTGTTCCTAGGTCTATCTATTACAAGTTTTCCATCATTCCAATTTGTATTCTAAGGCATGTCATGTAACCTAGGCCTCTCATTTCTAGACATGTTCTCCTGTTTGTACTGATAATTATTGACTTGCTGAGGAACCCTAGGATTATCTCTCTTACTGATCATCCCAACAAATTTCTTGTTGTTTTGAATGGTTAGTGCTATCTTTTTGGCTTCAGGTAAATCTCTTGGAAACCTATTTCTTAACTCATACCCTATTTTTGGATCGAATGCATTCAAATAAATACTCAATGTTTTAGAGTCTAGCAACTTTGACCTAGGTGGTATCTTATTCTACAATTTTCTAAATCTCTGGTTAAAATCATAAATTGACTCATTCTAATTTTTTTGAATTTGTACTAATTCATGTAAAGCAGCACCTGGTGCACATGGATTTCCATACTGTTCAAGAAATCGATCCTGAAATTCTTGGATAGAATTAATAGAAGCTGTTGGCAGGCTATTGAACCAATCCCTAGCTTGTTTGGTGAGTGTCATCATGAACAACCTCATATGTAAATATTCATATATTATATCCAAATCTTGGATAAAAGCATTAAAATTCCTCAAATGATCTTCAATAGTAATTGCACTACTACCTGTAAATTTAGGAACAAGAATTCTTCAACTGCCATCCATAGGGTAAGTATATAATTAAAAACCTATTAAATCAAACTGTCTGATCATTGTTGTGTATTGCTAAGGGGGAGGGTTAGGTGGGTTCTGATATTGGTACAATAGATTATAGAATTGTGTATGAGGATGTGACACATAATGTTGACCATGAGGTGGTGTATATTGTGAGGAAATATGCAGTGGATGGTTTGGTTACTTGTATTGATTTCCCGTCTGATTTTGAGGAACCTTTGATGGATCTGAAGGCCCTACACTATTATTTCCCTACCTATGAGGTGGTATATACTTTGAAAGACTAGTTTTCTGAGCATCAATTTGGGCTTTCTGCAATTTGAAGTCTTGGACTGCCTTTATCATTTAGATCTTCTTTTGTTCATGCTCTACTTTTTCTCTTTCTACTTCTTGTTTGTGAAACTCCAACTGTGTTTCTATTTCTTCATGTGTTAAGAACTCATAATTTTCTTGAGGGGTTACATTATTAATCAACTCATTCTGGTTACCCTCCATTCTCTGATCATTTTCCTGTTGATATCTGATTCTTTCAGCTTCAAGTTTAGCATCAAATTCTGCTTGTGTCAGAAGATTATAAAAATGATTTCTTTTTTCTTCAGGGGTACAAGGTTCTCCTCTTGAACTATCTCTCCATGTATCATAATGGTCATATATCTCACAATGTGGTCCTGATGTTTTGTCTTTGTTTGTTATACACATGTCATCAAATATCTTCTTACCCTTATCATCTTTATGTGGCCACTTACCATTGCCAATGGGACCTCCTTTGTATTGGGATCTTCTACCCTTCATATTGAATTGATGCAATGTTCCTGTCAGAGTCGCCACTCACTTTCTTAAAAGTGAGAAAGTGTTTTTTTGTTTCTTATTCCCAATGGAGTCTATATAGGATTTCTGACTCTATGACTAAAGACCTAACTCTGAGTTGACTCCCCAACAGAGTCGCCAATTTTTTAGCTCTAAAAAATGCAAGCGAAATGCCTCAAGAGGTTGCCAATCTCTTGATACGTTTTAGGGTAACAAACAAGGCCAAATGATTTGAACCTTCTTCTCTTTAGGTGCTGCTAGACCTAGGTGGGTATACCTACAACAGTGAAGCAGACTTGACTCCTGTTTATTTCCTAAAGTAATTTACCCACACTGGCAAATGGGAGTGGATAAATGAGTTTTATTTTGGTATAAATTGTATAAGCAATATCAAGGTTGGAATCTAATATGTTCATATGATAAAATAAATGAAACTAACAATGAAATGGTAGAGACTAGTGCCTTATTGGGTGCACAAAGTCAAATGAAAATCTGAAATGAATAACTTTTTTCTGGAAAATACTCAAATTGTTTGGCATATAGGTTTAAGTTTATAACTTGTATAAACATGCAGGAATGTGATTACCAAGTTCTTCTTAGTGATCCAAATTATATTTCCTAATTATTATGATTGATTAAAAGGATTTAATCTTTCCTTGAAAGAACCAATTTATCAAACCATATAGATACAACAAGTGTGCACTGATAAACTGAAAAAATATCCTTGATATGTCAGTTTAAATCATTAGAAAACATCAACCTTGGAGACAACTTCAGCAGTACTTTCAATTAACACAACAAACAATTGAAACTAGACAAAATGCCACCAAATCAACTAACTTCCATTGATATCTCCATAATTTTATACATGCATCATAGTCTCAAAAATGTAAGACATTGTGTTCTACTGTATATTCTATTCCCTTGCTGCCCTCTCTCATTCATTGTCAAAAATGGGTATTTATATATTAGCCACATGAAAAGTCACGTCCATTCATATTCAAATCCTGGGTGATCCATCTATTTGGGCTTTTACTAACATTCATCAAACACCCACAAAGACATCATTTAGTTCCGCCAACGCCTTGAGTCTCTCCAACTACCACAAACTATATATTGCTTTGATGTCCTGCAGTCTCATTGATGTTCTCAGTCTTACCAATAGCCTATCTGTATCTTCACTTCTATCACCAAGTTGTCTTTTAGTTATACCGATGTTATGAGTCTTCCTGACAGTTATCCATTCGGTCTCAAGTGTATCGCTATGACTCTCGCTGATGAAGTCCTATCGCTAATGAATATTCTCTCCAGACATTTCACTAAGTCCTTACTAATGTAATCCCGTCGGTGTGACATAAGGAGTCGGAAAGACTCTATGAACTTATTTTGATGATATCGACGAAATCTACCATTGCTTTATCGGTAAGACTGGATGAATGTTGCGGGACATTACACTGATGACTTAAGTCTCACTAATAGTTCTTTGTGCTTCGATTGGTAAGACACATGATGGCTCGATATGACTTATCTCAATGAGTACTGTCTTACCGATAGGATCTTTCCTTCATTGAGACTCTGAACTGTGTCTGCCTGATGTGTATTACCAAATGAAATTTTATCAGTAAGACAATCCTGATCTCCTGCTGATAGACTACAAAAAGATGTATGTTAGTATAAAATGCTTTATGGATCAAGGAGACCCACATCATGTCACACCAATATGAATTATACACTCAAATGCTCAGGGTTAGGCGAATTCTATGGGACCAAATGACTAAAACAAACTAAAGCATGGACAAAAATGTTATGCAAAGTGGATTCCTATACTCATGGTATGGACTTCTTAGGAAACTTATGGGTATAGACAGCCATGAAATTTTCAAAAATTTACAGTTCTAACACATGGTAAGTGGAAATTGGAAAATATTGAGAAATGCATTTTTTAATTTGTAAAAATATTTATATGTTCAATGTTGGTTTGATATGTAGTCTTTAATTTGTGTCCCTTTTCGAATTTGAAAACTTGTTTGATGCCTTCAATTGTAGAGATTGAATGTATTGATGGCGTGCAATCCTTTTTTGCTTCTCAGGTGATTATGGTAGACTTAACACATTGTTTTTTGGTGGTTACATGTGGAAAAAGAGGATAAGGCAACTATAGTTGTGTGTTGTAATTTGACTAATGGGACACATGTGAACGATTGATTTTCCATGAGACATATATGTGTACATATATTAATATATATATATATGTATGCATGTATATATATATACATATATATATGAAGTATACATACATACATATATATATGTATACCTATATATATACATATATGTATACATATATGTGTGTGTATATATATACATTAAAAGCAAACCAATATGAAAAGAAAATTACAGAGTTAAAGTTTGTGCAATGACAAGCACACAAGTAGAAGTGGATTGCATAAAACCCACTAACTGGGAACCGGTCTAACCCTTTCCATATTTCATAGTAACAATCACATATATATACATAAACAATTACAAATATATACATAAAAAATTACATATATATACATAGATGAATACATATACACACACACACACACATACATATATATTATTACATATATATTATTACATATATATAAGAACAAAATAATATAATTGCATGGTAGAATATCTTTGAAATGAAAACAAGTTAACCCGTTTTCATATTTGGGAATAACAAGAAAATATTAAAGGAAAATTATAGAGTTATAGTCTGTGCATTTTCAAACACACGAATACAAGTGCATGGCAAAAAACCCTGTAATTGTGAACTAGTGAAACCCTTTCCATGTTTGGTGTTAACATTCAAATAAAAAAAGCATTTCACAGATAGAACTATTGTGCATGGAAGAACAAAATAATACAATTGCATGCCAAAATATCTTTGAAATGAAAACCAGTGATACCATTTTCATATTTCAGAATAACATGAGAGTATTATAAGAAAATTGCAGAGTTAAATTCTATGCAATGAGGAGAACACGAATGCAAGTGCATGGCAGAAACCCTCAAAATGATAAGCATTAAAACCCTATGAATATTTCATAGCAACAGTAAAGTATAAAAAATAATTTGTAGTGTGATTTATTGTAACCATTTCCATATTTTGGAATAACAAACAAATGTAAAAAGAAAATTTCAGATTTAACATTTGTGCAATGATGAACACATGAATACAAGTGGATGACACAAACCAGTCAAACCCTTTCCATATTTTGTCGAACAAGTCTAATAGTAATGAAAAACCATTTAAACCCTTATCATAGAAGGAAGTTGAAACAATGGAACCCATTTCATATTTCTTATAAGGAAGCAAATTGAAAAACACAATGCAGAATAAACGTCATGCAATGAATAACAAAATATTAGGAGTGCATGGACAAGTATAGAGGAAATGAAAACTAGTGAAACCCTCCCCACATTTCCTAGTATTAATCTTTTTCAAAGAAATTTTTTCACAACGAAATTTTGTCAAAAAAATAAGTGGATGGAAGAATTCCATCAAATTGTAAGACACTGGTACAAGTTGAGTGAGGTTAGAAAACTCACCTAAAAGAGAAAGGGAGATCTCAAGAGTGCAGAGCTAAACAAAGAAGCGTGAAGAGCCGAACAAAAAAGTATGGAGAGCCAAACTAGTATGGGTGCATAACCAAAAAAACACTCAAGAATAAATGCAAACAAAAGGAATCAGAGTGAGCTGGATATTCGAGAATTTAGAGCATTGAATGAACCTTGATCTCTGATTTACACACCCAATAGTTTGAGTAAATGTGAAGGGACGCATAAGGAAAGTTGGCCAGTGGAGGTAATGAAGGAGACGAAAAGCGATTAATGGTCTAATATATTCATTTAGGGTGGCAAGGTTGTCAAAGCCCTGCATCCATCCAATCCAATGCATGTAGATTTTTTTGCTAATTAAGGAGGTGGATGGGCTCCACTTTTGAGCAGAGGCCAAAATCGGCCCATTTTTGAGAGGTCGGAGGAATCGGTGCATGACAGGTGGTGGGGAGCTTGAAATTTCAAATAATATTATTGTGGTTGATGCACAAGTGGCAAGGTGACGTGGTAATATTTTTTTATTTTTGTTGGTCCACGTGGATTGCCACTGATAGGTCTAGATAATAGCTTTTTTTCTATTGGTTTTATGCAAACTTTAAGATACTTTTAAACATACTTTCTAAAAAATATTCCATATCATACTATCCTTTTTATATCCATTATGTAGACCTAAACCCAAAAGAATGGTGATGGAATTATGGTTTAATATATTAGCATTAAATGGTTTATATGAATATGTGTATGGGAATGTTGATGGAATGCTATATTTAATTATTATAGTTATCCTTGTGTACATGTTTTGTGAAACTAATTGTCTGCAACTAAAGGAGGTACCATGATACACAACACTTGCAAAATGAGCCCATAGCAAAAGGGGCGTTGGACACCAAAACAGTGGAAACAACAAAAATAGTTGAACGTGATGATCAGTGGTTGAAGGCACTTAATGAAGATAGAACACGCGTTATTATAATTAGTTCATAAATGCTAAAGAAAAGGTATTTCTTACATGGGACTTTGATAGATGGGTGTATGATTGCATGCATTCTATTTCAGCAAAGTTCTAGTTTTGATAGGATTCTCCTTCTTTTTCAGTTGTAGGTTAAATAATTCCAAGTCTTAATTCTACACTTCAAATATCTAGGAGTGGAGTTAATGATTTCAGTTAAGCTATTGATTTCAATAAGGATTCCCTCAATTTTTATATAACTATTGGTTGAATCTATAGGTTAGTTAGTTGGTTTTTCATAGTGTTATGTTATCTGTTACTTTTAGTTTAAAACATGAATCCTCAAAATGATTGAGTATGATTTGTGCAAGAATATTTTGTAATCTTTCATCTTATGCAATAAATGGAGATCAATTCATGGAATGCATGAAATTTATTAGTTAGATTGAGTTCAGTTAAGTGGGAATAGTTACTTGAGCATGCCACTCAAGGTATTGTTCTTCACTTCACCTTTTTATTTATTTATTTTTGTTGATAGTTGTTATTAGTTTATCATTATTCACAAAGATATGCAAGTTAATTGGGATCTCATTTATTTCTTATTATGAATGAATGTTTAGGAACATGCATGTAATGATTATTAGTAGTACTCTGTAGGATAATTTAGTTGATTCAATAGCCTTTATCAAGTTTTCAGTTAATATAGTATCATTTCATAAGAAATAGTTCAATCACAGCCTTTACTGTAGGTACCCATAGCAACTAGTTTTATTTTATGCTTTCACTATTTTACAATTTTGTAAATTTCCAGCAATTAGAATGACTTCAGTAGGATAGTGTAGGTACTTTAAGTCCATGAAGGCATATACAATGCTGCACCATCATAAACTTGCACACCTTGGTTGATGATTTAATGTATTATGAGCAATGTGAACTGGACTGTTCAGTTAGTTAACCCTCTAAATTGAGTAGATTTTACCAAGTTTACAAAACACTAGTTTAGACTCTACATTTTTGTCACCATTGTTGGGGATGGTGTTATCTTCATAGACTTGTTCTTACAGTTTTCATAGTTAATTTCTCTTTTCAAGCATTAGGACTGTTAGATACCACCCTTTTCAACACCAAGCTACTAACATTGTGTAGGCCCATTTAATCTGAAGTCATATTTTATGTATGCGTAGGCAAAGAGATCCCTTGGGTAGGTTCCTTCCTTCCACACACCAGGAAGCCATTGCAAAAATTGGTGACACTAGTACTCAGAGCGAAGGTACCACTGAAGAAGAAATTTCATTTTCACCAACCTCTAGCACACATACAGAAAGAACATACTACACCATGGGTGATGTAACAGATGATGATGATGCCCAACCAACATTTGGATTTCCTATTATTGACCAAGAAAGGGCCACAATGCTGAAGAACATTCCTCCTTCAGCCTTGCCAATTTTCTATGGGTTAATGATTGAAGACCCAAATACATTCCTCTTTGAATTTGTTGTCTTATGCAAAAGTTATGATTATACTTCTGATGCACATAGGTTAAAGCTTTTTCCTGCCACTCTCAACAATGCAGCTTTGAGATGGTTCATGGGATTAGGTAGAGATGTTGTTCTTGATTGGGACAACATGAAGACACTATTTTCGGAGAAGTATTAGGACTAATGTAGAGGACCTGATAGGAGGAAAGATGATATATTTTCAATGACACAAAAAGATGATAAGCCTTTAGAATATTATGTTGAAAGATTTTAGTCTGTTCTAAAGAAAAACCCCCAGAACAAGTTGTTAGAAGAATCTCTCAAGTTGGTCTTTTTGAGAGGGGTTAATGAATATTGCATGGATTCCCTCAACCTTATTGGGAGAGGAGACATCTCTCAAATTACATTTGAAGAAATTTTTATGATATGCATAAACTATTCCAGGACCTTGACAAAAAGGCTAACAGGGGATAAAACAACAGTTCTTGGTAAATCGTCTATTGGGGTTTCAAAAGTTGAATTGACCAATCTATTATCCAACATGAAAGATGATACAATTAGTCATTTGTAAACATGGTTGGATACTCTCCAAATTAAGAAAAATTAGGATGAAGTTGAGGCTATGCTCACTGAATATTGTCCAAGTTGTAGACAAAGAAAAGCAAATTGCAAATTGCAAATGCAAAAGAGTGGCAAGTATCCAGCAAGATAAAGTTGAGAAGCTTGAATTTAAACCCATTGAAGGAGATGGTGGACAATTATTTTATATAGCACAAAAGAGGCCATGGAAGCAAAGACAAGGTATTCCATAAGACCCCCTTAGATTCAATTCATCTTTTCCTATTGGCAACCAAAACTTTTCTACTTGGAACTCTCATCCCTGGCAAGTAAATAAAAACCAGTGGCAAAATCCCCAGTGGCCAAACCATCAACCTAATTGGAACCAATAGCCAAATCCTTGGCCATAGCAGAATTTTCAAGGTCCCAATTACAATCCATAATGGCCAACCCGGTAGAATCAATGGCATCCTTAGTGGTAGAAAGGCCAACAATGGTAGCAACAAAATATGAACTATCAGTAGCCCATGCTCCCTCCTCCTCAACAACAACAAGTTCTAATGTCACCATCAAATCTTGCATCCCAACCACCCAAGAAAAAAATACCTGCCCAACCTGCACCTAACCCTAACACTAAGCTTGTTCAGTAGGTTTATATTAACGAAGCTATGTAATAACCCACTTATGGGGTAGAGGTGAGTGATGTCCACCTCATATCAGTAAAACAACTTATTGGATCTTCATCCCCCCAAATTACAGAAATGGGGGATGAGTAATTTGTAGTTGAGTCTTCTGATAAACCACCTTTGGAGCCTAAACAAAATCAGGTACACTAAACTACCTCAAATCCCAAGCCACCTTTTCCTCAACGCTTAGCTTTGCAAAAGAATTACACATAGGCTGAGACAGACCTTTTAGTGTAGTTGAAAGATGTCAAAATCAAAATCCCACTTATCCAAGCTATCAAAGACATCCATATCTATACCAAAACAATAAGGGATCTTTGTCTTAAGAAACCGGGAAGGAAAAGGAAAGATCCACAAACAGTTCATATATTGCAGAATCTTGCGGATATTATGTTGGGGAACATTATAGTCCCTAAGTACACCAATCCTAGTAGTCTAGCTGTGAATGTTAAGATCAATGAGACCCTCATTAAGTACACTTTGATAGATTTGGGGGCAACCATCAATGTCATAATAAAAGAAACAATGCATTTGCTTTAGTTGATCAAGCTCAAGCCCACACAAACTGTTTTTCAATTAGTTGATAGGTCCACGGTCAAGCCCGAGGGAATTAGTGAAGACCTAGTTATTTCATTGGATTCTTGGGAATACCCTATAGAATTCATAGTAATGCTACCCAAAGTCAATCTTGTAGGTTACCCACTCGTCCTAGGTAGGCCTTGTTTGGCAACAACCAATGCATTTATAAGCTACAGATCTGGTAAAATGATAATATCCAATGGGACAATTACAAAGAACTTGGCTCTTTATCCACCTACCCAACCATATGCAGACCTTGAACACACCATTTGGCCCAATTTGGGTGAGGAAGAGGAAGATAACTATTCTCTACAGAAACTGATGACTATAGAGTGCAACCCCTTATTGGATGACCAAGATGAAGATGAGCTCATTGCTCATGTAATCCAAAATGACTGTGGTAGGAGCTCACAACAACAGGACTGCCTCATATGTTCTCAATACCCCTTGCAAATTATTGTACCTACCACTTCTACATAAGAGATATCACAACTATTTCATTCATTACTCCCTCAACAATGTTTACCCATCATGTCAAGCCTTGATCTCTCATCATTTCAAGAGTCATCAAAGGAGTTGCAAATTATGCCAGGGAGGATGTTAAATATCAATAATGCATTGACTGAGGAACAACAAAATTATCTGCAATTCGTGTTACAGGCACACTTAGTTGCATATGTATGGGATTACCATGATATGAAGGGCATCAATCCTGATCTATGCATGCACAAGATTTACATTAATGATGGCTACAAACCTATAAGACAACCACATAGACCCATGAATCAAACTCTAAGAGAGATAGTGAAGACTGAACTACAAAATCTTTTAGATGCAGGTTTTATATACCCTATATCAGATAGTGAATGGGTTTTACCATTGGTAATAGTTCCCAAGAAAGGTGGGAAATGGAGAGTTTGTGTTGATTAGAGGGAATTAAATACTTCCACAAGGAAAAATCACTTCCCATTGCCATTTATTGACTAAGTTCTTGATTCTTTGGAAGGAATACATATTTCTCATTTCTTGATGGCTTCAATGGTTATAACCAAATCAATATTGCACCAGAAGATCAAGATAAGACCACATTCACCTGTCCCTAGGGAACCTATGCATATTTTATCTTACCTTTTGGTTTGTGCAATGCTCCAGCTACCGTTCAAAGAGCAGTACTAACATATTTTCTGATTTTGCACATGGCTGCATGGAGATATACATGGACAACTTCACCACTTATGGTGAAAGTTATGAGAAAGCTCTTAGTAATCTAGAAAAAGTGTTAAAAAGATGCACATAACACAATTTGTCTTTGAGTAATGAAAAATGTTTTATGATGATGACACAGGGCATTATTTTGGGGCATTTTATTTCTAGTGGAGGAATACAAGTTGATCCAAAGAAGATTGAAATTATATCTACCCTACTTGTACCATATAAATAGAGAGATGTACGAAGTTTCCTTGGACATGCATGTTATTATAGGCGATTCATCCAAGATTTTAGAAAAATTGTTGCACCCTTGTTTACTATGTTGAAAAAGGACATTGATTTTGATTGGACTGAAGATTATCATAATTCATTTGAGAAATTAAAAATAGCTCTAACTCATGCATTAGTTCTAAGAGGTCCAAATTGGACATTACCATTTCACATACACACTGATGCATCAGACTTTTCTATTGGAGCAATCCTAGGGCAAAAAGAGGGTAATAAATAATATGCAATATACTATATCAACAAAAACCTACAAGGAGTAGAGTTAAACTACACTGTGACAAAAAGAAATGCTTGTAGTTGTCTATGCCATTAACAAGTTCAAACACTATATTACTGGCTATTGAGTGTTCATACATATAGATCATACAACCATCAAATAATGAATAAATCGATAGTAGGTGGAAGACTTGTAAGGTGGTTGTTGTTACTGCAAGAATTTGACATAACAATAGTTGACAAAACCAAAAAGGCAAATGTGGTTGCTAATTTTCTGTCTAGATTGTCTACCCAATTAGTAGAAGGGTTGGTTGATGATTCTTTTTATGATGAGCTTCCATTTTCTCTAATGTACACACTCCATGGTATGCTGATATAGCTAACTATTTGGTGATAGGGCAGATTCTAGGTTACTTTTCTCCAAGAGAGAAAATATAGTTCACAAATGCTTCCCTTATTCTTGATTTTTGGATTTTTATTTTACACTAGGCCAGATGACATTATGAGGAAGATATATTAGGGAGGATGAAGTGTTTGATATATTGAAAGCATGCCATGATGAACCCTATGGAGGAATTTTTTTAGCCAAGACAATAGCCTTCGAAATATTGACAATAGGATATTACTGGCCAACCCTACATAAACACTTTGTTAAGTATATTAGAAGTTGTGACTAATGCTAGAAATTGGGGAGACCTATACAAAGTGATGAAATTCCTTTACAGGCCAGCTAGCACTAGCTCCTTTTGATAAATGGGGGCTAGATTTTATTGGACCTATCTCTCCTAGTTCAAATAACAAAGAATACATATTGGTATGCATTGACTACTTAACCAAATGGGTAGAGGTAAAAGAATTGCAGTTTTCTAGAGATGGCAATGTAGAAAAATTATTGTATGAGGAGATCTTCACTAGGTATGGTGTACCTAAAGAGATAATGACTGATCAAGGACCACAATTCACATCTGACTTAATTTCCAAATTGGTGGAAGAGTATCAAATTAGGCACAAGAAATCTACCCCATATCATCCTCAAGCTAATGGTCGAGTAGAGGTCACCAACAGGGAGATTGAAAATATATTGACAAAAATAGTACAACTTCATAAGACAGATTGGGTATCCAAATTACCAGAAGATGTTTGGGAATACATAACCACATGGAAGAAAACTATAGGTTTCACCCCTTATGAACTGGTTTATGGAAAAACAACAATATTGCCTATTGAGTTTGAATATAAAACATTGAGGACAACAATAGAGTTAGGAATGGATTTTGTTGATGCTAAAAATTGACAAACAACCTTATGGGAAACTTAGTTAATGGGGGACCAATTGCACTAAACTGAGTGCCCTCCAAGTTTTTAAAGAAGCTAGCTTCTTCTATAATTGTGGTTTTGGAATGGGAAACAAAAGCAGATATAAACAATAAAAATCTAACTAAGATGATGCGCTAAGATTTAGATATAGGCACGGTAAATCTATCTTTTGGGATGCGATTTAAGAGCCCGTTCAGTAATCTGCTAAGTCCCAGAAAAATAGAAATCAAAGATGAAAACCTAAATAATTTATCCAATGACATAAAATAATTCCCATATACATTTACTAAAAAGAAGAGTTAAAAGACATGGTCTAAATTAGCAAGCCTATATTGAAATCATAGAAGTTTTGCAAATAAAAAACTTAGTACAATAATGGCACATTATAATGTTTTATCAAATAGCTTAAGAAAATAGAAAAGATGAATAATGGCACAGTATGTGAGTCTCATACAATAATCTAAAATAGTACAAAAAGGCCTGGTGTCTTTCACTATTTTTTTTGTATCTTCCGAACTTATTTTCGGAAGGAAGAAGCAGTATATATAAATAAAAATCCCACCACCTAGTGGGCCAATAGTAGAAAAGATTCTAAATCATGAGAAATGATGCCTACAACAATGATCTCCCATGGCCGTTGCAATAGAAAGGATTCTGAGCATGGAATGTGGTCATTTGTGAACCATATGCATCCCATGTGAATGATAGTAGTGGTCCCAGCAAAACATAGTGTCAACATGTGTCACCTACCCATGGACACAGTTAGGAAATGTTCGCAATATGGCGGGGCATGCTGCTCGCTCTTTCTTTCCTCTCAATGAAATCTCTATAGAGGAGAAACATGGCAGCAGGTCGGAGCCTATGGTTCATTCCTCCCTCCTTGCAATGAAAACTTGCGCGATGAAGACACATGGAGGCATCCTCCGTTATCGGTGCTGATTGTGGGGTCTGCCAAAAAGTGTACACAGATTGATGCTATGTGGCACGTGGACGAGGCTTGATAAGGAAGCGAAGGGAAGCAACCTTGAAGTGCTCATAGTGTTGACATGTGGAAGCATGGTGGGAGCCGATAGAAGAGAGAAGGAAAAAATTTCTGCGAAGAGCATCTGGTAGGAACGTGGTAGCAGCGGATGAAGTTCTTCAAAAAGGGGGATGATGATACTCAAGTAGATGGGGCGTCGGCCGGTACTTAGCAAAAATAAAAATAACCTGAAGGGAGCTTGAGGAAATTCATATCCACAACTTTGGTGACTACCAGGGGCATTTTTCTTGTGGAACGAGGAACCCAAAAAAATTGTGTTTCGTAGACTAAAGCCTTATCCTTTGGGTGATAGAATCAAATCTTGGAGAGAGTGGTCCATAGAGGTAGCTAGTTAGCCTTAGATGGCACCGATATGTCGCGTAGATTCTCTTGTGCTTTGTGCAAATCAATCATTTCTTTGTATGGTAGTGTCATGGATATACCAGCCCTAGACTCGACTTGGAAAAGAAACCACACTATCGGATGACTGATGCCCTCAATATCCTCTGCAGTAGGGGGCTTACTGAATCTTTGAAAAGTAGATGAGTCCTGCTGCTTCTCTTCAATCTTTGTCGCAATCTGCTTTATTGTGGCCACCGATTCATCTAAAATAAATAGGGAGGGTAAGCCCATCTAATTTAGCTAGGAGAACCTTGCTCGCATGCTATTCATGGTTCGGTCTAGTGTGGAAGTGCACTCGCTAGCATGGAGGATGGCTGTGTGGTAGTGGATGAATCTATTCACTATTTTGGCAATGGATTTTTGGTCCCTGATCCCTGTGTCTGCTAAGTCCTCATCTGACACCATGTAGAGCTTATCCAACAATTTTTTCACCTAAAGAACCTTTCCCACGATGAATTGAGGGAACCACTCAATCACTCCATGAACTTCCCTGCCTAAACTTATTGCCTCTGCCATAAATTGGAGTGTTGGTTGAAGAGTCAGGAAGAAGGCCTTGACCTTTTCCTAGTATGAAACATATAGCTGTAGGGATACTTGAAGGAGGTATGTCTAGGTAGTAGGGGGTTGGGGAAGATTCTTCAAAGAGTTGATCGCCTCATCCCTTGAACCAACATCATGTGTCAGCTCCACAATCTTTTTATTCATGGCAGAAAGTTGTCCCTATAGGTTCCTCAATTCGGCGAGCCAGTTTTCTTTAGCCTGGTTCTTGTTTTTCGACTCCCTTTTGAGGGAAGACTTCATCTCCTAGACTTCATTTTCCAATTTAGCCTGTCAATCCTAGAAATTTGTATCCTTCTACTACATTTTTTGCTCTAATTAAGTGCCTTGATGCTCAAACTCATTTTTTTGTTGCATATCTTGCTCCGCTCGAGCCAACTAGTCCTGATATTCTTGGTTCTTCTACCGAAGCTCGGAAACCAGGTTGGGATCATAGGATTAGAACTTTGCAAGTTTCTCCCAAAGTTTAGCCTATTTTGTCTGCACTTGCTATGAAAAGCACACAATTTTTGCATCCTTTTCCTTGTCCTTCACTAGCAAGACCTTGACTCTTTCCTTGACAATTTTGAGCTCTTCCTCTCTCTTTTTTAGCTGGCGATCAAAATTGAAGAAGTTAGTGGTCACTACTCGTTGTGTCTCCTCCATGAGCTCAACCTTGTCTTGCGATCGGGCTATGCTCAAATCGAAGCCCATAGCATAGAGGTTGTAATCATCGAGTTGCATCTCTCCCCATGGTTGGAAAATGCAGCAATTGCTAAGCCTCATTGAAAATAGTCTGCACCTTTGGTTGAGCCAGCATTTTGGCATCCTTGGCCTTTTGCTTCTGAATCCTGATGGCCCATGCTTGTTTTTTTTATTTTCCTTTGAAAAAAATTATGTTGGTGACCTAACAAGCTCGCTTGCAAAAGGTGCACCGGGAGGAAGAGAAAAAAGGAATGAGAGGGTAGTGGTTCCAAGAAATTTTTTTCCTCAGAAGCGAGATTGTTTGCGAGGAGAATGGAGGAATATTCCAAAGCCCAGTCTATGAACTAGTAGGAGGGCTCAAGAGAAGTGGTGGCGATAGCGAAGTCATGGCCGATTCCATCTGCTAGGAGAACTGGGTCGGGCCTGACACAGTAGAAGAAAGAAGGGGATCAATGGCAGTTGCAGAGGAAAAAGGTTAAGCGATAGTAGATGTGGACTAGGCTCTGATGAAAGGTGGAAAGGTCTGCAAAGGAGTAAAGTAAAATGGTCTCACCTGGGAGAACTAGGAGAAACCTCTTGTGACCATTGAGGTAGAAGTAGAAAAAAAAGGCCCAACACTTGAAGTGATGGATCACGCAGAGATAGTAGGGGACACTAAAGATTGTGAAGCGAGAAAAGAGGTAGCAAAAGGTACCTACAGTGTAGATGACTGTGATCCCTGGCTCATCACTGGCTCCATTCTCTTTGCAGGCCCTTGGCTTGTTGCAGGCTCCTAGCTTGTTGTGGGCTCCTGGCTTGTTGTGGGCTCTTGTCTTGTTGCAAGCTCCTATGAACCCTCTTATTTAGTGGTATCTTTTCACTTCCTTTTTTTGGGTGGTGAGTCTTCCACCTCTACGGTCTTCAACTGTTGTTGGGTTTTTCTTGACCTTCTTGCAGTTCAGGTGTGTGTATGTGAGGCTCCCAACCACCATATATTCAATCAAAAATTTGAAGAAACCTTGCTAGGCTGCTTCGTCGCCTTTTCTTTCTGCTATGCTTGGGTCATCTATACTTCTTTTTCCTTCTCCTTTCCCTTCCTTGTATATGTTTTTCCCTCCTCTAGGTCGATATCTTTGTCATCGCTTGCGTCAGAATTAGTATGATTGTCATTCCACAATTTATCGAATCTTTCATCTGTCTCTATGCCCTGATAAGGGGTATCAAGGCATTGGATTTCTTGTCGGTAAATCTAGAAATCCCTAAACCTTTCTTCGCTCTAGTTGAAATTCCTTATCAAATCATTGCAAAGGGTGGCCCCTATTTGATGCTTCTCATTATACTTTGTTGACCAGAAGTAGAACTTAAGCCATGGCAGCCTACTATCCTCAATAGGAATATAAGCTAGGTCCACCAACAGATCGGATTTCTCCTCCATCAGACTCTGTCACTTTTCCCAATAAGGTCGGGGGCTGTGGGTTACCTTGATGAATTCGTTTCCTAATTCATTGAAAGGGTTGTACTACCATCTGTCGCAGATCATCACTAACCCCAGATGAGCCAACTTTTCTTCAAGCAGCTTATGCATCTGCTTTTTTTCCATTACCACCCACTTGAAGGTTAGTGGGCATTTGAAAAATCCTCTCTTTCCCTTTCCTCCACAAAAGTTATTGTCAATAATGACCATCTGCCATAACATCTCAAGGGCCAATACCCTGTTTGTGATGTACTTTGGGAGCTAGAATGGATTCTCGGTAAATCCACGCATGCGAATGAATGTAAAATCCCTCTTGAGGAACTAGTCACATTTAGGAGTGAAGCTCTGTATCCACTCTATTTGGTCAGCATAAAGACGATAGAGACTGCCATCCTTACTCAAGTCTCATAGAATCGAAGTTAAGAATTTTTTTGAAAATGCATAATAATCATGTGCTACGGAAAGGAGGGGAGTCCATGCACAAACTGGCTTTCTGAATCCCTTCTCAGTAAAATAGATAATGGCATCCTTTTATTGAAAAAGTCAGGTTTTTGGTATAAAAACATATGAGAGAGGAAAGAAGGAAACCTGAACTTACACTGCATGTGGTATTCCTTGATTTGGATCATCATTTCATAGTAGATGACTTCTACGAAGTCATACCAGAACAAGGATTGTTTCCTATGCAATTGAAAACCCAAACCTAGTTGAAATTCCTACACCCATTTATCCTCATCCATGCCACAAACAAATTCCATCATAGAGAGCACATCCTACATATCTTGTTTAAAAGTGTTGTGTGCAACTAGAATTTGTGGCGGCTTGTTGCAATCTTCCTGGGGCCTCCGCATTTCCTCATTATAAAATTTCAAGGCTTTGTCTCTTCCTCTCCAAAAGGTGAACACATCCTTTGGATTGAGTGACTCCATTCTGTCCACTTTAGAGTGACTTATAGGGATGCATAATATGCTCTAGATAGCGTCTATGCTGATGTCAACTTTCAGCTCCTAGCCCTCGATGGTGTTGGTATCTGGGTTGAAATGTTCAATTCCCTCGTGAATGAGCTCCGGGTAGTAATGCACAAGGGGGACCATATACTATGGAAGACCACTAAACCATAGCTTGTATGCCACTTTTTGTTGGTTATCAACCACTTTCATTCTTTCACAAGCTCCTTCCCTAAGAGTCTTAGGGTTCTTCGCAAGGACGAGATCATGAATCTTATCCCATTCTTCCTTTATTTGGCTTAGATCCCTGTGAGTTTTTTTCTTGTCCACAACCTACATGTGAGCCCATTCTAGTTTTTTTGCCATCCCAGGTGACATGTAAGAGATGTCAAAAATATTAACGACTGGTGTTGCTATCGTGATGTTGAACAAGTTGTGGGTTGCCTCGACCTATGCTTCCATCTGAGAAATTTTAGCCATTTTAGGGTACTGTAAACTTTTGCAATGTTCAAATCCTTTGTGATTCACTTCAGCTATTTTTGTGCTCAAAACTCTTTGCTCTAGATAGCGTACTTAGGAAGCTTTTACAATGTTAGCCTTTCGCATGCAATGCTTAGCGATTGCTTTCTTGCAGTGGTAGACAACGGTTGCCTTTTAGCATTTAATTTGTCCTATACCACCAACTCCTTTGCTCATGCGAAATGAATTTCTTGCTATTTTGAAAAGACAAGAATTCATGATGGCAATTGATAATCATTTTGTATGGCACAATTTCCTTGGAAATTGAGCCGATGATTGAAGGTGGCTTAAGCTTTTGCATGCTTTGGCAATTAATATCTCAAAAAGAATAACTAAGCCAAAGACATAATGATTGCTTGAAAGAGATGAGTTCCTCCTTGGAGTTTGAGAAGTGCTTGCAATATGACACATCAACACCTAACTGTATAGACGATCACTTGGGAATGCCACCAATTTGCGCTACTTAATTACCTCTTATTAATTTCGCACGCAAATATTTGTACACAATAGACGCAACTGGGTGGGAAATTTGAGCTAGCTTATGGTGGGATTTTTGAATTGGTAATCAATTAGCATCATTCTTAAGGCACATAGATACCTCACATATTTCTATAAATAGGCCCTAAGATAGTAGCAAAATCACACTTAGCAATTAGGAAGAATTGGTATTAGGCGATTGGCTAGAATTAGCATTAGGCAACTGAGTATAATACTCCCATTAGGCTAGTTTGCAACAAGTCTTAGATGGATTTTCTAGGTGAAATCTTGAATAGGTGTCTGAAGAGAATGACCAAGAATAAGCATTCACTGGCTATCATAGCCATGAAGTGGGTGTTAGGCCGAGATTGTGTGGAATATGAAGATAAGTATAGAGTCAATACCGACTACTGTTCTCATTTTGTAGTGTCTCTACTCGATATCTAGGTTCCCAAGCCAATGATCCTTCGCCTGGTGTTGGAAATCTTCCCAAAGTAGTACCTTGGAGGCATTGGTGAGATTGTGGTGAATGTTGCATATGGTTTGGGCCTTCCAACGATGAGTGACCTTCATAAGTATATTGAAGAAGATGTAGTAGTGCCATGGGTACCATTCTTGAGTGGTTTCCACATCCTATCACATGAAGAGCATCATCAATGCGTGACTTGTGCCTGCCACTTCCTATTTTGTTGCTACAATGTGGTGCCCTTCTACGATGTTAACTGGTATATTGACTTCAGGAACCTGGTGTTCCCTCTGCCACTCACCCTTGCTCCTAATGATGCCCATGTTTCTCCTAATGCTCCTATTGTCATTCCTACTAATGATGTTATTCCAAACACTGCTGATTATGCTCCCATTCCTACTGCTTGAGACTCGAAGCTTTCCATATGTTTTTTGTATATATTTCTAAAAAAAGGCCTTTCCATATATATATATGAAGAAAACTACATACTATATAGATATACTTTAAAAGTATGGCCTCAAAGCCATTTTAAAAATGTATTTATCAATATATATATATAATGAATATACAACTTATATCAACTTCCTATCTCTTTTGATTCATGCAATTTTGTAATATGGTCTCTTTTTATTTCATTTCTTTGAGTACCTTTCCAGTTTTGCACATATGGGTTTATTTCAATTTTCGCATATGACTTCATTTTTTCTACTTCATGGATTGTGAGTTACTTCTCTATGCTTCTTACAATAATGGGTTCCATTTATTTTCCTGCTTCCTTGCACTATGGATTTATTGAAAGACCAGTTGACAAAAACATGAAGGAAAATAATTACAATACTTACATATTTACACTAGCAGAATAATAACGAAGCTTAATTAAATAGTTTAAGGTGGATTATGTTAACTAGAATCCCCAACGCTTCCTTATCCATATTTTCTAATTCAAATGTGTTGTGTTGCTTGCATTGAATAATTTTGAAAGGGCCTTCCCACAGACTGTCAAACTTTCTGTGTTGGCCAGGCTTCGAGGCCCTTTCATTGAACTTTAATACTAGGTCCCCACATTTTAGACCTTGTTCTAAGGCTTTCTTATTGAACCATATTTTAACCACCTATGGGTGGTTAGACATGGCTATTAGGGACCTTTCCCTTTTTTCTTGCATTTCCAACAACTCGGCTAACCAAACCTCCATGGCTCCATTTTCTTCAACTTCTAGGGATTTGAGTAGTTGTAGCATAGGAATCTCCATGGAGATGGGCAACAACACTTCTTTTTCGTACACTAACTCGTACGACGAAGTCTTGAGGACTTGCTTGGGAGTTATGTGGCCTGCCCAAAGTGTTTCTTGAAGGTTCTTATGTGATTCTCTTTGATGTTCCAACCTGATTCTTTTAATAAGTTAGACTAAATTTTTGTTAGTTGACTCGGCCAGGGTGTTTCCTTGTGGGTAGTAATTTGATGAAATTTTCAAGAACATGCCATGCACGCTCATGCAAATTGACATACCTTAGAGCCTAGGAAATCCTTGGTGTTGTCGGAGATGATGGTCTTTGGCGAGCCGAATCTCATCACTAGTTCCTTGAGGAAGTCTACAATCTCTACCTCTGTTGCATTCTTTAGGGGCATGGCCCTGCTCCATTTGGTGAAGTAATCTATGGTCGTGAGGATCCATTTGTGTCTAATGTTGGAGGTGGGATTGACCATCCTGATGAAATCAAGGCCCCGCTATGTGAATGGCTCGTCCACCACTATCAGATTGAGAGGCATTGCAAAAAAAATTCTTCCTGCGAAGAATTGGAATTCTTTGTAGGCTTTTACCAAGGAGTATGAGTCACTGAATAGCGTATGCCAGAAGTATCTGATGCACATGATTTTGATGGCGGTGGTTTTTGTAGAGAAGTTTCCACCCGTGAGACTTTTGTGGAAAGTTTCAAGGATTCTCTTTGCTTGCTCTATGGTGACACACCACAGTAGAATGACATTAAAGTTTCTTTTGAAGAGGACCCCTTCAATAAGTAAGTATCCGCTATTCTGCAGTCGGTAGAATCTTCTCTTTTGAGAAGGAAGGCCTGGCGAATATCTTTGGGTTCACATGAATCTTACTCTATCCACTAGCCAATAGCCTTTGGATTCAGATTCATTTGTTAGAACCAGCTCTGGTTGCTCCTCTTTAGCTACCATTTCTTCATCATGCACCAAATATTTGCATAGTCCCCTTCCTTGGATGGTCTTTGTAGGCCTAACTTCAATGTCATATTCAAGGATCTTAGTGATCCAATTGGTCGGCTTTTCGGTGATCTCTCCTTCCATGATGTACTCACACACATTGGAATGCACAACATAAACAATCACCTTGTTGCAAGATATGAGGTTTCAGAACTTCTTGATTCCTTTAACAATTGTGAACACTTTTCTCTCGACGAAGTTGTAATTAATCTCATAATATTTTAAGGTCTAGGAATGAAATGCTATCGGATGATCTCCCTTCCCTTCATCATCCTTTTGAGTCAAAACAATAGCGATGCTTGACTTGCTACTGAATATATACATTATGATCTCCCTTCCCTTCATCATCAGGGTAATTGGTCTAATTAGTCCTACGAAATCATAAATAAATTTTCTTACAAAATTCACCCTTCCTAGAAAATACTGGACTCCTTTCTTGTTGACCGGTAGGGGAAGCTCTCTGATTACCTTTACCTGCTCAAGATCAATTGAAACTACTTCTTTGGACACTACATGTCCAAATAATTTTCCTTGCGGTACTTCAAAGACACATTTTTTTGGGTTCAGGGATACCCCAAACTCTTGGCATTTTTTGAAAACCATTTCTAGGTGATCGAAGTGATCATCCTTAGATTTAGAGAACACAGTCAAATCATCTAAATAGATTAGGATGATCTTGTTGATTAGTTCACTGAAAGAGATATCCATTGCCCATTGGAAAGTGGCTCCCGCATTTGAGAGGTCGAAAGGAATTTTAGCATATGTAAACGTTCCCCACTTGGTAGTGAACATCATTTTTTTTGGTCCTCTTCTTTGACCTAAATTTGGTTGTACCTGGAGAAGTCGTACAATAGAGAATTTTTTTTTATCCTACCACTATTTACAAGATTGAATCCATAGAAGGCAATGGGTAGTGGTCCTTTAGGGATGCTTTGTTTAGGTCCCGAAAGTCAACACATAGGTAGATATCTCCATTCTTCTTTTCAGACTGGAACCAGGTTGGATACCCATGTGCTATGCTTGATTGAGAAGACGATCTGAGATTGAATTAGCTTTGTCATCTCTTGTGCCATTAGTGCCTCAATTTTAGGATTCACTGGCTTCTGCTTTTGGCAAACTAGTTTTGCACCTTCCGTCAGCTCTATTGTGTGCTAGATAATTTTGAGATTATATCCCTTGAGGCCATCATATGACCAGGCAACTACTCCTTCATAATTCTCATAGAATTTGATGAGCCTCTCTTTATCATGATGTGGAACATCCTTCCCGATTTTGAGCTTTCTTCCATCTCTAACTTGAAGGTCCACATAGTTGCTTCTATTGCTACAAAATTCCTGTTATCATTCCTCACATCATCACCATCAAACAATTTTTTGAGAGTGGCCAACCCCTTTGGAAGTTTGTTGGACCTCAGCTGAATGATTTGTCCATCGTAGGCCTCGACAATCTTTGGTTGGAGTTGGTCGGCAAACGCTCCTGGCTGCTGGATGAGTGAGGCAATGTGTTCATCACTTTTGAACACTTGCTAGCTCTGATCATTATCTAGAATTTTTGGATAGACTATTACTCACATAGAGTTTTTATTATGAATTAGATTGGAGGTAGAGTCAAACTGAGAACCGATTGTGGCCATGTGATCCACATCAACATTTTGTTCTTGGGGCACTGTCTGGATGTTGAAGGCCTCAAGGCCTTCAATTAGGTTGTAGAATCTATGTATATAGGATCTCATGCATACATTCTTAGCTATGGAGAGCCCTCAAACTTGATTGACCACCAGTTTAGAATCTACAAACACCATTAATTACTTGATGCCCATCCGCTCTATAAGGCTTAAACCTTGCACTAGGCCTTCATATACAACTTCATTGTTCGAACAAGCGATCTGGAAGCAGAATGACTGAAGTGTCTTTTCATTGTGTGGGGATATCAAACATATCCTAGCTCTTGCACCAACTTTGTATCTTCCTCCATTGAAGTGCAGCGTCCATAGGTTTGAGGCTTGATCACTTTCAGATTCCTTCAAGACCTTCAGAAGCACTTGGTCTTCATCATAGATGACATAAGTCCCCAACCCAATAGCATGATAGTTTCTGAAAGGATCAACGTCTATATATTCACTCAAGAGAACTTCCTCCAAATATTGCAGGTCTCCAGTCACTTTTTCATCCTCTAGCAGCTCTATGTAATACATTTCCTCTTTGGTGAAAGAAGTATGGGCAACCTCAAATTTGATCATGACTTCATTGGCCACATGTTCTGAATGCAGAGGTTCATATATTATCTTCATTTTAGCTCCGTGCTTGGTCCTTAGGATTAAGAGTGACTAGTCCAAAGAAAGATACCCACTTATTTTTGAAGTGAATTCCTGGGATAGGTAGTTGCCAAACATGGGGGGAACGTCTATGATCACATTATCTTGTGGAACTATGATGCTAGGGTAGGAGAATAGAGTCAAGGGAGGACCCTTGATGACACCTATGGTTTCAACTTTGTTCCCATCAAGCTGCATAATCCCCCTTGTTAAATGTTCATAGCTAAGTCATAAGGCTTCAACTATCTTCTTGGGCATGACTGTGGTGCTAGCACCAGAGTCAATCATGGAATTATGCAGTAGTTTCTTCTCCACAATAAGAGTTAGGAAAAATGGTTTCAATTTCAGCTTATCTCTAACCTTGGTAGAGGCTTCCTCTATACTATTTGTGAGAACTTTGGTAGGAGGTGATGGGTCAATAGCCTTTCCCTTGAGTTATTCCTTTGTTGGCTCAATGATTGAATCTTCCCGAAGAGCCTTCTATAGCAATGTCTTCTGCTCTAGAATAACTAAGATATCCCAAGGGGACACATTAGCGAAGGATTTTTTTAACTGTTCCACCACATTGAACGGCGGAAAATTTGAATGCTTCTTCTCCTTAGCCTTGGTTATAAAAATTTCCCTTCACAGCTGACATTATTGTGCAACTGTGGAGGTAGTAAGTGTCTAGTCAAACGCACTTTTGGGCTGTGAGATGACTAGTGGCGAGACGACTGATTCACCCATGAATCTCCTCTTTGAGTGAGTGTTATAATCAAACTACACTTGTGGGGATTTTGATGTGGATGCATCATTGGAAAACATTGCCTCTTCTTCTTCCATCCATGAGAAGAGTGCGTGGTTGGAAGCTATATTTTTTCCTTGCTCCAAGGACATCCCTTCCATTTTTGTGGTCACTACCACATTTTCCATTTGTGGAAAGGCATATACATGACCTCCAAAATATGACGCCATGCCTTGGTTGCGTTGTTCTACCACCTTTTGTTGTAGATTGTCGTGCGAGCAGTTTTGGGGCATATGTGTGTCACCAAAGGGGAAGCACCAAGGGTTGATGTCATCGATGTTATGAAATAACTTGCATAATAGAAGAATATGATAGGAAATATGCTGCAAATACTTGATAATAACTGAGAATAACAAGCCACTTCGAGGGGGCAAACCTCCAAATATCTCTAATGAGAACACACTTAACACTTGATGATGAAATAAGACTCACAACCTCCTATATATACCTATTTATGCCAAGGATATCACCTAGGCCAACTTAGACACACCTATATAAGACTTAGGCCGACCTAAACAACTAAATAACAATATACCAATGATAATATGACTTAATAGAGAGCTAAGATAGCCACAAGCTGA
>VDFB02271358.1:1262815475-1262853710 GCA_007258455.2 Sequoia sempervirens
TGAAGAGCTAAGAGCTAATTGAGTACCCAAACATGAGAATAAATCTTTCCAAAAGTGACTGGTGAAGATAGGATCACGATCACTAACAATAACTTTAGGTGTACCATGTAGCTTTGGGATATTCTCCAAAAAAGCTTTAGCCACTACACTTGTTGTAAAAGGATGTGCTAATGCAATGAAATGTGCATATTTAGTGAGCGATCAACTACTACCATGATGACATTATGACCTTTAGATTTGGGAAGCCCTGTGATGAAGTCCATGGATATCTCTTCCCAACGGCTAGGAATAGATAAGGGTTGCAAGGGCACGGTGTCTTAATTGTCTCCCCTTTATGCCTTTGACACACCAAACATTCAGCCACAAATTTTTGAACATCACCCTTTAGCCCTTCCCAAAAGAAATCTTTCTTGACTCGATGATATGTCTTCAAAAATCCTGAATGACCACCCACTGGAGACTCATGCAACTCTGTGAGAATCTTGATTTTAAGGTTGGAATTCTTGTAGAGATACAAATTCTCTTTATACCAAAGAGTATCTCCCTTCCAACAAAACTTATCTGAACTACTAGGATCACTTTTTAATTGCTCGATGAGATTACTTGTCGCAACATCATTTTGCCACTCTGCTTTGGCTTCCTCCACCCAATTTGCTTGTAATATTGAAAGGGCACACAATAAGGCCTCATCTTTCTCATCCTTCCTTGACAGTGCATCTATGACAATATTTTCTTTCCCTTTCTTATATACAATCTCAAAGTCATATCCTAACATCTTAGTAACCCATTTTTGTTGCTCTCCAGAAGATAGTCATTATTCCAAAAAATGTTTTAGGCTATCATGATCTGTCTTAACCTTGAAATGTCTACCCAATAGATAAGGCTGCCATTGTTTCACTGCATGGAGTATTGCTAGCATTTCCTTCTCATAAATAGGTTTTAGTTGATTCTTACCTTTTAATTGACGACTCTGAAAAGCAATTGGTCGACCTTCTTGCATGAGCACTGGTCCTATCCCATTTCTAGAAGCATCACATTCCACAATGAATTCCTTGGTGAAGTCAGGAGTGGCAAGTACTGGAGTTGTACACATAGCCTCCTTCAATCTCTCAAATGTTGTATTGGCAGACTCGTTCCAATGAAAAGAATCCTTCTTCAATAGAGTGGTGAGAGGTGCTGCTATACTACCATAATTCTTCACAAATCTTCTATAGTACCTTGTCAATCCCAAGAATCCTCTTAGTTTCTTAATGGTTTTTGGAATAGGCCATTCCATGATAGCCTTAATTTTGTTAGGGTCCACCTTTACTCCTTCATGTGAAACTATGTGTCCCAAATACTCCACCTCTGTAAGACCAAAAGCACACTTGGATGGCTTAGCATAGAGTTTATGATCTTCAAGTATTTTTAATGCTTGGTCCACATGTTGCAAATGTTCTTCCCAAGTCTTGCTATAAATTAATATATCATCAAAGAATACTAACACAAACTTTCTCAAGAACTTCTTAAAAATGGAATTCATCAAACTTTGGAATGTAGATGGTGCATTGGTAAGACCAAATGGCATCACCAAAAATTCATAATGACCCTCATGAGTCTGAAATGTTGTCTTACAAATATCTTCCTCCTTAATCCGAATTTGGTGATAACTAGATCTAAGATCTAACTTGGTAAAAAACATAGCTCCATTTAATTCATCTAGCAATTCAGCAACGACTGGAATTGGAAACTTATCTTTAATGGTGTACATGTTGCACACTCTATAATCTGGACACATGCACCAAGTATCATCCTTCTTACGTACCATCGCCACATGCGAGGAGTAAGCACTTTGGCTATGCCTAATGATTCCTGCCTCTAGCATCTCTTCAACAATATTTTCTATCTCACTCTTTTGTATTTGTGGATACCTGTGAGTCCTGATGTTCGGTGGTTGGTTCCCTGGGACTAACTGTATGGCATGATCATGATCCCTCTTAGGAGGAAGTCCTTTAGGAATATCTCCAAGAACAACTAAGTGACAATCAATTATAGCTTGCAAATCTATATGAGTAGGAGTATTAGATTGAGAGACTTCTAATGAACATAGTTGGGCCACAAATCCATCCACTCCTTTCTTAAGAAACTTTTTCATTTGATGAGAGCTTACCATTTGTGGAGATTTTTCCTTCAACCCCCTTAGCTCTACTAGCCTTCCTTCGATTGAAATCTCATGAATAGTTCTTGGAAGTTCATCTCAATTGTTCCTAATGTAGTAAGCCATTGTACTCCCAAAACAATATCTGCTGCACCCATGGATATCACATACATTAGGGTATCAAGTTGATAATCTCCCATGGATAATTTAATGCTATGACACTTCCTTGAACAACTAACTATGCCACCATCTGCAATCAAAACTTGAAACTCTGAAGCTGGATATATGAAACAATTTAGACAAGTAGCTAACTTTTTGTTGATGAAATTATGAGTACTACCTGAGTCGGTCAACACTGTTACCTTCTGCTTCTTTAGGAACCCCACCACCTTGAGAGTTTGTGGAGCGCTAAAACCTGAGAGTGTATGACAAGAAATGATTGGTTGAGAATCATGTGATTCCTTATTTGACTCCCTTTCATCTTCTAGTATGGGTTCCTCCTCTTCTTCCTCATTGGGACCTTCAATATAAAACAATTTCTTTTCACTACATTTATGTCCTCGACTGTATTTGCTATCACAATTGAAACACAAGCCTTTTTCTCTTTTCTCCTCAATTTTTTGTGGAGTCAACTTAGTAGGTTGTGTTGAATATCCTTTCTCTCTCGTCACATTAGCCCCTTGCTTCTTAGGAATCAAATACTTCTCCTCTACCCTACGTGCTAAGATAAAAGACTCGTTTATGGAACTAGGGCTAAACATGCGTACCTCATGTTGAATGTGAGGGGCCACTTTTTTATTTGTTTTTTTCTTAATAATGTGTTGACATTCCATGCCCCCCTTTATGGCCCACCAACAATAACTGATCTAAGAGATCTTACCTTGCCCATCTTGCATGATGTTACTCCTTTAGACCTTGCATTAACTCTCTTCGTTCATACCTTAGTCAAAATCCAAATTGAAAAAATCCAAAAATGACTAAGTGTCAGACAATCGAGGTTTTGGGCTTTCGCTTACCCTCTTAATTGTATGTCATTTCTATCGACTTTTGAGTTCAACTTACTTTCCTTTAAAAATATTCTAAGTATAAAATTTGTCAGTCTTTCAAGTCATTGGTGATCCCCTCAATCGTCTACAAACCTTAAAGTTTCCCTGACCCTTGAAGTCTAAATCCTTGAAGAAACATCTAAGTGTTAGTTTTGTCAATCTTTAAGGCTTTGGGTTGTCGGTGTTATCTTTACCTCCATCTTCTTAAAACTATGTTGTAAGCGACATGCCTAACTCCTAATGATCGATGAAGGAAACATTGTATAATGCCTAGGTTTGAGGTTTTTTGACATTTTGAGGATCACATTTTCTCGATGTCTTTTGGTATGTGGTAGACATTCCCCATGAATCCCAATGCCCGAAATGTCCCCTTTGCATTCACCTAGGTCCTTTAATTGGTTTTTGGCCTTTAGGTTTTCTCTTTAAGATCTTTCCTCTTATACGTGTGTTAAGTGTCATTCCCAATCCTCGAATACAAACTTTTCCCTTTAACCCCACATTCTTCCAAATATTTTCACCAAACTGTGATGTAGGAAAAGTGATCCTAGATCCAACTAGGATTAGCTTCTTTTCACTTAACATCACATTTGGACACAAAACCAACTAGGTTTGATGATTGACTTGCTACCACAATGGAGAGCTGGTCTTCTAGGATCTTGTGTCTATTTTTGTGTGTGTGTTATGATTGACAAATTTGATATGTTTTTTAATGAGTCTATTTGCCATATAGCCCTAGATCTAGAATTTTAATTTATCACATAGACAAAGACAAAAAGTAATATAAAAGCTTCAAATCAAAGACTAAGATACAAAGAGGAACTTGCGACATAAATTTGAAGCTGAAATAGTTGGATAGGGGTGTGGGGTGCCCTGGACTAGATTTTTTTTTTTTCAAATTTGAAAAATTATGAGCTATAGGTTATAGTCTACACTATGCCTTTTTATTGTTGAAACTCACATATCTGACTTGCACACATAAAAAGAGGGGGAAAGGTTGTGTTGTATAGGGGCTTGCCTAAGTCAAACCCCACTTTGGTATTTCCATCGCCATGTACAACGATTAATGATGATCAAGAGGGCATACCCTAGGTCGATCAGAGGCTAAAACAATAATAATTGACTGGAATGATAAATGATCAAATGACAATGTTACCTTGATGTGAAATCATTGATGAAGTGATGCCACACAACAAGTTGCCACAAATGTTGATTGATGGATGCCCTAATTGCTTGATAGACCTACAAAAGGTTATTTCCCTAAAACATAATATATTTTTCTAGATAGCATGTAGAAGATAACTCAATACATCTTTATAATTTGGCATGATAGATCATAATGTCTTCTTGCACATAGTTTGTTTCATTCTTCTTGATGTCTTGTAAGATTGATCTTGATTAATGAAAGTGTTGCAATAATGCTACTAATTTTTTCCTTGAATTGCCTTGACTAATTTTAGGATCTTCAATTTTCCCAATAGATTTCCTACGATTTCAAATGATGAAAAGGACTTGTATTTATATTCAATTCTTCTAATTTTCCAGAAATCAAATACCGATAGTTGACAAATGACTTTGAATTTTCAAATAATAAAATACTAACATTGACATATTCAAATTGGGGTCAAAAAGGGTTGGACAAGGGCACTGGGTTCCCTAGTCTAGACGCATCCTTGTTGGGGCCGTAAACATTGGGGAAAATATTAAATGCTTATTTTCATTTGGAATTTTTTTTATTTTACAAAGATATTCATAAAATGGGTAATTAAATGCATAATTAGGTCCAAGCACATAAGGGGGAGCTAAACCTAGTGTGAAATTGTCAAGGGTGAATTTTTTATGCTACATTTAGCCGCCACTTTAGTGAGAGTATGAACTTACACTCAGACTCACATTAAAGTATGGATAAGCCAAGAAGGGTTCAATTATCCAAACATCGAAGAGATAGGACAACAACAAATCCAAGGGATGCACTAGCCCCTAGATTCAATATCCTATGGCAAAATAATATAAGAATAGAGGAACACACATGAGGTGTAATTCAACATGAAAAACACAAAACATGCACAATGAAAACATAATGAAAAATAGACACAATGCAAAAACAATACAATACATGAAGCAAACATGCAAAATACAAAAGCCAAACATGATTCCATACACAAAGTAAACATACCAAAGACACAAAGTAAACATGCAACAAACATAGAACAAATAATAAAAACACAATAAAACATAAACACAAGGTTAGTACTAAAAAGATTTGATTTAGTAAGGTAAAGAGATCTGAATCTTAAATTTATCTCAAATAATAAATGTCATCCATTGAAAGTAATGTTAGACAAAATGGTGCTCTCATAAGGATTAGCAAGTTGCATTATGCTAAATCACTCATGAAACACATAGATCCACTAGAAAGAAATTTGTGTTATGTTAGGTGGCCATGTAAAAAAGCTCAAGTTCATGAATCAACAAGCTTTGTTATGCCAAATCCATGGACTAGTTTTTCAATCATGCCTCAGGAAGCACACAAAGGTTTAATGTCACAGGGGGGAAATTGATAACCATGCCTTAGGGGGTTTTATAAACAACACCACCACCAAAGGGGTATGTCAATAATTCAAATCTCACAAGACATCAATGAAATGGATAGGGTGATATGGCCCCCTTTAAAATGTCAATATACTTGCTATATTGATATTTTAAGGAAACAAGAGATGAAGAGGGGATCCTTGAAAAGAATACATACCTCCCAAAACTAATTATCCTTGGACCCCAAGAATAAAGGCAAAGAAAACCATGTGAGAGACTATCATATTTCTATCATGGAAAGAAATACGATTGCACTTAAATTGTACCACCATGAATGGCAATGAGCAAACATATGGAACTACAAATGCTACATAGTGATGAGAAACACCATAAAAGAGAGATTATTATTTAAAATTATTAGATGCATCAACACATGGAAGAGCACCACAATCAATAAGTTGTATTTTATTACTCAATACTTGACATTCATTTGTGGAATGATCACGTACTCAATGATATGCACAAAAAGAGTGATTTTTATAAAATTTATTACGTGTTGGAGGAGGAAGATTAATCAAGCGAGATTTGAGAAGTCTCAAAAAAATATGCTCTTTCTCCGATAAAGGTGTAGGAGACAAATTGTTCTCTTGTGAAGAACATCTTGCTTGCTTGCCACATGATGTTTTAAATATAGTAGATAATGGAGTATGAGATGTAGACAGAGAAGGCTGGAAACATAAACCCCTTTTAGAAAGGTCTGATGTATATTTCACATGATCCTTAACTCCCTATTTCATGTTTTCATTATATCCATTTTTAGAAAGAATTTTAAATCCAATCCCATAACACTTATCCAATTTGGATGGAGAAGTTTTTTCTAAATGCTTATGAGAAGAATTGGTTCTTTCATAAGAATGCAAATCATTTTAAGTGTTTTATAGTTAGGCATCACCAACACATGAGGGGCGAAAGCTAAAGAGCCCCCATCACCATGATGGGATGATGTTTTGGATTTGTTGATGTAGAACAAGATTGAGCAAATGAAACACAAGACTCCTTAGATGTAGATTGTGAGATTTTACCTTTGCCTACAAAAGAGGGTGTAAAATATAATGAACCCCAATCAAAACCTGTATTTGAAGAGGAAGCCATATTGTGATCATTATTTGCAATTTGAGAAGAGGAATCACAAGATTGTGTTGGAACAATCTCTAATTCTATAGTTTGTGATGGTGATATTTAATACTCCCCAATGAAAGTGGATGTAAAATATAATGATCCCCAATCATCACCCAAGAGTTTGTTCATGGTATCATTATCATTGGAAGGTAATGGTCCCACTTTTGAAGATGGAATTAAAGTCTTAAGAGAGTTGGAAGTCTTATGTTCGGCTTTAATTTGTGAATTATAACTTCTTGTGTCCACTTTAACCATATATATCTTGTTATTATATTCATAATTCATCTCACAATGAAGAGTAGATGAGACTCCTTTCATGGCATGAATCTAATGTCTACCAAGAAGAATATTGCATGAGAGAGTATCCAAAATGACATGGATATGGGTAGACAAAGTTGCAGGCCCTACCTTAATGGGTAGTGTTATTGTTCCCAATGGTTTCCTGCCAACATTATCAAAACCACAAATAGAAAGATTAGTAGGTTGTATAAGATTCTTATCCACACCAAGTTTATATTGAAGATCAATGCTACAAACATTAAGACATGATCCATTGTCAATATGAGTATTTCTAATCTTGGTTTTATTAACTAAAACCATTATCATTAAAGGCTCATGTTTGTTTTGGACCCCTAGTGGAGGTAATTCACGCTGAGGAAATATAATATCCAACTTTGTTGCCCGCATACAATCAAACAAGGATACTACATCATTCAATTTGACAAAAGGTGGGATATCAATCTTCTATAAATCCTCTTGGAGCATTCCATGGTATGTAGGTGATGCTTGGATCAAATCCCAAAGGGAGATATTGGATGGTGTATTATGAAGTTGCTCAACAAAGTCATATTCTTTACTACTACGTTGAGGAAAGTTAGGTGGGGTGAAAGATATGGTTAGGGAAATGGAATGGACGTTGGTGTTTTTTTATTGCTTATTATTTCTAGTATTATATGTGTGAGCAACTGTGTGATAACTTGGTTGCTACGATACATCTTGGTGCACATGATTACTTTGAGTAAGCTATTTTGTAAAGTGTAGGATATGACCATAAGGTTTTGGAGGTCCTATAATGAGAGGAGGTCCAATAATAAATTGTGGGTTTATAATTTCAACTGAGTTAACTACTTGTTGATGATCTTTTATTGTTGAAGGATCTAATGTTAATTTTGAACCTTCACTTATGCAAACCACCTTACAATCATTTAAAGAAAGGAATGTATCAATAAATGCATCCTTTTGCACCAAGGTATTCTCACAAGTAGGGGAGATATTGGGAGAGGGACAAACATGAGCTCCAATGATTGCATTCTCTTGTGCCAAGGTATCCTCACAAGTAGGGGAGATACTGGGAGAGGGAAAAACATGAGCATCATGATTACTTGAAGAATGAATATTAGGTAACATATTGTAAATAAATGTATCAATAATTTTATTATTTTACACCATGATGTTCTCATAGGTAGAAAACTATTGTTTGGTCGAAGGCCATGTATATCCCTTTTGACGACATGGAATGGAGATTGGGGCAACACCTTGAATTTTTTTATTTTAGGAAAACCATATTTTGCTCTATCAAAACCAAAGTTTTGAAAGTAAATCATATTGTTATTGTCACTTCTTTAGGGGGTAATGCAATGAATTAAGTAAATTAGGGAAAATTTCCAATGCACCGCAAAATCTGGAAGTTTCAGGACCAACTACCAGAAACAAGAATTGGACCTGAACAAAGACCATAAATAAGATTTCAGGTAGAAAACTTGATGCCAAATTTATTGGATAGGGGCACTGTGTGCCCTAGACTAGACGCACAATTTTAACAATTTTAAAATATGGAAATGAACAATAGTGTCTAAGAGTCTATTGTTGCGCAGGTTCAGGTCTAAAAGCAAACATAGTTTTGGAAATGCATAAAAGCGTAATTTTCCTATGTGAAGAACACACATGCATACAATTTTATGTTTTGAAAGCAATGAAATGTGTTTAAATGATGATTTTTAGAATTTAAAATGTTGTAATTGACTTAATTTTTCCCAAAAGAAAAATTTTAAAAAGTGATTCTTCACTTTTTCAATGTTTTCACTAAATATGTATGCAATTTTGACAAATGAAGGCAACCTAGGATTATACTCATATTTCAAAATGAAAATAATTCAAATCTAAGCCCTAAAAAAGAAAAATCAGATCTAAAATTATGCAATTTACTTCAAAATATTTGTAATTTTTCTTTTGATGTATAATGGATAAAAAATACAAATGTGTGGTTTTAAAAATGAATTAAATGTAAAATAACAATAAGATCTTTAAAGCATCTATATTTTTCCATTAATTTTTAGAATTCATGCTAATAAAAAATAGAAAATTACAAGTGTAGGATATGTCACATTTACCAAAATGTGATGTAGGAAAAGTGATCCTAGATCTAACTAGGATTAGCTTCTTTCACTTAACATCACATTTGGACACAAAACCAACTAGGGTTGTGTTATGCCTTGCATAACCGCCCCACTTTGATCTGGATCAAAATGGGTCCCCCTTTGTCTTTTCCCTTTTCGCCTTTGGTTTTCTACCTTAGGCGTTTTCCTTTCGAAATTCTGCCGGAGGTGGAACCGGGACCAATACTGGACTTGGAAATTCCTTCTAAGTTTTGGTCTTGTTTCGTCCCCGGTTCTAGTTCCGGCTATTCTTTGCCTTCTTCCTTCGTTCTTTGTCGAAGTCGGGTCCAGGTCTGAGTTTGGAATGTTGAACTTTCTTAAAGTTCCTCATTTTGGTTCTGCCCCAGGTCCAACCCCACCCTTTTCTTTCCTCTTTGTTGGTCTTGGTCTTTTTGTGTCCTTTGCCTTAGGTGTTTCCTTTTTGCGGCCTTCGGCATTTTTTGTTTCCCTTTGTTTTGGTTGTTTGTTTTGGCGGACTTAGAACCGGAATGAACTCCGAACCCTGAAACTTGGAAAAGTTTATGCTTCGGATTTGGTTCCGGTCCCGATTCTGCTTCGTCCCGTTCTTTTACTTTTTCTTTCTTTTTTGTTGTGTCGTGGGGTTTTCCTTTCCCTTTTCTTTTTCTTTTTGTTCCTTTCTTCCTCCTTTGAATGGCGTCAGAGGCAGGTTCAGAACAAAATTCGAACTCGAAACTTGGAAAAGTTTCTAGTTCGAATTTGGTTCCGACCCTGGTTCCGCCTGGTTCATTGTTTTGCTCCGGCTCTACCGGTGTTTTGTTCCCATCCTTTGCTTTTTGGGGTTTTCCTCGTGAGCGCCGAACCAGGTTGAGGTATGAACTCCGAAAGTGTTGGTTGTTTCCCTTGGCTCATTTCCTCCCCGACTCCGGCCTCGGTTCTAGTTTTTCTTTTGACCCCGCCTATTTTGAGGGACCGGAATGTCATTTTTGGGTCGTGTTTTTCCCCGATCCTGGTTCTGTTGGGACTTGTTTACGTTTTGCTTCCCATGCCCATGTTGGCTCCTCCTCCGCCAGAGTTAAGTTTCTTTTTGGTAAAGGGGCATAGTGATAATGATATTTTTGAGATTCAAAGGACTAATGAAGATCTGGTTTTGCAGGGGTCAAATTATGTGTGTGATGAGGTGTCTCGAGGATCTCAGCGGGAGTTCTAAGTTTGGTGGAAGGTCTCACCGAGTCAGTGATGTCTCACCAAAATAGAATAGGCCTTCACCAAGGAAGGGTATCTTTTCCAAAGGGTCTGGGTGACCGCGCAGAGCTACACCAAAACAGAATGAGCTCCTCGCCGAGAAAACAAAATGCCGCTATAAGGTCTCTCCGAGATTGAAAGGTCTTGCCGACCAGTTGCAAGGAGAAGGCTTCGGTGGGAGATATTGAATTTGGGATAAGGTCTTGCCGAAAGCCTAAAAGTCTTACTGACTAGTGCAAAGGGGAGTTTGGTGTAATATCTCACCGAATCAAAAGGGTCTTGGCGACATCGAAATTCGGCAAAAGGAAATGAATGCGGCGGGAGGTCTCACCGATGACCCAGGGTTACGGTGATGACAAGGATCAATGAAAGATTGTGATGTTAGTATAGGGCCCTAGCAAGGAAAATGAGTCTCCCCGATAGGAAAAGGAGCTCGCCAAGGTAAAGCCTTTGCCAAAAGGTCTTGGCGAAGGAAGAAGGCTACACCAAAGAAAAACAAAATCCGACCGAAAAGAGGGGCCCACTAAAGGAAAATGAGCTTGGGGAGAACAAATGGATGTCATTGTAGCCCTCGCCGATCGGAGGAAGTCTTATTGAAATAAAGAGGCATTGGCATAGCTATTGGAATTCGCTAAGAAGTCTCGACGACCCTGAGGTGTCTTGCCGATGGAATCAAACAATTCAGCAGAGAAAGGAGATCTTGACATAAGGTCTCAGCGAAGAGGAAAAGTTTCGCCGATATGAAGGAATATCGGCATAATCTCTTGCAAATTTAGTAGGGTCTGGCCGAAATGAAACAAAGTCGCCAGAGGATGGTTGGCTCGGTGTGATGTCTCACCGACTCATCAAGTTCATACCGATGCAAAAATAGAAGCTTGACACTTTTCTTCCATGAAAGCGGTCAACGTACAAAGCGAGCAGAGAGCCAAGGGTAGAGGATAAATTCGTGAGTCAAATGGACAGCTGTGACCACTACTAGTGAGGGGGTAGCTCAGCATTAATGGAGATATTTTGGGGTACTCAAAGCAGCTCTGCTGGAGTTTCAAAATGGACACGGAGGCGTAGAAGTTATGGCGATTGGTGCAAAAGATCTGCAGATCTTTCCAAAGATGATCTTTACCAGCAGAGACGGCGAGGAGGGCGCATTGAATACATAACTGACTTCCTTCAAAGATCTGGGCACCGACTTCCTGACACCATGCAATATTTTGTAAACCCTAAAAGATCTGGGTGCCGAATTTCTCTTTAGGAGAAGATATATATATGGCATGCTTGCCTTTTTCGAGAGGTCTAGAAAATTTCTAGGTTTGGAGAGAACTGTTTAGAACTAGAACTATTAGGAGTTAGTCAACTAGCATAAGGAGATTGAGTCGCATCTTGATTCTTAGTAATGAGAGCTTCTCTTGTCTTCTTGGTTAGCAGTTAGATTTTGATATAGTTGGTAATGTATTTCCAAAGTTCTTCTAGTGTAGATGGAAGCAGTCTGAAGATACAGGTTTTTTGTACACTGGTGATTATGCCAGATTTGTAAATGTTGCTTATTTGTCTAACCCACAGTAGAAGCAACCAGATTCAAATCTACTTCATATTGTGTTCCAGAACGGTATTTATCTGAAATTAATTATTTGATTTTGAAAGCTTTCAAGGAATGAAATTTCATTTTTATCTTTTATTTAGATGGTAATTTATAATCAGTTGTTAAAATCAGCACTGTCAATGAATGCAACTATGTGTTGATCACTAGTTAATTTCGTTCTTCAGTTTTAGGTTAGCAAATTCCTTGAAGTTAGCAAAGTTTGGTTAAGGTTGAATGAATTATTGTTCATTTCTGTTTCAACACCCTGATCCATTTTTTTTTTATATTTCTTTAAAACCCCTGGTTAGTATGGGATTTATTTCATGTTTGATCTTGGAGCAATCTAGAAGCCCAAAACCAACAGGCCCCTTGAATATTACTATTGCATTGGCCATTGTGCAACATCAGCACAGTTGAGACCCAACTACCAAGACCTTGGGAGCTAAGGTATCCATGTGATCATCTTTCTCTTTCAGGAGAAGTAGAGTAGCAATATTTTGGTTAGCACTGTTGTGGTGCCAAAATCGCCATCAATAGGAAACTGGCACTAAAAGGGCAAGCTGGATAAAACTGGATCACCCTCTTCAAAAAGACCCCATAGAGGTCTTTGATCAACTGGGAATCCATCATCTTTCATAGAACTCAATATCCCAACAAGACATAAACATCACAGAACTGGGGCAACCATTATTCTACCCTTATCAGCTTTGCTCACTCCACTAGGATTTTCACCCACACTTCAGTGGATATCTATCAATCCACCTGCCAATTCATCTCAATTGTCATTACAGCTAGTTCAACCCATACAACAACTGGCTCAACCACCACCACTGCCACCAATGGCATTTTTCTAGAATAATCCCTCTCCATTGGGGACTATTCCTGGAGGTTTTCATGACCTGCCCAAGAACCCTGAGAAATTCTGCCCTAAGTATTTTCATGGTGAATCACGGAGTGTTGAAGAACACATACATGCTTTCAAGGATGCGTGTACCCGAGCTCAAATAGCTCATCATGATGTGGTTTGTAGGCTATTCCCTTATTCCTTGGGAGACATGGCATATAACTGGTATCTTAATCTTCCTCAAGGCTCTATTCTATCCTGGACAGATTTGGAAAATGCTTTTATCAATCAGTTTAGAGTCTATGTGGACCCAGCTCTTCTGTATCACCAATTCGCTACCATAAGGAAGGAAACAGGTGAATCTTTGCCTTTATTTAATACTAGGTTCCAAATAATGTATAGGAGGTTGCAGGATCCATATCTAGTTACCGAGGACAGTGCCATTCAAGCATACTTTAGGGTTATAGACTTACAAAGAACTTATCTGCCAGCGGATATTGATACCTTGTCCAAGGTTTATCATTTATCCATTAAGTTGCAGCAACAGACTAACTCTCAACCAGGTTGGGGGGGAGGTTTGTCTTTAATCAGGTATCAGATGCCTAGTACACCCCCTTTATTCAATACCATTCTAGGAGTGTCTCCTTCCCACTATGGGCCTAGGTCTGAATTGCAGACTCAATCTCCTGTCACATTCTTTGCAACTGGAACTTGTGATCTCTTTCAACAACCGTAGGTTCCTTCAAGTTCTCACAGTCTTCATAACCAAGTTGGAACCACAAGCCATGTTGATCAGCCACTTATTGCTAAGGTTGTTGAAAGTGAAAAGACTACTCAGCTTACCAATGAAGTAGAAACCTTGAAGAAAACGCTATCCAAAGTCACTAATGATATGGCTCAGCTTCGTTTGAACCCCTCTCAAAACCAAGGGAACTACCCTAATCAGAACAACAACAACCAGGGTACCTATTAGAATAACAATAAATACAACCAAAGAGGTTACCAAAACCAAAACAAAGGGTACAACTAGAGGCCGAATAATAACAAGCAATGGAATACAGGGCCTAATAACGGTGGAATCCCTCACAACTATCAAGCAAATGAGGAGAGGTCACATACTGCAAATGTGGCCGACCTCAACTTCATGACCAATTGGTGCAGGCTGCATAATACAGCAACTCATTCTGAAGTGAACTACCCTGAACTGGAGAAGATGGTAAAAATGGCACATGAAGATGCCCACACATTCCAGGGGAATTCACACAGAGGAGGTGACTCAGCAGATACTACAATGACTTATGAGCTCTTCGAGGAGGAGCCCTCATTCCCAAGGCAAGAGGAGAATGAACAAGAGTAGGATTCATATGATGCCCAGGCTTTTCAGACAAAGGGAGGACACTTCCTGAGAAATCAAAGCAAGGGGTCGTTCACTACATTAGCACCTCCTAACCACATGGTACCCCCAAATCAAGGCACTAATAACAATCCTCCTCCACCAAAAGGCCCACCTGATTTCCATGGCAAGGGTGATTCCTTTGGTATTTCCAAAGGTATTGCCAGTTCTAACCTGGAGTTTGATATTGTTTCTGAGATGCAGAGACAAAAAACTTCTTTGTCATTCTTTGACATTTTGAAGTGGTGCCCTGCCCAAAGGGAAATAGTGCTAAAAACCTTAGAGCAAGCTGACAAGTTGAAAGGAAATAGTAGGATGACACCTGCTAGGGACGTGAATGCAACCTTATACAAAAACAAGGTAGGTACTCCACCCTTCCTTTTAAGTTTAAGAATTTCCAGGAAGAATCTACACAACTGTTTATTGGATTCAAGAGCTTCAGGAAATGTCATGCCATTTTATGTGTGTAAGAAGTTGGGATTGGACCCCATTCAGACAAATAAGAAGGTCATTCAACTAGACAAAACAGAGGTCAATGTGGTGGGGGAATTAAGAAACATACATGTTCAAGTAGGATCAAATCTTAGGATCCTAACAAACATAGACATCCAAGTGGCAGACATTCCCGAAACCTATGGTATGCTGCTAAGCAGGGATCTGGTGAAGAGCCTAGGAGGATACCTTTCCCTTGACTTTTCACATATGTGGCTACCATGGAGAGGGATCCCTACTCAGATCACGATTGAGAGTGAGCCTTGCCTCAAGCATATCATTACTGAATATGATTGCCACAATGAGGTAGCCTATTTCGAAACTAGGATAGGCATGTATAAAAAAGAAGCCTTAACCTTTTCTGTTTTGGATCCTAAAGAACTGCCCATACAAAATCCCCATGACCTTGTAATTAATGAGAACCAACAAGCTTTGATCAGAAAACTACAACAAGATTAGCTGGTCTTGGGGGAAAATGTAGATTTACAAAGTCTCCTGCTCCCCATTTGGTGCAGGGTACACTATCAAAACCACTCTGAAATAACTTGTCAACCCTGCATTGACATTTTAAAACATGTTTCCCAAGTTGAGGAAGCTGGCACAAGTTTCCCTAAGACCATTCCAGACTGCTTCCCATTTGAGGCCAAGGAAGTGACCATGTTAACCAGGGATACAACACTTGCAAAAGAAATCCCTTTTCAAATTGAACATACCCCAGACACACGCCTAAATCAACATACTGATGAGGAGCAATCCCAAGATCTGCTTAACACCCCTACACCCATAGATATACTAAAATACAAGGGGTTAATGCAAGGAATAAGTAAATGTCACAAGGACAACCTTCGGCCACATGATGCATCTGAAAAAGGATTGGGAAGTATTCCTGAGAAACCTACTAAACAACCATCCCCTGTGTTTAATTCAAAAGAATCAACCCCTACTTGTGATCAGTTGTGGACCCTTACCTTTGATGGATCCAAGTTCAAGACCAGTTGTGGTGTTGGAATTGTGCTAACCAGCCTGAAAGGGAAGGTTTTCTTTGCTTCTTATAGGTTGCAATTCCAATGCACTAATAATGTAGCCGAATATGAAGCTCTGGCACGGCGATTAATGTTTGCACACAAGAAGAAAGTCACAACCCTGATGGTTAAGGGAGATTCAAAAGTGGTTGTTAAGCAAGTGCGCAACCAATACACCTGCCATAATAAAAGGTTGGCAGCATATAGAAACAGGGTATGGAATCTGATCGAGAACCTTGATGCCTTTGGGATTAGTTTAATCCCTAGAGAAGAAAATCAGGTCGTTGATTCATTGGCAGTCACTCCAAGCACCTTGGAACCTATGCAAGGCTCCAAGTTTAAAAGATTTTCAGTTGAACTGATGTCCACCCCAGCTGTTCCTAACAATATCAGGAACTTTCAGGTCTTCGAGGATGATCGGCACATTCTGGCTTTCTTAGCCAACTCAAATGTCTTTGAGGGGCAAATTATTGATGAGTCTAATAGAGATCAAGGGGATTGGAACTCTGAAGAATGTGATACAGAAGGGGTACTTAATCTGAAGAGTAATAACATTCCCAAGGGAATGGTTGCTCTAGAGAGAATCTTTGATTCAGACCCAAGGGCTCGAGAGAAGGCATCAACTGAAGAAAAGGGAGGTGAATATGAGATAGTTAACCTAACCGACTCAGGTCCTGAAAGGAATGTCTACATAGGGAAGGTCTGCCCTAAAGCAATCAGGGAAGACATATTGAGGGCACTTAAGAAAGATATTGCTGCTATAGCTTGGGGATATGAGGACCTCCAGACATTTGATGCTTCGGTTATGACTCACACTATTCCCTTAAAGCCTGAAGCTAAACCTTTCAGACAGAAGCAGCACCCTGTTAATGCTTTGATTGAACCATTGATCTATAAAGAGGTTCAGAAATTGTTGTCAGCAAGGATAATCTTCCCTGTGCGCCATTCAACATGGGTGGCTAACTTAGTCCCAATTCGTAAGAAAAGCGGGGAGATCAGAGTATGCGTTGACTTTACAAATTTGAATAAAGCCTCAAAGAAGGATAATTATCCAATCTCTTCCCTGGATGAGGTATTGCAAATTGTTAATGGAGCACAAATGATGTCATTTTTAGACGGTTACTCTGGCTACAATCAGGTAATGGTCAACTTTGAAGATAGGATGAAGACAGCTTTCACTACCAAGTGGGGGACGTTTGCATACAGGAGGATGCCCTTTGGTCTGATAAATGTTGGAGCAACTTTCCAGCTTGCCATGGATATAGCTTTCAAGGATCTAATTGGCAAATGCATTATTGTTTACATTGATGATTTGACAGTATTCTCCAAGGATAGATTGAATCATGCTGCGGACTTAGCCAAAGTTTTCGAAAGGTGCGTCCAGTATGGAGTCTCCTTAAATCCCAAAAAGTGTGTGTTCGGAGTTTCCGAAGGGAAGCTCTTGGGACACATAATTTCAGAAAAGGGAATATCCATTGACCTAGAGCGTGTTGAGTCCATTCTCAAGATAGCCATGCTAGGGAGCAAGAAGGAGATGAGATCCTTCTTTGGAAAGATCAACTTCGTGAGGAAGTTCATCACAAGCTTTGCAGAAATCGTGAAGCCCTTGAACGAGATGATGAAGAAGGATGCCAAAATACAGTGGAGTGATGAGGTGAAGGCGACATTTGCTCAAGTCAAGCAATCCATATCGGAAGCTCCAGTCCTCACTAGTCCTGATTATTTGAGGCCATTTTACATCTACTCTTTTGCCTCTAAACATTCATGTGCGGCTGTATTAACTCAACGAGGAGAAGATTTAAAGGAGAGGCTGATTGCTTTCATGAGTTCTCCCTTCAAAAACGCTGAAATTAAATACCCACCTCTTGAGAAGCAAGCTTTTGCGTTGGTCTGAGCTGTTAAAAAATTTAGGCACTACATCCTCCAAAGTCAGATCATTGATGTTGTCCCTAATGCTGCTGTCAAGTCCCTACTGATGCAGAGCGAACTGGGAGAAAGAAGAGGGAGGTGGATGGCCATCTTGCAAGAGTACAATTTAGAGATACGTCCCATGAAATTAGTCAGGGGTATGGGTTTATCTCAGTCCATGGCTGATGCTGGTAACAACGTTTTTTGTCAACAATATACTACCCAATCCTTCTCAAATGACCCATGGTATGCTGATCTCATTTCTTTCATGCTCAATAATCGGTGTCTGAAGGGAATGAACGCCACGTAGAGGAGAGCCCTGAGACTGAAAAGCTCACACTATATGTTCGAGGGAGGGTTGCTATACAGAAGGAATTTTGAAGGAGTGTACTTAAGATTCCTTGATCATCAAGAGGCTAAACATGTAATCGTTGAGTTTCATGGGAAACATGGCACAGGTCATGGGTCTACAGATTCATTAGCACACCAGATCCTCTGATCTAGTTACTATTGGCCCTGTGTATTCAAGGATGCCCATCAACATGTGAGAACATGCCACACATGTCAAATTGCTGCACTAAGGGAACGCCATGCAGCTATGCCATTGCAGCTCGTCTATGAGGTGAGGCCATTTGCCCAGTGGGCACTGGATTTTATTGGAGTGATTAACCCGAATTCTTCTGCAGGACATAAATTCATTTTGACTGCTACTAACTACTACACGAGGTGGACAGAGGCCATACCCTGCAAGAACAACACCACAGAGGTAGTGATTAAGTTCCTCACTGAATGCATCACTACAAGGTTTGGGGTACCTTTTGCTCTGGTATGTGATAATGGTTCTGCCTTTTTTTCTGCTGAATTTATTTCTTGGGCATATAATCATAAGATTGTTTTGAAATATTCTTCAAATTACTACCCACAAGGCAATGGAGTTGTAGAGTCTACCAATAAGAATCTCTTAGGGGTGATTAGGAAGCTGTTAGAACATAACCCTAGAGACTGGCATACCTAGTTGAGATTCGCACTATGGGTAGATAGGACTAGGATTAAGGCTGCCTTAAACACCTCACCATTCAAGCTGATATATGGCCAAGAGCCCGTTTTTCCCATTCATCTTCAAATACCCATCCTTGAGTTCATGCAGAAGTTCTACTCTAAGGATAATAGGATAGAAGTTAGACTATCTGCTTTGTTGAAATTAGAAGAGCAAAGAGATGCTGCATTGCAGCAATTCTTTAGACATCAAGCTGTTGTCAAACGCTAGTTTGACAAAAGAGCCAAGATAAAAGCTTTTAGGATATCAGACCTAGTGCTGCTATGGGACAAAGCCAATGAAAAGAAAGGCAGTCATTAGAAATTCGACAAACTTTGGCTGGGTCCTTAACAGATTGTTGAGATCTTAGGAGAAAATGCTTTCTGATTGAGTAGTTTAACCGGAGAACCTGTCCCCTTGCCTATCAATGGACAGTTTCTTAAGCATTATTTTGAATCATGAGGTCGGCGTTTGGTTTGGATAGGTAGAGTATTTATATAAATAATTTATGCTTGTAAATAATCTATGTGTATAATCTGTCGTTCTTTGTGTAAATAAGGTGGCTCTTGTTTGTAAATAGTTTGTTGTTTAATTGCTTTTCTTCCTGTTCTTTCTTTCTGTTTCCTTTGTTCTTTGTTGTTTTTTTTTGGTTTTGTTCTTCGGGGTTGATCTGTTTCTTTCCATTTTTGAATTGGGGGTTGTTGTTTGAAGCATACTGTGGTCATTAGGAGAGAAGTGGTTTAGATATTTTCAGGTTCTCTAATTGGAAGATTTTGTCCTCAACTCGTTGTTTCATGCTTGTTTTCAATAAAGGTTGTGGAAAGTTTTAAAGCAAGGTGCCAAGTAAGTAGCTCTCATCAGCTCCCTTGAATCTATCACAAATTATCAAGATCATCTCCACTTATAAGGGTATATTTGTCCTAGGACTATGGTGTTGTAAGATTTGAGTGAATAAATCGATCTCCTAAGTGATGTTATGAGGTCCATGGTAGTTTTCAACCCAAATCAGATGATAAACATCTGACATATATAAAAAAAAAAAGAGAATCAAGTGAGATATATGAAACTCCAAAAGAAAAGAAAATAATTATCAAAAGAAGAGTCAATATGAATGGGTGATTCCAGTACCTCTATCGGGGCTATGGACGCTTGGCTGGCAGTAGAGCAATGCTGTGAGGAAACTAGAGGTATCTCCATCGGGGCTATGGATGCCTAACTAGCAGCGGAGCAATGCCCGGGATATCATTGCATAAAAGGGGATCAACTTATGTAGCACAAATCTTGCACATTGTTCTCCGAAAGATGAGGAAAACTTTATAAAAGAGTGATGCACAATCAAGCACACACATAGATTCAGGGGTGGCCATTGATGGACTTGCATTTGAGATTCTAGCTCTACCTTGCGTGTTTTAACTGACCCAATTGGAGTTGTGATATTCATGAACCAAGAGTTCTAGGTAGCTGAATCCTTTAGATTCATGAAAATGGTTAAACCATTTTCCCAACTGAGTCGCCATTTTTTATGCCTTGCATAACTGCCCCACTTTGATTTGGATCAAAATGGGTCCCCCTTTGTCTTTTCCCTTTTCGCCTTTGGTTTTCTGCCTTAGGCGTTTTCCTTTCAAAGTTCTGTTGGAGGTGGAACCGGGACCAATATCGGACTTGGAAATTCCTTCTAAGTTTTGGTCTTGTTTCGTCCTCGGTTCTGATTCCAGCTATTCTTTTCCTTCTTCCTTAGTTCTTTGTCGGAGTCAGGTCCGAGTCCGGGTTTGGAATGTTGAACTTTCTTAAAGTTCCTCATTTTGGTTCTACCCCAAGTCCGACCCCGCCCTTTTCTTTCCTCTTTGTTGGTCTTGGTCTTTTTGTGTCCTTTGCCTTAGGTGTTTCCTTTTTGCGGCCTTCAGCATTTTTTGTTTCCCTTTGTTTTGGTTGTTTGTTTTGGCAGACTCGGAACCAGAACGAACTCTGACCCTGAAACTTGGAAAAGTTTCTGGTTCGGATTTGGTTCCAGTCCCAATTCCGCTTCGTCCCGTTCTTTTACTTTTTCTTTCTTTTTTGCTATGTCGTGGGGTTTTCCTTTCCCTTTTCTTTTTCTTTCTATTCCTTTCTTCCTCCTTTGAATGGCGCCGAAGGCCCGAAGGCGGGTTCGAAACAGAATCCGAACCCGAAACTTGGAAAAGTTTCTGGTTCGGATTTGGTTTCGACCCCGGTTCCGTCTGGTTCATTGTTTTGCTCTGGCTCCGTCGGTGTTTTGCTCACGTCCTTTGCTTTTTGGGGTTTTCCTCGCGAGCGCAAAACTGGGTCAAGGTATGAACTCGAGAAGTGTTGGTTGTTTCCCCTGGCTCATTCCCTCCCCGACTCTGGCTCCAGTTCCGGTTTTTCTTTTGACCCCACCTATTTTGAGGGACCGGAATGTCATTTTTGGGTCGTGTTTCTCCCCGGTCCTGGTTCTGCCGGGACTTGTTTATGTTTTGCTTCCCATTCTCGTGTTGGCTCTGCCTCCGCCAAAGTTAAGTTTCTTTTTGTTAAAGGGGCATAGTGTTAATGATATTTTTGAGATTCAAAGGACTAACGAAGATCTGGTTTTGTAGGGGTCAAATTATGTGTGTGATGAGGTGTCTCGAGCATCTCGGCGGGAGTTCTGAGTTCGGTGGAAGGTCTCACCGACTCAGTGATGTCTCACCGAAATAGAATAGGCCTTTGCCAAGGCAGGGTATCTTCGCCAAAGGGTCTGGGCGACCACGCAGAGCTACACCGAAACAGAATGAGCTCCTCGCTGAGAAAACAAAATGCTGCTATAAGGTCTCTCCAAGATTGAAAGGTCTTGCCAACCAGTGGCAAGGAGAAGGCTTCGGTGGGAGATATTGAATTCGGGATAAGGTCTTGCCGAAAGCCTAAAAGTCTTACCGACTAGTGCAAAGGGGAGTTCGGTGTAATGTCTCACCAACTTAAAAGGGTCTTGGCGACACCGAAATTCGGCGAAAGGAAATGAATGCAGCGGGAAGTCTCGCCAATGACCCAGGGTTACGCCGATGACAAGGATCGATGAAAGATTGTGATGTCGGTATAGGGTCCCAACAAGGAAAATGAGTCTCCCCGATAGGAAAAGGAGCTTGCCAAGGTAAAGCCTTCGCCAAATGGTCTTGGCGAAGGAAGAAGGCTACACCAAAGCAAAACAAAAGCCGACCGAAAAGAGGGGCCCACTAAAGGAAAATGAGCTCGGGGAGAACAAATGGATGTCGTCGTAGCTCTCGCCGATCGGAGGAAGTCTTATTGAAATAAAGAGGCATCAGCGTAGCTGTTGGAGTTTGCTAAGAAGTCTCGGCGACCCTGAGGTGTCTTGCCGATGGAATCAAACAATTCGGCAGAGAAAGGAGATCTCGACATAAGGTCTTGGTGAAGAGGAAAAGTTTCGTCGATATGAAGGAATATCAGCATAATCTCTTGCCAATTCAGCAGGGTCTAGCCGAAATGAAACAAAGTCGCCAAAGGATGGTTGGCTCAGTGTGATGTCTCACCGACTCATCAAGTTCATACCGATGCAAAAACAGAAGCTCGACGCTTTGCTTCCATGAAAGCGGTCAATGTACAAAGCAAGCAAAGAGCCAAGGGTAGAGGATAAATTTGTGAGTCAAATGGATAGCTGTGACCACTGCTAGTGAGGGGGTAGCTCAGAATTAATGGAGATATTTTGGGGTACTCAAAGCAGCTCTGCTGGAGTTTCGAAATGGACACAGAGGCATAGAAGTTATGGCAATTGGTGCAAAAGATCTGCGAATCTTTCTAGAGACGATCTTTACCAGCAGAGATGGCGAGGAGGGCGCATTGAATATAGAACCGACTTCCTTCAAAGATCTGGGCACCGACTTCCTGACACCACACGATATTTTGTAAACCCTAAAAGATCTAGGTGCCGACTTTCTCTTCAGGAGAAGATATATATATGGCATGCTTGCCTTTTTCGAGAGGTCTAGAAAATTTCTAGGTTTAGAGAGAACTGTTTAGAACTAGAACTGTTAGGAGTTAGTCAACTAGCAGAAGGAGATCGAGTCGCGTCTTGATTCTTAGTAATGAGAGCTTCTCTTGTCTTCTTGGTTAGCAGTTAGATTTTGATATAGTTGGTAATGTATTCCAAAGTTCTTCTAGTGTAGATGGAAGCAGTCTGAAGATACAGGTTTTCTGTATACTGGTGATTATGCCAGATTTGTAAATGTTGCTTATTTGTCTAACCCACAGTAGAAGCAACCAGATTCGAATCTACTTCATATTGTGTTCCAAAATGGTATTTATCTGAAATTAATCATTTGATTTTGAAAGCTTTCAAGGAATGAAATTTCATTTTTATCTTTTATTTAGATGGTAGTTTATAATCGGTTGTTAAAATCAGCACTGTCAATGAATGCAACTATGTGTTGATCACTAGTTAATTTCGTTCTTCAGTTTTATGTTAGCAAATTCCTTGATGTTAGCAAAGTCTAGTTAAGGTTGAATGAATTATTGTTCATTTTTGTTTCAACACCCTGATCCATTTTTTTTATTTCTTTAAAACCCCTGGTTAGTATAGGATTTATTTCATGTTTGATCTTGGAGCAATCCAGAAGCCCAAAACCAGCAGGCCCCTTGAATATTACTGTTGCATTGGCCACTGAGCAACATCAGCACAGTTGAGACCCAACTACCAAGACCTTGGGAGCTAAGGTATCCGTGTGATCATCTTTCTCTTTCAGGAGAAGCAGAGTAGCAATATTCTATTTGGCACTGTTGTGGTGCTAAAATCGCCATCAATAGGTTGATAATTGGATTGCTATCACAATGGAGATCCAATATTATAGGGTCTTGTGTTTGTTTTTATGTGTGTTATGATTGATAAATTTGATGTGTTTTTTAATGAGCCTATTTGACATATAACACTAGATCTGAAACTATAATTTATCACACAGACGAAGACAAAAAGTAGCATAAAAGCTTCAGCTATGAGACTGAGATATAGAGAGGAACCTATAACATAAATTTGAGGTTGAAATAGCTGGACAGGGGTGTGGGGCACCCTAGACTAGATTGCTTATTTCTTAGATCTAAAAATTCTGAGATGTAGGTTATAGTTTGCACTGTCTTCTATGAGTTTCTTCTGTTGAAACTCTCGGGTTTGATCTACACACATGAAAAGAGAGGGATTTTTGCACCGTATAGGGGCTTACCTAAGTCAAACCCCATTTTGGTATTTCTACCTCCACATATAACGATTGATGATGATCAAGAGGGCATACCCTAGGTCAGGTAGAGGCCAAAACAATAATAATTAACTAAAATGATAAATGATCAAATGGTAATGTTACCTTGATGTGAAATCCTTGATGAAGTGATGTCACACCACACGTTTCCACAAATGTTGATTGATGGATGCCCTAATTGCTTGATAGAATTGCAAAAGGTTAGTTCCTTAAAACATAATAGATTGTTGTAGATAGCATGTAGAGAATAACTTAATACATCTTCATAATTTGGCATGATAGATCATAATGGCTTATTGCACATAATTTTCTTCATTCTTCTTGATGTCTTGCAAGCTTGATCTTGATTAATGAAAGCACTGCAATAATGTTGCTAATTCTACCCTTGAATTGTCTTGATTGATTTTAGAATCTTCAATTTGCCCAATAGATTTTCTAGTATTTCAAATGATGAAAAAGACTAGTATTCATATGAAATTCTTCTAATTACTTGAAAATCAAATACTGATAGACATCAAATGACTTTGGGTTTTCAAATAATAAAATACCGACATCGACATATTCAAATTGGGGCCAAAAAGGGTTGGACAAGGGCATTGGGCGCCCTAGTCCAAACCCATCCTTACCGAGGGAGTGTTCGAAGAATTAAAATTTGTCAAAATATGACATTCAAATCTTCTCATGTTAAGGACATTCCTTTATATACCATCTAAGTGTTTCATATTTGAGAGTTTCTATAAATTCGTATAGCCTAGTTTGGTCATCATCAATGTCATTTCTACTCCAACTAGATGCCAAATAAATAGATATTCCCTAACATTTTTGGTCTCTTTCCAAACATAGGAAGCTTAGTCTTGTTTGTAACATTTTTTATCGGAGTTGAAGGTGTTCCTAATTTATCTTCTATTCTTGGTTCTCCTTTTATTTTCCCTTCAAGATTCTTCTACTTAATTCCACTCTTTTGTTGCTTTACTAATCTCATTTCTTTTTCTTTATATATCTAAGCAACTAAATATCAAAGAACTCAATACCTAATATTTCTTTGAAATCTCTTACGCAAATACTTTTTGCTCTTGCTTACTCTAGCCTAAGGATTCATTTCTTATGCCTTCTTTAAAGACTTTTCTTGCCTTAATAAACATGAGGGGTGACACTTGGTTCGGGAGGTCATCTCCTCAACGTCTCTTTAACTTGGGGGATGTATATTTTGTCGACTATTTATTTGTTAATTGATTGTCTATTAGTTCCCGATTTATTTTCTTCCTCATTGTTGAGTTAGTTTTCTCCTAATAACTCTAAGTTTCCCATGGAAAATACAATTTTTTTACCAATATTTATTATCTCCCTATCTCTTTAATCATCTTTATTAGATGTTAATTTCTTAATTTTTTCTTGTCTTTGTATCCCATCATACCTACTTGCTTTAGTATTTCAAAGGTAATTGCAAAGGTTAAGTGTGCTCTATCCAAAGATTGGGGTTACTAAATCCTCGAACCAATCATTTATTATGACCCTAGGTTGGAATTAGTTAGAATTTTTGTCAACAAACTGCCATTGGGCTCTCTCTCATATAGGCTGAGCAAGATTGTTTCTAAGTCTCCTATTTTCCATCACATCAACAATGTCTTTCATCTAAGGTTGTAAGTCATTCATACTTGTTGATGCCTAATTCTTTTAATGGTTTTTATCATTTTGGTCAGATTTTCTTCTGCAATTCATATTAGGGTTATGCACTACTCCGGTTCTTCAATTTTAGTCAATTGCCATGTCCAGTGAGCATATACCTGCATCTGCTCTAGGGGTTTCTTCAACTATAAACCCATTCGTGTGCTCTACAAATGCCTCCCTCTCCTTTTCTATCGTTGTTTGATACTGTTCCTCTCTTTCCTAGGTCTATTGAGACCCTTTCTCAGCCATGACTATCCTTTGACTTTCTTCCAATCCCATCTCAATTTCGACAACTTTTTTCTCACTTTCTTGCTATCTCCCTTTGCCATAAAATTTTAGTTGATATTTTAGTTCATCCTTAATTTCCTTTTATTCATCCCATGCATGAGACTGAATTTATCTCAACTATCAAATCCCTTTGGATCTCCCCCCCATTCCATTATCACCTCCTAGGTGCCTAACCCCTCACCAAGGGTTAGCACCTAGTTGTACTATTGTACTCTTCCATAATCATCATATCTACTAATAAAACTCATTTTTCTGGTAGTATTCTTTTCCACAATCTTTCCTCCTCAGTTTTGTAGTTTTTTCCTCATGCTCCAACAAACTAAGGTCCCAGCAATAGAACCAAATGTTGACAATAAAATATAGGCCCAAACTATAGATTAATTATGTCAAAACGTTAACCTCAAAAATAGTTGTGACAGATAAACATATAAGCAAAAGACAAATTAAAAAAGATTTTACACATTCATACATATCATAAGGTTACTCCATCCATAGTTCATATTATATATTCATTATACACTGTACATCCGATCAGCTCCAGCATTAGGATTATAACCTGATATTGGAGCAAGGCTTCCTCATCTATTACTCCCTGATGTGACCAGTGGGCCATCTGCTAGGGAACTTCTATTAGATTGCAGAGGTTTCTCCCTGCTAAGGCCTCCTTGAGGACCAAGAGTTAGCTGACCATCATCAGAGGGTCTATATTGTAAAGGGAAAGGCATTGCCCTATCACCAGTCATCCTGTCTGTAATTCGAGCATCTTGAGCAGTAAAGCTATGCATCCAATCTGTGCTTGTGCGCCTCATCCCATTCATATGTGCAGCTGAACCCATTGGTGTACCTGTCATAAAAGGAGGCATCTGAGGGCCTCGTGAACCATGATCAGGTGGTGTAGAAATTCTTCGCCAATAATGTCCCATTCTTGGAACTCGATTTAATCGACCTCCCAGTGCTTCTTGTCGTTCCTGGCCAGCATGCCTGTGGACTTCCTCAATTTTCTTTGGTCTATCAACTTTTCTCCTTTGTCGCCATCCATTCTCTCTCAGATCAATCACATCCTTCAACATAAACCTCAGTTGTGCAGGCAGTGCTTGGTTATTTGCCATTTTTATCATTCTCTCAAAGTAAACATCAATATGCTCTTTTGCTTTTGGATGGTCAATCATATGCCCAATTGTACTCATCAACTTACATAAAGATTCAACATCTTCCTCATATGGCTTCTGATATTCACCAACTAATTTTCTGATGATTTCATGCATTATTCTTTCAGTCAACATACTTTCTTTATACAGTTCGCCAAAAAACTGTATATTTCCTAGCTTTCGCCTTTGTTGTGCAGCCCTTTTTTCCTCTCGTTCTTCTTTTGAAAGCTTTATTTCACCATCTTCACCCATCTCAGCTTCAGCCTGTTCTATTTCATCCCTTTCAAATTCTTCTTGACACTTTTTCATCAGAACTCGCCTAAACATAACCCTTTCATTATCTTCATAAAACTCCGGCAATCCAACAGCAAGCTGAACACAAAATTTTGCATACACTTCACAAAATGTTGGTTTCATCCATGCTTTGTCAAATATTTGAGATATTACACCGGTAAGGCAAACTACAGAATCAATATTCACTTCTTTGACCTGCAAAAAGACTTTTATAAAATTTTGAGGTGTCAATTTATTAAGAATGGACTTTATCTGTCTTTGTTTCAACTCTTCCTCATTAGAAACCTTGCCCACTTCATAGCGATTATCTGTTTTATGAATTCCAGGAGGAGGAATCAAATCCTTCTGCACACCAGATATCTGCCATCTTTCTACATCAGAGTTATTTCTCCTTAGTCCACTTTGAGCAAATGATGCTTGCACAAATTGCCATCCGTTCTTTCTCAGATTAATCACATCCTTCAGCATAAACCTTAGTTGTGTAGGCAGCGCTTGGTTATTTGCCATTTTTGTTATTCTCTCAAAGTAAGCATCAATATGCTCTTTTGCTTTTGGATGATCAATCATATGCCCAATTGTGCACATCAACTTACATAAATATTCAACATTTTCCTCATCTGGCTTCTGATATTCACCAAGTAATTTTTTGATGCATTCATGCATTATTCTTTCAATCAACATACTTTCTTTATACAGTTCACCAATAAACTGTATATTTCCTAGCTTTCGCCTTTGTTGTGCAGCCCTTTTTTCCTCTCGTTCTTCTTTTGAAAGCTTTATTTCACCATCTTCACCCATCTCAGCTTCAGCCTGTTCTATTTCATCCCTTTCAAATTCTTCTTGACACTTTTTCATCAGAACTCGCCTAAACATAACCCTTTCATTATCTTCATAAAACTTGGGCAATCCAACAGCAAGCTGAACACAAAATTTTGCATACACTTCACAAAATGTTGGTTTCATCCATGCTTTGTCAAATATTTGAGATATTACACCGGTAAGGCAAACTACAGAATCAATATTCACTTCTTTGACCTGCAAAAAGACTTTTATAAAATTTTGAGGTGTCAATTTATTAAGAATGGACTTTATCTGTCTTTGTTTCAACTCTTCCTCATTAGAAACCTTGCCCACTTCATAGCGATTATCTGTTTTATGAATTCCAGGAGGAGGAATCAAATCCTTCTGCACACCAGATATCTGCCATCTTTCTACATCAGAATTATTTCTCCTTAGTCCACCTTGAGCAAATGATGCTTGCACAAATTGCCATCCGTTCTTTCTCAGATCAATCACATCCTTCAACATAAACCTCAGTCGTGTAGGCAGTACTTGGTTATTTTCCATTTTTGTTATTCTCTCAAAGTAAGCATCAATATGCTCTTTTGCTTTTGGATGGTTAATCATATGCCCAATTGCACTCATCAACTTACATAGAGATTCAACATTTTCCTCATCTGGCTCCTGATATTCACCAAGTAATTTTTTGATGCATTCATGCATTATTCTTTCAGTCAACATACTTTCCTTATAGAGTTCACCAATAAACTGTATATTTCCTAGCATCCGCCTTCCTTGTGCGGCCCTTTTTTCCTCCCGCTTTTCTTTTGAAAGATTTATTTCACCATCTTCAGCCATCTCAGCTTCAACCTGTTCTCTTTCATCCCTTTCAAATTCCTCCTGACACTTATTCAAAAGAACTCGCCTAAACATAACCCTTTCATTATCTTCATAAAACACGGGCAATCCAGCAGCAAGCTGAACACAAAATTTTGCATACATTTCACAAAATGTTGGTTTCATCAATGCTTCGTCAAATATTTGAGATACTACACCTGTAAGGCAAACTGCAGAATCAATATTCACTTCTTTGACCTGCAGAAAGAGTTTCTCAAAATTTTGAGGTGTTAATTTATTAAGAATGGACTTTATCTGTCTTTGTTTCAACTCTTCCTCATTAGAAACCTTGCCCACTTCATTGCGATTATCTGTTTTGTGAATTACAGGAGGAGGAATCAAACCCTTCTGCACACCAGATATCTGCCATCTTTCTACATCAGAGTTATTTCTCCTTAGTCCACCTTGAGCAAATGATGCTTGCACAAATTGCCCACTGGGGATGAGACCAATCATTTGTTGCAGTGCACCATGCATGTTCTTTCCAAAATCAGTGTTGTAACTTTGACCAAGTTGAAATCCTCCAGAAGAACCACCGAGGCCCATGTCCACCTGTTCTTCTTTTGAAAGCTTTATATCATCATCTTCAGCCATTTCAGCTTCAGCTTGTTCTCTTTCGTACCTTTCAAATTCTTTTGTTTGCTTGCCACTGGAAAACACAAGCAAATATCAACAATGAGCATAAGTCCCTTTATTTCAAACATTTTAGAAAACAGGGAACTCATCGTCTGATCTCAACTAACCTCAACTATGGCCACTAATTGTACAGATTATGATTCGTACAAAACAAACTGATGTACAATTGCAGTTAACCTAATCAATCTAAACCTTAACTATTGGATACAGTTGCCTACAGGAGAGCAACAAGAATCAAATATTTTATAGTCAAGTAATTGTTATAAAGCATACAAAAAACTAGACATGTTATTGGAAAGATGACATGATGTTTTAAAATTAATACCATAACAAGTAGCTCTATGGGTGGCAAATATAGTATTGCTGGAGAAATTGTCTGCCAGAAAAAATTCACCCTTCGATTCCCTTAAATTTTTAAAATGATCCACTGCAACGGACAGCAAAAAGTTGCATGATGTAAAGATATGGTATAACATTAAGGAATTACAAATTTTCCATGAAAATGACCTGGAATCAAGTTCAGGTTTGCACTCTGTGTTAACACAATCACAATAACTGAGACAACCAGAAGAAGGATGGGTGCAAATTGAAGGAAAATTTCACCAGAGTAAATGCACCCTATACCTTAATATAAGGCCAGTTTATCTTCTATGTCAGCAGCTATTGAATAAGCTGGTAGGTGTGATACTAGTTCACAAAACAAAAATATAAAGATTCATGTATGGAATTTGAAACCAATAACCTAAACTGATCAGTTTATCTTCACAAAATTGGAGTTACACGATGAGCTTCAGGAGAAAAATCTCGTGACACTACTTCAGAATACAAAAGTCAACGATTCCTGGATGGAATTTTAAATCGGTACACCAAACATAACAATTCGAATTTTGGGGTTATAAAACGACCTTCAGGAGAGAAATTGGATGATTCAACATTCCCAACCTGTCTTTGCGACCTATCATTGGGACGAATTCTGCCAATTTATTTTCTGGAAACTCAAACCTCGCATGAACTCCACCGTCTTCCTAAACAAAAACAAACAGGACAGAGTTTCAAGTGCCCTAGAAGAAAACAGATACGTCAAACACACGACACACCCACATATATTCAGACAAACAACTAGTCCGGCCCTCAGAATTAGAGGGCACAGCGGAGCATACATTCTCCAACTTAGCCAATTGCAAAATGAATCAAGAAACACTGTCACTGAATTCCCAAAATAAAAGAGGAAAAAAATTGCTTTAAAAAAATTTAATCCTTAATATTTCCTTTTGTCTAGAGTTTGAAAACCAATAGTAAGAAGCAATCAGATGCACGCACACCTAGTGTTAGAAGCGTTATGAGGGTAGAGCCCTCCAACGCCTCCTTTGGGAGGATGAGCAGCAGCAGAAGTGCCCTGTTTTCCTCCTCCGCTTGCCTTTCTCAGCTGGGCAACATTGCTCTTCTCCCCCTTTAATTGCTGAAAGGACATATATGGCGATTTTTTTACCCTCTTTGCTAGTCCTTCTCCAACAGGCCCATTAAAAAAGGGATCAACACAATGGTCCTTGCAAACCCTGACAAAAACACAATTACAAACCCAAAAAAACATCCAATAACTTTTTACCCAAAAAGGAAAAACCATACCAGCTGCAGCTTTCACCATAATTTCCCACAATACTACTACCATGAATTCCTTTTGAAAAATGCAACATCAACAAATGCACATGAATTACCTGAATTCGTTGGGAAAAATCAGCGTGATTTCGAATTCACTGCCCCGAATTTTGAGAAGTCAAAATATGGAGAAGGCGTAATTAAAAATGAAGTCGGTAAGCTCCGTTGGAAGTATTCAAGTTTGAGAGGGGGGGTGAATCAGAACTAATCACAAAATTTACAAATTGAATTTATATACTGAAATTATGAAACCAGAACAGAGTATTTTGATCAACTGAACAGAATATTTTGAACAACTGAACTGAAATTACATACATTCATCATGAACAGAAATATAATAGCAACTCACAGAAGATTGAGACACCAATTTGTGCCGAGTGGGAAACCCTCCAAAACCTCACGGTTTCGTCATAGGGAGAAAAACCACTCCATAAACCTGTACCCTTCATTGATTTTCAATCCTTTACAATCAGCAGCAACTACTGCTTAGAGATTTTAATCCTTTTCAATTCTGTAAATACATCTCATATACATATACAAATGTGTATATGTCACTTATATATGTACACAAGTTTATGATAAAACTTTTCAAGCCTCTTATCCTCATATACATATAAACATGTTTTCACACACACTCACATGTATCTAATGATTACAAATGCTATATTTATAGAAATGAAATTCGAATCTGATCAGTTACATGTATCTAACTGAACCAGTTAGAGTTTGTTACACAAACTTCCTTTTAAAAATGTTTTTTGAGAAACTAACAAAACAGTTTTAGTTTTCGGATTTGTTCCTGTCTCAAATTTGGTAATCATTATAAGCTTCCAAAGTGTTTCATTTTAGAGATACTCGAAAATAGTTTCCACAACGTCATTTTTGCAACTGACTGGAAATGATTATACATTTCCTTTTGTTTTGAACAAAAAACTGCATATAATATCCTGGGTTTAACACCCAAAATTATTCAATCTTCTAAAACTGTGTAGAAATATTCCGGGTTTGAAACCCTCTTTAGAAGATATCAAAGATGCAAAACCTGAAAATGTCGAATCAACAGTGTTTTTATCTCAGACCAAATTCCTTTGTCGCTGTTACAAACTTTGGTGAAACTTCATTCAATATTTCATTTATTTTATGAATACTGTTCCATAAAAATTGCCATTTTCATTAGACCCAAAACAGTTTAATTCTAACTGTGTATTTGATTTGAACAAGCATTTAAAAACTTTCATACTTGTGCAACAAATTGAGAAACTTTTTCAAGAAAAAAAAACCTTTACTATAACTGTGCGAGTATTCTTTTCAGTTTTCAACAAACTTCAACTTTGCTCAAATAATTCACTGTCTTGAAAATTCTTACCTATGGTGCCCTTCGAATTTTGCGGCTCAACATACCTGTGATGCCCAAGACTCTGTCCGATCCTGTTAAGTTCCTCCTTTTTAATTTGCCCCAGATCCTCATACCCACAAACATAACTCCTTTTAATCACAATTTGAAATCCGCCATGCAAAGCCAACACTTGGCGAGAAAAAGCAGGGGACAATAAATAATAAGTTCAGTCTGTCAGATTACGGTCTCAAACACTGCCGCCGAAGCAAGTTTTATTTGATTCATATTAAACAACATTATGTTGTGCCATGTTTAATTTTCCTGCCTTTATTTGTTTACCGATTGCCATCATATATTTCACAATAAGTGCCACGTCAAAATGAAGACTTTTCTTGCCAATTGCCACGCGTGCATATATTCCATTTTGCCAACTGAATAGTTTTCGATATGGTCAACAATCTCCCCCATTTTTGATGCAAAAATTTTCACCATCTCATATACAAGATAATGAACAGAAATACAATGCTGATTTACCATGAAATGCTAAGTATTAGACCAACTAACCAAAATCAACCAAAAACTGATAAATCAATCTGAGAAATCAATTCTCCAATCAGTGAAATGCATGATTAACCTATGATTGAAACCTGTGATCCAAATCTGTGAAATGCTATGATTAACCAGTGAACCAAATCTGACCAGTAAACCAAACCTGTGGATTAACCTGTGAAAACCCTGTTAAATGCTGATTACTCCCCCAAAATTTATGCATCAAAAATCTAACCATCTGCTTTGCATGAATGCTTTCTGTGAAAGGAGCAGAAACCTAACACAGAATATTGAAGAGTAAAAAATCTTATTCCAGCATGGATTGAGAGAAGACTCCCAATCGATTTCTTAACTGTTCAAACAATTCCCTAGGTAGAGCTTTGGTAAAAATATCAGCAACTTGTATTTTAGAAGGTACATGAATGAGAGTGACCTCATTTGATGACACATGTTCTCGAATAAACTGTGATTTGATGGCAACATGCTTAGTTCTGGAATGCATAACAGGGTTTTTAGAAATCTGGATAGCACTAGTATTGTCACAAAGGATCTTCATAGGTTTTTGAACATGAATACCCAAATCTGAAAGCTGATAAGACATCCAAAGTAACTGAGTACAACATGTTGTTGTAGCAATAATTTCAGATTCAACAGTAGAAATAGTGACACATTCTTGTTTTTTACTGTGCCAAGCAACTAACCGATCACCTAAGAAGAATGCAGCACCACTAGTACTTCGGTGATCATCTTTACATCCACCCCAATCAGCATCTGTATAACCAATCAGAGTAAAATCATCATTTTTGGGATACCACAAATCATAATCCAAAGTACCTTGTAAGTATTTAAAGATACGGTGAACAGCATTGAGATGAGATTGACGAGGAGCTGCTTGATATCTAGCAACTTGACATACAGAGTGCATTATATCTGGTCTAGAAGCAGTAAGATATAAAAGACTCCCTATCATAGACCGATACTCCCTTTGATCAACAAGAGGAGATTCATCAATTTTCATCAACTTACATCCAGTTTCCATTGGTGTGCCAACTGGATTACAAGTATCCATTTGAAAACTTTTAAGCATTTCCTTAGCATATTTCAGCTGAGAGATAAACAAACCATGTTCAAGCTGAGAGACTTGAATTCCCAAGAAAAATGTCAAAGGTCCTAGCATAGACATCTCAAATTCAGATTCCATGATTCCTGAAAAAGTTTGTGCTAAATGATCATTAGTAGAACCAAAAATAATATCATCTACATATATTTCAACAGCCAATAAATTTTCATTGTCCATTTTTGTATACAATGTGCTGTCCACATTTCCTTTAATGAATCCATTTGCAATTAGATGTTTATCCAATCTGGAATACCAAGCTCGAGGAGCTTGTTTTAAACCATACAAGGCCTTTTTGAGACGAAGAACATAATCAGGCTTGTCAGAAGATTCGAAACCTTCTGGCTGTTCCATATAAACTTCCTCCTCAAGATACCCATTTAAGAAGGCAGTTTTGACATCCATTTGGTAAATAGTGAAATTTTTATGAGTGGCATATGCAAGAAAGATTCTAATTGATTCCATCCTTGCAACTGGTGCAAAGGTTTCACCAAAATCAATTCCTTCTTGTTGTGCATATCCTTTGCAAACAAACCTGGCTTTATTCCTGATCACTTCCCCTTCCTCATTCAGTTTATTGCGGAATATCCATTTTCCACCAATAACATTTTTATCATTAGGCCTGGGAACAAGTTCCCAAGTCTTGTTTTTCTCTATCTGATTTATTTCATCCTGCATAGCATTTTGCCAACTGGGATTTGATAGGGCTTCAGTTACATTCTTTGGTTCAAAATCTGCTATCAAACAAAATTGTTCAGCAATATTTACTTGTTCTCCTATTTTGGCTTTCCTTCTAGTTAAAATTCCCTTATCAATATCTCCAATAACTTGAGACTCAGGATGTCTCTTAACTATTATTCTAAAAGATGTTTTTAACTTTGATCCATCACTAGTTATTTTAGGATTGGAACAATTTCCTGCAAGTTCATCTTCATCATCAGTTTCAACTTTATCATTTTCACAATTCTCATTATGTAAACTTTCTGACTCTTGAAAGGATAAACCTTCATGTTCTTCTTTGTCATTACAACATACAGATGTTTCATCAAACATGACATTTATAGCCTCTACAATTTTGTTCAGCCTTTTATTATAGCATTTATATGCTTTGCTATGTGTAGAGTACCCAAGAAAAATCCCTTCATCAGACCTTGAGTTAAAGTTTTCTAGAGAATCATCATTCTTTCTGATAAAACATTTGCAACCAAATATTTTAAAGTTCTTGACATTTGCTGTTTTCCCATACCATAATTCATATGGAGTATAAGTTGTTCTAATTCTGATTTGTGCTCTATTTAAGATATAGACAGCTGTATGAACAGCTTCTTTCCAGAACTTGTCAGGCAACTTTGCTTCATTCAACATGGTCCTGGCCATTTCCTTGATAGTTCTATTTTTTCTCTCTACAACACCATTTTGCTGTGGTGTCCTAGCAGTAGAGTATTGCCTTTTTATACCTCGTTTTTCACAATACTCAATAAATTCTTGAGAAGTGAACTCTCCTCCCCTATCTGATCTTAAGCATTTTAGTTTTAAATCAGTTTCTCTTTCTACCATCTTTCTGAAAATTTTGAAACGTTCAAAGGCTTATAATTTATGTTTCAGAAATGTTACCCAAACCATTTTTGAATAATCATCTATGAACAGCATGAAATATCTTTCATCATTTAATGAGGCTATTTTGGTTGGACCACATAAATCAGTATGTACTAGTTCAAGTGGTCTATTTGACAAATATTCTTTTGTTTTAAAAGAAACTCTTGTTTGCTTGCCTTTAATACACTCTTCACAAATAGATGCAGGTTTAGTTATTTGCGGTAGTCCCCTGACCTTTTTGTTCTTGCTGATTCTAGCAAGATTATCAAAGTTCAAATGTCCCAGTCTTTTGTGCCATAGCCAATTTTCTTCCACTTGACTCATAAAGTAGGTATTGACCAAAGAAGTTTCTTGAATAGTTGAATCTATCAGATTATACAGATTACCATTTGTTCTTAACCCACTGGCAATGACTCTATCTTTCCCATTTTTAATATAACATTCTTTTGCATTAAAAGAGATAGAATATCCATTATCACATATCTGACTGACACTTAAAAGGTTATGTTTCAACCCTTCAACAAAGTATACATCATGTGTTGGTGTATCATTGTTTAAGATTATTGAGCCTTTTCCTGTTATATAAGCTCCTGAGTTATCACCAAAACGTACAAATCCTCCATCAAAGTTTTCTAAGGTTTTGAATTTGTTCTTGCATCCAGTCATATGGTGAGAGCAGCCACTATCCAATACTCATGTTGCAGATTTCTGAGCAAATAAGACTGTTTCAACGATTAAGGACTTTTCATTTGTCCTTACTTGTTTCCATATTTGTTTAGGTCTCAAATTTAATTTACATTGATTTGCATAATGACCATAGTAAAAACATTTGAAACATCTAATAACTTTTCTTTTGCCTTGACTAGTGTTGTTTTTACAAAAGATTACTTTGTGCCCAAAAATATTACAGTTGAAACAATATCCATTGAAAAAAAACTTTGTTTTTTGACTAGTAGATTCTTCAGATGAACATTGCAAGATGTTCAGTTTTTTATCCTTTTCTTCAAGTAAGAGTTTTTGACTTTCTATAATTAAATTTTCTTTTATTAACTCATCTTGAAGTTTTTGATTTTCAGTCTCATGATTTGCAACTGACCTTTTTAACCTTTTAATTTCTTGCAGGGATTTTAGAAGTTCTTCTTCAAGATCTACTTCTATATCTAAATCAGATGAGGATTCAGGCTCATTTGATTCAGATTTAGGAGTATGTATTATTTCAGCCATGAACAACTTTTCCCCTTCTTCATCTGCATCACTGGATTCTTCATTTGGATCTTCTTTTGAAAGAAGACTTTTCTTTTTGAAATCCTTAAACCTTTTATTCTGATTCCAAAGCTTCTTTCTAGAAAACTTCTCAGATTTCTCATCACAATCGTCAAATTCAATATTTGGGCATCTAGCAGCAAAGTGTCCTAATTGACCGCAGCTGAAGCATTTAGGTTTGCCTTTATATTTCTTTGTCATTCTTTTAACCAGTAATACTTCTAAAGCATCAGTTAGATCTGAATCACTCTCATCATTCTTTTCAGCCTTAAAGGCCGATTCTTTTGATGAAGAACTAGCTTGATTGCTAATTCTCATTTCACATGCAGTTAGAGTTCCTTGAAGTTGATGTAAAGTCATTTTTGAAAAACTTTTCTTTTCTTCTAATGTAGAAATTTTTGTTTCAAATTTAGGTAGTACTGACCTAATGACCTTTGAAACAACATCATGTTCTTCTATGCCTTCACCTAGACCCTTCCTGGCATTCACAGCTTCCTCAACTCTTAAAAAATATGCAGTAATAGTTTCATCCTCACTCATTTTCAGATTGTCAAACTGAGTTTTAAGAGTAATCAATTTAGACTCTTTTACTTTGTCATCTCCTTGATAGATAGTTTCAATTTTTACCCATATATCATTTGCAGATTTGCAATAAATGACTTTGGCAAAGACATCTCTAGTAAGAACACAGAGAAGAGCATATCTAGCCTTCTTATCCAACTCAAATTTTAGTTTCTCATTAGCATCAATAGGGACTGACGCTGGAACAGTGTATTTTGTTGTTACTACATCCCACATCCTTACATCTAGGGAATGTATAAATGCTTCCATTTTAACTTTCCAGAAAACATAATCATTTCCATCAAATAAAGGTGCCCTATTAAGGAAAGCTCCTTCAGACTGTGCCATAACTTCCAATATCTCGAGATCAATTCCTAAAGGGAAACCTACGCTCTGATACCACTTGTTGGAAGTA
>VDFB02271358.1:1262853810-1262878330 GCA_007258455.2 Sequoia sempervirens
ATGTGGATGTCGAGGAAAACCATGTTTATATTAAGTAGATAGACATTGCTTTGATACCTGCTACAATCTTCTTTAATGCACACCACATGAAGATGGATTCCTAGTATTGTATACTTCCTCATTGAAATCAATATTGTTGGAGTTGTATTTTTTGTCTCATTTAGTAAAAATTATAATAAAATATGTTGCACATATGTTGGTGGTAATTAGTTTTGTAATTTGGATTGAAAAAGATATTTATCATCAGAAATTCCACCGTAAATATATTACTTTAGAATTCAACAATGGGTAAATCTCATTATATAATTCAGCTACGACTTGGTTACTGAATTCATTGCCAGAATTTAGAAAATTTGTTTTTATTTCATAAAATTTGATATCCTTCCTTCAATAGGACTCCAAATCATACTAAATGGATCGGTGCATTCCATCAAAAACAAGATTTTATTGATGTTGTGGAGGTATGAAACAAAAAATGTGGACATTTTAATGATGTTTGATAGGATTTTTCTTCACAAATATTTTTCCTCTTTGAACATGCCAATTATTTGAATCCCCAAATCAAAATCCTTCTAAAAATAAAAATAAAAATGCATTCCCATGGAATCCCCAGATCCAATCCTTCTAACCCAATTTATGAATTTGACCACAAAGCTTGAGAATCAATGATTTGACTAGACATAGACGCGGTTAGCGAGAAAGCAAAGCATCACATGATACAAGAGCATTATTCTCTAGATATTATTATGTATGGTACCCTAATTAAAGGTCTCTGCAAGTTCAGTACAATGGACTTAGCTCTCAAATTAGTAGCTACCAATAATAATAACATTTCATGAGTAAGTAAAGTATTTTTAAAAGAAGAATAGAGGAAGATACAAAGTTAGCTAATACAGTGTAGAGTGTGCGTGTGCAACCCAGAAATAATTCAAGGGAGATAAAAGCATGAAGACTACCAGTTAAGGTGGGGCTAATGAAACAAACGAGGACAAAACAACATAGAAGATGAAGTAGAAACAACTTAATATCCAAATAGACATAATTGTATAAGGATGAATATCTTTTTAGTTATATTATGTTTAAGAATTAAAAATTGAATATCCTTTTAGTTATATTATGTTTAAGAATTATATATATATATATATATATAATTTTTCATTTAGTTTGGACAAAGTAGTGTTGATATAAATAGCAAGCAATCAAACTATAACATTGATATGTCCCTGATATCTCTACCATTTCACAATTTTTAAAAACTCCTTACAACACATCAAAGTGATTGAATAGAATATTATTATCAATGCAAACATTAAATTCAAATGACAAATGTTAATAGATTTGTAATAATTTGTTTCATTAAAAAATCATTTTTTACAGGCAACATAATGGCTAGATTAATTTGTGGGAAAAGCTTGTGATGGCTTCTATCTTCGAAAGGAGACATGTCCAGTAACAGTGGATCCTCATGGAAAATTTATGTCCAAATAAACTCTTAGCATTCTTTGTTGTATGGTGTAATATATCTCTTGTCTTTATGTTATGGGTTGTCTAATTTACATTTGAATATGCTCTGTAATGGATGAATTGGTGATATGAATTTGTTTTGTTATAAAAAAACAAGTTTATGCTTCAATATTGGAATATAATTATCTCTCCAAAAAAAATCATCTACAAACACGGGATTAATAATGTTCAACAAATTATATAAACTATTGATGACTCCTTGGCAAATAGTTATAGCTAATTTACATATACATGCATACCTTGCATTCAATCTCATTTTCACAGTTGTTGAAGCATTCAAGTTCTCGAGGAGGGGTGAATCAATCAATCACAAATTAAGCAAATTGAATTTATATACTGAAATTATGAAACCAAAACAGAGTATTTTGATCAACTGAACAGAATATTTTGAACAACTGAACTGAAATTACATACATTCATCATGAACAGAAATATAATAGCAACTCACAGAAGATTGAGACACCAATTTGTGCCGAGTGGGAAACCCTCCAAAACCTCACGGTTTCGTCATAGGGAGAAAAACCACTCCATAAACCTGTATCCTTTATTGATTTTCAATCCTTTACAATCAGTAGCAACTACTGCTCAGAGATTTTAATCCTTTTCAATTCTGTAAATACATCTCATATACATATACAAATGTGTATATGTCACTTATATATGTACACAAGTTTATGATAAAACTTTTCAAGCCTCTTATCCTCAGATACTTATAAATATGTTTTCACACACACTCACATGTATCTAATGATTACAAATGCTATATTTATAGAAATGAAATTCGAATCTGATCAGTTACATGTATCTAACTGAACCAGTTAGAGTTTGTTACACAAACTTCTTTTTAAAAATGCTTTTTGAGAAACTAACAAAACAGTTTTAGTTTTCGGATTTGTTCCTGTCTCAAATCTGGTAATCATTATAAGCTTCCAAAGTGTTTCATTTTAGAGATACTCGAAAATAGTTTCCACAACGTCATTTTTGCAACTGACTGGAAATGCTTGTACATTTCCTTTTGTTTTGAACAAAAAACTGCATTTAATATCCTGGGTTTAACACCCAAAATTATTCAATCTTCTAAAACTGTGTAGAAATATTCCGGGTTTGAAACCCTCTTTAGAAGATATCAAAGATGCAAAACCTGAAAATGTCTAATCAACAGTGTTTTTATCTCAGACCAAATTCCTTTTGTCGTTGTTACAAACTTTGGTGAAACTTCATTCAATATTTCATTTATTTTATGAATACTGTTCCATAAAAATTGCCATTTTTATTAGACCCAAAACAGTTTAATTCTAACTGTGTATTTGATTTGAACAAGCATTTAAAAACTTTCATACTTGTGCAACAAACTAAGAAACTTTTTCAAGAAAAAAAAACCTTTACTATAACTGTGCGAGTATTCTTTTCAGTTTTCAACAAACTTCAACTTTGCTCAAAGAATTCACTGTCTTGAAAATTCTTACCTGTGGTGCCCTTTGAATTTCGCGGCTCAACATACCTGTGATGCCCAAGACTCTGCCCGATCCTGTTAAGTTCCTCCTTTTTAATTTTCCCCAGATCCTTATACCCACAAACATAACTCCTTTTAATCACAATTTGGAATCCGCTATGCAAAGCCAACACTTGGCGAGAAAAAGCAGGGGACAATAAATAATACGTTCAGTCTGTCAGATTACGGTCTCAAACACTGCTGCCAAAGCAAGTTTTATTTGATTCATATTAAACAACATTATGTTGTGCCATGTTTAATTTTCCTGCCTTTATTTGTTTACCGATTGCCATCATATATTTCACAATAAGTGCCACGTCAAAATGAAGACTTTTCTTGCCAATTGCCATGCGTGCATATATTCCATTTTGCCAACTGAATAGTTTTCGATATGGTCAACAAGTTCGTCTACCATAGACATTAATTAACGCAGGAAACATTAAAATGCTTTGGTTGGCTTTGTGAATGGAGAATTCTTCAAAACCTGAGGTGTAGAAGAATGTGATTGGAAACGGGTTTACCAAAACACACAGTCAAATGGGGTTTAGAGAGCCCCCAGTCTTTGACTACAAGTGAACTCTGACCTGATAACAACGAACCAAAATCGAAGTAGCTCAGAAGTCCCCCTGATGGAGTGTGAGCAGAAATGTCCATGCCAAAAAAGTTCTACATGCCTTCTTTCATAAAATATTTAAAAAGGTTGTAAAGCAGAGGAGAAGATTAAAAAAAAATTACACAGGGTTGTTTCCAACTTTTAGTATGATAATGATCTTGTTGGAAAATGAACTTTACCAATTTTTAAAATATTGTGCTTTGTAAGTCCTAATCTGAATAGAGTTCCCAAAATCCAAGGTTGTTTATAATATCATAGTTAAATTATACACATTCTATAACTAGTATTTTAGGCGTTCTTAGCAGGGCTTAAATTTGATGGTCATATGGCCGTATTTAGTTATTTTAGTTGTAAAATACAATTAAAATTTTAGGAAGACTATATCAGTTGAAAGGCAAAATTTTAGTTAAACTGTCAAAATTTCTATGTAATTATTCCTATATATGTTTTTTCAATTTACATATATTTTTCTTAAAATAGATAACCTTTAATATTTGAAAGGTAACTTCAAATAAATGATCGTCACAAAAAAATTGCTTGACATGTAGGGTCGACCGTCAAATTTAAGCCTTGGTTCTCAGTCCAACATCTCATATAATGAAATATGCTCTACTCAAAGGGGAGATTGGTTTTCCAACAAGAAATTGTGTTTGTTCATCCTCTTTTGTGTAATAATTTTCTATTTTTGGGTTTGATTTTGGATTTTCATTACTTCTTCTTTGTTTTCAAAGATATGCATTTCGTGGCAAACCCCTACACACACTCCTCGAGGAATGGGCACGAAGTAAATCGTCAACACCACTACAAGTGCCTAACCTGATGGATGCAACAAGTGGGGCCCAACACGATAGAGGTGGCTAGTCCGAGGGAATGGATTTTCGCTACTTTATTTCTTGCACGTATTCATTACATCTTATTTAAGCATTACTTATTTAAAGTATTAGAAAGATGTAAGTACTTGAAAATATTAAAAGAGTGAGTAAGTCATTTGAACATTAATTAATATTGTTAGATTAGATAGACAAAATTAAGTTAGAATATGTTAGTATATAAGTTTAAGTGAAAGAAAAAATGATAGGTTGAAAATATTAAAAGAATGAATAAATTATTTTAACATTATTTAATATTATTAGATTAGATATAAAAAGTACATGTTAATATAAAAGTTTACTTGAAAGAAAAGAAAATTCATTTAGAAATATTAAAAGGATGAGTAAGTCATTTGAACATTAATTAATATTATTAGATTACATAGAAAGAGCTAAGTCACACCATGTTTATATTAAAGTTTAATTTTAGTGAACTGTGTTGATTAAGGTGTAATGTTTAATGTTAATTGTGTACTAACCTAATGACTAAAATGATGCATAGATGATTATGACATGTGTAGACACATAAATTTGTCCATGCTTGATCACTCTTCAATTTACCTTGTCCTATTCATTAATTAAATAAACCCATCATTTACATTTATCCCTCAACGTTGATTAAATAAATTTATATTTATATTTATTTAATTAAGTTTAACCTTCACCTTTATCCCTCACTTTTAATTATGTTTATTTAATTAAATTAAGTCTAGTTTTATTCCCTAAATCTTTCAACTAAATCAATTAATTAATACATACTTAATTATTAATTTAGGCTAACTAATCTCTAATTATGTGCACATGTGATAAGGATCCTCTTTTCAATAAATCTTAATTTTAAATTCCCTCGCCTCCTTGGAAATATGCAATAAGACAAATCTTGCATTTTTTAGAAATCAAAATTTGTCTCCCAAGATACATTTTTTAAATATTCCACCAAATCTTATCCATCCATTATTTCCTATGTCCAACTCCCACCATTGATCTCCCAGTTACCCTTTTTCAATTAATCTCCTTGTAACATTTGTTCAATCCCCTTTGCATGAGAGTTCTCATCAATTGTGAGCCCTTTATTCCTCACACCTAGCTCTCTTACACCTCATAGAATACTTGCCACATGTTTACAACTTCAATCCATGCCTTCATTTTCTTCAAATCCTAACCATCCATTAACCAATGCACCTTGACCCTTGATTTCCCTCTTGAAAAGTCTATGAATTGAGAGGTCTCACATCCAAATCCATTGTCACATATCATCTTCATACACATACACATCCTAGGTTAGACCATCACAACATCTATTGTGTCTCGACCTTAATAGATTAAGAACAATTCTCTTTAAAAAAATATTAAACTTATAAATTTTTATTTAATAATATGAATTATAATCTTGCACACTAATCTACATAGTTGATAATGGAATCATTATAACTCTTACATATTGACTAAAATTAGTAAAAATTGAAGAAGTGGAGAGGCACTTTGTAAGTGGTGACCATTATTGCTCTTTAAAATAAAGGTTTGGCAATATAGAACATATGGTAGCTTTTGTTTCTTTGTTTTGCATTTATTTTATAGATTAAAGTGTGAAGGTGTGAGGAAGGAAAGAGGAGGCCAGAGGCTGGTAGCTGCAATATTAGAATTGTCTTATCATGGTTTGTAGTTGTTGTGACCTGCAAATGTTTCATGTTTTGTTCCAAGGCTTATAGATGATTCATGTTCTTCCTTCGCCTATTTCTCCCTTTGATCTGCATTGTTATGTCTTCATGTCCCTATTTTCTTTGAGGCATTTTCTCACAAGGTTTACGAACCTACTCTATGTTTCCATGTTTTGCAGATGTCTACCAAGGAGATTGTCATTTAGTATGACAAATCTCCTCTAAATCTGTATGTTTTGATAGATGTCCATATTTGATTATAAAGCTCCCATGAGGCACATGCTGGTAAGATGTTGGCATAGGTTGCAGAATCGAACTTTATGATTTAATAGTATCATATATATGTATAATTGTTATAATTATTATATTATTATAATTTTATTATTATTAAATGATAATATTATATTATTATTTTTTTTGCTAAGTAAAAAGCTGGGTAGGGCCAGCACCCATTTATATTAATAAATAAAATAGTACATATGTGAAGGAATTACAAAACTACATGCTAATTGTCCATGGCCTGCAAACCATATCACTTCCACCATAACGACATTCCCCCAGCTACAAAGACTACCAATCCTTACTACTTTATGATGGCTGACCAAACTACAATCCTCCATAGCTTATCTCCAACACACTAGCTCTCCACCACCAACACAACCTTAACCATGACTGGTACTAGAGATGGCACACTTTGACAACTCATCCACCAATGTATTCCCTTCCCTGTAAATATGGCTTATCTGAAAATCCTCCAACTCCTCAATGAAGGTCCTGATGATAGCCAACCACCTACTGATCTTCCAATTAGGGGCTAAGTTTTGTCTGATTGCATTCACAATGATCAATGAATCCCCTTCCAGATGAATTCTCCTCGCTCCTAATTCCTTACCCAATTCCAATCCTTTCAGTGTTGCTCTGATTTCAGCAATGTTGTTAGTAGCTTCACCAATAAACTCCACTCGATAATATTATATTATTATTAACATTATTATTATATTCTTATATTATTAATATTAATATTATACTATCATAATTACTAAAATTTTATTACTCTTTTATTTATATTATTATTATTATTAATATTATATTATTATAATTATTATATTAAATATATTATATTTTTATATTTTTATATTCTTATTATTAATATTAATATTAATAGTATTTTATATTATTAAAATGTTATTATCAGTATATCATAATATTATTATTATAATTTTATTATTTTATTATTATTACATTATTATATTTTCAATTTTTCTATATTTTCAATATATAATAGTATTATTTTATTTTTTTATCCGTAAAACATAACTGTAGTTGCATGATTTATATTCATATCCAAAAATATTTGACATAGTGTATAGGAGCAAATTTGCACCCCATATGCAAATTCCCCTTTTGCCTCTTTCTACTTTAGAAAACCAAGTTCAGAGGCTTAATTCCACCTAAGCCCATTGCTTGCATCCCACTTAGCATCTGTTTTGAGTGTCAGTGAGGTGCTTTTGTCGAGGATGTCCACGTGGCGTGCAAATGTTTGTGCGGCAAGCTTATGTCCCTGGCAGATTCCTATGACCGAACATACAGAGGCGTTACACTTCTCATTGGGAGTCAAGTTGTAACGCCCCCTTCAACCGACCGACCCGAATATGGTCGTTTCTTTCATTCCTTCTTCAAATTCACTCCTTGAAGAAGCATTTCAACCTTCTAAGCATTCAATTGAACTTCTTCTGAACTCTTCACAACTCTTCACAACTTCAAGCTTCCATTCTTGCACTCCCACATTCACTTTCAAGCTCTCAAGCAGCATACTAGCACCCCATTACAACAAATATAACACTCCATCACATTGGTAGAACAAGTGGGGAATGAAACACCATTGCAGCAGAGGTTCAAGTACTCTCATTCTCTCCCCCAAGCAGCCTTGAGCGCTCTTGGTGGAGGTGGTAAGCTTCCCTCTCTTCCCTTCTATCATTTGGTTGAGTTAGCACTTTACTATTTTGCAGTGCTTTTGTGCTCTTTATTACATTATTTTCTTTATCTCATTTCCTTTGGATGTTCGTGGAGGTGGAAACACCTAAGCGGGGGTCTGATCGAGGCATGCCCCTATATAGCCACCCAATATTTCCCCCCTTTTTGTGTGTAGGTGGACATGCTTTTGAGGGATCAACTGGCAGACAAATTCCTTGGTGAGATCCTTCTTGTTCTCTTCACCCTTGCATTCTTGCTTTACAATATTAGAGAATATTTCATTTATTTAATCACATCATTTTGGCCCTTTAGTTAGTCAGTTGGGTTGTTAGCTAGTTTTCCTTGATTTGACCAAGTCTTCACTGTTGTCTAGTCATATGGACTACAACGCACTTTAGAGACGCCAGCACATTGCGCTGTCATCTAGAGACCGCACTTTCGTCCTCAGACAGAGAGCTTCCAAAGGCATAGTGTTGGACTTGAAAACTGGCTTGTCTAGCCTCTTCCTTCATTTCAGGTCTTCAGAGTGACTGAGAGGCCTTACGGTCCTCATTACTCTCGCCTAGCATTTCCTAACACTGTTCTTAGCTAAGGTAAGTTAGGGAAACCTCTCACGTCTTGACCCTCCGTGACTTGGGGCCTTGCACATGGTGGTCCCCCTCTCTTACATTTTTGGTGAACCCGACGTGAACCATTTTGGTTTCATTTCTGCAATACTGACAGTTCCTTACCTCATACTATAGGAGTGTTGTAGGTGTGAGTGTTGTGAGGTTGTTGCCTTACAACCCAACCTGTGACCTCTAGTTGGCATAGTTAGAAGGTTCCAAAGGTATTGTGTGACAAAACCTTAGTTGGGTCACTGTCTTATCCTTTTACCTTTAGGGATTTTGTGGAAGTATTGTCTAGTGTGCGTTATGGCCTCCTTCTTGCATCAACCTATCCCCTTTGCATAGACTATGGACAATGGTACTGGCATAACCTTTACTTCACAGGACCTACTGATGGGTTTCAACAGAGAACCATCTCCTCTTTATATTCCCACGTGGATCAATGGAAACATCGTATTGGGTGTTCTCATTGATCCAACATCACAAGTAAACATAATCACCAAGGAGATTATGTTGATCAAATTTTTGCATAAAGATGGGTATGATGCACTCATGAGTACCATCTGCACTCATGACGGGCTTTTCGTGCCCCCTTTAGGTAGCATTACCCTATTGGTTCTGGTGGGACCTAAGTCTGTGAAACTCCTATTTGACATCATCTGTGGCTTTGAACTCTTTAGGGTGAAATTGGGTATCCCTTGGTTGGTGGCGATGAACGCGATACCCTTTGTTGTGAATAAATGTCTAAAATTTATCCACTGAGGCTTCGTGCACGTAATCCATGACACCGGTTATAGACCACTGGTTGCACGTGGCAGCTACTCCTTAGACTACTCCTAGCCTACGTGCATTGGTCCTCTTTCACCTAGGACAGACCTTATGCACCGAACATATCATAACTATAAGAAAGGGCATCTAAGGTCAAAAGTGAGATACCCTCCCTCGCCTTATGCCATTTCACATAAGGCTTGTTTAAAAGCTGGCAGTGATGCCGCTAAGGCATGAAAGAAGGAAGAAGAGAAGTGGTCTCGAGATCCTCCTTCTTCCTCTTCTGCTGGTTAGTTTGACACTTCCTCTTGCTCTATCGAGGTACCATCGGGTTTTGCTCCTCGTCTGCAGGAGAATCCTATGGTGCTTGCTTGGAAAAAACCCAAGCGTCCTACTTTTGAACTTCCTGTTCTGCCAACGGAACCTAGACCCATTCAATATAATAGGAAGGTCTCCTAAGGAGAGTCCTCTTTGTCTCGACCTTTGCGGCTTCCTACTACTCTTGTTCCTAAGGTAGTAAATGGAAAGAGACCCATCGTCAAGGCTCTTGAGTCAACTCCTCCTGTCGCTCCTCAGCCCGTTCATCTTTCTCTTGAGTGGGAACCTGACCCCCCACCGAAAATAGCCATGGTGGACGTTCCTATGGTTGAGTAGGAGCCCCCTGCTCCTTTGTAGCCTTTGGCCCCTAGCTCCAAGAGCCAAAGAAACTGCCTTGTGCGCGAACACAAGCCCTGGCAAAAGGCTCTTCTGGCTGAGCAGGTTGCCTCGCAAAGGAAGGAGGAAGCAATGACCACCCTTGCTTCAGGGCCTCCTGTAGCGTCTTCTTCCTCCCTTCCTTTTACCTCCCTCAGTCTGGTCCCGTACTATTCCCAACTTCTGTTGTGAGCACAAATGCGCCTAACCCTAAATGGGTACAGGTGTTCATTGCTCCCTCGGTGGAGCCACCTTTGCTGATGTCTGTTCCAAATATCCAGCCTTTCTCAAAACCCATAGATATGGTTAATACCTTAGTTGTATCCACTGTGGTTCTCTCTTCTTCTTCCTCTACACCTCTAGCCTCATCTATGGGGATTTCATTTGGTCCGACGAAATAGGAAGCAGAGGGTTGTCCTTCTGGTAATGAAGGACGTAAGAAAAGTCTACCTCACTCGCAAGGCGGCCCCGTATTGACTTGTTATGTCTTAGTGACGAAACCAGTCCCAACTTCCCTTGAGTGTGTCACCACTCCCGAGTCATTTAACAAGCTGAGTGGTGAACCTCAGGTGCAACCTGTCCTATCCACCAAAGCTAGAAATGGCACCCATGTGGGGTGTATGTTTAATTACGTGGATGAAGTTTTGGCCTTGTCGGTGGTCTTCACTAAGTCGTCGACCTTGAATCCACAAGAGCTCGATGGAGAGGACCTCAAGGGGCCCTCTTCATTGGCCCTTGTTGCAGGAGGACCGAATGCTTCTCCTCTTAACATCCACCATTGCAGGCTCATCCTCCTTCCCCTTATGAGGATTTATATTGGGAAGCAAACACCCTCTTGGTCGATCAATGTTAGGAGGAGGCCCTTTCTTGATCTTGTGTGTGTGTGTTTTGTGATGTGTTCTCCCGTACTTGTTCTATGTGTTCTTGGATGATCCTCGTCACCCCTATTGGTGCTTGGATACAAGCATGGTTTTTGTGTCATAAACCTTCTTCTATTTGTATCATCATTCTTCCATGTTTGTGATTGATTTTTGATAATTTCGGGACGATGCAAAGCGTTGGGAGCATTTAGGCTTCCCTTCCATGTTGGCCCAATTTTTTATTTTTACTTTGTTTTCCGTGCATTCTTCTTGATTTGGTTGGGGATTGATGATCTTTCGCCTTGCATTGCGGTTACCTACTATTATGAGGTCGAACAGATTTGACTCTGCTAAACTAGATCCCCATGTGCCCTTTGTCTATATTTTTCTCTTTCTTTTGTTTTCCCTTTATCTTTCTCTCTTCTTTGCTTGAGTTGTCCCTCCTATGTGTGACAACACTCTTTCTTTAATCTCTAGATTTTTATAAAGTGCATTTGTTACCAATGGATCTTTTCTCGAAAGTCCTCACAAACCTTTCTTTAGAATCACATTCTCAACTTGAAACCGTAACAGAATGTGTTTCCTTCATCATGGATTCGTAAAGAAAGGATTTGAAAACCTTCCTCCGGAGTGGGAACAACTCTAGTCTTCCCCTCGCGTGAGGGCATAATCTTCCTTTTGAATTCCTTGATGAAGTGAACATCTTTCAAAAGGATTCCTTGATGAAGGATCGATTCGAGAAAGAGAGCATCCACTTTCGAATTGTGCATCCCTTGAGTGGACCCTCTCTTCATAGCAGGTTCCCAAGGGAACCCTTCGAAGATTTTCAAAACTATCGATAGTCTATACGACTGCCCGCTCACTTGCCTACGTGGTTGCTTCCTGACTTTGCAGAGTCCACTTTCTCAAGTTCCCTCCATGTGAGAGATCTTGGGGAATACCTCCCTGTAGGGCTGAGAACCTATAGGGTGCTTTCCTTTGAGCTTCCTCCATGCGAGAGATCTTGGGGGTGGTTCCCCTGTAGGACTGAGAGCCTGTAGGGTGCTTTCTTGGGTTTCCTCCATGTGAGATATCTTGGGGGTTACCTTCCCTATAGGACTAAGAGCCTATGGGGCACTTCTTTGGGTGTTCTTCATGCTTGAGTTTGTGGAGAATACCTTCCCTACAAGATTGAGATCCTATGGGGTGCTTCTCTAGGTGTTCTTCATGCTTGAGTTTGTGGAGAATACCTTCCCTATGGGATTGAGAGCCTGTAGGGTGCTTCCTTTGGGTCTCTTCCATGCTAGAGTTTTTTGGGGACACCTTCCTTATAGGGCCAAGCACCTGTAAGGCGCTTTCTTTCTTCAACTTCGTAGTTTCAAGTAGTTATGAAATCCTTCGCTTGCCCTGACCTTTAGGTACACCAGACCGAGTACTGCTTCCTCGACAGTTCAGGTATACATTTCTAACCCTACACTCTTCTTGATCTACTTTACCGAGCACTCATTAGTATTTGTGCTCGCTAAAGTGGGGGCAAAATGTATAGGAGAAAATTTGCACCCCATGTGCAAATTCCCCTTTTTCCTCTTTCCACTTTAGAAAACCAAGTTTGGAGGCTTAATTCCACCTAGGCCCACTGCTTGCATCCCACTTGGTGCTTGTTTTGAGCATTGGTGGAGGTGTTTCTATCAGGGACACCCGCACGACGTACAAATGTCCCTGGCAGATTCTTGTGGCTAAACCTACAAAGGCATTACACTTCTCATTGGGAGTCAAGTTGTAATGCCCCCTTCAGCTGACCGACCCAAATATGGCTGTTTCTTTCATTCCTTCTTCAAATTCACTCCTTGAACAAGCATTTCAACCTTCTAAGCATTCAATACAACTTTTTCTAAACTTTTCACAACTTCATGCTTCCATTCTTGCACTCCCACATTCACTTTCAAGCTCTCAAGCAACATACTAGCACCCCATTACAGCAAATACAACACTCCATCACATTGTAGAAAAAGTGGGGAATGAAACACCATTGCAGCAAAGGCTCGAGTACTCTCATTATCTCCCCCAAGCATCCTTGAGCGCTCTTGGTGGAGATGGTAAGCTTCCCTTTCTTCCCTTCTATCATTTGGTTGAGTTAGCGCTTTACTGTTTTGTAGTGCTTTTGTGCTCTTTATTACATTATTTTATTTATCGCATTTCCTTTGGTTGTCCATGGAGGTGGAAACATCTAAATGGGGTCTAACTGAGGCAGGCCCCTATACACCCACCCAACATTTTCCCTCTTTCTATGTGTAGGTGGAGGTGCTTTCGAGGGATCAACTAGTGAATGAATTCCTTGGTGAGATTCTTCTTTCTCTCTTCACCCTTGCATTCTTGCTTTACAATAGTAGAGAATATTTCATTTATTTAATCACATCATTTTGGCCCTTTAGTTGGTCAACTGGTCTATTAGCTAGTTTTCCTTGATTTGACCATGTCTTTATTGTTGTTTGGCTGTATGGACTACCATGCACTTTAGAGACGCCAACACACCGCACTGTCATCTAGAGATCACACTTTCATCCCCGAACAAAGAGCTTCCAAAGGCATAGTGTTGGACTTGAAAACTGGCTCGCCTAGCCTCTTCCTTCATTTTGGGTTTTTAGAGTGACTAAGAGGCCTTATGGTCATCGTTACTCTCACCTTTCATTTCCTAACACTGTGCTTAGATGAGGTAAGTTAGGGCAACCTCTTGCGTCTTGACCCTCTATGACCTAGGGCCTTGCACGTGGTGGTTCCCCTCTCTTACACATAGGATCAAAGCCCACAGTCAAAGGGGTTTAGAGGTAATACATCAAATGTAGTCATGGCCCCAAAAAAAAAGAAACCACCCACCCCACATCCAAAACATGATAATCATCATGGAAAAAAAAGAACACCCAACATAGAATCATTCGACCTCATCATAGAAGTTACTAGTCTCCACCACAACAGTGAAGTCCCTTGCCCATTGTATCCCGATGATGTCAACCAATCCAAGGCAATGACAAAGGAAGTCAAAGCCCATCCTGGCCCAATGTCTGTGACTGGCAAGTCCTCGAGCATCCATGTTCATGAGGAACAGTTGTCTCTCCACATTCACACCTTGGTGTGGCATTCATCCAGTCTCATCCAATGCATATACTATATGATCCAATGTTGGAATTGATTTCAACATTGTTATGATCATTCTAGCATGGATTGGAAGCATTCTTGAAGACATTTGGATAGAGCAAGTTGATCCAGAAAATATGGTTATATAGGAATTTGGCTAAGTATTCCTTATGATAGTGTTGTGGTTTAGTGCATCAGTTTTTGGGTCCACACTCCACTGCAAGTTGATATATCACACTGCAATTCTAACTATAGTTTTGAGATCATCAAATGCATCTACATTCAAGATTTGGTTACATTTTGTGAAGTATTCTAAAATATATGAATGATAGAGTTCAAATTTGTATATTGTAGTTATTCAGGTACAGTGTATCAAGTGTGGGAGATTCTGCATTTCTTCGTAGATAATTATTTTTTTCTATGACGATGAGGATAAGCTATTAGATGTCAGCTAAGTGGGAATTCAAAGGAAGATCAAGTTTTGAAGTCACATGTATGGTGAATTATATGTCCATATGAAGGTTTTGTGTTTAGGTCTATTTTTGTTTCGACCTAACATGTTTGATGTTTTGTGAAGGACAAGCAAGTAATTCAAATATATTATATGGGATATATATTAGGTCCATCCCAACCTATCTTAAGATGAATTGAATTTTGAATTATGACATGAGATGTGGATATAATGTTTTGAGGATGACATGTTTAATTTTGTGTGTTACTTCTAATTAGGCCGACCTAATTGAAGTTACACTTGATATGGATATATATGTGATCAACTTCGAAGTTTGTAAGGAGAAAAAAAGGAATTGATGATGATGATGGTGTGATAGTAAGAGCAGATTGCATGCAAGTAATGAGAGACATATGACATGTATCATGTTTCACCTACTTGTGTGTGATGCAAATATAATAAGAGTTGAGTAGATTGTGAGCAGAGCAGAGTATTGATTCAGATATGAGTAAAGATCATTTTGTATTTCATTGGAACTGTAATCTAGCATATGGTAGATGTTATTGTATCAGTTCAAATAGGCTATGTAGCCACCCCTTCTTTCTATCTTACTTTTTGTTGGTAGTGAGTTCACTTGGAAAGTGAGTCCACTTGGTAGTGGACCTTTCTGTAAATCTTATATATATTTGGATATAATATATTGTGAGCTAACCCTCACTGTGGTTTTTCCCATTTTGGGTTTTCCACATAAAAATACTAGTGTTCATGTGTCATATGATTTTTTGGATGTCTTCATGTTTTCATTCATTATTGTAGTTATATTTATTTTGATAATTAGATGGCTTATGTTTAATTGGTTTACAGGAATAACAATTCACCTCCCCCCTCTCAGTATTTGTGTGTTCAACAACTACTATCTAGTGCTCAATAAATCAATCAATATGTTGATAATATTACTAGAAAATCACATGAGAATTTCAACAAAAAGAGTTGCAATAGAGATCTTCAAATATTAATAGATTGAGATATTAATTGAGAGGTTTTAGAAGATTCCAAGAGATAGATTTAAAAAATGAATATTGGAGGGAAGATATAGAGGTTAGGATTCAACTCAAGTCAATTACAAAACCTAGTTACTCAAGAAAAGGTGGCAAAAGTGTACAAAAAGGACCATTTTATGAAAAAAAATGCTAAATTATGCTAACACATTGCATGGGCATATGGCATGTTGGCATCCAATCACAATAGGTTTGTGAAAGCTTAGCTAAGTGTGTAAAAGATATTGGTTTACACAAAATAATTGAGGAAACAAAATAATATATACATGATGTGGCACCGAGGGAAGAAAAGGATGACTCATGTAAAATAATCCTAAAAACATGCTAAGGATTACAAACACTAAAGTGAGCCAAAAATATAACATGAAAATTGTAAGGGTATATAATTTCAATTTTATAATATAGTGTATTTTGTAGGTATGGTTATGCTATTGATATTACTTACAATTTGAATGTTTATGTTTTCTCTTGTGAAGGATCCTTGTTTAGATTATATTGTAGCCAATATTAGTGTTGATTAATACAATGGTTCAAATTTTGGAGGGCGGGTTTTTCCCAAAAGGGTTTTTCCAAGATACATCATTATTTTATGGAGAATGATTTGATTGTGTTGTTGAATTCCTTAAAATTATTTTAAATCATACTTCTATTCATCTCTCATATCATATTAGTATAATAAATATTTTTGCTCCTTATCTTACTTTTATTTGGTATCAAAGTTTAATCAACTCAGTTCCTAGCTGCTAGGGACAAGAATTTTATATTGATCTTGGTTTGAGTGGGAGCATGCACAAAGAATTTTTTTTTTTAGGGAAGATGGCAAGCACATCTAGACTATAGATAGGAAAATTTAGTAGCATTAGCATTGAGTTATGGAAGTTTGAGATGGGGGTTTTTTCATAGATTAAGACTTGCAGGTTGCAATAGATGGATCCAAAGTAGTTGCAATATCTATGAAGAATTCACTATAAAGACCTCTCAAAAAAGTTAGCAAAATTATAACAAGATAAATAAGATTTTTTTATGAAAGATAGATTCTAGAGTTTCTTTCCATATGACTCCCTATTGGGAGTGATTTTTAGGTTATGCAAAATATGATGTTGGGAAGGTATACCTTAGTGACAACTTGAATATCTCAACATAGTTGGTTGAGGGAGAGTCAAAATTTAATTCTCTAATGGGATGACCAAATGGATTATTGGAGTCCTTCATATCCCTAATTTTGCATAGAACCTATTATATGCAAATAAAATGAATGATGCAGGTGTCCAGATAATCTTTGTTATTGGAGGTTGTAAGATGGTTTGAGGAGCTATGGTTCTCATGAAGGGGATTCAAGTTGGTACTCTCTTTTATCTAAAAATCCTACAACTAAATCATTGGAAACTACAACAAAGAGATCAATTATATCTAGTTTTGATATCCATACATTTTGGGTACCTAAACATGATTTTAGCTTAGAGATCATCAAGTTACCCACTAAGAAGATAATGTTATGCCATCATGCATAAGCCATATTGGTGAGAAAGGTCTATGAACCTTAAAAAATAAAATAAACATAGAAGGGTTTATTGATTATTATTTTGAGTTTGATTTTTGTGGACATTGCATTTATGAAAAACAAAACCTTGTTCAATTTTATTCTAGTTCTCATAAATAATTTGGGTTGTTGGATCTTATTCATTATGATGTTTTGGTCCTATAGATATATTCCTTGTTAAACTTGTACTATGTATCATTTATTGATGATTATTCTAGGACATGGTTATATTTTCTTTTAAGTAAATATCCTTGTTTTTGGTTGTCAACATTTAAAATTTTGCATAAAAGCTATCAAATAATTATAAAGTTATGATTCTTGGTCTTTCACATGTGCTTCTAATGTGGATTTGATTTCTAAATAAAATGGATTTCTAACAAATGAATCTTAATTTTCCATAGTTGATTTTTCATGTGTTTTCTCATAAGGATCTCATATTAGTCTCTACTAATCACGTGCAAGATCTTGTATTGGTCTCATATTGATAATTGTATGAGCAAAATATTTCAAAATGAAATGCAATATAACAAAATGATTCCAATAGACAATAGCAAAGAGTTGAGTCTTGAACAACTAAGAAAAAAAGATTACTCATATCAAATGATTTTAATATATGAATCATATTAATAGATACATCCATACTTATCCATATCCATAAATTATAATTTAGAATAATAATATAATCGTACATCATATAGAAGAATAATTCTAGTCTAATTGAATTATCTAAAATTATGATTATTGAAAAGAATTATTTTTATGTGAATTTTATATCAATTATAAGTGTTGAATACTACCAATATTATATCAATTGATATAATTATATAAAAAAAAATGTAAAAAAAAAATTAAAATTAAAATCTAGAACCCAAAGAGTAAATATTCATATTAAATTAATAGCAAATAAAAGCCAAATATGAAATGTGTATCATAAATCCCAAGTGATTAGGACCCAATCAAGCTTATCACTTAAAAGCAAATTCATGCTTATCAAATATTTGAAGAATCATGGCAAAGTTATTAACAAGTACTAGTATAATTTTAACAATTTTTTGACGATTAGAGAATGACATGGTTTGTAATATTCACAAAAAGTGGAGGACACATTTTGAAATGTTAGTGAATTTTCAAAAGACTGAAAATTATTGTTTTATGTAGACAATTTTTTAATGTGGAAAATATTGGGAACCCACTTGGATATATTGTATGTATAACAATTGGCTATGTTATTGATAAGTTTAGCAACAATCTTAGTTTTTCGTATATTAATTTTTTTTATAATAATTAGTATAAAATATGTTTTTTTTTAATTGAATATCTTAAATGAATTTGGTAGTTTAATCATAAAATAGTCTTATTCGTTATATTTTTTTATACATTTTTAAAGGTTAAATGATATATTTATTAGATTTTAAAAATAAATTGTTCAATTATCCTTTCTCCTATGTATCAAGGAGATTATCTTAATTGAGGCATTTGATATTAGTTTTCTTTTAACTCACCACTATTCTAAATTCAATCCACAAAGAATGATAATTCATCCCACTAACAATCAAGGAGTGATTGTTCAACCTTCAAGTCACAATGCTCGTACTACTTTTGTAATAAAGTACACCCATTACAACAAATGACAATATTCATCTATTACATATGTAGCATGTTAACTATCCAATGAGAGCATTGATTTTTACACTTTAGAGAGTAGTCTTGTAATTTGATATAAATTATTTCCCTTAGTTATATGGCATTGTAATTTATAAGGGCTTTTAAAAGGAAAATATAATGAATTCCTTTCTAAATTATAGTTTATTTTCAATTCAACATTTCAAAATTAAGCTATTAGGAAAACTAATAATATTTTTTAAGTAATGTCAATTCTTGCAAAGAATTAGTAGTAAAAATTATCTCAATAAAATTAGTAATCTAAAAATTTATGTGAGGTTTTAACTAAAATACCATATAAAATTGAAACTAGCAAATTCATGTTTAGAGTTGCTAAAGTCTTGTTCTCATAAAATTTGAGGTAATCTTTCTATCTCAACTTTTCCAGATGTATTCATGGCAATCCAAACTACATTAGAATGCCATATAAATAATTGTATTGAATAAAGTTCAATATGATTACTATGTCTTAGTAATAGAGGAATTGAATTTTAAATTCCTCAACATTAACAACTAATTATAGTATCAAGGGACATGTGTTCACTCCAGATTATAAGACCAATTGCCATATAAATTCATGCATAATTATTCACATATCCATATGAATATTAACACATTTAGTCATATAGCTGACAATATAATGGATGTTGTTGATATGTTGGGAGTTGACATGGTTGAACCAACCCTTATTATGAAAAATCTTTCCAAATTGAGAAAGATTGCACTAGCTTCTTTTAGGATTTTGGTAAGTCTTTTAGATAAGCCCTCTAAATTGAGAAAGATTGCACTAGCTTCTTTTAGGATTTTGTTAAGTCTTTTAGATAAGCCCTCTTGATTAGTGTCAAGCACTTTTTAATTAACTTTGAATCTGTTCAACCTACTTAGCCAAATCAATGTGTATCTTGGAGAGTTTCCTAAAAGAAAGGTAAGAGAAGTTCACCATTTGAATAGAGAGGCTAGAGTAAAGTGAGAAAAGTGATAAAATAACAACTCCTAAAGAAAAAATTAAGCTAAAAAACACAAATATACATTTAACTTTCCAAATGAAATAAGTGATTACTTATCGACATATTCTTCACCTCTGTGCTTCTTTAGATTCTATTACTTTCACTCATATTCCTAAAGAATGGAATGTTGTTGCTGATTGCTTGGCTAAATGGGCTTCTGATCATATTCATGATTGGAGCTTGGTGGACCGGGGTCAGTTACCTCCGGATTTGTCTCAACAATTGGATCATTTGGTGGAACTCAATAAGGCTATGTGATACCCTTGCTTTGTACTTATTCTTGATTTAATAAATTTTTACCCCTCTTTTATGTGTAACTGAACAACTTTTCAATATAAATTTCTATTAAATATGATGGACAACATGAAATCATATACCATTTAAAAAACAGACAGCAGAAACTAATAAAAAACCTTAAATAAAAACATAGTGAGCTTGGCACCATTCAACCAACACCGACCTTCAAGGAAGTTACAGTCACATAAAATAGACATCTTTATAGCCATAATATTAGTAGAGATATCAATGAGATCAGCAGAAAAAGATGGCATATAAAATATATATGGCATAAAGAACTCTCTAAATAAACAGTGTGGTTAAAAGGATGGATACACTTTTTCATTACTATAAACCAAAGAAACCTTTCAATAAAAAATCTTTAGAAGAAGACTTAAACTTGTTCTATACTAGTCTTTTCCTCAATAAGCAATCAATACATTTTGTCAGATCTCTTTATCAAGATAGAATACATTAAAAATTATGTCTTTTACATAGAGCAGCAACATAATGACTGTTTGAAGCTGCCTCTATTTGTCTTTTATTATGGCTTACTCACAATAGAAATAAGAAAAAAACATTACAGAGGGCACTTCAACGTTGAATAAAATATAACAATATTGAAGAGATGGTTCAAAAGATTATTTTACAAATAAGAAGATGATCTGTAAGTGAGAATCTAAAAGCATAAAAACAGGTCATAGACAGATATTCTAGGCCTGGTCAATGGCATGCAGCCCCATTCAAGGTTTTTTTTTCCTTGACCTCCTGATGTTTCTTAAAATAGTCTTTTTAAGAGGCATCTATATATTCAAATTTTAATATTGATGAACTTGAAGAGTTTTGAATAGATTTGTTGTATGTCTAAGTTTTTTAAATAGATGAAATATATGATTGGACTTGATGTTTTTATATAATAGTTTTGTCTTTATGTTTTTGATTGGATAAATGTGTTTGAACAAAGTTATGAACTGGAAGAGGTTTTGAAAGTCTATTAACACAACAACAAAATAAATTGAACAAAAAAATGATTAGTAAAGCTTGACATATTTACTTCCTTTATCATCCTCTTCAGATGCCCATGAAATTTACAAAGTCTTAAAATGGACAATAACAATAACATTCACACTCTAAAAGTTACCAGGTAAAAGGTTGGGTGCTATAATAAATGGTTTTTTTTTTTTTTTCAATTAGAATTAAGGTTTGTATATTGTGTATTTTAAAATAATTATAATTGTAAAAATGGTTGGAGTATGGGAATTATATTTCAAAATTTGAATAATGTATTATTGTAAAATAATTTATGAAGGATGTAATTACAATTATAAAATTATATATTATAAATTTATGTTATATCAAGAATTTGGGATATGAATGATAGGTGTGATGATGAAAATGTGAATCACAGATAGTAACAATGCAATGAGAGTACAAAATTCGGACTTCAACAATCACTCAATAAAGTTTAAGATCTATGCATAAAATCAAATGACAAACAATAATACCATAGCAAAGACCTTAGATTGCTCTATTATTTCTTTGATAAATACTTGAATGCTTGATGTAGATTGCTCTCAAATGTTTAGCATAATCTTGATATCAACATGATAGAATGAAGGCTTGATGCTTAATGTTTGATAATGTATGCTTGATAGATGCTTTCTTGATAATGATGATAGTGGTAGCTTGCATGGTAGATTGCATAAGGGATTCGACAATGATAGTGCTAGGGGATATGAATGAATGAAAGTTTTGTATTTATATGTCTCACCTAACATTTGATCAATGGTGGATATTAACTTGAAAGATAAGTCCTACAATTTGAATTTTGATGATCGAGAGAAAGTTGAAAGAATTAAAATAATTTATTTAATTCATAAGGATAGTGGGAGAAATAAATAAATATTAATTTATTTATTTTAGAGAGAATATTTAATTTAAATAAATTATTTTAATTTATTTAAAAAAATGTTAGTTAATTATAGAGGGTCAAAGAAAAATTAAATTTGATTAATGTGCATATGATAAAAGATTAAGATAATAAAATTATTTAATTATTATAGATGAAGAGAGGAAAATATTAGTTTAATTAAATAATTAAATTAATATAGATAGAAGAATTGATAAGAATAATGATGAAATGATAAGATGAAAAGGCATTAGCCAATTTTAGGTGTCTACATTTTGCCCCTTTTTGAGACAATACATTTTAAAACATTGTTTCAAAGAAGAATGATACTAGTGATATGCCTTAGTGATGGGATATAGAGGTACAATGGATGTCTCTTCGGGAGATGGACTAGAAAACAAGTCTCAAGTCAATCTCACAACAAGAAGGATAGGCCATATGATTTTATGATGATGATAATGATATGATGATGTGATGACATAATGATGTTGACTCTTGCTTATTTAATTAACTATTTAAATAATTATAGATGAAGAGAGGAAAATATTAGTTTAATTAAATAATTAAATTAATAATAGATAGAAGAATTGATAAGAATAATGATGAAACAATAAGATGAAAAGGAATTAGCCTATTTTAGGAGTCTACATTTTGCCCCTTTTTGAGACTGCATTTTAAAACATTGTTTCAAAGAAGAATGATACTAGTGATATGCCCTAGTGATGGGATAGAGGTACAATGGATGTCCCTTTGGGAGATTAACTAGAAAAAAAGTCTCAAGTCAATCTCACAACAAGAAGAATAGGCCATATGATTCTATGATGATGATAATGATATGATGATGTGATGACATAATGATGACGACTCTTGTTTATGCAGGAAAATGCAACTATATGCAAATTAGCTCATTGATCAAATGTACAGTGAAGCATATAAATGGGTAATGAACTAATAGGCAAGTGTGCAAAATGGATGGGATGTGAAAGGATATGCAAGATGGATGGATATGGGGAAGGATTGATTTCTTTGTTCCTTTGTTATGCTTTGTATCATCATTGAGTGTTTTACTAGGGAAAAGGGATATATGTACACCTAGGTATGGATAACCAGGGCGACTTTGGTATCTCTTTGCATAGATTGTGACTCTACAAAAAATATACAAAAAAGTATTGACTATGCCTCATTCCTCACTCTTCACCACTATATTTGGATCGAAGCTTCCTTGAGCTTCCTTGGAATAGACCAAAAGAAAAGATTAAAAATAAATAAAAGATCAAAGATTAAGGTGAAGATGAAAACATAAATCAACAATAAAAAGACCAAATGACAAACAAGTCAACAACCCACATATCTCTTGCCGAAAGGATAAGCTTAGTTTTGATAGATAGGGGCCATTATACGAAAGATACATTTGTTAAGGCCTTAGTTTGTTTTGCTACTGATAAATAAAAGATAGATTGGCTAAGTAGGTACATTGGAATCCAACTTAAACCAACATTAGTCTTTCACTTGTAATTTTAGTGAAAGTGCAATATTCTAGGTAAGGTGTAGTTTGATTATGTTTGAATGTTAAGTGTGTGATAGTATGTGTGTGTGTGTGTGTGTGTGTTTGTGTGTAAATTTTACTCTCAAGATAGTGGCACATATCCAATCCTGACTAGGCCAAGGAAAAGGTGCCTCCAACTACACATTAGATCATTTTGTATGAGATGGATAAATAAAGTGAAACCTTGTTATGATAGGTACATAGATGAAACAATAGATACTGATAATTACTTGAACTAGCCTTGTGAGTCCAAGCAAATAGATCTTGAGATAGAGACATGTTTACTTGCGTAGACATGGAAAATGTACCGATTACACTTGATCCTGATTACTAACACCGTTTCGTCCTAAATCATCTCCTTTGCTAATCGTTTAATCAAATAGTCCTTATTTGATTAAATTCATCACATTTCATCTCTTAATTAAATAAATCAGTATTTATCTAATTAAGTCACTATCTCATGTTGATTAAATAAATCATTTTATTTAATTAACCTTATAGTCCCTATTTAATTAAATAATTCATTTTATTTGATTAAATCTCTAAATTCGTTCTATTAAATTAAATCAATCTTTATTTAATTTAATCTAACATCATCCCTCTTTAATTAAATAAATCAAAATCTTTACTTAATTAAGTCTAAATCATATTCCTCTCATTTTAATTTTAATTAATCCAAAAGTCTAAATTCAAAATGGTCAAATCAACTAATCTCCTTTTAAATGATTAATCTTAATCTTAATCACCAAATCCTCTAGCTTTTGTAACTTGCTCATGAAAATCATTTTAATTGATTTATTAAATCTTCAATTACTTTCAGAAAGGCATCCAAAAGGGAATATTCTTCCAAATTTGAAAAATCCCTCCAAAGGGATTTGTCCTTCCAATAAGGCATTTAAAC
>VDFB02271358.1:1262878430-1262995723 GCA_007258455.2 Sequoia sempervirens
TATATTAATTTTTTTTATAATAATTAGTATAAAATATGTTTTTTTTTAATTGAATATCTTAAATGAATTTGGTAGTTTAATCATAAAATAGTCTTATTCGTTATATTTTTTTATACATTTTTAAAGGTTAAATGATATATTTATTAGATTTTAAAAATAAATTGTTCAATTATCCTTTCTCCTATGTATCAAGGAGATTATCTTAATTGAGGCATTTGATATTAGTTTTCTTTTAACTCACCACTATTCTAAATTCAATCCACAAAGAATGATAATTCATCCCACTAACAATCAAGGAGTGATTGTTCAACCTTCAAGTCACAATGCTCGTACTACTTTTGTAATATAGTACACCCATTACAACAAATGACAATATTCATCTATTACATATGTAGCATGTTAACTATCCAATAAGAGCATTGTTTTTTGCACTTCAGAGAGTAGTCTTGTAATTTGTTATAAATTATTTCCCTTAGTTATATGCCATTGTAATTTATAAGGGCTTTTAAAAAGAAAATATAATGAATTCCTTTCTAAATTATAGTTTATTTTCAATTCAACATTTCAAAATTAAGCTATTAGGAAAACTAATAATATTTTTTAAGTAATGTCAATTGTTGTGAAGAATTAGTAGTAAAAATGATCTCAATAAAATTAGTAATCTAAAAATTTATGTGAGGTTTTAACTAAAATACCATATAAATTGAAACTAGCAAATTCATGTTTAGAGTTGCTAAAGTCTTGTTCTCATAAAATTTGAGGTAATCTTTCTATCTCAACTTCTCTAGATGTATTCATGGCAATCCAAGCTACATTAGAATGTCATATAAATAATTGTATTGAATAAAGTTCAATATGATTACTATGTCTTGTAATAGAGGAATTGAATTTTAAATTCCTCAACATTAACAACTAATTATAGTGTCAAGGGACATTTGTTCACTCCAGATTATAAGACCAATTGCCATATAAATTCTTACATAATTATTCACATATCCATATGAATATTAACACATTTAGTCATATAGCTGACAATATAATGGATGTTGTTGATATGTTGGGAGTTGACATGGTTGAACCAACCCTTATTATGAAAAATCTTTCCAAATTGAGAAAGATTGCACTAGCTTCTTTTAGGATTTTGGTAAGTCTTTTAGATAAGCCCTCTAAATTGAGAAAGATTGCACTAGCTTCTTTTAGGATTTTGTCAAGTCTTTTAGATAAGCCCTCTCGATTAGTGTCAAGCGCTTTTTAACTAACTTTGAATCTGTTCAACCTACTTAGCCAAATCAATGTGTATCTTGAGAGTTTCCTAGAAGAAAGGCAAGAGAAGTTCACCATTTGAATAGAGAGGCTAGAGTAAAGTGAGAAAAGTGATAAAATAACAACTCCTAAAGAAAAAATTAAACTAAAAAACACAAATATACATTTAACTTTCCAAATGAAATAAGTGATTACTTATCAACATATTCTAGATAAATAATTATGAGAAAGTGAAATACCCAACTGAACAACTTTTCAATATAAATTTCTATTAAATATGATGGACAACATGAAATCATATACCATTTGAAAAACAGACAGCAGAAACTAATAAAAAACCTTAAATAAAAACATAGAGAGCTTGGCACCATTCAACCAACACCGACCTTCAAGGAAGTTACAGTCACATAAAATAGACATCTTTATAGCCATAATATTAGTAGAGATATCAATGAGATCAGCAGAAAAAGATGGCATATAAAATATATATGGCATAAAGAACTCTCTAAATGAACAGTGTGGTTAAAAGGATGGATACACTTTTTCATTAAACTATAAACCAAAGAAACCTTTCAATAAAAAATATTTAGAAGAAGACTTAAACTTGTTCTATACTAGTATTTTCCTCAATAAGCAATCAATACATTTTGTCAGATCTCTTTATCAAGATAGAATACATTAAAAATTATGTCTTTAGAGCAGCAACATAATAACTGTTTGAAGCTGCCTCTTTTGTCTTTCATTATGGCTTACTCACAATAGAAATAAGAAAAAAAACATTACAGAGGGCACTTCAACGTTGAATAAAATATAACAATATTGAAGAGATGGTTCAAAAGATTATTTTACAAATAAGAAGATGATCTGTAAGTGAGAATCTAAAAGCATAAAAACAGGTCATAGACAGATATTCTAGGTCTGGTCAATGGCATGCAGCCCCATTCAAGGTTTTTTTTTCCTTGACCTCCTGATGTTTCTTAAAATAGTCTTTTTAAGAGGCATCTATATATTCAAATTTTAATATTGATGAACTTGAAGAGTTTTGAATAGATTTGCTGTATGTCTAAGTTTTTTAAATAGATGAAATATATGATTGGACTTGATGTTTTTATATAATAGTTTTGTCTTTATGTTTTTGATTGGATAAATGTGTTTGAACAAAGTTATGAACTGGAAGAGGTTTTGAAAGTCTATTAACACAACAACAAAATAAATTGAACAAAAAAATGATTATTAAAGCTTGACATATTTACTTCCTTTATCATCCTCTCCCAGATGCTCATGAAATTTACAAAGTCTTAAAATGGACAATAACAATAACATTCACACTCTAAAAGTTACAAGGTAAAAGGTCGGGTGCTATGATAAATGGTTTTTTTTTTTTTTCAATTAATGAATTTGGGTTTGTATGTGTATTTTTTAAAATAATTTATAATTTATTAAAAAAATGGTTGGTATGGAATTATATTTCAAAATTTGAATAATGTATTATTATAAAATAATTTATGAAGGATGTAATTACAATTATAAAAATATATATTATAAATTTATGTTATATCAAGAATTTGGGATATGAATGATAGGTGTGATGATGAAAATGTGAATCACAGATAGTAACAATGCAATGAGAGTACAAAATTCGGACTTCAACAATCACTCAATAAAGTTTAAGATCTATGCATAAAATCAAATGACAAACAATAATACCATAGCAAAGACCTTAGATTGCTCTATTATTTCTTTGATAAATACTTGAATGCTTGATGTAGATTGCTCTCAAATGTTTAGCATAATCTTGATATCAACATGATAGAATGAAGGCTTGATGCTTAATGTTTGATAATGGATGCTTGATAGATGCTTTCTTGATAATGATAGTGGTAGCTTGCATGGTAGATTGCATAAGGGATTCGACAATGATAGTGCTAGGGGATATGAATGAATGAAAGTTTTGTATTTATATGTCTCACCTAACATTTGATCAATGGTGGATATTAACTTGAAAGATAAGTCCTACAATTTGAATTTTGATGATCGAGAGAAAGTTGAAAGAATTAAAATAATTTATTTAATTCATAAGGATAGTGGGAGAAATAAATAAATATTAATTTATTTATTTTAGAGAGAATATTTAATTTAAATAAATTATTTTAATTTATTTAAAAAAATGTTAGTTAATTATAGAGGGTCAAAGAAAAATTAAATTTGATTAATGTGCATATGATAAAAGATTAAGATAATAAAATTATTTAATTATTATAGATGAAGAGAGGAAAATATTAGTTTAATTAAATAATTAAATTAATATAGATAGAAGAATTGATAAGAATAATGATGAAATGATAAGATGAAAAGGCATTAGCCAATTTTAGGTGTCTACATTTTGCCCCTTTTTGAGACAATACATTTTAAAACATTGTTTCAAAGAAGAATGATACTAGTGATATGCCTTAGTGATGGGATATAGAGGTACAATGGATGTCTCTTCGAGAGATGGACTAGAAAACAAGTCTCAAGTCAATCTCACAACAAGAAGGATAGGCCATATGATTTTATGATGATGATAATGATATGATGATGTGATGACATAATGATGTTGACTCTTGCTTATTTAATTAAATATTTAAATAATTATAGATGAAGAGAGGAAAATATTAGTTTAATTAAATAATTAAATTAATAATAGATAGAAGAATTCATAAGAATAATGATGAAACAATAAGATGAAAAGGAATTAGCCTATTTTAGGAGTCTACATTTTGCCCCTTTTTGAGACAATGCATTTTAAAACATTGTTTCAAAGAAGAATGATACTAGTGATATGCCCTAGTGATGGGATAAAGGTAAAATGGATGTCCCTTTGGGAGATTAACTAGAAAAAAAGTCTCAAGTCAATCTCACAACAGGAAGAATAGGCCATATGATTCTATGATGATGATAAGATATGATGATGTGATGATATAATGATGATGACTCTTGTTTATGCAGGAAAATGCAACTATATGCAAATTAGCCCATTGATCAAATGTACAGTGAAGCATATAAATGGGTAATGAACTAACAGGAAAGTGTGCAAAATGGATGGGATGTGAAAGGATATGCAAGATGGATGGATATGGGAAAGGATTGATTTCTTTGTTCCTTTGTTATGCTTTGTATCATCATTGAGTGTTTTACTAGGGCAAAGGGATATATGTACACCTAGGTATGGATAACCAGGGCGACTTTGGTATCTCTTTGCATAGATTGTGACTCTACAAAAAATATACAAAAAAGTATTGACTATGCCTCATTCCTCACTCTTCACCACTATATTAGGATCGAAGCTTCCTTGAGCTTCCTTAGAATAGACCAAAAGAAAAGATTAAAAATAAATAAAAGACAAAAGATTAAGGTGAAGATGAAAAGATAAATCAACAATAAAAAGACCAAATGACAAAGAAGTCAACAACCCACACATCTCTTGCCGAAAGGATAAGCTTAGTGGAGTGAAAGGTATGGGATCATGAGATGGGAGAGGATCATTGCCGGATGAGATGCAAGGTGTGATTTTATTTTGATTTGGAAGGAAATTGGAAGATATGGTAGAAGGGATGCTTTGCTTTTTATTTGGAGAGGAATCATAGGATCCAATATGGAAGTGAAAAGGATATGTTTCTCTTGAGGTGACATGACAGAGATATGTAGGTCTAGAGATGAAGTGGGATTATGAAGTGGAATAAGGAATATATCTTGATCTTAGATGTAAAGGGCTCATTGGAAATGATACTTTGATCTTGATTAGGAATGGGATCATGAGGTGGAATGGGAAGGATACTTTGATCTTGATTTGGAATGGAATCACTTGATGCTATTTTTCCCCTATGTATTGTGATTGTGCACTTAGGAGTTGCATTTTTTATGGAAGATATTTCCTTCTATTAGAGTTATGGTGTAGTCATATGGAACAGAAGCATAAATGACCACTTTAGGGTTGCTATCTTTTTTTGAGGGTTTCGCTTTTCCATGTTTTGTTATAGGATATTGGAATATCTTGAGATCATTATTGGTTGAAGGAGGATTTTCTATACAAATGTCACCTTGATATATAAGGTCTTGAATATTTTTTTTCAATAATTAGCTATCAAAAGTCTTATGTCCTTTGGTTCTATGGTACTCACAATAGTTATTTTCTTTGTACCATGAAAGTTTAACTTGAGGTTCTATTTTTTTTAATTTTTGGTAATCTAACAAGTTTAGCTTGGATCAATTTTCGCAAGGAAAATTCAAGAGATTCCCCTAAAGGACTCGTGTATGTTCTTTTAGGAGGATTTATTTTTCTAAGTGGCCTTCTAGGAATATTAACACCTTGATTATTTAGTGGATTATTTGATGCTATTTGTAAGGTAGGCTGAATTTTTTGACTCTTTTTGCATCTACCACTCCATCATTGAGAATGTTCTTGTTTTTAATCTAAATCCTAGGTCTATCATTAGATGTTGAGAGGTTATCTTTGATGTCTTAAAGAAAATTCAGGAGACCCTTAGTAATGAGAGATTTTTCAATTTCCATTCCCTTTTCTATGATCTCATTGAATGCACTAGCACATAAGATTGTTAGGTGAAAATCTAGTTTGTGACTTAGGTTTTGGGTAAATATGTGGACAAGTTTTTTTTCAAGAATAGAATAGGAAATTTACTTGCCATATTTCTCTACCTTTATAAAAAGGAAACAAATGCTTCTCCATTAGTTTTTGTTTTCATTATATAGATCAGTCATGGAGATTTTATGTTCAATGTTATATGAAAAATGTGCAATGATTTTCTCTGGTAATTCATGTTCAAAGGACTTGATCCCATGAGGTAAATGTGAAAACTCCTCAATAGCTTGACCTCCTAGGATTCTATTAAAAATATACATTAGATATGTTTCATTATGAACAACCTCAAGACAAGCTATGTAAAATTGTTTTATATGTTCTCTTGGATCACCTTTTTCTTTGTATTTGTCAAATCTAGGCATTTCAAAGTTTTGAGGAAAGGGTGTCATGTTTAACAAATTTTCAAAAGGATAAGGGAATATATCCTCCAATGTATATATCTCTTCTTAGTGTGACCCATCCCCATGTTTGTAATCTATTTTTGTCTCTTGAATTTGTTGTGTCAAGTCATTTGTAAGTGTGAATAGAGGGACACTTATGGGAATGTGATATTGGTGTTGATGTTGATTGAGGGGAATGTAATGTTGTTGGGATTGAATTAGAGGAATGTAATGTTGTTAAGGTTGGCATGGTGGAATGAAATATCACTGAGATTGACTTGTAGGGATGAAATGCTATTGAGGTTGACTTGGAAGGATAAAATGTTGTTGAGGTTGACTTTGTTGGGAATGAATTGGTGGAATGGACATATTTTTCATGTTTAAAGTAACCATGTTTGGATTGGATTTGGCAAAGGTAGGTGATGATTTAGGTGCAAATTGATCATGATGTATCTATTGATATGTTTTCCATTGAAATTTTGATGTATTAGACGGAGGTGGAGATGTATATGTTAAGGTAGCAGCCAACTTTTCCCATGATGTTTGAGGTGGATTTTGTGGTGGGGTTAATATGTTTTTTTGTGATGGGGCTATGCTTCTCATACGTGTGTTGATTTGACTTGCTTCTTCTAAAGTGTGATATGTAGTGAAGGTTATGAGATTATGTTCTTTATGAATAGGATTAGAAAGTAGCTTGGCACCTTTTTGAACTAGTATTTAAAGATAGTGATCAATATTTTTCTCAAATATAAGTTCTAAAACTCTCATTGCTTCAAGATCTTGCTCAAATTATTGTATATACTCTAAGGTTGCGTCTTGATTGATCTGATTTAGGATCTAGACTAATTGCATAATTGAATGCTTAACTTAAACAATTTAATGGAAACTCAAAAACAAGTGTACATGATTAAAATTATGCTTAAAATCAAGGTGATAAAACCAGAATGAGAGAGAAGAGAGAAAGTGAAAACAAAGGTTTGATAATGGAGTTCGCCAAAAACAATGGCTACATCTCTAGGTCCCTCTCCAAAGAGTAGACCGATCCAATTATTCCTCCAGAAACTTAGTTACAATCTTTGGCATAGCCTCCCCTTGGATTACAAAGAAATTTGAAAATGCACTTCCAAAGTACATGGGAACAAGCTTCTCCAAAAGCACGAAGTTACAATAAGATTTTTCCAAGAAAGAAAAATCCTGACTCTCCACTTATAAAAATCACCTCCAAAATTCCTTACAAAAATAATTAGCTAAAACGCACTCCCCAACTCTCACCCATTTACCCTTTATTATACACCAATTTTACCCAATTTGGTGTAAAACAACTTGATTTACAATCTCCCCAAATTTACATGTAAATCCAAAAGAAATCCCCCTGTTACATAATAAAATCTTTTCAAGATAAATAATGAAGGGCCCTTATAATTTTGGGCTTACAAAGAAAAGTAATAATCCCTATAATTTTGTTTTGATAACTCTTATGGGATTATTTATATATTTTTAAGGAGATCTTTTAAATTTTATCCCCTTGAAAATAATCCAATTGCTATCTTATAGGAGTTTATTTCTTTTGAATAGGGGTAATAATAAAAGGGTTTAAAATCCCTTAAAATAGGGATTCCTTGAAAATAGGCTTTTAAAAATAACATAGAAAGTTTTTAAAACAAAACTCATGGCTTTACTATGGGGTGGCTTTAATATGGGATTTAAGATAGGTGAAGATCCTTTAATATAGGAGGGCCCATGTTTTTTAAAAGAATATGACATTTTTTAATTATTTTTTATTTGTTTTATATATTTTATTATTTTTTATTATTATATTATTTTTTATAAAAATAATATGCCACCTTTTGCCAATAATGGCCTACCACGTGGAGGGGTGAGATGATGCCATATCAAAATTTCATTCGCCAGTCAAAGACTTCAGAGTGATGTGTCCGTTGACTGGACTGATGATGTGGCATTGACTGGATTGCCACGTGTCCATACATGATTGGCTAACTTTGACTGCTCGTAACTCGGACAAACGAACTCCAATTTTGATGAAACAAACGTCGTCAGAAAGCTTATGATGAGCTCTTCGCACTTACACTAGTCTTGACCACTTTTGACCACTTTGATTTTTGACCTTTTTTCTGCCTGGGTCTCTGAGTTGACTGAAGGTTTGATTGAGTGTATCTCGAGCACCGTAGCTCCAATTGACTCCATTCGAGTTGCATTGGAGTCAGAATTAAAAAATAATTTCTGATGAAAATGTTTCTGGAGAAAAATGAGGAACTTCAAAATTTAACAAAAATCCTCTGGATCATCGATTTACAACTTCATCCTCCACATAAGGTATCCATGAAGGATTTCTATAGAAATTAGATGGGTTTAAAGTTGTTCCTTGCTCATATTGACCAAAACCCATGTTTGTTGGAATATTTTACTCATCTTGATGGGATTCCATGTTTTTCTTATATTGAGACATTGTGATTGGCATATGCAATAGAATTAGATAAAATCAAATTTCTTTCAACAATTTTGATGTTTGTTGCCCAAAACCAAAATAGATCAAAGTTAAGTTAGATCTCCAATAATGATAATAGTATTGACTTATAATGATAGATTCCTACTTGAACTAGACTTGTGAGTCCAATCAAGATGATGAAGATTGATATCAATTGATAAAGTGTACTTGAACTAGACTTGTGAATCCAAGAAAACTTGATAATGAGTGGAGATTTCCAAGTCAAGAGTAGCTTTGAAGTTCTCCATCTAGTTTATCCACAAATGATATAGGAGATCCAATTTGAACATTGATAGACTTTGATAATGATATGAAAAGATACAAAAAAATTTCCACTCCTCAAATATTATCAAGGAAAATGAAATAATGTCAATAAAAGATCTATTTTAGATCTATTTATTTGATTATTTTCTACTTTATTATACTTTGGTATTTTACCTTTGATTTTTTCTTTGTTTTGGAATGTTTTGAGTTTTTGTAATTTGTTCAAAGATTAGAGATACATAAAGATATAATGAAAAATATAATTTCCTATGGCCCAATTTTGAATGGATATATCCCCTTTAGTTTCAAGTGGAGATGGAGATCTAAACAATCAAACACGTAAGTCACATTAACAAGCCCACTCAAGTGGGTATGGCCCATAAGTTTTGATTGGGATTTATAAGCTCGACTAGGGGCATCCTCCATATTTTAATAAGTTTATTAACCTTGATTTTCTCAAACTAGGATATAGGTATGAAGTGACAATCAAAATAAAGGTGCATTATGCAACAAACATGGTATTTCTTAAGGTAATTTTTTTAGTTTATGTGGTGATATTTATCACAACATCTTAGGAAAAACCCCCTTGGTTTAATAGAACCAAAAATGAAGGAGGTCCTAAAAACCTCAACAATTGGTTCTCAATTTCCTAATCTAATCTTAGTTTTTGTTGTATTATTTCCAAGTTTGAGACCCCTAGCACTTGGGATACTATCCCATCTTAGGGATTTGGGACCTACAACTCATATCACCAACAAGTATGACCAATTCCTAAAGGTTAAAATATTTTATTATGATTGGTATGAATTAAATTATCTAAGAGATTTGGATTTGATGTTTTAAAAGTGATCAACTATATTTTTATGTGGTTTTAGGTTTGATTTGGATGGAATAATGGATGGACTAATGTTTATAATGGATGGAGGGATTGAGGAAAAATTTCCTAAGGCTTGGACCAATGTGAGGATGGTAGATGAGGATTATTGTGGAAAGGATAATGGGTAAGTGTTATGGATGGTGGACAAAGGATATGGAATATGGACAAGGATTAAGGTTTCTGAAATTGACTAGGGGTTGAAATGTAAGGTCTATATGGTTAGAATGGGAGTCTTGAATGATAGTGAATATGGACTATGGATGAAGACTAAGGTGTAAGTATGGATTTGATTAATGGACTATGAGTTTGGGAAATTAACTATAGGTTTGAATGTGGATGTATTCATTTTAACTATGGATAAAGGACTTATGATGTTGGAATAAGAAAAAGGACTTATGATGTTGGAATAAGACAAGGAGAAATGGTTTTTCGATCTAAGGTTGGACTAAGGTGTGGATGATGGTTGTCCTAATCTTATTTTCAAACTTTTATTTCAAAATCTACCCTTGATATTTTTAAAAATTGGGCTTGAATAACTTTAGTTTGAAGATTTACAAACAAGCACTAACTATTCACAATATCCAATCAACAAGACACAACAACCTGATTTATTAAAGCAAGAAGTATCAATCCCCATGGCCTAAAGATATATTATTTATCAAGTGATGGATAGTTATGGAATGCAAGGTCATGGACCACCTATGCACCTATTTCCTTGGAGGATAAAGTCTTGAACAAAGTTAGCTTTATCACCCCACTATAAAAGTATGGTGTGGGTAACTTTTCAAGCCTAACTGATATTTGATGCACCACAAGGAAGGACATATGATGTTCTTAAGCTAGGCTACACAAATATTTCTAGAGGTATCCTTGATATACCACAATGGAATGTGAGGCCTAATCCATGTGTATGAAAGTAAAATATATCAAAAATCCTAGAGGAGAGGATAACCCACTCTTCTCTTTCACTTCTCTAAGATATAAATTTCTTGGGGGCTTAGCCCAAATGATAAAGTTTCCTTCTAAGAAGTATGTCTTTTGATTCAGTTATACTCCACTAGGACACTAGAGTTGAGTTCATCCCCTTAGTGATGAAATCCAAGGTAGAACTCCTAAAAATAAACTTGGGAAGATGATTATTGTTTCTTATCCTCAAGATCACCCAAAAATACAAGAGGAGAGCATACTCAAAATATCACTTCAGGATTAAAAGACACTAGTAAATTACTTATTCTAAATTTAAGCGTGAAGGTAAATTTTAAGCTTAATTTCTAATGTGAGAAAATAATATTTAAAGAAGAGAAGGCATATGGAAATGGAAAAATTTTATAATCAATGTCTTTTACAAAATTATCCTATAAAACCACCAAATTAGTAGTTTAAGCATAAAAAATCATTGACACATGAGAATCGTTGCATTCAAAAGGCTAGCCACAAAATAGAAAATAAGTCAATCCAAAAGAAAATTAAATGTCACCAACATATTACTTATAATTTTTTGATAATTTTTTTAAATTATTAAAAAATAACATATGCAAAATTTATGAATTTTTAAACACAAAGGAAAATCTTCAAATGGCTATACCTATTTTTGGTACAAATTCTAAGAAAATACTTGATCCACTATGTAGAGTTTTGAGATAGCTTTCTAATGTTTGTAAAATTTTAAAAATATAAGTAAAAATAAAAATATTATTTGAATGAACTATACAATATTTTAAAAAAATAAAAAGGCAAAGGGAAAGTATCAAGCCTCATGTCATCTAGCTCCTAGTCATCATGTGATCTTATTGGGTGTTGGGTTTTCTTAAGGTCTTGGTCGCTAGGTTATAAGCCCTCCTAGACTAGGGGCTAGATGGGTGAACAAAGCTCTTAGTTGGCAATATGACCATGAGGTAACCTCATGATATATCTTAACCAAAAATTTAACCCCCATGGATTCCAACATAGTGCGCAGTTAACAATAAAAAATAGAAGCAAAGTACAAATTCATAAATTCAAAGCAAGGATTCAAAGTAAAATCTAAGGCATAGACAACAAACCATTGGAATAAACAAGAAATTTGCTATAACCAAACTATGGGCAATATAGGTGATTAAAAAATTTCATAAATGGCTTACCAAACCCACATAATGAATATTTTAACAAGTTCTAGAATTCACAAATCCAATAGGATTAATGAAATATTTAACAAACCATGAATTCTCAAACTAGACAATTTTAAAAATTTAATGGAAATTTTAACAAAATAGATTTATTTGATGATTTAACCATGTAGTACGTTTATTGATCAATAGCTTTGATAATAAAAAAATTGCCCACAAATTTTAAAATCCAACTTAAACCATTGGACAAAATTCAACCATGCCCCATGAATATAATAGGTTTTTAAGGAAAATTTAATTGGCTTTAAACAATTTGAAAATGATTCTAAATGATTTAAATGGAATTAATCCCATGGATTTAAGCCAAAAAATAGATTTAAACTTCAACAAACATAAGCCAATGAATGGATTTCACAAAGTTAACATTTGATTTCCCAAGCCCTTTTCCCTACAAATTTAACAAAATATTTACAAGATTTAACATACAATTGAAAAAACCTTAAACCACCACATTTAACAAACACATGGATTTAACAATGGATTTACATGACCCTACATCCAAGCCTTTAAAATATTGCATATTTAAATGAAACCCTTTGTTGATTTATGAATTGAACCTTGCAAAGATTGCCATTTGCAAAAAAAAGGCATCTCAATAAAAATAAAGACACCAATGAGAATTTTTTGGCATATAACCTATACAATTTCATGGATCGATACAAATAATAAACCTTCGCCACAACCCTAAAAATGCAAAAAAAAAACTAAAATATAGCAAATTATATATCAATATTTGTTTCTTTGGCCCTCAAGATGCAATTGTAGCATCTATTTTACACTAAGAAGCTCCTAGAAAAAACTTGACCACTAAGAGCACCCAAAAGAAGCAAGAAATTGCAAGAATGTTATCAAAAACCAATACAAAACACACAAAAATGGTGGATTTGGACAAGGGATACAATCCCCATCAGATTCACCAGAATGTAAGTGATAATCTATAATTTAAAACAGAAAATAAATATAAATAAAAAGCTTCCTATTTTAAAGTACCAAAACCTCAAATAGAGAATGCAAATGTAATTCAAACAAAAAATGTAAAATAAATTGACCATAATTTTAATCATCAAGTAGATTTGCTCTAATGATTAAATGTGGTTGCTCTTTGCTCAAAAGGTTTCCTATTTTGACTAAATGTAATTAGCATAAAATCGAATGATGGTTTTGCATAGGATAGTGTGTCAATTTATATTTTTTTAGGAGGGAAAGTGAATGGTGGAGTCATTAGATGATCAATGATGGAGAATGAATGAGAAGTTTTTTCTAGGATTAAGGAAATAATGAAGGTTCATGATTCATTTTTTTTAATGGAAAGCTAATATTTTTTAAGGGGTAAACACTTTTGACCCGAAGGTGTGAACTAGTGAGTTACAAATGGGGGACCTCATCCCCAAATTAAACATTCAACAATTACACCCCAATGGGATTTGAACATTGATGGCAAGAACAACACCACAACAACTTAACCATCATATCATGCCACTATTGGCAATGAAAAGCTAATATTGCATTTACTAAAAATAGTAATTTTTTGCAACCATGAGAATGTTGAAGGAAAATGCATCTAGGGGCTCCCTTATTCTTAGAAATGGAGGGAAATAGCTAAAAAAATAAATAAAAATATTAATTATTTTAGCCATGTGAGGTGGAAATGAGATAACTAAATAATAAATTTATCAAGTATCTGGAGAGGGATATTGACTAGTTAAATTCTAAATTAATTAATTAGTTATGGGATGTGTTAGGTTGGCTAAATTAACTAAATAAATTATTCATTTACTTAATTTTGAGTAAGGTTGTACTAGGAGAAATGCAGGTGTCTTTAGATGCATCCTCATATACCCTTGATATAAAGTAAGCGCCTAAACAATAATTCCTAGATAAAATGAGGATCCCCACCAAGCTCTTGTTAGAAGACATTACTCATTTGGAAGTAGCTCTTAACCAACATTATCTTGCACAATCTAACAAGGAGAACAATTTGCAAGTGTCAAACATATAAATTTGGAATATTCCTTCAAGGCTCCATTCACATCACCTAGAATAAATTGAGGAGAGATGACCCCTCAAAGGAGGCAAAGACCAACTAGTGTAGCTAGCATGAGGTGATGGAGATCTCCAAACACTTTCATAGGAGTGTCAAAATGCACTACTAATATGATTTCTCCTTTGACCCTACAACAGAGAATGCGTACAAGCACTCAAAGGAAAGTTGGTTGAAACTCTTGCAATTGTCATAGTAGTAATGAGACTCGAATGCGGCTTAGACTCGGCAAGGGCAACTCAGCGACTCGGGACTCATATGTGGTGCAGACGCGGCAATATGAATTTTTTTTGAAAAAAACCTAGAAATTTAGAGATTATTAAATATTTAAAACTTGTTTCAAGCACCCTTTATTGAATACAACACAAATAAAATCAAATTTTATCACATGCACAAGTATACAACGATTACATAAGTATAAAGTACACAAATTGTAGTTGCGTTGCTGAAGGAAATAACATACTTAGATATATAAAATTAGTCAAATGTATAAAAAACTCATGGAATATGAAATCCATGACATCAAATGTTTCATACAAATATGAAATATCAAAAGTAAAACAATAGTTATAAGTCAATGACTCTATGCCCTATGGCATAGTGGAGCCAGCATCCTTCCTACGAAGGCATCTAAGGGTCCTGGATGATGTTGCAGCTGCAGCCATAGTCTCTGCCTGTGTCTGACTCTCCATGCCACTCTCACCGACAATAGCTATCCTCATGCTCTAGCCTCCTCCTTAGCCATGGCTACAACCTCGGCCTCTCTCTCTACCTGGTCCACCCAATCAAGGTCCTCGTCACTAAAGACTGCATTTGTAGCCTCAGTGATCCACTCAGACTATGGATCAACCTCCTCTAGACTAATCGGGGTTTTGTTGTGGTCAAAAAGCTTCTTGTATATGAGCCGAAGGTTGTAATGAACATATACCAAGTCATTCATCCTCTCCACTATCAATCTATTGTGCTTCTTGGAGTGTATGTGCTCAAACATACTCCAATTGAGCTCACAACCAGATGAATTGCATGGCTGGCTCAATATACGAATGGCAATATTTTGCAAGATCGGTGTATCAGAACCAAACATATGCCACCACCTATCTGAGATGAGAAAAAGAAACAAAATCAATCTCATTTCAAGTTTCAAGTTCAAGTTCAACATTTAACAATAAATTATAATATAAAAAGATGAAAATTATGCCCTTAAATATATTTTTACTTGGAAATAATGTTGTCCTATTATCTTTGCACATTTGACATGCAAAGAAGTCTCCTTGTGCCTTAGTGAAGGCATCTATCTCCTGCACCACCTATGTAGTAACAACGGGAAACATCCGCTCTATCATCATGTAAAGCCCACTAAGAATTTCTCTATCTACACAAAGATCATGATGGAAGTGGAAGGCCGGATTTAGGAAACATGTGGCTACATGGATGGGCCTATGAAGTTGGTTTTTCCATCTCCTATCAATGATATCCCAAATGGGATGATACTTCTCCTCAACTCCACCATAGACTGATCTAATAGCCTCTTTGGCCCTATCCATGCCCTCATATATGTAGCCCATTGGGGGCTTCTCCCCATCTGTAACTTGTAGGAGCACTAGCAAGGGCTCAATAAACTGCAAAGTGCAAACATGTTTCACAAATAAGTGTGTACGAAAATAAACAAATAAAAGTAAGATATGATTAAAAATTTAAACATAATAAATAATTAAATTTTACCTTCACAATCTCATCCATTGGTGTCCAAAACCCTTGCTCATCAAAAATGCAATCAGCCACAACAACCCTGCAGTGCTTGTAGAAAAGGATGAGGAAGACCACTCCTCACTAGTAAACATGCGCCTTAAAGCTGCCCTTGACCGAATCAAGGATTGCATCATGATAAAATTTGTTGCAAACCTGTGTGATGCCAGGACGAGATAACTCCCTCAACCCCGTGTATTGCCTCATAAGGTTAAGCACCCATGTGTGGTTGTATACAAATTTGCATATGTTTTTTGCTGCTTCCACACATGTTTTGATCCATGGGAGCTTGCCAAGATCCTCCAACATGAGGTCAATGCAATGGGTGGCACATGGAGTCCAAAATATAGTAGGGTGCCTCTCCATCAATAATCTACCAATAGCAACATAATTTGCTGCATTATCTGTCACCACTTGCACTACATTCTCTTCCCCCACATCAGCTATCACCTCCTCTATAACCTCACATAGGTATGTGGCATTTTTGAATTGGGCAAAAGCATCAATGGACTTCATGAAGATGGCGTCACTTGAAAAAATAAGCAAAACCAATTATTCAATACATTAAAAAACATAAATCAACCATATTAAATTATTAATCACTAAATCAAATTCAAATTCCAATGCATTGAGGGAAGTACAATTACCTCCAGAGGAAACTAGGAAATTAAGCAACGTCCTATTTCTCCTATCAGTCCAACCATCAGTCACGATGGTGCAACCAATCATCCTCCACTACTTGCACTGCTCCTCTAATTGTGCTTTCACATCTGCCACCTTTTGAGTCAAAAGTGGGCCCTTTAATTCATCTTCACTAGGGGCTTTGAACCCCGCCCCACATATGGTAATGACATCAACCATGTTTTGCCAGAAAGGTGACCTATAACATGTCATAAATAAATTAATAAGCTACATAAGTATTGTAAAATGAAAAAGTTTTAAGTTTTTAACTTTAAATTTGAATTTGATAATGAGATACATCTAGATTCTAAAATTTAAATATAAATTTTAAAACAATTAAACAAAAAAGAATTACCTAGCTACATGGAACGGAATGGTGCAGTAGTACCAAAAATCTGCAATTGTCTTTTTTGATGCATCATGTGCGTCCTTGTTCCAACCCATGCTCTCAAGCGACAGTTGGGAACCAGGAGTAGCGCATGGTAAAAAATATGAGTCCACCCTAGATTTACGAACTCTAGGGCCAATGCTAATACTGCCACCACCACTAGCAGTAGCAGCACCACCAGTACTAAGAGTACGCATAGGCATAGCTGATGCAGAAACAAAAGAACTAGCACAAGCACTAGCACTAGGATGGTATGGAGGCATGGAAGAAGCATCTCCAACAATACCAAGTCCTTGTCCAACTCCAACACTCACCAACTCCTTCTTTTGTTTCTTTTTCATTTCTTTTTGCATTTCAAAAGTTTCTAATTGCACCTGCACTTCACGAACAACCTCAAGAGGTGCTTTAGGGAAACCCACTGCATCATGGGTGGGTATGCGTGCAAGATGGTAGTTTAATCTATTTATGCCTCCATGATATATTGTTTTGTAGTAGAAACATTTGGCGTCTCCTCTTTTCATTCTGGGAAAGATTTCAGCATGTTTCCAAGTAGGGTCTTTTCTGACTGGGGTTTGAGACATTGTGAAAATAATAATATGGTTTGATTTGCAAATGAATGTGGCTGCAAAAGTAGGGTTTCTAAAATTATTTAAGTTTCAAGTAGGGTCTGTAAAAAAAAATGCAAACTCAAAAAAACAATGATTTTACAAATTACAATGAATTATTTGTTAAAAAAAACAAAAAAATCAATTAAAATTGAACTTACCTCTTAGATTTGGCTTGGAATGCAATGCAAACTCCTCCCAATCACTGGTAATGAGCTCTCAATGCACCTCCTTGCTGGTATGAAGCTCCCCAAATGATATATGACCCTGGATTTGTCTTCAACAGCTTGCTAGTTGCCCTCTCTTCTCCTCCTATTTTTCCAAATGAATGAAATGAGGTTGCTTTTAGGGTGAAATAGAAAATATAAGTCAAAAAAATAAAAATAAAAAACTTTGTGTTTATGTTTTTTTTTGGCCTTTTTGGCCTTGGTTGCGCCAGCTGCGTCTAGGGGTCGGGACTCGCCTAGACACTGCACATCCAGCCTAGACACGTCTAGACACGACCACGTCTGTGTCAGCGCTCCTAGGATGCGACCAGGGCTATGCGGAGTGCGACTCACCGTGTCTAGGCGCATCTTGGTGAGTCTCGTGACTATGAGTAATACCCTAGTATTAAGAAATACTTGTATTCATGTGTAATTTATAATGCCACTTTGATGGCTTGGACTTGAATCTACAAAAGAATATTTGAAATGATGATTGAATTAGTATACAAAGAGAAATATTGATTAATAAAAACATTTGATGAAAGAGTTAAAAATTCTCTCTTTACAAATTGAAAAAAGGAATTATTCTTGAAAAGGATGCCAAATTTGGGTGAATTGAAAGGAAATTTTGGCCAATTCCCCAAGAGCACATTATGCCAAGAAAAATTAAACCTAAAAGAGTTTTAAAAAATCATGTATCTAAACCTAGCTAGCCTAAGCTCTTGGACAAAACCATATTAAATGTTGTAGGGCCTCCAAATATCCAATGAATGGGAATCTAGGTGTTCAAACCCCTATGTACATTAGTTAAATCATAAAATACAATCCTTGATAAATAAGACATCAAGGAAAGTGATCCAACTTAGGCTTAAGAATGGCTTACCAAGCTATCTAACACTTTTGACCCTAATTTTTTAGAGTGGACTAAAGTGACCATCTCTCATTCAATTTTTGAGGGTCTTGGGGTTGTTGAAATTTTTTATATGTTACCCCCTTACTATTTTGTGTTTATATTTTTTACCATTTTGTTTTAGGCTATTCATTTATTTTTTTCCAAATTTTCTTGACATGTTTGTTGTTTGATGGGGAAATCTCTTTATGTGTTAGAGGTTTGGGTAGGCTCTTGAACATTCCCATACCCTTGACGAGATCCTTAAGTACCTTTGTTTTTCTAATAAAGAGAACACATGGTTTGTGTTGACTCCCTGTGGTGGTTTTGAAACCACGCATGAGGCTTGGCATGGTTCATGGTACAATTAAAAGCACTATCATTTAATAAACAAGAGTAGTGGTAAATTCTTTGGCTTCTACATAGTGCATCAAGGGTTTTAAGTGGTTTCTAAACTCGCACCTAAGATGACATTGGTTCAAAATCCCTACAAAATGTTGATAGTCTCCAAGGCAAATAAAGTGGGCCATATAGCTTTCAAACATGTTATAAATTTCTACGAAGGTAGAATGGACCTCATAAGTTTAAAATAGAAACATTGTAATATTTTTCCAAAAGTAAGGCATTGTTTTAAAATATAAAGAACACATTGGCTCTATTTTACTCCTACCAAATGTCATAAATGCCAATACGCTATGCTAGCAACTAGGGGTACTTGAAATCTATCCTCAATGTTTGTTCAATCTATTTTTGTGTGTGGTTTAAATTCTACCATTGTTGTTGGCAAGCTACAATGTTGCAAATTAGGGAAACACTTTGCCTACAAGAAATTTTTGTCATTTTCTAAAGGAGTTTAGATTTTTTGGATGGTGTCTTAAGACACTTATAGGTGCAGGGACTTTCTAGGGCTCCAAATATGTAATATCTGGTTGTAGCAAGGGAGTGAAGTTATAAGGCATCAAAAGAATATAAAATTATGTTGGGTATCATGCACTAAGTGTCTCTAGGGTTATATGTATAGCTCTAGGGGAATCTCAATTCTTGTTAAGGATTTATCTTGTCATAATTATTGGCATGAATGTATTAAATATTTGATAATGGGACAATATTTTAAAATATTAAAAATATTGTAATAATTATTTTTCTCTACATATGGATTTATGCAGTTCAATTATGGATTATTAAGCATGCTTGATTTTGTGTAATACCTATATGGTGATGGATTTTATACCCAGATCAATTCTTTTGTGTCTCTATCTTTTGTTCCTTTATGTTAACTGTGACTCAGTGGTCCAATGGATAGGTAGTAATCTAAGAACTATTGAATCTTCTTCATCCTCTAAAATAATTAAAATTGTTGACCAAATAATTATATTATGCAATCCTCAATGCCACATATCTAGAGAATTATGTTTAGTGTATTCACACCTTACCTTTATGTAAGAAAATATAAATGAAAATATTTGTAATGGATTATAATATTGTTGTCACCTATAGATGCATGTGTAAGATGTATTGTCATGTATAAAGAGGTTTATTTTAGTTGTACATAATTGACTTAGTGACAATATTTAGGGTTAAGTAGTGTAATTCGAGTATAGATTTTGTATGGTATTTTTGGTTATTTATTTTGTTGACAAAAAATCTCAATTTTTTTAATAAAAATAACAAAATACAGAAATTATCAAGAAGTATTTCTGGTTTGGCTTCCAATACAAAATTGTTCCAATCAACCAACAAAATTGGGGATACATATCAGTTGTTTAGTTTAACAAAACATAGTTTTTTTTTCTACTTTTTACCCAATAATACCATTAAGATGCTTTGTTTACATCATTTATTCCTTTCTTTTATTTCTACAAATTTACTTTACTTTACACAACCTAACAAAAACTATTTTTGCTTATTGGTGGTATATTGTTCAGATAACTCATTATTGTCCCTTCCTAATTTACACCAATCATCAAATTCTAGACTTTACCATCATCTTTGTTTAACTAAATTCAAAAAATAAGATTTACACAACACTAAATTTGTTTTAAAATATCAAATCTGTTTTCAAAGAAAATCACAAAAACCCTAATAAAAACCAAAACATCTGACCAAAAAAACACTTATTTCAATATTTCCATCTATCTTTTCATTGAATTCAGCAAAACCTGATTAATTTCTTGGCCTAAACAGAATTAAAAAATTCATGTTCTTCTTTAATGGCATCAAATTCAGATATCGCCATCATTTCAAGTACCTACATTATAAAGGACTTTCTTCAAATAAAGAACTCATTTAAATTTTCCAACTATTATTACTAATTTATTTTTTTATAATTACTAATTTGAAAAACAGCCCAAAGCCCAAAATCAAATCCCTAATCCTCTATTAAACCCTATTTCTTACTCTACGCCATAAATGTTCAAATTAAAAATAGACAAAAACACCAATTAAAATGCATATAATTCAAAAACACCGATTCAAATGCATATAATTCAAAAATATCTAATAAACCTGAAAAAATGAAATTCACCTATAATTCAGCTTAATCTTTCAATACGTGAAGATGATCTTTAGACAAAAATTTCCACTTCAACCTTTCACAAATTCCAAAACCCTCACTTTTTCTTGGGTTTCAAAATTCTCTACAATTACAAAAATCAAATGAAGCTCCAATCAATGGGTGTAGTGAAAATCAAATCTCCAATCCTATATTAAACCCTATTTCTTACTCTACACCATATATGTTCAAATTAAAAACAAACAAAAACACCCATTAAAATGCATATAATTCAAAAACACAATGCATATAATTGAAAAAAATCTAATAAACCCAAAAAATGAAATTCACCTCTGATTCAACTTAGTCTTTCAATATGTGAAGATGATCTTCACACAAAACTTTCCACTTCAACCTTTCACAAATTCCACCCTCACTTTTTCTTGGGTTTCAAAATTCTCTTCAATTACAAAAACCAAATGAAGCTTCAATCAAAGGGCGCAGTGAAAATCAATATGTTCAACAAGAAAATTCACTTGCAGTCGTCTATGAAATCAAGGCAAAAATTTGTTTAAACCGAGCACAAACCTTTCTTCAACTTATGTTTCCTTGGAAAATGCTATTTATATTTATATTTAGCATATATGGAGGCGGGAGATTTTTATGTCAGGATATGCAATTATATATGTATTTATGTTAGGATATGCAATTATATATGTATTTAGTAGGATATGCAATTATATATGTATTTATGTCAGGATATGCAATTATATGTGTATTTATGTGGAAGGTGTTTTTCATATGAAAAGATACAAACTCAACAATCAAAAATTGAGAGAAGGATGTAAGATTATGCAATTATTCAACAAGTTACATTTTCTTTTTTTTTTAAAGAAAAGAAGATAAGATTGAAATGAAAATGAAAATTATATTTTATTAGGTGTAACTCTATAATCTCTCAAAGAAAAACAAAAATCTACTTTCTATTTATTTTTATTTATTTTTTCAACTATTTAAAAGTGGGCAATATCACAAAATTATATTTTCATTGTTTAATTACAATATTTTTTCTTTTTTTTACATCTAATAAATCGGGAAAGAAAAATAAAAAATCTACTTTATATTTTCATATGCAATGATATTTTATTGATTTTTTTCAATTATTTAAAAGTGGAGAATATCACAAAATTCATTTAATTACAATATTTTTGTTTTTTCATTTTAGAAATCATACATTAATTTTTTATTTATTTTAAATTTGCTAATAAAAAAGGGTTCAATTTTATATAGATTATTTTGAAGATATATACTAGTTAATATTTCAATTCTAATAAATTCAAATTTAGTTTTATATTTTATTTAATTATTTATTGACTTAAAAGTTTATTATTTATTATTAATTTTTATTTTTTTGTATTTTGATATATTTTGACTTTACATTTAGTTTATTCTATTTTAATTTTAAGTTAGATTTAAATTTTAAATTTATTTTAATTATTTATGTCTTCTTATGAAATTAAAAATAATAATTAGTAATTATTAAAATTACTTTAATTTATAATTAAGTGTCTTATTAAACTTTAGAATAATTATATTTTGAATTTGTATTTTAATTTATATAATAAAATAAATTAAAAACTTAAAATCTAAATCAAAAGTTATAGTGAGAAAAATAAACTAACTTTTGATCAATCATTCCATACCAACAATCTTGAGGATAGCATGTGTCCCTAGGGAGTTATGCTTATGGTAGCATGCCATTTGATTAAAAATATGATACTTCACCTTTAAGACCTCGTCAGTGTACTCATTGCACACTTAAGGAGGAAAATAGATAAATAGAAAAGGGAGAGAAAGATAGAAGGGAGAGGGCGATAGAGATAAGATATATAGAGGCAAAGGGAGATAAAAGATAAAGAAAGGAAGATATATATATATATATAGAGAGAGAGAGAGAGAGAGAGATCTCTTTAAATCTTTGTCTCCCTCTATTTTTATGTTCCTCATTATCTCTCAATCTATCTTTTCCTTTGCCTCCCCTTTTTCTCTCTCTATATGTGTCTTCCCTTCTCTCTCTCTCTATACATACATACATACATATATATATATATATATATGCTCTCCCTCTCTTCCCCCCTCTATATATTAATCCCTATTTCCATCTCAATCTTCACCTCTATCTCTATCTATCTCCCTTATCTCTATCTCCTCATCTCTTCCCATATATCTCTCTCTTCCCCTATATTTCCTAATATATGTATCTCTCTATCTCTCCCTCTCTCTACCCATATCTCTCCCTCTCCAACCCTCTCTCCCTATCACTCCCTCTTTCTATATCTCTCTACTTCTTTATCCTCTCTCTATTTCTCTCCTCTCTTGCTTTTTCTCTATCTATTATATATCTCTCCCTCTCTATCTCCATATCCATATATCTCTCTCGCTCATTCACACACACAATCCATGTTTCCTCTACCTATCTCTATCTTTATATATTACACTCAGTCACACACACACCTTATTTCTCCCTCCCTATCTTTATATTTATCTCTTGTCTTCTCTCTATCTATCTCCCTCCATCTATTACTTGTCTCTATCATCTCTTCCTCTTGCCCCTCTATTACTATTTGAATGTAATACAACCATTAATGTAATAAGATAGAGATGATATTTCATTGGTTATTTGTTGTTCATTATAATAAGTATATTAGGAGCTATTTATATCATTTGTTGTTCAAAATGTAATGATATTGTTGACACATAAATAATAGTTTTAAATCTTAGTTATCTAAGATAAACTTGAATGTTAGGGTCGATAGTGTTGTTAATCAAATATTAGGTGTTTTGGAAGGTTAAGAATCATATTTTTATTATTGTTTTGGGAAAATAAATTACACCTTATGAACCATATGAACAAGGATTTTGTAAAAATTGAGACATGCAAAGAGGAAAAAGAGTTTAATCAATCTCTTGACTTCAACAAGAATTGTCAAATATTATAATGTGACAATTTCTCTACCTTCCACTTCTTTATGAACACTTCACATAGTGTTTCAAAATTCCTTTCAATCAATCATTTTATTAATGTTTCACATGCATATTCAATAATCAAACTTTACAAATAGATGTACCAACTATTGTAACTATGGAAAAGCACACAAAGCCACATAACTCATAGATCATAGAAACCATATTTAGCTCATTGTGGAATTTTCTAAATTAAAAATAAATAATAAATAAAATTGCCTTCCTAAGAATCAAATTTGGACTTAAAGGATTATGATTCAATCCATCACACACAAATTCATGGCTACTTTACCAAATGAACATTTCATGAATTCTCTTTATACAAACCCTCAACTCTACCAAAATGAATACCGTGAGAAGAGAAAATGAAGGGCTCTTTCCCTAATCAAAAGTTTCATGTAACTAAGCCACTATTAATGTTGGTGTGAATAAATGTCTTGTACCTACCTAATTCACTCACTAGGGAATTAAGGGACATATTCACATGTTAAGTTTACTTAGTATAAAATATTCTTTCTAGAAGTCTTAGTTGGATTTTCTAGAACTTATCTTATTTAGCTAGTATTGCTTGATTCCTAGGTAGTTATTTTGTTAGTTTTCTCATGTTGTAGGATTAAGACACTTGTCATGATCTTGTCTAATCCTATCTCTCAACCTTGCCATTATAAGCAAGGCATCTCATGTATATTCAAGTATATTCAACCATCTTGTATTGTTGAAGCAAACTTTCTTGCCATTCTCTCTCTTGTGGAAGTTGTTTTGGTCTAGCAATTGTTCTTGGGGGTGTTGGGGAGTCACCATTTACTCCCACATGTTATCAAAGCTCCAGGTGTTGCAAATACCTTCCCATATCTGAGGTATTCACATTGGCTTGAATATTTGGCTGGGTGCATTTTGGGGTTTCAAGGACCTCATGGTTGAATCCAGGGCATCAAAGAAAGTCAGGTTTGCCTTTCATTTTTGTAAGATTTGGATATGGAGATAGCCACCCAAGATCTAAAGGCCTATGGAAAGCACAAAATACTTATAAGATCAATATGACAAGAATAAATTGTATTCCTATCAATGAATGAAAAATGAATCAATGTAGTTGTTTGTACATTGTAGTAGAGACCCCTTGGTTATATAGCCAAGGTTAGACACCATATGTCATAGGATTATCACAAGTGTCTTAATCATATTACATGAGACAACTAATCACAATTACCTAGGTCACATGTAGTAGTTGTCAAAGACAAGATAACAACTAATGACAACTAACACCTTCTAGAAAGAAACTTAGGACCTAAGTAAACTTAACATGTGAATATTTCCCCTAATTACCTAGTAAGTGGAATAACTAGGTACAAGACATTTATTCACACCAACACCCCCCCTTAAGTGCAACTTAGGGGAAATATTATTATGAAAATGACTCAAAGATGGGTCCTGACTACCCAACTATGAGGCCATGTTAGGTACCCACGTACAAATGCAAATGAAATCTCTCACAACTAGAGAAAAGGAGAAAACCTAGTGGGACAAAAATCCTTGCCAAAAGAGAGAAACAACTCTCAAAAAGATGAGTTGGAAAAAACCTCAAGTGAGGAAAAATTCCCCCTCAGAAGAGATAATGAAGAAAGTCCATGCAACTCCCCCCCAATGGTGACTCACTACTCAAATATCACAATGTCAAGAGTCCCTAGTCTTAACTGAAGGAGATAAAGTAGAACAATGTGAAGACTGGCATAGAGTAGACCAAGGATGATGATGATTCCTCCAAATAATACTTCAAAAGAATGCCAAACTGTGACAAGCACTGATAAAAATTGAATCAGGTACCACTGCAAAAGATGCCATCATAAACAGTGACTGAGTTGAAACTGTCAACTCAAGAGTAACTACAGAATCTGTCGATGAAGAACTATAGAGGAATCCACACTGCAACAAGAATAAGGTCAGAACCAAGGAGAAAATTGTATGAGTATCAACTAGACACTCTCTTGATAGATTGGTATAACCCTATCTTAACTAGAGACAGGTACCAAGTCTCCGGATGGTGCAGAAGCACCTTGTTAACTAAATGCCTTCAAAAGGAAAAATTGAAAAATTGAGTTTCTAAATATAAAAGCATGCAAATCTTTGTAAAAGGTCATGAAGTGGTCATAAATAATGTATTGGAGATCACAAATAGGTCACTAGGTGGAAAAAGAAAAATTACAAAATTTACAAAAGTTGCCAAATATGTAAAAAATGCAAAAAGAGAAAAAAGCAAGAATATGAAAAGACAAAGTGGGAAAATTGAAGGGATTGGTAAAATAAGTTGATGGGGAAATTACAAAACTGATTGGAAACATCTTTAAAAGGCTTGAGAGGGCGAGAAAATGATGATCCATTGTATTCTTGAAGAGTATCTAATAATAAAAGTACCTTGTTCTTGAAATTCTATGTTTTCTTTTTGTTGCTTACTAATTTAGTAGGCTTGTACAGAAGTTTTGGACTCTAAAAATTATTGTTCCAAGTAGGGAAGAGAGTATGATTTCATTTAAATCCAATTAAAAGAGAATCCATTGAGTATATCATTTGTTTGAGTGCATTTATTGAAGTTCGGTCAAAAACCCTTAATATTGGGTTTTGAGAGTCTTATAAGCAAAGGATGACTACTCCACCGAATTAGCTAGTATATATCAGTGGAGTAGGTTAAAATTAGGATTTTTTGAATTTTTTTTGTGATGGCAGGTCAGGGGAAGGCAAGAATGTAGGGTTATAGTTGTTGCTCACTCATATTTTCTAAGTTTTCTACATGAAAATGATACCTCCAAGTAGTGATAGGAAGAAATGATGATGAAAATGAGTGGAAGATAGTGTATTTGGATTGTGTAGACCTAATATAGCATGAAGGAAGCATTTAAAAAGAAGTTTGAGGTTTGTAAAGGTTATTTGCAATAAACCCTCATTTGTAGGGCTTGTTTTATGCATAAAGTAAGGATTTGAATGATCACCATTTTAGTGAGCTCTTTTCTCCCTAAAAGTGTTTGATTCTTGAGTTTTGTGACCTATTAAAAGACTATTTAAATTCTTTGGATGCTTTGGTGGTGAATTAAGGGCATTCTCTTTGTATTTGTGGCCTAATTAGAAGCCTAAATGCACTGAACAATGAATTATTTTGGTAATTTTTATAAAGAAAAGATATCTAATGTTGAGATATGTTTAAATTGACGAAAATGGGTTTCCAAAACAGTATTTTTTTCATGGAGTTTCAATATGTATTGGTTGGAATTCCCGATTTAGCTATGTTACAATGCTACTAGAAATGTGGTCTTTGAAGGCTAGGAATATAGATTTTGTTGGAACAGTGAAAAGAATGGTTGAAAAATGTTTAGAAATTTTCTAAATGAGGTTGTCAAAGGTGTCTAAATTTTTGGGGAAAGGTTTAGAAAGGAAACTTGTAAATTTGATGTTTTGAGCAAAATGATTCCAAGTTGCAAAGAGGGAGTCTTGATTGCAGAGATATGAAATATGTTGGTTTGGTGTTCTATGAATGTGTAAAGGTTTTTTTTCAATCAAGATATGATGATTGCAATGCCTTGAATGTCTGATAAAAGGAAAGAAGCATAAATGGTTGGTTATTATCTTTTGCTCTTGTGGAACTAGTTGATAAAAAGTGAAATTTGGTGAATAATGAAAGTGATGAATGGTTTAGAGTTTCTTATCAAGTTATTGTTTTGGTAGTCATTTTGATGTTGGTTAAGTTGTATTTGTATCTGATAAGAGTGTGGATTACTGATTTTGTGAAACTAATGATTGGTAGCCTTAAGACTAGAAAGTAAATTTGATGAATTTGTGTTGAAAAGTTAAGTGAAATGATGGTGTTTTGAATTTGATTTTCTCAATTTGAGTTTGGGTCAGAAGTACCCTTGAAGTTGTTAGTGTTTGGTAGATTCTCTTGCATCACTGGATGTAGAATCGAACTTCTGAAGATAAGTAGATTGCTTGCAAAATACGAGTGTCTATATGGTATATAGTCCATCACACTGAAATGCATGGGTAACCAATTGTTGCATTCATTGAGTATATATGAACTAACATTGGATACATAGATCAATCCAAAGAACCATACAGTATGATAGATTACACTGAAATACGAAGATTGTGGCACTTTATTTTAGTGCAATTACAACATTAGAAGAGGAGAACTACAACAATCATGATGCAAATTTGAAAAACTGAAGAAGCAAACCAAAAGTTCCCCAAAGTAGATAGCTGGGAGAAAAAAGGTCCTCCAGTTGGAAGTCCGTAGGAGAAAGTGGCTCCTGTTGGCTGCTAGTTGGAAGAGCAAACAGTGCAGGACGAGGCTCAATCAGGAGGTTGATCTTTGAAGGGTTTGAAAAAGTTGGAAGAGTAAGTAGCTGATCCAAGAGTTCAATGAATTTTTAGAGCACTTTGGGCCTAGATCAGCATCACCATTGTGCTTAGAAGGTAGTGCAAATGAATTTTGACTGTAAATTTGTCCATTTTCAGTAAAGTTGTTTCTAAGGCAAAAAACATTTGCCTGGTCAGGTTGTATAGCCCCCCAAGTTGACATTTATTATTTTCGCAAAAAGAAAATTAAAAAATCCTATAGTAGGGGAGAGGGGCCCAAAGTAGGGTGGGATCCTATACTAGGGATAGAAGTAGTCCCACGTGGGTCCCACACTAGATCGCCATAATATGCAATTGTAAAACAATTTTCACCCACAAAGTCAACAAGGGTACTCGAATCACCATACCACCAAAATTGTATTATAATCAGTTTATATTTGTCCCAAACACAAATAATTATTCACAGTCTTACATTTCATAGAATATTCAAAGCACATTTGAAACCACAAACATACAAGCCATATTACTTGTTATTGGCACGTAGCTTTAAAACATGCACCCAAAATATAAAATTAGTATAACCCACACTCCTCACGACTTGAATTACATCATTGCTAATATTTTAATACATCCACATTGATGAGAACAACTAGGATACAAGGCTGTCCCATCACCAAATCCAATAGAACCTACCCCTATCCATTGTGCTAACAATACAACACTGAAAGTAAATTCAATCATTCATATGTGTCCCATCGGTCAAATCCATGCGCATGACAACTAGTGCATTCTCCTATTTTTCCACCTACAACCACCAAAAAATGGTGTTAAGGCCACCAAATTGCCTAAGCAACAAACAAACAATGCACACCATAAATACATACAAACTATACAATTGAAGGCACCAAAACATATTTTCAAATTTGAAAAAGGAGGACAAAAATTAAAGACTCCATACCAAACAAAATTGAACATATAAAGAGATTTTCAAATTCAAAAATGCATTTCCATTTACCCCATCTCGCTTTCATATTCAGTGCTACATTTTTCTAGAGGCAGGTGAACAAAGAGGAGAAGCAACAACAAAAATAACACACTATCAAGATACATGTACTCTACACAAACTTACTGTTTATGCCTACGAATGCCAATCTGTTCAATAATATGCAAATTTTTTTCACAATACTGTAAATACCTTGGGTTTTTCATTTAAATTCTTTATGTTAGAACGACAATATGTTGTATGTGATGTAAATGTTTTTCACAAAAACCTGTAACTCAATATCTCGGGTTTCAACTTACACTGTTTATGAATGTCAAGTCAATTCTGTTCAATTTTGGGTTTTTTTTATGCTCTCTATGCCTAACAATATAGATCAGTTCTATGCACTATAAATGTTTGTGAAACACAAACCTGTAACTCAATATTTGGGATTTGAACAAGTTTACACTATTTATGTATCTCAAGTCATTTGAGTTCATTTGTTAGGGTTTTCTTATGCTCTATATGTCTACCAATATAGATCAGTTCTATGCACCATAACTGTTTGTCACCCACAAGTCTATAACTCGATATCTGGGGTTTCAAATTACACTATTTATGAATTTCAAGTCATTTCAGTTCAATTCTTGGATATTTGTTATGCTCTATATGCTTGGGTATATAAATCAGTTCTATGCAATGTATTTTTTTCTCACCCACTATCCTGTGACTCAATATTTGGAGTTTCAACTTACATTGTTTATGGATGTCAATGCATTTTAGTTCTTTACAATGTGATTGTTAAACCCTATGTGCTCTAAGTTCACAAGACTAATTCATTTATGTTCATTACAATGTGGTTGTTTCACCCTATTCTTTCTAACTCTTTATGTGGGGTTTGAACTTATACTGTTTATGGATGTCAATGCATTTATGTTCCTTACAATGTGACTGTTACACCCTATCTACTCTAAGTGCACAAGAATAGGTCATTTTTGTTCATGATAATGTGATTGTGACATCCTATTCTTTCTAACTCATTATTTGGGGTTTTGACTTATACTGTTTATGAATGTCAATGCATATCCACTTAAATTCAATGTCACTATTTCACCCAATATGCTTTAAGCACATAACATTGATTGCTTTCAGTTCAATTTCAACGTTTTCACATATATTCTATATTCCTGGGAATTCCAATATGTTTTATGCTATGTAAATGTTTCTCACAAAAACTTGTAACTCAATATCACGGGGTTTCATACTTAGTAACTATTGATGAATGACATTAAATTTTAGTTCTCTACATTGTTGATTCTAATCCGTTGAAGGCCATATGATCAACTCCTTTCATTTCAATCCAAAAGGTTCTAAACTTGTGCAATTCAAACACAGTAGTATGATCACTTAAAATTCAACTATTACCAAATTTATCATTATAAACTATCAACTAACACAATAAAGAAAAATAAAATGTTCATGCATCACTATGTCTTTAAGGGTGTTCATTGATGGTTCTTATCATTGTTTGAAACATGTTTCCTAATGTGTGTAGGTGCAATATAAAGTTGATATGAGGTTCATTTCAATGAAGAAGAGAGCCATGACAAGTTGGATTGCATGTAAAAGAGGGGTTGCATTCCCCCCTAAAGAAGAACTAAATGTAGAAGTGGAGACAATTGTGGTAGTTTGTGCTCCATCAGGCAGGCATATAACATCATCACAACATTGGGAATTGACAATGAATGAAATAGTAAATAAAAAATCTAATGACATGGTGGACAACCAATGCGAGGAACTTAATGATGACCTAAGTATTCCCTCATCCCCTAGCCCACTATCTTGGTTGATAGATGGATCTATGAATATGGGTAATAGAAATTTAAGTCTTCCATCAGCCCCTTCCCAACCATCTTGGTTGGTAGAGGGAGCTATTGATGTGGATAATGATGGTTTAATTCTTCCCTCGACCCCTACCTAACCATCTTGGTTGGTGGATGGAGCTAATAAATTGGGTATTGTCTTGCAGTGGGAAGACCAAGGAACTTATTCATTTCCATCTCCACCTGCCACATTTCCCATAGCACAAATGCTAGATTACTATGCAAATTTGAGCAAGGAAAGAGAGTATAAGAGGGAGGAAGATAGAGCTAAAAAGAAATAAGATAGGAAGGAAAGAGAGTAGAAGGAGCAAGAGATAGTTCAACAGATGCGAGATAGGAAGGAATGGGAGCAAAAGAGGGAGCAAGATAGAGTTCAAAAGAAACAAGATAGGAAGGAAAGGTAGTAGAAGATGGAGTAATAGAGGGTTCAAAAGAAACAAGATAGGAAGGAAATAGAGATAAAGTAGGCCCATAGGTCATTGTAGTAAGAAACACATATAAGCAGTCCTACAAACTTGTTAGCAGACAACCGTGCCTTGTTTCAAGAAATATTGAACATATACATCCCTCTATTTGTTGTTGCCGATGTCAATTCGATTCTCAACCCAAATGTAGGTTGCACTCCACTTTCTGTTGGAAATAGTTGTTCAGCACCATTGCATGTAAGTTGCACTCAATTTACAAATGAAAATGCAAATCATGTAACCACAACTCAAAACGAAGAAGCAGGAGACAAGAACACATCTCCATATGTTTATCTTGGTAGGCTTGATTGAGATTGGGAGGGACCATCCCTACAACTCTATGAATTATTGGCTACTTTTTTTATGTATATTCCAGACTGCAAGATATAGTTCAATTGTTGGGTATGTGCAGGATCATCATGGAAAAAAAAGCCCTAAAGTGGCGAAAAATTTAGAAAAATCAGAGTTAGGCAACTTGAAGTAAAAATTTGAATAAGTTATCTATATTATTTCAAAAATATGTAAGAATAGAATCTATAGCAAATTGAATGTAGTTTCTAAACTACTAGGTTTATTTTTAAAAAAATCTATTTGGTGAAAATTTGAAATTTCAATGCAGTAGCACTTCAATTTCAGGGAAAAAATAAGAAGTAGGTGTCTATTTGACCACCCTAACCACAATAAAATGATAATTTTTTCTTATAATATTTTAGATATAAGTAGAGGACTCATGTCCTGACGTGATGCATATTTTTTTGTAATTTTTTTCCAAGTAAATAATTAATTATGAATTTTTATTACTTTTAAAAAATATAAAAAACTCGTATGTTTGACCACCTTAACTTGGTCAAAACTTCATGAAATTCATTTTTTTTAATCCTATAGTATGCAAAGCATATAATGTGACACATTTTGCAGATTCAAAAAATGTGATACCATTTGAAAGCTATAGATGTTTTTCAGTCAACCTATCAATCAAGACTTTAGTCGTAATTTAAATAGAAAATGAATAATAATTATTCATTAAATTTAAATTAAAGCATAATTTATATTGGTGGAAAGTTGAGAATTTCCTTTAAAAACCCTTTTTGTTTTATCAATCTTGGGTAAAAAAAATGTCATTAGCCACATACCCATCATATCGCTACTTTTTGGCCCATCATGATCCTGCACATACCCTATTATCTATTTACTTTTGTTGTTGGGGATTGTAATATCCTGATATTAACCACATAAATTTTCCCACCATGTCACCCTGCCACTTGTGCATCTAGCAATTTTGTTTTTTTGTTTTTAATTTCGAGCACCCCACCACCTGTCACGCATTGATTCGTCCAACCTGTTGAAAATGGGCCCATTTTTCCATCCGCCTGAAAGTGCAGCCCATCCACCTCCTTAATCAATGAACAAATATATGTGCATTGAGTGTTGGTTATACGAATTTTATATTTTGGCTGCATTTTTTAATGCTACAGGCCATTAACAAGCAATGTGGCTTGTATGTTTTTGGTATTAGATGTGCTTTGAATATTCTGTGACATGTAAGACTATGAATAACTATTTGTGTATGGGACAAATATAAACCAATTATAATAAAATTTTATTGGTATAGTTCAATTCAAGTACACTTGTTGGATTGTATGTTTGTGGTATCACATGGGCTTTCCATTGTGATGTAATCTTCTTTGTTATCTCCTATTATTCAGTTATTCATTGTACAATAATGCACTCTTCAATTTGGTTTTTATATTTGATTGTTACTACAAAATATGGAAAGGGTTTGAATGGTTCTCTTTTGGAGGGTTTTTTGCCATGCACTACTATTTGTGTGTTCTTCATTACACAATCATTCATTGTGCACATCTAAATTTCACAATTGATTAGTTCAGATACATATATGTGTATGTACATAGATTAGTGCATGTACATACATAGTGCATATCCATATGTATGTACATGCACTAATCTATGTACATACATATGTATGTTCATATATATGTATGTGTATAATAACTTTGAACAATCATATATGTTTAATTTCGAAGGTATTATGCCATGCATTTGTATTATTTTTTTCTTCAATGCACAATCATTCATTGTGCAGATCTGTATTTCATAAAAAATTAGTGCACATATGTATATCTATATGTACATATGTACATGTACATACATATGTATCAACAAATATATTTGCATATGTATGTGGACACATATGTACATGTTGCATATATATGTATGTGCATAGTTTTGTACATATATGCATATGCATATATGTACAATTATGCATAAACATAAAAGTACATATATGCATATACATATTAAAAGCATATGTGGCAGGGTCACGTGGCGGGCAATTGAATGAAGATAGATTTTGGCTAACCATGAGAGGAAAGAAAAATAAGAAATTAAACCCATTAAAGTCATAGTGATGCTAGAACATAAGCATATTTTTCCTTGAAAAAGTGAGTGTGTTTAAGAACACAAAATTTGGAAGTGTTCATAAACACCCTACATGCCATACACTTCATCAAGCACATTGTGGATGCACCAAAGAGAACCTTCAAACTATGGAAAACCACAAAATCTGATCAAAATCATCAAGACAAATAACATAACCTTCAACTTAGGTAAGACAACACACCCATTACAAATCAAATAAATAATATGAAAAAAAAGAATAACTAATAGGAGACAGTGGTAGAGCCTTAGTGAGGTTAAAAACCTCACCTCTATGGTAGGGATTTTCTTGATGATGTGTCTTGTTGCACTCGCCTATATCCTGCTTGCTGCAAGAACAAATGAAAGGAGTGATCAATCAAAGACATGTAGCAGTGCTTAGCTTAATACACAAAGAATAGTTAAAAAAGTTTATACCTTTCAATTGCAACTCACCATCAACAAAGCTTAGAAGGAACAATGGGTTGAGCCAAACATGTATTGAATTTGTAGACCAATCAAGCTAAGTGAACAAGACACAAAATGGAAAAGTGTCAGCCGAATATACCATAATCTCTATGATATATAGACATATATATATATATATACACACACACATATATATATACACACACACATATATATATACAAACATATATACATACATATATACATACATATATATATATATATATATATATATATATATATATATATATATATATATATATATATATATATATATATATATATGTATATATACATACATACATACATACATTGTATTATAATACAAGAGTTTAAAGAAGAAAATGAAGAGAAATTTAAGATTGGATTAAACAAAAACATCCTTTATAAGAGAAAGGCATTGCTAGGCATTAAGAATTGAACATTTACATTGCATACAATATATTACAATTCCCTGGCATAATGAATAGAAATGGAAAATCCAATTTAAATAGTTTGACCTAGAATCCACATATCTCCATTTGTAAAATAGTAAAAACAAATTGCATACTTAAAGTTTGTGCAAAATAGGAACACCATGGACCAATCGGTGCGTGACAGGTGCCGACGTGAATTTAAAAAAAAACTAAATTGACAGATGCACAAGTGGTAGGGCCACATGGTGGGAAATTATGTTCAAGGTTTTTGGTCCTCCAAGCACTCCATGTGGACCTCCAAACATAGGGTGTATAGGATCGCCTTAATATAGAATGGTAAAACAGTTTTCATCCATAAAGTCAACAAGAGTAGTCGAATCACCGTAACATCAAAATTGTATTATAATAGATTTATATTTATCCCAAATACAAATAATTATTCGCAGTCTTACATGTCATAGAATATTCAAAGCACAATTGATACCACAAACATACAAACCATATTGTTTGTTAACGACTTGTAGCATTAAAACATACATACATACATACATATATATGTATACATAGATACACATATTGCTTCTTAATGGCCCATAGCAATAAAACATCATGTCAAAATATAAAATTAGTATAACCCACACTCTTAAATATCACCACTTGCATTACATCACTGCCAATATTTTCATAGATACAATGCCACAAGAACAACTAAGAGCCAAGACTATCCCACCACCAAATCCAATTGAACCTACCCCCTATCCCACTTTGCATAGCATACAACAGATTGGCATTCAAAGGCATACAAAATTAATAGTAATAGAATACCTATAACTTTATAGTGTCATGTTGTTGCTGCTTATGCTCTTGCCTCCACTGCCTCCATGTGGATATGAATATTGAAGTGAGACATGGTAAATGGAAATTGGAACAGATTGAGAAATGTATTTTTGAATTTGTAAATATCTTTATATGTTCAATGTTGGTTTGGTATGGAGTCTTTAATTTGTGTCCTCTTGTTTAAAATTTGGAAAATTGTTTCAATGCCTTCAATTGCAGAGATTGTATGTTTTTATGGTGTGCAATCCTTGTTTGCTTCTCGGGAAATTATGGTGGCCTTAACACATTATTTTTTGGTGGTTGCATGTGGCAAAAGAGGATAAGGCAACTATAGTTGTGTGATGTAATTTGACTAATGGGACACATGTGAACGGTTGATTTTCCATGAATGTTGTGTTACTGGGAAAGTGGGACATATACATATGTGTGTACATATATATAAACATATACGTACACATATGTATATAGATATATGCATACATATATATATCCACATATATGTATACATATACATATACATATATATACATATATATATATATATATATGAACTATATATGTGAACTCATATGTGTACATATGTGTACATATATGTTCATATCTATATATGCACATATATATATGTATGAACATATATGTGTACATGTATATATACATATATATATATATATATATGTATATGTATATATGTATATATACATGTACACATATATGTTCATACATATATATATGTACATATTAATACATATACATATATATATATATATATATATAGACACATATATGTGTGTGTCTATATATGTATATGTGTGTCTATATATATATATGTATACCTATATATATACATATATATGTATATATATAGGTCCCACTAAGTGGGAACCAGTCTAACCCTTTCCATATTTCATAGTAACAGTCACATACATATACATAAACAATTACATATATATATACATGTATATGAATACATATACATACATATATGTAATTATATATATAATTACATATATATATATATATACTATTACATATATAAGAACATAATAATATAATTGTGTGGTAGAATATCTTTGAAATGAAAACAAGTTAACTCATTTTAATATTTGGCAATAACAAAAAATATTAAAGGTAAATTGTAGAGCTAAAATTTGCGCATTTTTGAACACATAAATACAAGTGCATGGCATAAAACCCTGAATTCTGAACCAGTGAAACCCTTTCCATGTTTGCTATTAACATTCAAATAAAAAAATCATTTCAAAGATAGAACTATTGTGCATGGAAGAACAAAATAATATAATTGCATGCCAAAATATCTTCGAAATGAAAACCAATGATACCATTTTTGTATTTCAGAATAACATGAGAATATTATAAGCAAATTGTAGAGTTAAAGTCTATGCAATGAGGAACAGATGAATGCAAGCGCATGGCAGAAACCCTCAAAATAATAAACACTAAAACCCTATGAATATTTCGTAGCAATAGTAAAGTATAAAAAATAATTTTTAATGTGATTTATTGTAACCATTTTCATATTTTAGAATAATAAAAAAATGTAAAAAGCAAATTGCAGATTTAATATTTGTGCAATGACGAACACATGAATACAAGTGCATGGTAGAAAACTAGTCAAACCCTTTCCATATTTCGTTGAACGAGTCTAATAGTAATGAAAAAACATTTAAACCATTATCATAGAAGGAAGTTGAAACAGTGGAATCCATTTCATTTTTCCAATAAGGAAGCAAATATGAAAAGAACAATGTAGAGTAAACATCATGCAATGAATAACATAATATTAGAAGTGCATGGACGAGTATAGAGGAAAAGAAAACCAGTGAAACCCTCCCCACATTTCCTAGTATTAATCTTTTTCAAAGACAAATTTTGGCAACGAAATTTCGTGAAAAAAATAAGTGCATGGTGAAACATTGTCGTACTGTAAGACACTGGTATAGGCTGAGTGAGGTTAGAAACCTCACCTAAAAGAGAAAGGGAGCTCTCGAGAGTGCAGAGCCGAATGAAGAAGCATGAAGAGCCGAACAAAATAGTGTGGAGAGTCAAACTAGTATGGGTGCATAACCAAATGAACACTTGAGAATAAATGCAAATAAAAGGAATGAGATTGAGTGGGATATGCGATAATTTGGAGCATTGAATGAACCTTGATCTCTGATTTATGCACCCAATAGTCTGAGTAAATGCAAAGGGACACATAAGGAAAGTTGGTTAATGGAGGTAATGAAGGAGGCGACGAGCAATTAATGCTCTAAACTATTCATTTAGGGTAGTGAGGCTGTCAAAGCCATGTGTTTATCTGATCCAATGCACGTATATTTTTTCGTTGATTAAGGAGGTGGATGGGCTCCACTTTTGGCGAAGGAAAAAATCAGCCCGTTTTCGACAAGTCGAAGGATTTGGTGCATGACAGGTGGCAAGGTGTTTGAATTTTTTTTAAAAATATTGTGGCTAATGCACAAGTGGTAGGGTAACATGGTGTTATTTTTATAATTTTTGGTCCACATGGACTGACACTGATAGGTCTAGATAATAGCTTTCTTTTGTTGGTTTTATGTAGACTTTAAGATACTTTTAAACATACTTTCTAAACAATATTCCATACCATACTATCCTTTTTATATCCATTATGCAAACCTAAACCCAAAAACACGGTGATGGAATTATGATTTAATATATTAGCATTAAATGGTTTATATGAATATGTATATGGGAATGTTGATGGAATCCTATGTTTAATTATGATAGTTATCCTTGTGTACATGTTTTGTGAAACTGACTTGTCTGTAGCTAACGGAGGGACCATGATACACAATAGTTGTAGAATGAACCCATAGCAAAAGGGACGTTAGACACCAAAATAGGGGAAACTGCAGAAATAGTTGAACATGATGATCATTGGTTGAAGTCACTTAATGAAGATAGAACACACATTATTATAATCAATTAATAAACATTGAAGAAGAGGTATTTCTTAGATGGGGCTTTGAAAAATGGGTGTATGATTGCATGCATTATGTTTTGGTAAAGTTCTATTTTTGATAGGATTCTCCTTCTTTTTCAGTTGTAGGATGAATAATTCCAAGTCTTAATTCTACACTCTAAATATCTGGGAGTGGAGTTAATGATTTCCATTAAGTTGTTGCTTTCAATAAGGATTCCCTCGATTTGTATATAATTGTTGGTTGAATCCATAGGTTAGTTAGTTGGTTTTTCACAGTTTTATGTTATCTATTACTTTCAGTTTAAAACATGAATCCTCAAAATGATTGAGTATGATTTGTGCAAGAATATTTTGCAATCTTTCATCTTATGCAATAAATGGAGATCAATTCATGGAATGCATGAAATCTATTAGTTAGATTGATTTCAGTTAAGTGGGAATAGTTACTTGAGCAGGCCACTCAAGGTATTGTTCTTCACTTCACCTTTTTAGTTATTTATTTTTGTTGATAGCTATTATTAGTTTATCATTGTTCATAAATCATATGCAAGTTAATTGGGATTTCATTTATTGCTTATTATGAATGAATGTTTAGGAACATGCATGTAATGATTATTAGTATTAGTTCATAGGATAATTTAGTTGAGTTAGTAGCCTTTATCAAGCTTTCACTTAATATAGTATCATTTCATTAGCAATAGTTCAGTCACATCCTTTATTGTAGGTACCCGTAGTAACTAGTTTTAGTTTATACTCATATTATTTTACAATTTTGTGAGTTTACAACAATTAGAATGACTTCAATAGGATAGTTTAGGTAGTTTAAGTCCATGAAGGCATATACAATGTTGCACCATCATAAGATTACACACCTTGGCTGATGATTTAATGTAGTCTAAGCAATGTGAAGTGGATTGTTCAGTTAGTTAACCCTCCAAATTGAGTAGATTTTACCAAGTTTACAAAACACTAGCTTAGACTCTACATTTTTGGTGTCATTTTTAGGGATGGTGTTATCTTCATAGACCTATTCTTATAGTTTTCATAGTTAATTTCTCTTTTCAAGCATTAGGATTGTTAGATACCACCTTTTTCAACACCAAGATACTAACATTGTGCAGGACCATTGAATCTAAAGTCATATTTTATGTATGTGAAAGCAGAGAGATCCCTTGGGTAGGTTCCTTCCTTCCATATGCCAGAAATCCATTGCAAAAATTGGTGACCCTAGTACTCAGAGCGAAGATATCACTGAAGAAGAAATCTCATTTTCACCAACCTCTAGCGCGCATACAGAAGGAACATACCGCACCATGGGTGATGCAGCAGATGATGATGATGCCCAACCAACATTTCGGTTTCCTATTACTAACCAAGAAACAACCATAGTGTTGAAGAACTTTCCTCCTTCACTCTTACTAATTTTCTATGGCTTAATGACTGAAGACCCAAATACATTTCTCTTTGAATTTGATGTCTTGTGTAGAATTTATGATTATACTTCTAACACACATAGGTTAAATATTTTTCCTACCACTTTGAAAGATCCGACTTTGAGATGGTTCATGGGATTAGGTAGAGATGTTCCTGATTGGGACACCATTAAGACACTATTTTTTGAGAAGTACCAAGACTATTGTAGAGGACCTGATAGGAGGAAGGATGGTACACTAGTATAGAAACAACTATAAAATACTAAAAAAACTACTAAAAACTACTTATAAATGACTACAGTTGGTCACATGACCACTAGTACCTTATTTCCAGTCATATATAATGCGACCAAATTGATGAATAAACCATTTTTAGTCATTTATTGGTTGTTTTTATTGATTGATTTGGTAGTATATTTAGTCGTCAATTTAGTCATTCATTGTTGTGATCTGGTCATTTATTTAGTCACTTTTTTCCACTGATATATTTAGTCATTGATTGTTGTAATCCAGTCATTTATTAGTCATTTTTTATTCACTAATATTTTAACTGGTCACTTATTTAGTTATTGATTTAGTCATTGATTGTTGTAATCTGGTCACTTATTAGTTGTTGATTTAGTCATTGATTGTTGTAATTTGGTAGTATATTTAGTCATTTTTATTCACTATTTTTATTGGTCATATATCTAGTCATATTTATTCACTGTTCACATATTTCTATCAATTGGTAGTATATTTAGTTAATTTAATTATTAATTGATGTCAATTAGTAGTATATTTAGTCATTTTAATTGACTGATGTTTGAGGTTGTAAGCATAAAACACATAAATACACATCAATCATCAATTGCACATAATAAGACAGTCATTGAGAAGGCAAAATTGGTGAACTTTATTAATAAAATAAAGGTGTTCTAGTTACAACTTACAAATAGAGTATTACAATTGTTATTTTCAGTCACAAGACTGAAAATATGAGTTACAATATTGCAAAGAAATGACTGCAAGAAAGAAACTTCTCCAAAATAATTTTACAATGATGGAAATGCATGCTTGAAGCCCTTCAATACGAGCAAATGCCCCTTTCATCTCTTAAAATTTCTACAAAGTGGGAAATCTTCCTGGAGAAAGCTGTAACATGTAGAATCCAAGGAGAGTTTGTTTGTGTCACATATATGAAGCTCTCTCCTTCAATGCAGTCAACAATAACCTAGCTAGAATATTTCCTCCTTTATATGCAATGTGCCATCTGATATGAGCAATAGGGTGCTGCCTTTTCCACCATGAATGAAGTTGTACCTCAATACAACCAACAAAATTAATATTAGTTTCAATTCAAAAAGAATAAAAGTGCATTGTATATTGCAAGTTTACAAAAGAAAGTCCAAACACAGCAGAAAGATAAATCAATTAAAAAACTGTAACCTTTTCAACAAATGCCTTAAATAGAGTGTTCAACATAGGCTTGGAATATGCATATTGAACCCTTGATTTCAAAACCTTGTTCAAATTTTAAGAAAGGTGATATGCTCAGATTATAGAATGAAGGCTATCAACACTAACCAGACTGGAACAACATTATCAACAAAAAATTCCTAGAAACCAAGCCCAAGAATGCCATTAGACTTAATTAGGCAACAAAAATGTCAACCCTGGTTCATGTTTTGTCTGAGTAAAGACCTGCACCATGGAAGAATCCATTTATACATAAATTGAAAATTAAGTTGATGAGAAAAGATATTTGATATCCAACTGGGAAGCCTTAGCATCCAAAAATTACTAACCTGATGTTTCACAACAAGTTTCCTAGCTTTGACATCATCTTTACTTAAGAAGCCGAATATTGATCCACTACCATATTGAATCTCACAGGATTCTCCTTCACAAACAAAAAATGATATATATTATTTTTTTACCAACTTCCTTAATATCCCCATGTAAGCAGACTAAACTAAGTGAGGTTGAGAGTTTGAAGCAGAGTACCATCTTCTTGGTATGTGCTTGACATTGATGACTTGTATCTTGAATGAAAATAGCAAGCTAGTTGCACTGTAAAATCATTATTAATCATTGTTACAAAAATAACAACAAAATCCTCTTTAATTAAAATAATCCTTCTAGATATTTTAGTTAATTTCTAAGAGAGCTAATTTCACTATCCAAACAACCATCAATCTATTTATTGTATATAATTTCCTAGAATTCAGAATTTGAATGTAATGAAACTAACCATAATTACCAAAGATTTGACACCAAAATGTAGTACAAAATGAATTGTTTGACAAAATGCCTCAAAGAGATGTCATCTCATGGAATGAAATGATATGATTGTAGAATGTGCAAAAAATGGATTTTGCAAGGAAGCTCTCAAAATATTCGAATTAATAAAGCACTCTGGAACACCGACATTGTAAGCTTTACTTGTGTTCAAGATGCATGGAGTCATGCAAGTTTAGTGGATGAGGGTTGTACATACTTCACACGTCATTAACCCTGATTGCATTACATATATAGTTGATCATTAGGTGTGCATGGTTGACCTTCTTACTCGTGTTGGCTATCTTGAGGACACCCTTTAAACATTATTATTGAGATGCCAATTAAACCTTTGGTTCCTATGGATCATATATGAATATAGGCTGACTATTCCAGCAACACTACTTTTTTAGTTGGATCCTAAAAATGCTACAACTTATATTCTCTAAAACATCTGTGCAAAAGTGAGTAGGTGTAGTGAGGTTCAAATAGTAAGGAGATTGATGAAATATGGAGGAATTAAAAAGATACCTGCATGTAGTTGGATTGAAGGGAATAAATGGGTACATGCTTTTTGTGTAGGTGTAATGCCCAAAATTTAAACACCAAATTACAGCTAAGGACATAACAAAAATACCAAAAAATTGACCAAATCTCAACACAAGACCAACTCTCAAAGTAAGCTTTCAAGAAAGTATAGGGGAACCGAAGGGGCCAGACCTAATTCCTCAAGGGCTCATCTCGGATGGTCTTGCCAGCGTACGCGCAATGCAAAGGAATCGTAGTTCAACACTTGAACTTTCACATAAATGGGTTGGTCAATAACGATATTAACATAAGGTTCAACTCACTACTGATCTCACAATAGTTTAATAAATACATAGAAAATTCAACAAAGGACTTGAACCAACATTTTTTTGGTTGACAACATTTTATATCATCAAGGCTCAAACCACAAGATAATATATTAAGAGTAAACAAAATATTATCATTGATACACCCATAGGACCTCCCAATATTCTCAGAAACAAAGGATGGAAAAGAAAACACTCATATAAACACTAGTATTATCCCATACAAGCACCATTGACCTATTCTTAACAGAAAATATTATACCAAAGAGTTCACACAAAGCATCATCACTTACACACAATTATATGGGTTTCTGAAGAAAAGCTCAACAAGGTATAGATACACCAAGTCTCAAGATAATTTTATTTGAGAAGAATGCTATAGGTGGACACTGATTATATAGAAAACATAAACAATACTCAAGCACACACAACCAATGTAATGTTATAGTTATAACAATCTACTATCTTAATTTTTTGAAGCGGATCTAATTAAAAAAATAAAACAATTGATAATAAATTGCTCATAACAACTTTCAGCTTGTTGATCACAACGAAATAGATGATACTGAAACAGTGATAACTTTAACAATACTAAACAAAATTTTAAACTTTAATATGATCTAGAAAGATGGAAGACCAAAGATTAAAACCCAAAAATCGTTTAGTGTAAATCTCAAATATGTGAGTAGTTTTTTTCTGCAACTCAACATGTTATTTTTCCTTGAAAATAAAAGATTTCACAAATAGTAAAATAATAATAATAATAAAATAAAATGTATTTGTTGAAAAGATTATGTGGACAAAATACACATTTAACCACAAAATTTAACACCAACAAAATAATGGAGTTTAATACCATAGACTAATTGAAAATTTAAGAAAGACTCTTACAACATTATTTTTCATAAAACTCAAAATCTATAGATTTGCAAGAACTTCCACCCGAACCATTCAATTATAAAATCCATAAAGCTAGAGAAATACACAAGAAAATCATGATCAATCTGTTGGCTAAATTAGCCACTGCATAGTAGCAGTTAAAGAACATGTACTGGAATACCATATAAAGAGCTAAAGATGTAATCTAACCCACAAAAAAAATTAAAAAAATACTCAGAATCTGAAACTAAACTTTCCATATAACAAGTTCATGTAATGAAGAATGAATTTTATCAGAGCTGATGTATCAACACAGATTACCATAATTAAATCAGCAAGTTACCATAACTGGATTACCAAGTTACTAATATCTCTATGAAGAAAAATGGAGTATTAATTAATTTAATTTATCAAGATGATACAAGAAATAGCTCAGCATATAATTCATTTATGATACTGTATTAACATTAACAATATCTCATGAATCTGATCAAGTGACTACGGGTGAGGGTTTATGCATTCTATGTGTTTAAAAAAAAACACCTTAACTAATCTCTTTAATATGTGTAGCTCCTTAGATCAACAATATAAATATAAAAAGATTTAGTAATTAAAAGAACTCACCAATGCCAAAATTACTATAACCAAAATTCTGCTTGGAACTATGTTGGACAAGGGTAATTTAAATCTTTATTCAAAGGTTGCATTAACTAATATCTACGTATAGCAACAAAAAGGATGGTCATTTATATCATAGCTTCTTGTTTTCTTTTCCTCTCAGTGATATTTCGTATTAGCAAGATCTACTATAATTTATTTCCATTGGCATGTACAATTCCTAGTATACTGAGAATAATAAGGGTAATGTATGACATTCAAGGGAGAGAAAAAAAATCTGTCGGTATTGGCATGGTGTGATGGTTTATAGGTGGCATTGTTGTTCTTGCCACCAAGGTTCAAACCCCGTTGGGGTGGTATTGTTGAATGGTTGTATCCGGTTCATAGCTCCGGTCAAAAGCGTTTACCCCTTGAATAAAAAAAAAGGGGAGAGAAAAAAATTAGAATGAATCAAAGGCCATGACAAACAATAGTTGGTTCATGAAGAGTGATAGCGTATGATGATTTTTCTTTTGTGGAATTGATTAAAATATCCCACGACGATTTAGTGATCGTGATAAAAATGAACCCTATAACTTGATAAATTCATCAGCCCTACATCTAAAATAATCGAATTAAATCGATTTCCTAATTAGATTTGAATACTTTAAGAAAATTATATGGTGTTTGCATCATTGATTTAATATGGTGTTTTTGGTTTCAGTGGATTAAATCTAAAGATTATATGTAGATTAGCATATGAGTTTTCACCAGTTCTCTAGTTTATTGAGCTAGTAATAAAGGGTGGAAGCAGTTTCTTTCATTTCATCTGTTGTCTATAACTCATTACGCTTAAACAAATTTATACTAAAAATCTGGAAAAGTTGCAAATGCCAATATTGCTATAACTGCTCTTATATACATATCCTTATTTCATAAGAGGATGGCCATGAAGCCTACCTGCAGAGAAAATAATAGATAGAGATCTGAAGATGAAGAGACAAGGTGATGAGGGTTGGATGGACATGCACCTCAAGCTCCTGTAGTCAAGATCCTCCCCTATCCACGCTCCTCCACCATTCTCTATTCTTTGGCCTATATTTTTGAACTTAACCCTCTATCCAAAAGACAACCCCTTATGCCAGAATCACCGCCTAGATCTCTTGTTTTCTTTTTGCATGAAATTTTTTTATTTATTTCTTCATTCTCACACGCCCTTTTCCTTTCATGCATGGCTTTCTTCATTCTCACTCACCCTTTTCCCTTCATGCATGGCTTTAGTGATTTTTTCTTTCCTACTTTTCATGCATTGACTTGAAGTCTAACTCCCGTTGCCTATATTTATTAAACCCTTAGTTTTATTTTAGCAACATTGGAGCATATGTCGTGACTATTGTGGGAAAGTCATGTTTTAATTAATTTGATGCGCATGCAAATTATCTTCCAAATTACCATTTAATGAAATATAAATAATTATGTGCATAACTTGGAGTAAAGGAAACTATTTCAGGAATTAATTAATTAATTTTGTTTTATTCATATACCTTTGAATTTAACTCTTAACTATATATCATTGAATTTAACTCTTGACTATATTTCATAATAACTAATAGTAACATATGAAAGAAAGTGTGTTTGTGGAAAAATCTATGGTAGAACATTGGTTAAATTGATGTTTCATATTACTTGATGCAATCCATCATTGTCATAATGTGTTTAGATTGCATATTAGAGCCTATAATACATGCACTGCTTTATTTCCTAATATATATGATTATATCAATAAAAGTTAATCTTCTTTCCTTGCAATACACAAATATATTGAATGTCTTTTCCTTTCCAAACATATATGTTCATGTGGATTAATGGTTACTTATGCGGATAATGCCTTATTTTATCAAATACCATTTTAATAGTTAAATGTGATCTCAAATTAATCTTTTGTGCGATATAAAAATAACGAGGGTTAAGATTTTATTGATATTTGATATGGAATTGGTAATTGAATAATTTATACATACACCTATCATACCTCTATAATTTGTTGTTTCAAAGAATTGATGACAAGGTACCTAGCATGGTCCCTAGATGCACTATAGGGAGTGGGCTAGGTGGCCTTACATTCTCCCCCCCTTATATTGACTTCCTCCTAGAAGTCCTTAAACCATTGGTAACTTAGCCTCATTATAGCAATACACATGAATCTAAATAAAATTCTAATTATTTTTGAAAACTAAAATGGCACATTAACTATTGATGCTATCTTATATAATAAAATGATACCACAACTAGTTGACCTATAACACAAGGAGTTATAACTATTGTATGTAGAGAGGGGCCTTACAGTAGGAGACAAATCACATCCACAAACATGGGAGATCTATGAAAATTGGAGAAATTGGCTTGGAAAATGAAGGCAACAAGGTATTTCCAGATTCAAGACTTTTACTCAATGTTGTGGAATAGAAGAAAAAGAATCATTTATCTTCCACCATAGTGAAAAGTTAGCAATTGTATTTGGTTTGTTAAACATGGCCCTGGGTACAACTACTAGAGTTGTTAAGAACCTTTGAGTATTTTCTAATTTTCACATTGCATCTAAATTCATCTCCAAGATTGTTGCAAGAGAAATTGTTCTGAGAGATGTGAACCATTTCCATAATTTTAAACATGGACAATGTTCTTGTGGAGAATATTGTTGATGCTAAATGAAACAATCTGAAAAATAGGCTTGCACTATAATACTGTGCACTACATCAGATATCCAGTAATAACGAAGGGATATCCATCAAAGCATAACAGTAGGGATTTTTTTTCTCCATATGTTGTAGTTACAAGTGCCCTGCTAGACATACATGAAAATGTGGAAGAAATATACACAAGACAAGCAAACAGTTTCAAAAAATTGCCTCAAAGAAATGTGATATTTTTTTTTATAGTTTAACTACGATACTGCACCATTTTGACATGATCCTTGCAGTGATGTGGGATGTTACCACTACACTGCACCGTTATTGCTCAACCTTCACGGTAATGTAGGATGTTACCGCTACACCACACCATTATTGCTCGGCCTTCGCAGTAATGTGGTATGTTACCGTTACACCGCACTGTGCCTTCTTAGCTCTTGCAAGGATGTAGGATAATTATTTTGAGTTACTGCCATACTGAACATTTATTGCTCAACCTTCATGGTAATGCAAGATGTTACTGCTACACCACACCGTGCCTTCTTGGCTCTTGTTGTATGGCAATATTATGAAACTTGTCACAAGAATCTTATGAAACTTGCCACAACCATCTACTACCTTGACACAACAGTCTTATGAAACTTGTCAATATTTATGGGCACCATTTAAATTACATTTAGATCTATAAGGAAACTATCCTATAGGGATGACAGTCCCAAGAAACATGGCAATGGTTACACCAATAAATAGTTAACTAGAAACTATGAATTTTCAATGCATAATGGAGAATATACAAAGAGCTAAATTAGAGAGAAAACATCCTTGGAGAATTGTCATCAAAATTATGACAATCTAAGAGTTTGTAGTAGAAAATCATATACCCTCAAAGACCTAACAGTCATAATAGACCTAGTGATAGCTTTCAGAGTCATAAGAATAAATTCATAAGAGAATATATGCAAGAGCATGAAAAGACACTAAGATGGAAGGTTAATTGGTAGAGTTGAAGAATCAAAATTGTAGTGAGAAGGTGGGGAGAACAAAGTAATTTACAATCAAGAGCATCATGGCAGTTTCTCAAGTGACTATATTTGGGCAAGGAGAGAACTTAGTGACAACATTACCATCAAAATAGTAAGGATACTCAAAACCCTACCAAACCCTAGGGCCTTTTTCATTACCTTGTAGATATCTCAAACATGCATGAAAATATTTTATAGAGACTTAAATCATCTCTATTTTTGATGATCACAAAAAGTAACAAAAGGTAACAAAAATTTAGATTTACAAGTGATGAAAAGAAGTACATGGAAAGTATACTATGCCGAATTTATTTTTTCTTTTTAAACTTAACCTTAACTATCCAATACAATCTAAAAACATATAGATATACAATGAAGTATTATGATTAAAAAAATGACAATTTTAACGGTTATCTTAAGGTATACCAAAAAAAATTGTGCAAGTGAAAAATAACACCCTTAGATTATTCTGAACAAATAACATTTTCATTTACATCATTTTCAAGCAACATTTTCTTAGATCCATCCAGCTATACAAAACTCAAATCAAATCTGCAATGATCTCAAAGATCTAAAGGTTTAAAAATCTGATATTTTTAGATCTATTCTTGTGTGAACCCTACAAACTTCATCATAGAAGGATGGCTCATCACCTCATTTAGACTTGGATGTGGAACTGCCTTTGTTGTTTCCATAGAATCCAAAATAGGCCTAACAAATGTTGGAAGAAATAACCCTATAAACACGCAAAAGGAAAAGCTAAATCAGTAGTAATTTACTAATTTTCATTCAACTTCTTTGTAATCATTTTAAGTACTTGATTCTATTGTACTTTAAAGATTTATAATATGAAGTTTAGCTATTCAAATAGCTTAAATAATTTTAAGTTATAAAACTGATAAATAGGCTTTAGCAATTCAAAAAAAAATCCACTTCTAAAATTTTAAATATCTTTACTATATCTATTTACCATTGTTAGAGAGTTGCAAACTGTGAATTGTCCTCTATCCTATGGGATTGAGAAATGAAGAACACTGTCAAACAGTGATTATCAAAAAATCCAAAAACAATGAAATTTATTGTCAAATGGTGACAAAGATCTATCCTCTAAGTCATTTGCACATGGTGAGTGAGAAAACAGTGAGTAATAAGTAAAAGAGAATTGAATCATAGCACTACAAAATGGTCATGAGTTATGCAATGAACTTCACTATTCTTTTGATCACAAAACATAGTGAGTAAAAAGTAGAAGAGCACTAGATCATAGAACTACAAAATGGTCATGAGTTATGCAATGAACTTCACTATTCTTTTGATCACAAAGGAGATCGAGATAATAACTGATGTACTGATGTGTACAGAGAATGTTCATGGATTGCAAACTTCCTTACAAAGCAATTACCACAACAGAGTTTGAAGTGAATTTCACTTGCTATTTTATGATGTTATGGATATGTTCTAACCTATAGTTAATTGTTGTAGCATAACATATAGGCTAAATATTTGTTCATATACCATTTTTTCAAATTCTAAATTGCTATACCTTATTCTAGGAGCAAATCATGGGGGGATTCTATACATAAGACATTGTTGTTTCAAATTCAAAACTGTTAGCCCTTTCACAATTGTTTGCTTCATTTATTTGATCTAAGACAACCTACTATATAGAAGATGCTCTCAAAATCATAGTAAAATCCTTTATTCTAGAATGACTGTTCATAATATTTCCCATCATAACAATGAACAAAAGCATCAGTCATTAACCTAAAATTTGCAAGAGTTTCATCAAATTCTACTTTTCCGTGCTCTCTTTTCCATTTTGAATTTTATTCCCAATTTCATCCATGAAGAACTTCCTTGGCCTGTAGATCCAGTTGTTAGCCATAACTTTACCAGGTGTTGAGGATAGCTTCAAGTTTTTACCCAAGCAACAATTGAAAAAAATTGACCTTACCAAATCAAAAATTTGGTAAGGCCAGTTTTTTTCAATTGTTGCTTGGGTAAAAATTTGAAGCTATCCTCAACACATGGTAAAGTTATGGCTAACAACTAGATCTACAAGCTGAGGAAGTTCTTCATGGATGAAATTGGGAATAAAATTCATAATGGAAAAGAGAGTGGAAAAGTAGAATTTGATGAAACTCTCGCAAAGTTTAGGTTAATGACTGATGCTTTTGTTCATTGTTATGATGGGAAAGATTCTAAATAGTCATCCTAGAATAAAGGATTTTACTGTGATTTTGAGAGAATCTTCTATACAACAAGTTGTCTTAGATCAAATAAATGAAGCAAACAATTTTGAATTTGAAACAATGGTGTCTTATGTATAGACTTCCCCTATGATTTGCTCCTAGAATAAGGTATAGCAATTTATAATTTGAAACTATGGTGTATGAACAACTATTTAGCCTATATCTTATGCTACAAAAATTAACTACAAGATAGAACATATCAATTTCATCATAAAATACTAAGTGCAATTCACCTCAAACTCTGTTGTACCTAAGTATGACAATACTTGAGCTTCTGGTGTTTCTAGATGGAACCTATAATGGAAAAGTGTAGTCTCCATTTGAAGGAAACATCTTCAAAGCTCTTCCCTTTAATAAGGGTTGAAAAAATTAGAAGAAAAGAAATACCATAATTCTAAAGTAACAATTTGTATCAAGCCAAATGTTAGAAAGTATAATAAAAAATACAAATCCTTACAATTGGACCTCAAATTGGACCAAGCAGATTTATGATTTTATCTTTAGAATGTAGGAACTTTCTCTATTAGAGCTTCACGACCTCAAATTGGACCAATAAATTTATGATTTTATCTTTAAAATGTAGGAACTTCCTCTGTTGGAGCTTCACTACCTCAAATCAGATTTGAAAGTGATCCAACAGATTTATGGTTTTATCTTTACAATGTAAAAAATTTCTCTATCATATATTAAAGATCTCAAGTTGGATGTCCAATTGGACAAGAAAATTTATGATTTTATCTTTAGAATAAAGGAACTTCCTATGTTGAATATTAAAAAATTCCTACAATTAGGTTTTTCTTCCAACCAAAAACACCCGGAAGTGTTTCACACTGGCTCAAGGTACTCTCCAACCTGGTTATGACACCGATAGCAATCCATTTTTTTTCTGAACCATCCATACTTGAATGTTACAACACAATCTATTCTTCCTGCACATAAAAATGCCACATATTAATCCCTTCTAAATAAAACTCAAAATTATCATAAAACCATAATTAATAAATCATTTTAGTTTCACAAAGAATCAGATGTCATTTACTATAAAAAAAAAAGTTGTATAAATCACAAAAAATCCATGAAGCAATCCATCCAAAGAGAAAATAAGCAATGTAAAGAATTAAGCAATATAAGTCCAAAGGGTTGTGTTGTAATGGTAATGGAATCACCATAAGAGCACAATCAAGGAACAAATTCTTGTGACTATAATTATGTGATCCATAACTCTATTCATCATGTGGTATAGTTGTGCTATAACAAATACAAGATGCATTCATGTGTGACACAAGTTTAATGTGGCTATTTTGTGATATAAATGGAGGCCCTCATATGAGCACAATTCATGTACAAATCACTGACATCACAATTAGGTGTCAATCATCATTGGGTACATTTAGGTTGACTCAAGTTTAATAGGTTACGATGTAATGATAACATGATCCAAGAGCGCCAATTACCTCTTGTTGCATTAAAGAGCCTATAACTCTAGTTGATATGTAGAGTGGTTGTGTTATATCAATTATGTAGTGTATTCAATCACAATCCATGTTTAATGGGCTATTCTAGAGAGTTATCAAGATTTTCTAAACCTTATGAATGTTACTTAAAATTGTATAGCTTAAACTACAAGCCAAGTTTGTTACATACTTGAATGCAATCTTAGGCTACCACAAACTATAACAATGTGATCTTCTAATAACCATTATGGAAAGTATTAAAGCGAGATCCATGCTATATAGGATTCATTTCCTTGATTAGGTTTACATACCTTAATGATCAAACACAAGCTTCCCACACACTCTAGGATACAATCCAAGATCATACCACAACCCTATCAAGACAGCTAATTTTCTGACCCAAGATTTAAGGTTGTTTATTAATACCAACAAAAGTATTGGTAAGAGCATGACTAGGGTACAAAATCTAGGCCTCCATAGAAACATAAACAATAACTCTAGCGGATTAGTGAGGTTGCAATACCAGAAAGATTAAGACATTGTAGCCAATAACAAAATCTTGCAATCTAAAGATTGTATCCAATAACAAGCACACTATGTAGCTCAATGACATTTGTAAATGCAATCTATGGTAAGAAGAATGACAATCACTTGAGGTGTGACAATAATAAAAGATGTTGAGCAGTGACAAGATTAAAAAGCTCAAACCTTGCATAGTAAAGTGGAGATTTTAACAGTGAGTTTCCTTACCCCCTTGCTAACCTTAAGGGTTTTTCAAATGCTTTTGGCAATGTTAGACAAGGAAAATGCAATCAGGGAATGACTTTCCAAATGAATTAATAGTGGTAAACACAAGTTCAATGTTTCTTCGTAGCTATTGTATAATGGAGGTAGTGGATTGCATGTTTGAGCAGTGTTTTGAGACTCATCAAAGATGGGAAAATAGTGAATAATACCTTGTGGACTATGAAGCAGTGACAATAAGGTTGAAGGATCTTAAGACCCACAATACCATGAAAAAATGAGTCCCCTATAGTAAGTAAGTAGGCAATCTATAGGGCATAGTTTGATTTTATAGAAGGATGCTCATGAAAGGAATCTTCAAGTGATAGTGAGTGAGTTGTTTGAGATTGCAACTGAGGGTGCAATATCTAGTCTTAAAGGAAGTTAGCAAAGCAGTAAATGTGCAAGAAAATCAAATCGTACATAGCAAAAAACTCACAATGTTATCTTGCATAATGAGTTGATTTTGAAGACAAAAATATCATTGTATCTTGATGAAAGTAGTGACCTTAATGGTCAATCACTAGAAACCATGATTTTAAAACATGTTATTGTGCTTATGGAGGTAGTATTTTAAGCAAGGCAGTGAGTGGTGGTTTGGAACAATGGCGGGTATGAAGGACTTGCTTTATATGCATACTATGCAGTCTAGCTTAAGACAATGTTTGTAGAAGAGATTGAAGGTGGATTATGGAATTCAAGGGTTACCATGATAAGGATTAAAGCAAAGACTGAGATCTATTTAAAAGCCATGGTCATGAAGATATTAAAGATGTCACATGCAAAACCCTAGTAGCTGGACTAATGAATATAGTGCCAAAGAGGACAGTGTGTCAGGGAAGATTTAGGAGATCTCCACATTATCTAATTATAGGAAAATACATCATTTATTTATTTTTTAAAATTAAAATAAATCATTCTAAACCCTATATAGGATACATTGATACTTCAAAAGCATCTGATTTATTTTTAAAATTAAAAGAAATCATTCTAAACTCTATATAGGATAAATTGATACTTCAAAAGCATCTAAAGGAATTTGAGATTATGGAAATAAATGTCAATTAAATACCTAGATTACAAACAGTAGCTAGAACAATGTAACCTTTGTTGAGCAAAGCAAGAATGAGATAAGCAACAATGAATCCTATGCCTCCTTACACACACATCTCCTTACTGTTCTCGATCATTCTTTACTGAAACACTTCTCCATTTTGGTGGGCTATGCTTGAAAATAATGTTTCAACGAAGGTTTTAGAGTATGTTTATTAAAATGAAAACTCCATTCTAGCATGTTACACCTGAAAATAAGATTTTGACGAAAGTTTTAGAGTATTTTGGCAGGCTATATTCTTGATTCCTTAAATGATTTATTCAAATGGATTGTGACTAAGTAAATGACTAACTATTTAGTCATTTTTATTTGTATGACTAAATAGTTTTTAGTCAACAACCAAATTAGTCATTTATTTACTCATTTATAGCCGAGTTGCAAAAAATGAGTAGAATTTAGTCATTTTTAGTTGTTGTGACTAAAAGATTTAGTCACCTAGTCATTTATTTTCCAAATTATACTAGTGGGATATTCTGAATGACACAAAAGGATGATGAGCCTTTAGAATATTATGTTGAAAGATTTCAGTTTTCTCTAAAGAAAAACCCTCAAAACAAGTTGTCAAAAGAATATCTCAAGATAGTCTTTTTGAGAGGGGTTAATGAAGATTGCATGGATACCCTCAACCTTATTGGGAGAGGAGACATCTCTCAAATGAAATTTGAAGAAATTTGTAAGATATGCAGAAACTATTCCAGGACCTTCACAAAAATACCAAGAGGAGATAAAACAACCTTTCTTGGTAAATCATCTATTGGGGTTTCAAAAGTTGAACTGAGAAATCTGTTATCCAACATGAAAGAGGATATAATCAATCATTTGGAAACATAGTTTGATACTCTCCACATTAAGAAAATGTAGGAGGAAGTTGAGGCTATGCTCACTTAATATTTTCCAAGCTGCAGACAAAGAAAAGAAAATTGCAAATGCAAAAGAGTGGCCAATATCTAGTAGGATAAAGTTGAGAAGCCTAACTTTCAACCCATTGAAGGAGATGATGGAAAAATATTTTATATAGCACAAAGGAGGCCATGGTAGTAGAGACAAGGTATGCTGCAAGACCCCCTTAGCTTTAATTTATCTTTTCCTATTGGCAACCAAAACTTTTTTACTTGGAACTCTTAGCATTGACAAGTAAATCAAAACCAGCGAAAAAATCCCCAATGACCAAACCCTCAACCTAATTGGAACCAACATCCAAATCCTTGGCCATAGTAGAATTTTCAAGGTTCCAATTACAATCCACAATGGACAACCTAGCAGAATCAATGACAACCACCTTAGTGGTAGACAAGCTAACAATGGCAACAGTAAAATATGAACTATCAGCAACCCATGCTCCCTCCTCCACAACAACAAGAAGTTATAGTGCCACCATCAAATCTGGAATCCTAGCCACCCAAGCAACAAATACCTGCCCAACCTGCACCTAACCCTAACACTAAGCCTATTTAGCAGGATTATACTAACGAAGCTATGCAATACCCCACTTATGGGGTAGAGGTGAGTGATGTCCACCTCAGATCAGGAAAACAACTTGTTGGACCTTCACTCCCCCAAATTATAGAAATGGAGGATGAGAAACTGTAGTTGAGGCTTTTGATAAACCACCTTTGGAGCCTGAACAAAATTGGGTACACCAAAGTACCTCAAATCCCAACCCACATTTTCCTAAATGCCTAGCTCTGCAAAAGCATCACACACAGGCTGAGACAGACCTTTTAGGGTAGTTGAAATATGCCAACATCAAAATCCCACTTATCCAAGCTATCAAAGACATCCCCATCTATACCAAAATAGTAAGGGATATTTGTCTTAAGAAACTAGGTAGGAAAAGGAAAGACCCACAAATAATTCATGTCTTGGGGAATATTACAGATATTATGTTGGGGAACATTATAGTTCCTAAGTATACCGATCTTGGTAGTCCAATTGTGGACATTAAGATCAATGGGGCCCTCATTAAGAACACTTTGATAGACTTGGGAGCAGCCATCAATGTCATGACATAAGAAACAATGCAATTTCTTTAGTTGATCAACCTCAGGCCCACACAAACTATTTTGCAATTAGCTAATAGGTCTATGGTCAAGCCTGAGGGAATTATTGAATACCTAGTTATTGAATTGGATTCTTGGGAATATCCTATATACTTCATAGTACTGCAACCCAAAGTCAATCTTATGGGTTACCCACTCATCCTAGGTAGGCCTTGGTTGGAAACATCTAATGCATTTATAGGTTGCAAATCTAGTAAAATGATAATATCCAATGGGACAATTACAAAGAACTTGGTTCTTCATCCACTTGCCCAACCATATGCAAACCTTGAGCACACCATTTGGCCCAATTCAGGTGAGGAAGAGGAAGATAACTATTATCTGGAGACACTGATGACTATAGAGTGCATCCCATTATTGGATGACCAGGATGAAGATGAGCTCATTGCTCATATAATCCAAAATGACTGTGGTGGGAGCCCACAACAACAGGACTACCTCATATTTCTACAAGACCCCTTGCAAAGTATTGTACCTATTGATTCTATAGAAGAGATATCACAACTATTTGATTCATTACTCCCTCAGCAATGTTTACCCATCATACCAAGACTTGATCTCTCATCATTTCAAGAGTCATCAAAGGAGTTGGAAATTATTCTAGGGAGGATGTTAAATATCAATAATTCCTTGACCGAGGAACAACAAAATTCTTTGCAATCAGTGTTGCAGGCACACTCAGCCGCATATGCATGGGATTACCATGATATGAAGGGCATTGATCCTTATCTATGCATGCACAATATTTACATTAATGATGGATACACACCTATAAGACAGTCACAAAAACCAATGAATCCAACTCCAAGAGAGATAGTGAAGGCTGAACTACAAAAGCTTTTAGATGCAAGTTTTATATACCCTATATCAAATAGTGAATGGGTTTCACCATTGGTAATAGTTTCCAAGAAAGGTGGGAAATGGAGATTCTGTGTTGATTATAGGGAATTAAATACTGCCACAAGGAAAGATCACTTCCCAATACCATTTATGACCAAGTTCTTGATTCTTTGGCAGGAAAGAAATATTTATCATTTCTTGATGGCTTCAGTGGTTATAACCAAATCAAGATTGCACCAGAAGATCAAAATAAGACCACAATCACTTGCTCCTGGGAACCTATGCATATTTTGTCTTACCTTTTGGTTTGTACAATGCTCCAACTACCTTTCAAAGAACAGTACTCGACATATTTTTTGATTTTTCACATGACTGCAGGGAGCTATACATGGACGACTTCACCACTTATATTAAAAGTTATGAGGAAGCTCTTAGTAATATGGAAAAAGTGTTAAAAAGATGCAAAAAATACAACTTTTCTTTGAGTAAAGAAAAATGTTTTATAATGATGACACAAGGGATTGTTTTGGGACATTTTATTTCTAGTGAAGGAATACAAATTGATCCAAAGAAGATTGAAATTATATTTACCTTGCCTATACCACATAAACATAGATATGTACGAAGTTTCCTTGGACATGCAGGTTATTATAGGTGATTTATCCAAGATTTCAGAAAAATTGTTGCACCCTTGTTTACTTTTTTGACAAAGGACATTGAGTTTGATTGGACTGAAGATTGTCAAAATTCATTTGAGAAATTAAAAATAGCTCTAACTCATGCACCAGTTCTAAGAGGTCCAAATTGGACATTTCCATTTCACATACACACTAATGCATCAAACTTTTCTATTGGAGCAATCCTAGGGAAAAAAGAGGGGAATAAAGAATACACAATATACTATATTAGTAAAAACCTACAAGGAGCAGAGTTCAACTACACTGTGACAGAAAAAGAAATGCTTGTAGTTCGTTATGCCATTAACAAGTTCAGACACTACATTACTGGCTATCAAGTGTTCATACATACAGATCATACAAACATTAGATACTTAATGTATAAACCAGTAGTAGGTGGAAGACTTGTAAGGTGGTTGTTGTTACTACAAGAATTTGACATAACAATAGTTGAAAAATCCAGAAAGGCTAATGTGGTTGCTGATTTTCTATCTAGATTTCCTACCCAATCAGCAAAAGGGGTGGTTGATGATTCTTTTCCTGATGATCTTCTATTTTCTCTAAATGTACACACTCCAAGGTATGATGATATAGCTAACTATTTGGTGACAGGGAATATTCTAGGTTACTTTTCTCTGAGAGAAAAGATAGTTAGTTCACAAATGCTTCCCTTATTCTTGGATTTCTAGATTTTTATTTTACACTGGGCTAGATAACATTATGAGAAGATGTATTAGGGAGGATGAAGTTTTTGATATATTGAAAGCATACCATTGTGAACCCTGTGGTGGAAATTTTGTAGCCAACAAAACAACCTTCAAAATCTTGACAATAGGATATTACTGGCCAACCCTACATAAAGAATTTGTTAAGTATATTAGAAGTTGTGGCTGATGCCAAAGAATGGGGAGACCTACATGAAGTGATGAAATTCCTTTATAGCCCCAACTAGCACTAGCTCATTTCGATAAATGGGGGCTAGATTTTATTGGAACTATCTCTCCTAGTTCAAATAGCAAAGAATATGTATTGGTATGTATTGACTACTTAACCAAATGGGTAAAGGTAAAAGCATTGTAGTTTTCCATAGATGGAAATGTAGAAATATTCTTGTATGAGGAGATCTTCACTAGGTATGGTGTACCTAAAGAGATAGTGACTGATCAAGGACCAAAATTCACATCCGACCTAATTTCCAAATTGGTGGAAGAGTATCATATCAGGCATAAGAAATCTACCCCATATCATCCTCAAGCTAATGGTCAAGTAGAGGTCACCAACAGGGAGATTGAAAATATATTGACAAAAATAGTGAAGCTTCACAAGAGAGATTGGGTATCCAGATTACTGGAAGTTGTTATAGAATATAGAACCACATGGAAGACAACTAAAGGTTTCACCCCTTATGAACTGGTTTATGGAAAAATAGTAGTATTGCCTATTGATTTTCAATATAAAACATTGAGAACAACAGTAGAGTTGGGAATGGATTTAACAAAGGCACAAAAGGAAAGGTTACATTCTTTGAATGGGTTGGATGAGATAAGAATGGAAGTAATCGATCATATAGAGGTGATACAACAGTGGTGAATAAAATGGCATGATCAGTACATAAAGACAAAAGAGTTCACTGAAGGAGATTGGGCTTTGTTATATGACTCAAGGTATAAATATTTCAAAGGAAAATTCTAGTCTAGGTGGTTGGTACCTTATGAGATTAGTAAGGTTTACCCTAATGGAGTAGTACAATTGCATACCATTGATGAAGTTCAATTCTCACTTCTTGTTAATGGCTACAGATTGAAGTTATACAAGAAACCAATGCAACATGATGACTTTATCTTGTCATTGATTCAACAATGTGGTGCTTATAGTGAACCTAAAACATAAACTGATTCACAGATTCCTACATCAATACTATGGGACATACCCAACATGTTTGGTGATCCAGAGGTTGAGTTACACAACTCAACCCCTGAAATCACCCAGGCATAATTTCTTATGCTTTAAAACCACCTGCACACATAGCACATTATTCATGCACACACTACATGATTATAATAATGTTCATAATATCTTTCAAGGAACTTGTTATCAATTTTCACAAGGGCCCTGATGCTAAGGGGACCTATAGCTTCACATTGTTAATGTTCAAAATGGGACCTGACACTGCAGGTTCCTGTAGCCACAACTAATGATTGGAGGAATATTCAATGCATTTGGAACCATAAATATTTGCAAGATCACATCCATTCATTTTAAATATATTCATGTCTCATATCCATTAATTCATGCTAAGTATCATGGCATAATTACTTTATTGCCTGTGTTCATTTCAAATCTTTGAAGTTGTCAAATCGATAGCTCACATCTATCCCATCATATCCACTCACCATTCGATACTCATTACCTTGCACTTAATATATGTCTCATAAAATCAATAAGTAAATATGTTCTTTCAGTTTCCACATGCCACCGATGGTTATTTTTGCATGACAGTACTTAAGGTATGTTGTTATGAATAATCAAGTTTTCTTTAAACTTTTTATGCACTTTTCATTTAATCCCATGCATGCAAAATATTAAATTACTAATTTCCATCAACTCACATTTATACCACCTCCAAATCATAATCATGAAATGAGTTCACTTCACCAATTAATTTGGGGGGAGGGTACGCTTACTCAAATTTTTTCCAGTCTTTTTGAAACTGCCACCCTAAACTGAATTTAATGAATATTATGACAAGCAAAACCTTAGTTATATTTTATTTGTATTTTTATTCTGCTTCCATTTTTTAAATTGCTAAAACTTGAAACCCTATAGAATTTTTCAGAACTTTAGCTTGGCTTATACCAGAGCTGAATTTGAAGAGGAATTTGTAGTTACAGTGTGGTGTAGTAGTAAGAATACATATGGAAACTGAGGTTTTGAAGTCATAAAGAAGTTGAGGGTGGTAGACTAAGATTGAGTTGAATTTTCATAACTGAATTTGGTATACTAAGCAGTAAAAGAAACTAGGATGGGAGGAGATGTCACAAGGAGAGATCTGACAACTCATCAACAGATTTTGGAGGATGCAACTATCCTTCCTATCTTCACAAGGGTTGGTCAGCTCAATTATTTTCTAAAATTAATGGAGTACAGTGATGATTTAATGAGAATATTTTCATAAACTCTCCAATACGATGAAGCCATGGTAAAAGGAATTTTTGTGGATGAATCAGATACCACCATTGCTCAAGTGATTAGATTGCCAAGAACAAGAATAAAATTTCCAACTAGGTATGATGCAGTTATAGCTCGAGAGGAATTCTACACGAGGAGAAGAATTGGATTTCTCATCACAAGGTATGAAAAGAATGTCTCTACACTAGTTGTGGGAAAGATATGCCTCTTACATTATTAGATATATTACCTATGATGGAAGACAACCTTTTGTATATGGTCCATTTCAAAATTTTGAGTCATCTCAAGCATAATAGGATAGTAAATGTACCAAATTTCCTCTATAAATTTGTTGAAAATAAAGGCTTCAGAATACCAAAGAAGATAACCTGATACCTCTCTAGCTCACCATTGCTTAGTTACCTTGTTGATAAAAAGGAGCCTAAGAATTCAATACCCACAAACTTAAGGTTGGGGGATTTTAGGGTTGAGGAATGCAAATAAATCAACAATTTGTTGGATGCACCCGTAGTGCCTAGGGATAAAGGAAATCAAAATGAACCCCAAAATGAGCCTGAAGAGGAAAACCCTCATGATTCACCTATGGCCTCACCTACCTAAAGCCAAGGAAAGCATGAAAAACCTGTAGAGCCAGAGTCTAGGCCATCTAAAAATGAGGAGTTACATTCTTCTTCTAAGTCACAAAAGTCTAAGAGCAGGAGAAGTAGTGCATCCACCACTTCCACACCCTCTAAACCAGAGGAAGAGGTTTCAAAAGGAAAGAGGGTTTCTCAAAAAAAAAAAAAAAAAAAAGGAAAATGCACATGTGAAAAAGAAGAGTATTAAAAAGGAAAAGAGGAAAATTGAAGCAGAAATACTTACACCCAAACGTTCTAGTAGGATCATGCAACAAAATGCTACAAAGGAAGGTATAGGAGAACCTAAGGGAGAAGATGTGAGTAGATAACAACCCTAGGGAAATCAACCTCAATAGGAACAACAACAGGAGAATGTTATGGTTGTAGAGACTATTTCTGAACTAGGAGGGGATAACCCTAGTAACATGAATGCACCTATGAAAAAGAGAAGGTATATGATAATGACTTCTGATTCTAAATTAGATGACTTATTTACTATAAATAAATTGAGAACAAAATCTCCAGATAGCCCCATATGTGGAGGTTATGAAGGAGGAAATGAGTAGTTTGAAGAGAGAGAAGAAGTTTACCTTGAGGAGAGAAATGTGAGGCAAGAAATCTAGGAAGCACTAGATAAAATTAAACACCTAGAGGAGTTGGTGAATAATTATGAGAAAAAGGATAAAGAAAGGGAAGTAAAAATGCAGGAGATGGAGGTAAAACTACAACTATATGATCATGGTGCTAAGTTAGATTTGTTGGCACAATTGGTGTCACTAAGATAGGGGACAAGGAATTGTCTATCCCAAGTGAGAGACCCCCTCTTCTTAAAACTCCTAGTTATCACACAACTTTCTCTCTAGGCTACCAATTGTGGAGTGTGACTAATGAGTTTGGAAGGGAAAAATAAAAATGGAAGAAGGAAAAGGATATATGAAAGAATTGGAAAATAAAAATGGAATTGAATAAGTCATTAGTCTGATTGGAAGAGGTTGTAGATAAGGTTGCACAAATTGTTAGGTGTAGGCCTCCACCTAGGACTTATGCATTGTTTCTACAAGAAAGGTTCTTGTGTTTTTAGTTTAATAGATTAGTTAGCAAACAATCTACTGCTATGAGTTAGCCTACTAAGTTTCTTAAAAAATATTCCACTTCCACATTTGAAGACCATGATCAATTATGCGAATTTTATCTACACAATTATGTGATCAATGATGAAACAAAATGGAACCTCTTAATGTTTTTGGGGGATCTTCAAGTCAGAGCACTTGCCTCTTACTACATGAATGAACAACTTAGAGGGGAAATTATGGAAGAATATGATGAAAAATAGAAATCTATTGCACTTCCAATAAGAAGGGATGTTAAGGATTCAAAAGTAGTTATTGATGAGTGGATGAAAATTCTTGGGCATAAAGGAGTTTACAAGAGAATAATGAAGCTCTGGGAGGCATACTATGAGAAAATGAAAGTGCTAGTTGTAGGTATTGTACAATAGTGTTATAAGTATGTGTAGAACCAATTAAATGATCTAACCCTTGAATTGCAGGAGTAGACACATTTTGTGTACAACTTTATTGCTATACTCCAAAGGGTGAAAAAATATATGGAAGACAATATCAATAGAGGAGTTCACTGGATACCTCTCACATTTCAACCACCTATTCTCATTTGTCCAATCCCACAATGGAGTAAGAGATAAAAGTGATGAATGTGAGAAAGGAGCTATCACGATGAGGTAGATTTCATCATACCAAGGTTTTTATCTAGAGTAGGATTATGGTACTAGTATAGTCATTTACCTAAGGAAAATTATTCTACAGTATAATCAAGACCCTTAGTATTTTGCTTGGGGACAAGAAAAAAGTTAAGTTGGGTGGAAATGATAGGTCTAGATAATAGATTGTTTTCTATTGGTTTTATGAAGACTTTAAGATAATTTTAAACATACTTTCTAAACAATATTCCATAACATACTATCCTTTTTATATCTATTATGTAGACCTAAACCCAAAACATGGTGATGGATATATCATTTAATATATTAGCATTAAATGGTTTATATGAATATGTGTATGGGAATGTTGATGGAATGTTATGTTTAATTATGATAGTTATTCTTGTTTACGTGTTTTGTGAAAATAACTTGTCTACAGCTAAAGGAGAGACCATGATACACAATAGTTGCAGAATGAACCCGTAGCAAAAGGGGTGTTGGACACCGAAATAGGGGAAACTACAGAATAGTTGAACGTGATGATCATTGGTTGAAGGAACTTAATGGAGATAGAACACACATTATTATAATCAATTAATAAATGTTGAAGAAGAGGTATTTCTTACATGGGACTCTGACAGATGGGTGTATGATTGCATGCTTTATGTTTTGGTAGAGTTCTAGTTTTGATAAGATTCTCCTTCTTTTTCAGTTGTAGGTTGAATAATTCCAAGTCTTAATTCTACGCTCTAAATATCTGGGAGTGGAGTTAATGATTTCAGTTAAGTTTTTTATTTCAATAAGGATTCCCTCAGTTTGTATATAACTGTTGGTTGAATCTATAGGTTAGTTAGTTGGTTTTTCGCAGTTTTATGTTATCTGTTACTTTCAGTTTAAAACATGAATCCTCAGAATGATTGAGTATGATTTGTGCAAGAATATTTTGTTATCTTTTATCTTATGCAATAAATGGAGATCAATTCATGGAATGCATGAAATCTATTAGTTAGATTGAGTTCAGTTAAGTGGGATGTTGGAAATACAAGGGAAGACCACTGAGAGGGGGGGATGAATCAATTGTCACAAAAATTCAAAAATTATCTAGCTTATTAATCTTATTCTTAGATCTGATTATTAAACATGAAAACATAAGTCATCAACACATCAGAAAGACACATAACACCAAGATTTTTTATGTGGAAACCCTATTATGGGAAAAACCACGGTGGAGGTCATTCCACAAGATTATACCCTGTTAAAAGTATAATGAAAATGAAATATGGGGAATGCAAATGCATTGAAACACACTGCCTAGAGCTCACTGCTCAATTACAAAGGAAGACACACTATCTCACAAAAAGATTAAGATTATAGCCATTCGGATTTTGAACTGAGAAAATAACATCTGCTAATGCTTGATTATAGTTCCAATTAAGCACATGAACACTTCTCCACTCTTCTTCACTCTTCTTCACACTCTACTCTACCTTTGAATGATTTAGAACATTATTCACGCACACACACATTCAACATACATCAAATGAAATGAATAATCACTTTTATATATCCGCAACAAGAAATTTCATCGCTACAAGTCAACCACAAAGAAAAATAATAAAATGAATATAAACTATCGGCCCAAAACATTAAAGATTATCAATGTGAATAAACCAAGGTCAGCCACAACTTAGTGAGGACCCAAATCAACATCTCCAACACAAAGACACTTCAATTAATTTCTTGTCGAAGATCCACAAAATGCTACAAACTCTATGTTGGCCAGGAACAAGAAAAACATGAACACGTAAGAGAAAATATTGGATCACGAGCACAATGATCAATGCAGATGTGCAACAAAGATAGAGCATGATCTAGAAACATCCATAAGCATCATGAATCACAAGAGAAGCATTCGCAACAACTGAACTAACTAAAATAGCATCATCTTTAATTAGGAACACCAACTGAAGAAATAGAAAAACTATTAGAATGAAAATCTTCATAACTCAATCAATTCTTTATGTGGATCTCTAAAAATCGACATGGATAAATTAGATACACTAAAAAAAAAACCCTTTAGTCCACAACATTTCATCAACAACGTACAAAAATAACCACCAGTATGTCAACTACATTGAACTTCATTTCACCATTGACAACCTACAACTCATTTATTACAATTTTCTCAATATCCTCGACATATACAACTTCAAATATATTTATGCTAATATTTTTGACATCAATGACAACCACATATCAACAACACAACCACAACATCTAAAAATCTTCCCCTTTGGCATTGATGGCAACACATGATGTGAAAAACACCATCAACACAACTACTCCTTCTTAGGATCTGACTCATCTTCTCCTCAACACTTTCACATAATATTTCTCCTCATAAAGTTATTCTCCCTAGATAGTCACTAGTTTTTCACATGACTCTTCTTGCCCTTTGACATCAATGAAAAATATGTCTAAGCTTTGAACCACATATCTGAATTTTTTAACCATCTGACTACTCTCGTTGAATAACAACCACCACAACATCAATCCGAAGCAAGATATGATTGTGAAATGCATGTACTGATGCAATGCAATGAATCCTTAGTTTTGATTAGGAGGGGTAATCACCCCTAACTTCCCTCTGAGATACTCAAAAGTATCCTTAGGCAACAACTTGGTAAATATGTCTGCAATCTGCTCCTTAGTAGCCACATACTCCAATCTAACTTCCTTTTCACTTACCTTCTCCCTCAAAAAATGAAACTTGATAGATATATGCTTTGTTTTTTAATGCAACACCAAATTCTTGGAAATGTTAATAGCACTTGAGTTATCATATAATATAGCAATAGACTCATCATATACAACTCTGATATCCTTCAACATTGTTTCATTCACAATACTCACGTACAATTATTAGCAGCAACAATGTATTTGGCCTCTATAGTAAACAAGGAAATGGAATTTTGCTTCTTGCTTAACCATGAAATTAGCTTTTTACCCAAGAAAAATGCTCCACCACTAGTACATTTTGTCATTCACATCTCCTGCCCAATCAGCATAAGTAAAGGCACTCAAAGTAAGATCATCATCTTTAGAATACCATAGGCCAAGATCAATAGTTCCCTTCAAGTATCTGAAAATTCTCTTCACAACAGTCTCATGAGATTCCTTTGAATTAGCTTGAAATCTTGCAACATTACATACAACATTCATGATATCAGGCCTAGTTTGAGTTAAGTACAACAATCCACTAATCATTGATTTGTATCTTGTCTTATTTGCTTTCAGAGAATCATCTTCTATTGTCAACTTGCACCTGGTCACCATGGGTGTACCAACTAGCTTTGAATCTTTCATACCATAATTTTTTAGCAATTCCTTAACATACTTGAACTGAGATATAAAAATCCCTTTATCTAACTAAGTAATTTGCAATCCCAAAAAGAATTTCATCTCACTAATCATAGACATCTCAAATTCATTATGCATCTCATTAGCAAACTTCATGCACACACCATCATCTCCTCCAAAAATGATATCATCAACAAAGACTTCAACAATCAAATCTTTATTACGATCAATCTTGAAATATAGATTATTATCAATAGTACCTTTGTTAAATCCAAACTTCAAAAAATACTTGTCCAATCTTGCATACCATGCTCTAGGGGCTTGCTTGATTCCATACAATGCTTTCTTCAACTGACACACCATATCTTATTTATTAGTCAACTATATTCCATCAGGTTGCTCAACATACACTTCTTCCAATTCACTATTTAGAAAAGTTGATTTTACATCCATCTAATAAACTTTGTAGTTCTTGTGAGAAGCATAGGCAAGAAATAATCTTACAGCTTCAATTCTAGCAACATGGGAAAAAGTCTCTTCAAAATCAATTCCTTCCATCTATGAACATCCTTTACATACCATTCTTGCTTTGTTTCTAACCACCTCACCTTTCTCATTTAGTTTATTTCTAAAGACCCATTTGGTTCCAATTACATTCTTGTCCTTAGGTCTAGGAACAAGAATCCATGTATCATTCTTTTCAATTTTTTTCAATTCTTCTTCCATTGCTTCAACCCAATGCTCATCTTTACATGCTTCATTCACACTAGTAGGCTCAGTCTTTGAAATCAAGCAATACTCTTATGCAATCTTTCTCCTAGTTTGGACACCTTTGTTCTTATCACCTATAATCTGATCTTCTGAATGATTCAATCTTACATACCTCAAAATCTTCTTAGGATGTTCTTCAACTTTAGGCTCTTCTGGTCTCTCTTGTACTCTTTCACCAATTTCTTCTTCTTCATCATTTTCTTGATTTACCGAATTGATTTGCACTTGATTTGTAGTCTGAAATTTGTTTGTACTATCACCCTAATCATCAAAGTCATATCCACTAGTTTTGGATGGTGTCCCTAAGTTTTCATCAACCTTAACATTTTCACTTTCAACAATTTTCTTCAATCTTTTATTGTAACATCAGTAGGCCTTGCTTTTAGTAGAAAAACCCAGAAAGATACCTTCATCACTCCTACCATCAAACTTTCTTGTCTTCATCTCTCTTAATATAACATTTGCTTCCAAATATCTTGAAGTATTTAACAATAGGATTTTGACAAGTCCATAACTCAAAAGGGGTCTTACCAATATCATCTTTTATTTGTACCTGGTTGAGTCTATACATAGCAGTACTCACAACTTCTCTCCAATAGATATGAGGGACATTTCCTTCCATCATCATAGTTCTAGAAACATCTTCAATTGTTTTGTTCTTCCTTTCCACAACTCCATTTTGCTGAGGGGTCCACAATGCAAATAATTATCTCTTTATTCCATGTTCTTCACAAAAAATATTAAATTCATTGAAAGTGAATTCACCAACTCTATCCGATCTCAGACATTTAATCTTCAAACCTATCTCTATCTCAACCATAGTTTTAAAGATCTTGAACTTTTCCAGTGCTTCAGATTTTTCCCTTAAGAAATTAACCCATACCATTCTAGAATAATCATCAATGAGTAACATGAAATACCTATAACATTGTGGACTTTTGACCTTAGAGGGACCACATAGATCAGTATGCACAAGCTCTAACAATTCATTTGAAAAATGCTTTTTACTCCTAAATGAAATCCTAATGTGCTTTCCCAATTGACATTCCTTGCATATTGTGTTAGTAGGTTTCACCAACTTAGGTAGATCTCTCACAGCCTTGGTGGAACTTATCTTGACAATATTATCAAAGTTAACATGACACAACCTCCTATGCCATAACCAACTTTCATTAGCTTGAGCAATCAAACAACGTTTACTAGCAAGACTCAAGTGATAGATATTACCCTTTTTTTTGGTACCTAATGTAAATTCATTTTTGAAACTCAATATTTTTTACTTTCCATCCTTGAATTGAAGATTGTATCTTATCAACCATTTGACCAATACTCAAAATATTATGCTTCAAGCCTTCCACATACAAAATATCATCAGTATTATGCTTACCATCAAGAGAAATGCAACCTCTTCCACGAATCACACCAGCTGTATTATCACCAAATCTCACAACACCACCATCATACTTTTCCAAGCTTACAAACTTACTTTTGTCTCCTATCATATGATGTGAACATCCACTATCAATTACCCATTCATATTTTTCTTCAACTCGAGTAGCTAGGGATTTCTCCACATTTGTACAACCAACAGATTCAGTAGATACAAGACTATTATCCTTGATAGCAATAAATACCCATTCATCATCACTTCTATTTCCTTTATTAGATTCATCATCTATCACACCTTCATTAGCAACATAGTAACACTTCTTCTAAAATCTAGGCTTGTTATGTCTTGGTTTAGTAGCTCTTTTTGGACACCTTGATGCAAAATGACCTATCTTATTGCAAGAAAAATATTTAAGAGGTGATTTTCCTTCATACTTACCTTTTCCTCTCAGTACTCTTTTGACAATAAGTGCTTCTAGCTCTTCTAGCTCTCTCTCATCTTCAATATTTTTGATTTCATCCTCATACTTGAATGTCTTCCTAGATGAACTTTCACCGAGATCATATCTCTATCCATCTCTTCCAGAAGTAGTAGACTTAAATGAAAATTCGACCTTAGGAAGGGAATCACCAAATTTTCTCAACTCAAAAGCAGATACCTTACCAACCAACGTATCGTTGGTTATGTTTTTTACAGTCCAGAGCTCTTCAACAACACTAGCTTTGACTTTGTAAGAATCAAGTAGGGATCTAAGCACTTTAGCAACAATCTCAGATTCATCAATCTTTCCACCAACATATCTAATACCACACAAAAGTTCATTCACTCTTTCCATGAAAGTATTAATGTTCTTATCATCACCCATTCTCAACCTTTCATATTTCCCTTTCAAACTCTGCAACTTAGAAATCTTCACATTAGCATCACCTTCATACAAGGTTTCCAAATTTTTCCAGATCTCATGAGCAGTCTTCAGATCCATAACATTTGTCATCTTAGAATGAGTCAAATCAGTCAACAAAGCTTCCTTAGCCAAGATATTATACTCAACATCTTTGATCTTAGCAGAAGTAGTAGGATCATTTTGTGGAAGAATATACATATTACTTGCAATGCTCTAGTAGGGTTCACCAATGCATCTTAGATGGCACTCCATTCGAGTCTTCCACAAGGAATAATTTGTTTCATCAAATCTCAAACTATCCTTCTTGTAACTTGTCATCTTGGATCACCTCAAGCTGTTAAACTTCTTCCAAGGAACCTACTTTGATACCAATTGTTGGAAATACAAGGGAAAACAACTGAGAGGGGGGGTGAATCAGTTGCCACAGAAATTCAAAAATTATCCTGGACTTATTAACCTTATTCTCATATCTGATTATTAACCATGAAAACATAAGTCATCAACATATCAAAAACACACTAACACCAAGATTTTTTACGTGGAAACCCTGTTAGGGGAAAAACCACGGTGGAGGTCAGTCCACAAGATTATACCCTGTTAAAAGTATAATGAAAATGAAATATGTGGAATTCCCATGCATTCAGGCACATTTCCTAGAGCTCACTACTCAATTACAAAGGAAGACACACTATCTTACAAAGAGATTCAGATTATAGTCATCTAGATTTTGAACTGAGAAAATAACATATGCTAATGCCTGATTACAGTTCCAATTAAGCACATTAACACTTCTCCACTCTTCTTCACTCTTCTTCACACTCTTCTCTACCTTCAAATGATTTAGAACATTATTCATGCACACACACATTTTGCATACATCAAATGAAATGAACAATCGCTTTTATATATCTGCAACAAGAAATTTCATCGCTACAAGTCGACCACAAAGAAAAATAATAAAATGAATATAAACTATCAACCCAAAACATTAAAGATTATTAATGCAAATCAATCAAGGTTGGCCAAAATTTAGTGAGGAACCAAATCAACATCTTCAACACGAAGACACTTCAATTGATTTCTCCTCAAAGATCCACAACACGCTACAAACTCTATGTTGACCAGGAACAAGAAAAACACGAACACACAAGAGAAAATCTTGGATCACGAGCACAACGATCAATGTGGATGTGCAAAAAAGATAGAGCACAATCTAGAAACATCCACATGCATCATGAATCACAAGATAAGCATCCACAACAACTGAACTAACTAAAATAGCATCAACTTTAATTAGGAACACCAACTGAAGAAACAAAAAAACTGTCAGAATGAAAATCTTCATAACTCGATCAATTCTTCATGCAGATCTCTGAAACTCGACATGGATAAACTAGATACACTAAAAAAAAAAATCTTTAATCCACAACATCTTATAAAAAACGTATGGAAATAAACATAGTATGTTAGCTACACTAAACTTCACTTCATCACTGACAACCTACAACTCATTTATTACAATTTTCTCAATATCCTCAACATATACAACTTCAAATATATTTATGCTAATAGTGTTGGCATTAATGAAAACTACATATCAGAAACACAACCACAACATCCAACATGGGAACAATTACTTGAGTAGGCCACTCAAGGTATTGTTCTTCACTTCACCTTTTCAGTTATTTATTTCTGTTGATAATTGTTATTAGTTTATCATTGTTCATAAATCATATGCAAGTTAATTGGGATTTCATTTCTTGCTTATTATGAATGAATGTTTAGGAACATGCATGTAATGATTATTAGTAGTACTTTGGAGGATAATTTAGCTGAGTTAGTAGAATTTATCAAATTTTCAGTTAATATAGTATCATTTCATTAGCAATAGTTCAGTCACATCCTTTACTATAGGTACCCGTATCAACTAGTTTCAATTTATACTTTTACTATTTTACAATTTTGTGAATTTTCAGCAATTAGAATGACTTCAGTAGGATAGTTTAGGTAGTTTAAGTCCATGAAGGCATATACAATGATGCACCATCATAAGCTTACGCACCTTGGTTGATGATTTAATGTAGTCCGAGCAATGTGAAGTGGACTATTCAATTAGAACACCCTATGAATTGAGTAGATTTTACCAAGTTTACAAAACACTAGCTTGGACTCTATAGCCACATGGACCTCCAAACTTTACCTGCCCCACTTTGGGCCCCTCTCCCCTATTTTATTTGTCTTTAAAAATATTTTTTTTAAAAATTCGGGCAAATTGTATATAGTTTCTGTCAAATATATTTCATTGGGGGATTTATTAAATTTTCTACATTGGCATCTCTGGTGGCATATTCCAATTAATATGCCATCATTATACCCTATGTTTTCATTTGCAATCAAATTTTCCTGTACTCTTTCATCGGATTGGATGGTCATATTAGTCACATCATATGCAATATTTTGCAGGTCGGTCGATATGAGTTAAAAATCAAAGTTTACATCGCATTGTTTCTTAAAACTTAGTTTTGAAATTTATCGCCAACTATTTATATGGGTCAATTGTATATATCAAAACCTTATTTCAAACAAAAAACAATTTTTTTGTATTAGGTAGCCTTTGTTTCAAATGCTAACCATTTTCTATTGATGCCAAACAAGGTTTTAAATATTAAAAGTCTTTGTTTTTAAAGCCCACCTCCAATTTTATTCAAAACTCTCCATACAAAGCACTTGTTGAAAGATTTCATCTATTATTAGGTGTTGGTTTATGTGGTCTGAAATTTTTTTCCCAAGTATTTTATTTTTGTGCCCCTGGTTAGTCATCAAGTGCTCAAATAGGCAGTTTTTTCATTTTGGCATGACTTTCACATACAAAGGAATTTTTTTTGAAACGGAATATCACTGAAAAGCTAAGAATCTCAAATTTCCAATGGTAAAGTTATTTTTCAAAAAAATTGTAGTTTGGTGCCTATTTTTTCTAATTGAAGTCAGATCATCATTTTTGGCTCCCAAGCTCATAACTTCTTGCCATGATCTCTAATTTTCTTGATTCTTGCAATGTTGGAAAGATATCGAGGAGATCTATCTAGCCATCAATGTACCATTTCCTATTTCTATCCCAAGTATATTGTGATTTCAGATTTCTCCCATTGGATCTATTAAAGCATACTTGGATTTTTTAGTAGTTGGGAAGGTGTTGTTTTGATCATTGTACTTAATTTTAGCTATATTGTATATGTTGATCTCAGATTGTATCATTTGAGAAGTGTATTATCATTGTAATCATGGGTTATTCATCTCATCTTTCTATAATAGTTCTGACTAGGGATAATTATGAGTCATGAAAAAAGGGCATAATCACACATTGTAAGTGGCTAAGAATTTTTCCACATCTTTATGGACCCATTCTTGAACCAGAAACAACATATAGGAAATTAGTTTGGGGTAATAAGAATGATCATATCATAGGATTGATTGGTTCTACTTTCAGTCTAAGAATTTTCAATGAGACCTATCATAAGGTCTTCTCTGACATGTCATGCCCACACATAGTTTGGACCAAAGTTAGGGAGATTTTTTGGAGATCCACATAAGCCTCCAATCCTAGGTGATCCTGCTTCATATCACCTCAGTCCACTTGATGATGTTGATAACATACACTATTATGATGACACCTTAGAGGAGTTTGAATATGATGCAGAACTTGAGCATCTTGATGATCCAAAGACTTCTCCTATAGTTCCTATTTCTCTAGTTTAGATCACATTTTTATCTTTTGTTGATGAGTCATTGAATACTTCTAGTGATTCATTGCAACAAGCATCTAATAGTTTTCCTGATCAGGATTCCTATATGATATACATTGCATCTTTTTTTGTGGAGTCTCACATTTTAGATTTGGAGGACAAATTTGAGGGTTTATCTCTCCTATTTGATGATAGTCATGGATCCCCTATTGTCACTTCATGTTTGTCTTCAATGTTTGTTCAAGATATGTTTCCACTTGTTCCTTGTTTTTCATAATTTATTGTGATTGGGCATGTACCTAATTGGATTATGGAATCATCTTCATCATCCAAGAACTTGGAAACACATGAGAAGATTTTAGAGACACAATCTACATACATATGGATTCCTCCTAATTCCTATCCAGAATGGGAAGCATTCTTGCATTTGTACTTGGTGTATCTTCTTCCTAAGGGGAGAAACATTGTTTGTAGGCATTGGATTATGTTTTGTCTTTAGACATTATCCATATTTGCAGGAGATCATACATTGTGGGGGGGATATCTTTTCTCTCTATTTCCCTCTTATGGGGGGTCATTGATTGTATATACATAATGGATGTAGTCCTTGGGGGATATCATTGAGTCCTCCATATATCATGTTTTATTTTTGTTTCATTTTCTCTTTTGGAGAGGAGTTTTGTCCCACATGATTTTCTTTTTTTCTTCATTTGTGAGAGATTGATTGTATTTGAATTGTAAATGGGTACCTAACATGGCCTAGTAACCAGGACCCACAGTCATCTTCATCTAGGCATCTTTGCATAATAATCTTCTCCCTAATTTTCACTTAAGGGGGGGTGTTCGTGTGAATAAATTTCTTGTACCTAGTTAATTCACTCACTAGGGAATTAGAGGACATATTCACATGTTAAGTTTACTTAGGATAAAAGATTCTTTCTAGAAGTTTTAGTTGGATTTTCTAGAACTTATCTTATCTAGCTAGTATTTCTTGATTCCTAGGCAGTTAGTTTGTTAGTTGTCACATGTTGTAGGATTAAGACACTTGCCATGATCTTGTCTAATCCTATCTCTCAAACTTGTGATGTAGGAGAATCCAGAGCATAGAAGTGATCTTGCATCGATCTAATTCAATCCGCTCAATAATGGCTGAGTTCGAGGTTGTAGAGAAATCAACATGCCAAAGGAGCTACTTCGTCATTCGACGTACAATCTATTGGCTTATCAGTGTGAGTGATGGTCATCGATGAGACCTTGTTTGATGTCCCATCAACATACTAATGGTGAGCGACAATGATAAGGATGCAGATGATTTATTTCAGGGAGATTCATGCTAGTCGGTGAGACAATCGTGAATGTCTCTTCAACATTCTGATGGACTATGGCTTGGTTGATCGTTGCATTGAGGTGACCTTATGGTTTTAGTGGGAGTTACTCTCGAGTCTCATTGATGATGTGGTGGTGGAAATGTTAGAGAGATGTACATGGTTCAATGAGAGATCTTCCAAAGTCTGTTCAACATTTTGATGATGTTTTGATAAGAGTTTTATCAATGTGACATGGTGGTTCTAGAGGGAGATGAGTCAAGGTCTTGGATACATTCCGATGGTGGGAAGAATGATAGATATGTGAGATGGTCAAAGGAGATGGATGGAGGAGAATAAGATAGCTATATTTGGCATGATATTACTTGTTGATCCCACATCGTTGTTGTGGATCTACACGAAGATTGGATAGGTGATTGCACACATGATAACAAGGTAACCACGTAGTGATTTCATTGCTAATTGGATGAGAAGAGGATACTCTGACAACATGGAAAGAAAGAATCTCAAGGCCAACATGAAGGAGAAGGATTGTTGGTGATGACAGAGAAAAGATATATATACCCATCATGAGAGTGGGGAGGGAGGAGAGGTGGTGACGAGGTAGCCTGTAGTATGGAAGGTTGGTAAGAAGAGAGCTGACCAAAATGAGAGAGGAGCTAGATAGGTTGGACTAGTGAGAGTCTAAGGCAAATATGTTTCAAATTTTCAAATGATGTAATGAAATCCCATTCGAAGGCAATGTAAGGCTATAATGTTCTTCAGTAATAAAAGAAGTTTTTTCTTTATTAGTGCATTTTTTGTATGCAAACCTATTGTTGGGGTGAGAATGAGCTTGTAAGGGGTAGATTTGAGATTGCTCCTTCATCAATGGTATTAGAGCTAGTTTTCTTGAGTTTATAATAGAGTGTCGAATGTGAGGTAGTTGCAACAAGACCTGTGAGTGTGGGTTGAAGCCAAAAGACCTACGGGTGATGAGCTGAGAAGAGTTTTGGAAAGGAATATTTGTTGAAGGCATGAAAGAGGGTTTGTAACTGTTATCCTCTAGTAGAGATAAAGTTGGGTAGAAGGTGTAGAGTTCCTCCAATAAGAGAAGGTGGGTACAGGAAGCATCTTCTAGGGTCTTTGTTGGGTAGAGGATAGTTGTGTGTGAGTGGATTGGCAATAACATCTGAAGGTGTTGAATATTTGTATACAAATCTCCAAACAGGAGGCAGTTTACATTTGTGAAACCTAAGAAGTTGAAGATTGAGAGTGTGTGGCAAGTGTTTGAAAACATGACAAAGAAGAACGACAAAAAAAAATTGTAGTTGTGTATGTAGGTGAACATGAGGGAGAAAATATTGTAGAAGTATGCTTTGAGGATAGAGTGAAGGAAGATGGTGAGGTTGCAGTAGAGGATGAGAAGCAAAAATAAAGTGAGCAATCAAAGAGGAAAATTATGTTGCAGTAGTGGATGAATTTCCTTTGGAGGACTTGAAATTATTAGAAAATGAAGGTGCGGCTGAGAGTGAAGGTAAAGATGAACAAGTGCATGTAGCATTACCAGTGAAGGAGGTAATGCATAAGGTAGTTAATGTATATGATATGGTTCAAAATGATTGGTATGCAAAGAAGGATTTGCATGGTGTTGCGGGGTTAAGTGTAGATGCAAATTGGTGGAGGTGGACGAACTATGGTGGGTTGAATCCCACAAGGTTAGAGGTGAATGAGAGATGCATTTGAAGGAGGTGGTTGGGTTTCGGTGGAGTTGATTCCACATCCAAGAGGTTGAGTGCAAAGAAAAAATTTCAAAGGAGAAGGTTGCTTGTTCCAGCCAAGTGTTGGAAGAGGAGAAAGAAGAAGCCAATGAAGGTATCAATTTCAAAAATGGGGTTGGTTGAGGATGAATTGTATTCCAAAAGGGTGGTATTACCACTGAACCCTATTTTGTGAATCCATATTCACAAAATTCTTCCTACTTTGGGTGTCTGATGCAGGAGTATCTAGGGCATAGAAGCGATCTTACATCGATTTGAGTCAATCTGCTCAATAAGGGTTGAGTTCAGGGTTGTAGAGCAATGAACGTGTAGAAGGAGCTACTTTGTCATTCATTGTATAGTCTATTGGCTTATTGGTGTGACCGATGCTTGTCGGCGAGATCTTGTTTGATGACCCATCAACATACCGATGGCGAGTGGCGGTGATAAGGATGCAGTGGAGTTATTTCGGTGAGAGTCATGCTAGTTGGTGAGACAATCATGAATGTCTCTTCAACATTCTGATGGACTATGGCTAGGTTGATCGTTGCATCAAAGTGACCTTATGGTTTCAGTGGGAGTTACTCTCAAGTCTCTTCTACAAGGTGAGTCTCATCGATGATGTGGTGGTGGAAATGTCAGAGAGACATACATGGTTTGGTGAGAGATTTTCTAAAGTTTGTTCGACATTCTAATGATTTTTCGGTAAGAGTTTTATCAATGTGACATGGTGGTTCTGAAGGGATATGAGTCAGGGTCTTGGTGACATTCTAATGGCAGGAAGGATGACAGATATGTGAGTTGGTCAAAGGAGATAGACGAAGGAGAATAAGATAGTGATATTTGCCATGATATTACTTCTTGATCCAACATCGATGTTGTGGATCAATGTGGACATTGGCTAGGCGACTGCACACCTGATAACGAGGTAACTGCCTAATGATTTCATTGTTGATTGGATGACAAGAGGATACTATGACAACATGGAAAGAAAGAATGTCAAGGCTAACGTGAAGGAGAAGGCTTGTTGGTGATGATAGAGAAAAGGTATATGTACCCATCATGAGAGTGGAGAGGGAGGAGAGGTGGTGGTGGGGTAGCCCGTAGTATGGCAAGTTGGTAAGAAGAAAGAGCTGACCAAAATGAGAGAGGGGCTAGAGAGGTTAGACTAGTGAGAGTCTAAGGTAGATCTGTTTGATATCTAGGTATTTTTTAAGAGTAGTAGGTTTTGAATTTCTCTCATTATTTACAAGCCAATCTAAAGATGTTGATAAGTCATTCAAAGAATTATCAACTTTGTCAACTTTTTGGAAAACATGGTCAAATTTAGGCTAAGAGTTGTACATAACTAATTATAGTATTTATGTCATCTCCAGATTTATGTAAATTGTTTAAAATTTGGTCTAACTGGGTTTGGATTTTGGCATAGCCTATTTGAGACCATTATGACTATATAAAACTATACTTCCTATTTTTTGTACATTAGTGTGAATCGTAGCAATAGAATATTTTAAGTATAAAATATTAGTACATAGATCATCTACATTTTTTTGTACATGTTCAAAGAACCTTGCAATATAATTTATTTTCTTGAATTTGTTAGAAGATTCTTATTCCTCAGCTAACTTGGACTATTGGGTTGGAAAGCATATTAAAATATATATTTTTCCATGTTTAGTTTTGAAGTTTCTTCTAAGAGGTGGTCATCTACCATTCTTATATAAGTATTCTTCTTGCTCTTTGTACCATTTGATCGTCTCTAATCTAGGTAGAGTCTGAGCCATATTACAGAAAGGATGATCATGTTCTACTCCTTTTCCCTTATTTTTGGCTTTAGTTGTAGGTTTGAATGGATCAAGGATATTAACATTATCATATATTGCAGGCTAGAAAGGATTTTTACCTTTTTTATATGAGTATCATCAACTTCAACATAAAATTGGGCTTTCTTCTTATTGGAGGATGAGCTGAAAGAAGATCTAGCACTGTGGAACTAATCTTCAAAAGGATTGTTGGAAAAACTTCTAATAGATAAAGAATGGGGCAAAATACTAATATAGTTTTGATAAACATTGTGCACTAGTCTGGTAACTTCTAACAAATCAGGAGAAACATGCTACATCTATTGAAGCTTCCATCATATAGGAATATGAATTATATTGATATGTCCCTTTTGGAGTTGGAATTCTCTATTAAGGGTTCTTGCATAAGATAGATTTTCCGATATCTTGGGATTATTTGCATTCATTATAGAATACAATGCTTGAATCTAAACTTAAGCATATTTAAATTTTTTAAACATATTTAAACCATGTAGAGAACTAAATATACACCTCAACAATTTAAAGATACATGTTTAACCTCTACACATCTTGATCTCATGCATCAACAGTAAGATTTGGAAAGAAAGTAAAACATATAGAGTTTGTATTTAGCCTATAGACTAGATAACTGACAGGCATGATTATATTCAACTTTTCTACGATCATAGAGTGTAAGATATGACATAGGTTGAATTTTTTTTGGAATACATGACCCAATAGTGACTTGGATATCACCCAAATGAAAGAAATTATGTAAAAACAAGGCCATCAAAGTTGTTTACTCTAATGATAATGCAACAACATGGTGGGATATTGTAGATGAAGATCTTTATTTATAAGAACATTTTTGAACCTATAATTAAAGAATTTGATGATGAAGATGAAGAAGTATTAAATGACCTTGCTGACACATTACAAGCAGTAGAAAGACAAATGGAATTAAAATGAATACTTTAAAGAATGGTTGACAATGATGATGAATCCAATAGGCAGATTCAATAGAAGAGGAAGAGGTAGGTCAAGCAGACTTTTTAGAGAAAGAAGTTGGAGAAATAGACCATCTAGTAATGGTTACCAACAATATCAAAATTATCAAAGGCAAATTCAATGGATGAATGGGTTTGAATCAAATATTCCTATCATAGGTAAGTACTCCTCCATTAAAATTTAGCATTATTACTATAGAGAGAAAAGATAGGAAATATACCATAAATTATGCCCTAATCATTCAACCCTTTACTTTTACCAATCTCCTTGTCTACCTTACTATCCACTAAATTCCATGATTTATGATGAGAATTTTGTCCCAAATTCCTCATAAATATCTAGGCCAATATCGTATTGCAATTCAAGAAGATTATAAAGAAGAAATTGACATTAAGATTCTCCAAATGATTGAAGACCCTAACAATATCAAGTTAGTCGTGTATGTTCTTGAACCTACACCACAATTAGAACCACATTATCTAGTCCATCTAGTTATAGGTAAGTTCTCCCAATATATCACAAACACTATCAATGGTAAACAATATGATGCACAAGTTGACACAAGAGCTTCATTATCCTTCTATAGAGCACCTATTTTGAAAAAAGTGGGAACAACTTACTCAAAAGACTACTTATACAACATGTGATGTCCAAAAAAAATGTTGGAATCAAGTAACACTAAGAGGGGGGGTGAATCAGTGTTCTGCAAAATTTAACTTTATTAACTTGATCTTTAAACCACTTATAGCATTGAACCAAAAGAAAGATGAAAGAACACAAGGAAATCAACCACAAAACCATAACACAAGGATTTTTACATGGAAACCCTGTTAAGGGAAAAACCACAGTGGAGGTTAATCCACAATATGAATATACTCAAAATAAGTGTTTATAAATGGGGAATGCACATCCATTCAGACACACTGCCTACATCTCACTGGTCAAATATAAAAGGCTTACTGCCCAAAATAAGACTCGTTGTCTTACAGTCATAGTTGGAAGACAACTAGAGTGGATGAACTATGAGATAGCATTTTCTAATGCTAGATCATAGTTTCGGTTAAGCACATTGATCACATTCTTCACATTTTTTCTAATTCTGCTCTTGAAACTTTGTCTTCTTTAATTTGAATCACCAATCTCGGTTCTACTCAAATGAAACTACACACAATCGATCTATATTCCTTTTGAATTTTGCATCATATCGTATCACACATCAAAATGATATGAATAATTGATTATATATATCCATGACTAGAGATTAGAACAACTGCATGTCGGCTTTAACAAAATATGAAATGTATGTACAAACTTTCAGCCCAATCCATAGACAATTATCAATGCGAACAAGACAATGTCAGCTAAAACATAGTAAGGACCCAAAACATGTCTCAAACACGAAACACCTTAAACAATTATGCCTCGAAGATTCACAACACACTACACTCATCTAGTCGGCCTTTCTGCACTGTTAGACTGAAAATCAATAAACTGGATCTTCAAACTTGCACACCAATCAATATGACACCCTATGATTCAAAGATAAGATAGTTAATACATCAAAATACCTTCCCTAAGATCCACAACACAAAATGATAACAAGAATTTACATATGAGTCAATGTACACAACTCTGTCAGATTCCCTGTTTTAGCTTTGACAACTAACACATATCTTCAATCTGACTTCCAGTATAGGAAAATACTGAAGTGCGGATAGGAATACTGATTAGGGTTTCCATCAATGACAACACTAGATGACTTGTGCAGTGTCTCTTACCAACAAAAAATTCATAAGTGATAAATATAGTCATCAACTTATAGAACTAGAAGGAAAGATATTCAAAATGTAACTTCTTTGTCATGGAACAAATGCCTGTAGATGTACTTATGGGAGGAAACTTTATAGATAGATATAGACCTTATGGATGTACAAAGAAGAGTATAATGTTCACCTTGAATGGTGAAAAAAATTAGTACGAGTCCTAGGTTAATATATTCTTTTGAGAAATATATGTTGGGAAAATGTATCTCAACCTTTCAATTACATTAGGCTTCGAGGGGTCTGGGGGCCCGAAAGCCAATTTCTATTTATATTTTATTATTGTAAATATGGATTGTTCATCATTAGATCTTAATCTGATAATATATATTTTTTTGGATTGACTTTCCCTAGAAGGCAACCCTATTTTATGAGGGTGTTGTATTATGGTTGTATATTGCGATGTATTCTAAGAGCTAGATAGCGATTGTGTTTCCTCTAAATCTCTCATTAGCGATATTCCTGTGAGAAGCTTTCTCTACAAGTATATTGCAATCTTCGTTAATTTTTAATAATATATTGGGCATCTTTTGGAGTGTGGGGTTTTTCTCCCAAAAGGGTTTTCCCCACGTAAATCATTGTGTTGTGGTATGCGGAATATTTATGTTTATTTTTGTTTAAGTTTTTGGAACTATTGAAAAGATCTGTAAAGTTTTGCATTATCCTCCACTCAAGATTAGTGTAGTAATTTGTTTTGCTACCTTATCTTCCTTACAATATCCAAATATAAATAGAATCCAGATTTTTAAACCTCTTCCTGAACTTAAGGCAACACTGATTCAAGCAGTATGTTCAAATGATCCCCAAAAGTTTTGGAAAAAAGAAATGTCAAAAATGGAGACTAGATTACATGGTGGAAAGATCAAATGTGGGAAAATAATTTTGATACATACTCATGACTATATTGATATGGCCCAAGTTATTGATGAGCTCAAAAAGGGAAATATATAAAACACTATCAATTTGATTATAATTGTTATGCTTTTATGGTATGCACAAAAGTTGAGAAAAGAAGGAAAAACAAAAGAATGGTTATTAATTATAGGCCTCTAAATGCAATCACTCTTCCATTCCCTTATCCAATACCAAATAAGTCATATTTATTGGAAAAAAAATCTAACTCAAAAATATTTTCTTGATTTGATTGCAAGTCAGGTTTTTATCAAATCTATGTCTAGGAGGAAGATCAACATAAAACTGCTTTCAGTTGCCCATTTGGTCATTTTGAATAGCCTATCATGCCTTTCAGCCTTATGAATGCACCAACACATTCCCAAGAAAGAATGCACAAGATATTCCATGGTTGTGAAGATTTTTTATGTGTTTATATTGATGGTATTCTTATTTTTAGCAAAGACTTTAATGCGCACAAATCTCATATTGAAACATTTTATAGGTTAGCTCTAAATTCTGGTATAATTTTGTCCCTCTCTAAAATTGAATAGTGGATAAACTCTTGTAAGTTTATAGGAATGATTGTTAATGTTGGATGTTGCTGATATGTGGTTGTCATTGATGTCAACACTATTAGCATTAATGTCATTAGAGGTTGTATATGTCGAGGATATTGAGAAAATTGTAATAAAATAAGTTGCAAGTTGTCAGTAGTGCAGTGAAGTTCAGTATGTTGGCTAGCTTAGTGTGTTGATGATCAGAGGTTGTGGATTAAATGGTTTTTTTTTTAGTATATCTAGTTTATCCACATTAAGTTTCAAAGAACCGTATGAAGATTTGATCGAGTTATGAGTATCTTTGTTCTGACAGTTATTTTTTTGCTTCAGTTGGTGTTCTTGAAAGAAGATAATGTGATTATAGTAAGTTGAGTTGTTACAGATGCTTTTGTGGTGATTCATGATGCTCGTGGATGTTTCTAGATCGTTCTCTATTTGTGTTGCACATTTGCATTGATTGTTGTGCTCGCGATTGATGATTTTATTTAGTGTGTTTATGTTTTTCATGTTCATGGTTGATAGGGTGATTGTAACGTTTTGTGGATCTTCGAGGAATAATTGTTTGAGGTGTTTCATGTTCAAGGATGTTGTTTTGGGTCCTCACTATGTTATGGTTGACATTGGTTGATTTGTATTAATTATTTTTTATTGATTTGGGCTAACAATTTGTACACATTTAATTATTTTGTTGAAGCTGACATGGAGTTGATGTAATTCCTAGTTGTAGATATATATGAGTGATTGTTTATTCCATTTGAAGGTATGAGATGTGTGAATAATGTCCTAATCATTTGAAGGTAGAAGTAGAGTATGAAGAAGAGTGATCAAAGTGTGAAGAAGTGTTCATGTGCTTAACTGGAACTGTAATCAGGCATTAGCAAATGCTATTTTCTCAGTTCAAAATCTTGTGGATGTAATCCAAATGTTTTTGTAAGATAGTGTGTCTTCCTTTGGGTAGTAAGCCTTGTTGTAATTGAGCAGTGAGCTCTAGGAAATGTGCCTAAATGCATGTGTATTCCCCATTTATTCCTTTATACTTTTAACAGGGTATAATTTTGTGGACTAACCTCCACCGTGGTTTTTCCCCTAACAAGGTTTCCATGTAAAAAAATCTTGGTGTTATGTGTGTTTCTAATGTGGTGATGGTTTATGGTTTCATGTTTATTTATCATATCTGAGAATAAGGTTAATAAGTTAAAAAGTTTGTGACAACTGATTCACCCCTCCCCTCTCAGTTTTCTTCCCTTGTGTTGCCAACAATTGGTATTGGAGAAGGTTCCTTGGAAGAAGTTTAATAGCTTGAGGTGATCCAAGATGGTGACATATAAGAAGGATAGTCTGAGATTTGATGGAACTAATTATTCTCTGTGGAAGACTTGAATGGAGTGTCATCTGAGATGCATTGGTGAACCCTTCTAGAACATTACAAGGAATAGGTATATCATCCCACAAAATGGTCCTTCTACTGCTACCAAGATTAAGGATGTCGAGCACAATATTAGGGCTAAGGAAGCATTGTGACTGATTCTAAGATGACAAATGTAATGGATCTAAAGACTGCTTATGAGATCTGGAAAAAGTTGGAAACTTTGTATGAAGGTGATGCACATGTGAAGATTGCTAAGCTGCAAAGTCTAAAAGGGAAATATGAAATGTTGAGAATGGGTGATATGAGAGCATTACTTCTTTTATGCAAAGAGTGAATGAACTTGTTTGTAGTATCAGATGTGCTGGTGGAACATTGGAAGAATCAAAGATTGTTGCTAAAGTGCTTAGATCCTTGCCTGCTGCATATAAATCCAAAGCTATAGTTATTGAGGAGATCCAGACCATGACAAATGTAACCAGAGATATGTTGATTGGTAAGCTTACTACTTTTGAGTTAAGTGAATTTGGTGATGCTCTTTCTAAGACAAAATCTACATTCAAAGCTACTATCTCTGCAAAAGATAAGCAAAGATATTATTTGGGAGAAAGTTCTTCTAGAAAGATATTCAAGTATGAGGAGGAAATGAGAGATATTGAAGAAGAAGAGAGAAAACTAGACGAGCTTGAAGCACTTATTGTCAAGAGAGAAGCCAGAGGAGAAGGTAAGTATAAAGGGAAATTTCCTATTAATTTTTTTTCTTGCAATAAGATAGGTCATTTTTCCTCAAGGTGTCTAGAAAGAGTTCCTAAGCCAATATCCAACAAGCCTAGATTTCAAAGAAAGTGTTATTTTTCTGCTAATGAAGGTGTGACAGATGATGAATCTGATAAAGGGAATGTAAGTGAGGATGAATGGGTATTTATTGCTATCAAGGAAAATGATCTAGCCACTACTGAATCTACTAGTTACACAAATGTGGAGAAAGCTCTGGCAGCTAGAATTGAAGAAAAAGATGAATGGGTGATTGATAGTGGATTCTCTCATCACATGACAGGTGATAAAAGTAAAATTGTGAGCTTGGAAAAGTATGATGGTGGTGACGTAAGATTTGGTGATGACAAAGATGGTGTAATCTATGGCAGAGGATCCATTTCTCTATATGGTAAGCATAATACTGATGATGTCCTATATGTAGAAGGTTTGAAGCATAATCTCTTAAGTGTTGGAAAAATGGTTGACAAGGGATACAATCTTCAATTCAAGAATGGAAAGTGTAGAATATTGGGAAGTTTTGGAAATGTGATTGCATTAGGTACAAAAAAAAAGGTAATGTCTTTCACCTAAATGTTTCTAGTAAAAGTTGTTCGACTGCTCAAGTTGATGAAGGTTGGTTGTGGCATAGGAGAATGCATCATGTTAACTTTGAAAATATTATCAAGATCAGTTCTACTCAGGATGTGAGAGATCTTCCTAAGTTGATGAAACCTACTAATGCCATATGCAAAGAATGTCAGTTAGGGAAGCAAACTATAATTTCATTTCAGAGAAAACAACATTGTTCAAATGAAGTGTTGGAGCATGTGCATACTGACTTGTGTGGTCCTTCTCAAGTCAGAATTTTACAAGGTTACAGGTATTTCATGTTACTCATTGATGATTATTCTAGAATGATGTGGGTTACTTTCTTAAGGGAAAAATCTGAAGCTCTAGAGAAGTTCAAGATTTTTAAGGCTATGGTTGAGATAGAAATTGGTTTGAAGATTAAATGTTTAAGATTAGATAGAGGTGGTGAATTCACTTCTAGTGAGTTTGATTCTTTTTGTGAAGAGCATGGGATAAAGAGACAGTTATTTGCACCGTGGACCCCTCAACAAAATGGAGTTGTGGAAAGGAAGAACGAGACAATTGAAGAAGCTTCTAGGACTATGATGTTGGAAGGAAATGTTCCTCATATCTACTGGAGAGAAGTTGTGAGTACTGTTGTTTACACTCTCAATTGGAGTCAAGTCAAAGGTGATACCGGTAAGACTCCTTATGAGCTATGGTATGGCCATAAGCCTATTGTTAGATACTTCAAAATATTTGGAAGTAAATTCTTTATCAAAAGAGATGAAGATATAGGAAAATTTGATGCTAGAAGTGATGATGGAATCTTTCTTGGTTATTCCACTAAAATCAAAGCCTACCAGTGCAACAATAAGAGATTGAGGAAAATAGTTGAAAGTGCTAATGTCAAGGTTGATGAAGACATAATTATACCATCCAGAACCTATGGCTATAATTTAGACAATCAGAATGATAGTTTAGATAAAGGAAAGAAAGTTTAGACTTCAAATCAAGCTCAGATAATTTCAGTGAATCAAGAAAATCAAGAGGAAGGAACTAGTGAAAGTGCAGAAGTGAAATCACAAGAGCCTGAAGTTCAAGAACATCCTAAGACTCCAAGGTATGTAACACTAAATCATTCAGAAGATCAAATTATAGGTGATAAGAAAAAATGAGTTCAAACTAGGAGAAGGATTGCAGAAGAATAATGTTTGATCTCAAAGACTAAGCCTAATAGTGTCAATGAAGCATGCAAAGATGAACATTGGGTGGAAGCAATGAAAGAAGAGCTACTGCAGATTGAGAAGAATGATACATGGATTCTTGTTCCTAGACCTAAGGACAAAAATATAATTGGAACTAAATGGGTCTTTCAAAACAAACTAAATGAGCAAGGTGAAGTTGTTAGAAACAAAGCAAGACTGGTGTGTAAAGGATATTCTCAAATGGAAGGAATTGAATTTGAAGAAACTTCTACCCTTGTTGATAGGATTGAATTTGTGAGACTGTTTCTTGCTTATGTTGCTTACAAAAACTTCAAGGTTTATCAAATGGATGTCAAGTCAGCATTTATGAATGGTGAATTAGAAGATGAAGTGTATGTTGAGCAAATTGATGGATTTCAATTGACTGATTAGGGAGATATGATTTTTCGGTTGAAGAAAGCATTGTATGGACTCAAGCAAGCCCTAAGAGCATGGTATGCTAGATTGGATAAGTATTTGTTGAAGCTTGGATTTAATAAAGGTACTGCTGATAGTAATTTATATTTTAAAATTGGTCATGATAAAAATTTTATTTTTGAAGTCTTTGTTGATGATATCATTTTTGGAGGAGATGATAGTTTGTGCATGAAGTTTGTGGATGAGATGTAGAGTGAGTTTGAGATGTCTATGATTAGAGAGATGAAATTATTTTTGGGATTGCAAATTACTTAGCTAGATAAAGGGATTTTTATATCTCAGTCCAAGTATGTGAAAGAATTGCTAAAGAATTTTGGTATGGAAGATTCAAAGCCAGTTGGTACACCTATGGTGATCAAATGTAAGTTGACACAAGATGATGATCTGCCTAAGGAAAATCAGACTAGATACAGATCGATGATTGGTGGATTGCTTTATTTGACTCAAACTAGACCTGATATCATGAATGTCGTATGAATTGTTGCAAGATTTTAAGTTGATCCTAAGGAATCTCATATAATAGTTGTGAAGAGGATTTCTAGATACTTGAAGGGAACAGTTGATTTTGGCCTATGGTATCCTAAAGATGATGACCTTACTTTGAGTGCTTTTACTGATATTAAATGGTTAGGAGATGTGAATGATAGAAAGAGTACTAGTGGTGGTGCATTTTTCTTGGGAAAGAAGTAAATTTCATGGTTAAGTAAGAAGCAAAATGTCATTTCCTTATCTACTATAGAGGCAAAATACATTGTTGTTGCTAACAATTGTACTCAAGTTTTGTGGATGAAGGAAATGTTGAAAGATATCAGAGTTGTGTTTGATGAACCTATTGCTATATTCTATGATAATTCAAGTGCAATTAAAATTTCTAAGAATCTAGTGTTGCATTCAAATACCAAGCATATATCTATCAAGTTTCACTTTTTGAGAGAGAAGGTGAGTGAAAAGGAAGTTAGATTGGAGTATGTGCCTACTAAGGAACAAATTGCATATATCTTTACCAAGCCTTTTCCTAAGGATATTTTTGAGTATCTCAAAGGGAAGCGAGGGGTGATTACCCCTTCTAATCAAAACTAAGATGCATTTATTTGCATCAGTCTATGCATTTCATAGTCATATCTTGATCCAGATTGATGTTGTGGTGGCTGCTACTCAGGGGGAGTAGTCAGATGTTTAAAATTGTGGTTCAGAGCTTGTGTGGAGAAAGATACACATTATATTTGTCATATTGTGGTATGTATCTTTGTCATTGATTTAAAAGGGGGGGAAGAGTCACGTGAAAAACCTTGTTGGGAGAAGAGTCATGTGAAAGAGTTGAGGAGAAAAGAGTCAATGCCTAAGGGGGAGAAAGTGCTAAGAGAAAGTTGCGTTGATGGTATTTTTCACATCATGCGTTACCATCAATGCCAAAGGGCAAGATTTTTGGATGTTGTTGATATGTGGTTGTAATTGATGTCAACACTATTAGCATTAATGTCATTAGAGGTTTTATATGTCGAGGATATTGAGAAAATTGTAATAAAATAAGTTGCAGGTTGTCAATAGTGTAGTGAAGTTCAGTATGTTGGCTAGCTCAGTGTGTTGATGATCAGAGGTTGTGGATTAAAGGGTTTGTTGTTGAGTATATTTATTTTAACCATGTTAATTTTTAGAGATCCGCATTAAAATTTGATCAAGTTATGAGTATTTGTGTTTTGACAGTTATTTTGTTGCTTCAATTGGTGTTTCTGAAAGAAGATAATGTGGTTCTAGTAAGTTGAGTTGTTGCGGATGCTTCTGTGGTGATTCATGATGCTCGTGGATGTTTCTAGATCATGCTCTATTTGTGTTGCACATTTGCATTGATTGTTGTGATCACGATTGATGATTTTCTTTTGTGTGTTCATGTTTTTCATGTTCATGGCCGACAAGGTGATTGTAGTGTGTTGTGGATCTTTGAGGAATAATTTTTCAAGGTGTTTCATGTTCAAGGATGTTGTTTTGGGTCCTCACTATTTTGTGGCCAACATTGGTTGATTCATATTAATAATTGTTTATTGATTTGGGCCAACAGTTTGTACACATTTTATTATTTTTTTGAAGCCAACATGGAGTTGATGTAATTCCTAGTTGTGGATATATATGAGTGATTTTTTATTCTATTTGAAGGTATGAGATGTGCAAATAATGTGCTAATCATTCAAAGATAGAAGCAGAGTGTAAAGAAGAGTGATTAGAGTGTGAAGAAGTGTTCATGTGCTTAATTGGAACTGTAATCAGGCATTAGCAGATGCTATTTTCTCAGTTCAAAATCTTGTGGATGTAATCCGAATGTTTTTGTAAGACAACGTGTCTTCCTTTGGGAAGTAAGCCTTGTTGTAATTGAGCAATGAACTCTAGGAAATGTGCTTGAATGCATGTGCATTCCCCATTTACTCCTTTATACTTTTAACAAGGTATAATTTTGTGGACTAACCTCCACCGTGGTTTTTCCTCTAACAGGGTTTCCACATAAAAAATCTTGGTGTTATGTGTGTTTTTGATGTGGTGATGGTTTATGCTTTCATGTTTATTTATTAGATCTGAGAATAAGGCTAATAAGTTTAATAAGTTTAAATTTCTATGAAAACTGATTCAGCCCCCCTCTTAATTGTCTGCCCTTGTGTTTCCAATAGTTAATGCTAGGGAACTTGAGGTCCAACCTCGTATTAAGGAAAATATTTTTGAATTCCAACCTCCTTTAAATACTAAGGAACTGCAAGTATTCTTAGGTATATTAAATTATGTAAATATTTTTTTATCTAGGTGTTGACTTTGATTGAGAAACATTACAATAGCTACTCACCAAGAAAAAACCTCAATGGTTTGAAGTCCATACTACTACTGTAAAAAATATCCAACAAAAGGTACAATCTCTTCATGTTTTACATGTTTGAATAACTAATAAGATTTTTGTATAAAGATGCTTCAAATTATGCATGGAGAGGACACATGCTTTTTCAAGGAAGGAAAGGAACTAATAGCTAAATATGCTAGTGGATTTTTCCCTAAAAATGTTATAAAATGGATTTGATTTGATAAATAAATTTATAGAGTTATTAAAAATATGAAGAAATTTGTATTAAAATTAATGCATCTAAAACATTTTATCATTAGGACATATTGTAGCAGATTCTTGAATTTTAATGAAAAGGATCATGGAAGAAAATATGGTGGAGGAAAATATCTGAGATGGCAAGAGTATCTTAACCAATTCAATTATGAAGCACAACATATCTCAGGAAAAGAAAATATTCTTGCAGATTATTTGAGTAGACAACCTCCTAATGTGTTTATGCAAAATCCTACTGCCTCATCTAGTTACCCAAGGTTTATAATGGAAAATAATTTTGAATTCTATTTTAGAACCTTAAACAATTTACCCAAAGAATAATTTTGATGAAAGGAGTCAACCTTAAAGACTGCGATTATGCTACTTCAGTGGTAGAAACACTAGTACACTTAGGTTGTATTTCTACTCTTGATATAACCAATGAAGGATATGGTTAGTTCACTACATTAAAGCTTAATGGAGGTCATCCTTATTATTTTCTGTTGTATCTCATTAGAATACCATTCTTCACATGGTTGATTTCATGTTCTCCTCATATCACTCCTCATATTCAATATTTCTTCAAATATATTGGTCCAAAACATGCTAATCCTGATTATTTATTAAGTCAAGATATTGTTCAAGGATTATTGTCAAATTAAGATTAAAGTGGGAATACATTTATTTTCTCCTCAATTGGGATATGACAATAATCATCAATATTGGAACATCCATCCTAAGTTCCAAATACATGCCAAATGGAAACCACTTGAGTGAAAGCAAGTATTTGATCATGGTGAATTGACACCTCTAATTCCATCTCTTACATCAAGTTCAAGTGGAAGTTGAATAATATGTATCATCCTGGTAGAAGGTAGTGGGATTCCATTTGTAAAGGACTATCAATGGCAGTGCTTTATGATAGATAAACCTCCTTTTGGTTAATCGATTTACCAGTAACCTAAGTCATATTCCTTTTTACCTTCTATTTTGGTCATTTCTCTATTATAAATAAACCTATGTAGAAGCATTGTAGGCATTAGGTTTTGTTTAGTCATAGAATCTTTAGAAAGTTTGGGTCTAATTTTGCAAGTATATAGAGTATGTTCTATCTTTGTGTGTAATTGTGAATTGAGACACTATAAATATTAATCTTGCATGTTTGTAATCAATTTTTGAGTAATATTAAGAATCCCTAACCATTTAGCCATAGCCTCCACCACTGTACTAAAGAAAGCAAGCATCAAAATCAAGAGTACTGTGCATGGAAAGAATGAAATACTATTCAATCTTGTTAAAGGATTTTTCAAAATCAATTTTAATGAAGCTAGCATGTTGACTAAATAAATAATCCCATGATATACATGCACTTAATGAAACTACTTTGCTCAAGACAAACCACTAGAGGGAGAAATTATGAATGCTTAATGCTAGGGTTTCAACAATGATCTCATAGAAGACATTGAGAAGGGTGATGGGTCTCTAGTTGTAAATTAGCTTAGGATCATTAGATCTAGGTATGAACTTGATTTTTTTTTTTAATAATAGGCCCTAATAATTATTTTTGGTAATGCTTCAAGATAAATAATATAAATCCTCACCAACAGTATCCTAAATAGTTTTATGGAATTCACAAGGGAAACCATCACAACCTTGAGCTTTGTAAATTTTTATACTTAACACTACCTCATAAAAATATTGCAATGAAAGTGATTGATCACAAATCACTCGTTGTGAAGTAGAGAGTTCAAAGGGAACCACATCAACATATTGTTTCAAGCAAGCTCTTATGCAAGGAGGGATCTTGAACCTAAAGCCTACTTGTAATGATGAAAAGAATCTTAGATGACAAGAGGCAATTTCGTTAAAAGGGTGTTGGCCTCATGAATGGATTTTAATTTATTAGAGGAGTGTTTCACCCTCAAGAATTGAAAGAACTCCTTAGACATCATATAACCAACCTTCATCTAATGAAGCCCGGTGTTGGTTTGGGCTCTATCAACCAAATAATCTTCAACAAATTATTTCAAGTGGTACAATTTTGTAGCCTACAACTAAAATTGCTAGGAAAAAGGTTGCGCTTCCAAATGCACAATGACACAACTAAGATTAATGGGTATAGAAACATAAGAGAAACAACAAATAAAAGCTAGTTTACAATTGTATGTGCACAAAAAACACTTGTGTGTGATAACATCATTCCACTAGTCAACTCACCTAATCCATGTTTAGGATGTAGCAATAGATTCCAAATACATTGGATGTGAGCAAGCATGGGTTGGTGATAGAGAAATGAAATGTAGAGAAAAATCTACATTTTTTCTACCAAAGATTTCTTGGAAGTTCACTTAATACAAAATTAGAACAAAAAATGATCAAAAGTACAATATATGTTAGAGATCTGCCACTAGAAGAGAAATACACTTTACAAAGGAAAATAAAGGTTAAGCTAACAACATGGCCCTATCAAGTCTCTTATTAACATAATTTTATCCATTTCCAAATTGGACCAAATGAACCAAACCAATGCATCATTTTGGTGGCATATATCAAGATCATAAAAAACTACTTTATTACATATGTTGAACCATGTGTCTCTTTTGTCAACTATCTAACACATGGGAAGGTGACCCAACTTATCAAAGACTACCTCAATCATATTAATATCACCACACAAAAACCAATTCTTGACTGGCAATATGGCAACAAACTACCACCAAAGGTGACAACCTAGTCCAAAAAAAGTAATTTTTAATATCAAAGAGAACCTATGATGCCTAATTAGATGGGTCACATCCATGAGAAATGAAATGTGGCTACCATTTTTTAGGAATAGATGTACACCCTAGCTCATGATTAATAGTTAAACAAAGGTTGGCCAAATAATATGATAGGAAACGGACGGGGGCCCTAGCTCGGTTGGCTAAGTAATTCCGTTGCGGCTCTGCTGGTCACGAGTTCTAGTCTCCCCCGTCCCGTGGTACTGGAGGGCATGTCGCGCCAGCGCCGCCGGTCACGTTAAAAAGTTTACCAGGCGCACTACAGTTTATAGGGGGTCGTGCTACCCGATTCCTGCAGTCTAATAAAAATAAAAAATAAAAAAATAATATGATAGGAAACAAAAAGCATAGAATCAACAATCTTGATCTCTTACAAATAAAGAATGTCAATGTTTACTAATCTTTTTTATATCATGAACCACGTACTTATGAGGAGGGTTTATCGAATCTTGTAAATTATATGAGAGAAATCACTGATCACGATGGTCTGGTATGTCCTAGAGTCCTACCCTTGCAAGCATCATAGTTATGAAAAAAAAATTGTCATAAAATCATTAACTTACAAAGGATGACACTTTTCCTAAATATAGTATCCTTCATCCATATCACAACATGGGTTGTAGGAGTACCTAGAAGAAGCCTCATATGAGGATGGAAATGTGATCAAATTCTCCTCTTGAGAAGAAATAACAGTAGTTGCAAGAAGAGAGCATTTTTATTGTGGTCTACTATTAAGGCACAACAATGTCCTTGGCCTTTTCCAAAGGTTTAATAGTGAGACCAAGGTTTGAACCTACAACTTGCTTGTAGATTTTCCTTTGGCAAGAATGGTGGAGCCTTCGCCATCAACAAGAGTTGGTAGCTTGGGTTCCATTCTAATGGCCATTTTTTAATGATTTTCCAACATGGTCCAACATTCATCATTCCTTGTCAAAGTTGATCCACTCACAAGCTTAGAAGTTGGTTTGGTCATAGGTTTATGTTTATAAGATTTCCACATGAAAGAAGTATTAGGAAAGTTAATATGTGCTAATGATCCAAATTATACCTTTCAATTCTAAAGAGCACACCTCAAAATGTAAACTTGGAAAACAAGGTCAATTACTAGGTGAGGCTCATGATCAAACTACAAGTGATTTGGGCCAATTAACAAGAGTGGACAACCTATCTACAAATTTGGATTTTTTGGAAAAAGAGGGTATTCCTAAATATCTTTACAAGACAATTAAAGAGAAACAAAATAATACAATCATAATGCATAGATATACCTTATGTATAAATATGCCCTAAAGATTTGCCATAAGTACCCCTTACACTATCATATTGATCTTTTAGCTCATAGATCTCTAAATACAATGCCACTATTAGGTTATATTGCAACTAAAGAAGCAAAACCAAGTTTATATCCTCATATTATATAACATTAATAGTTTCTTACTTCATGTATAACCTACGAAAAACCTACATATGCATCTCTCTATAAATAGCTAACAAGTGCAAGCTCACAAGATCTATGGTAGAAATAAGCATTAATGAGCTTATGCAAACTAGTAGAACTTACAATTTACAAAGAACTAATAATGTATTTATTATATAAGTGTGGTCAATTATCAAAAGAGGACTATTGCCTTAATCTATTGGTGACAAAATCAAGACTTAAAGAAGAGTGCAAACATATTTGTAAGTCTAAGGCTAAAAGCTAGAAATGAATCAACAAAGAACAAAGAAATAGAGCTACATATGAAATCCCACCACTCTAGTTGCAATTTCTCTTAAAAGCAATTCTAAAAATAGAAAACTCACAAGACAAAACATTATATAACTATCCATAGATGAACAAAGGATCTTTGTCCTATTAATGAAAAGCTTTTACATCTACAATAGAAGGCTAATAAAAATAACAAGAAGCAAGTGAAACTTTCCCTTTACATTTAAAAAAAACCTATTTAAGTATAAGAGTTTCATAAACATGAAGAATTATTGCTTGTAAAAACCTTCTCCCTTTAAAAAAAAAATGAACCACAACTTCAAACGTGAACTACAATATTTGATACTAGAGATTACATAGACCAGAGGACACACTACAAAAGTGGCCCAAAGATACTATCTCCATTGAAAGAGCATATATTTGCATCTCTACCATTGCATCTAGGCATTAAATTCACCACAAATCATATAACACGCTCTATCAAACCTCACCCAAAATTTTATATACCTTGAGGATCCAAATTCCAATGATACCAATACTTTCATGCACTACAAGACATTCATTTGGATTGGATCCTCTGAAAAAAGGGGGGAAATATCTTCCTTAGATGTACATGTAACTTGTCTATTAAAACCTAACTCCATCAATGGCTAGGAGAGGGGCCAATAGTTGTGCAAGGTTCAATTGTTGTTATATGACTTGTGCTTATAATACTCAGTCTTACCACATATTTATACTATATATAGTAAATAAATAGTCCACATGTAAATAGAAAAATAACCAAATGTTGGTCAAAATGGACCCATACACGAACACATGAGAACCTATGAATGTTATATCAAAAAACATAAATACTTTCATTAAGAAGTGAAATAAATATTTTTTGTTTCAAATAAAATATCATAGCTCTTCGCTATAAGTGTTATTTATAAAATAAATGCCCATTTTAAAATAAGACTCATTTAAACAAGTATTATTATCATAGTGAAAAAATATTGTTCTTATGTGTACAACTTTTGGGGTAGCAATACATTGGAGTATTCCATATTAATAATTTGTCCTACAACAAGTATAAAAGGTGAGCACAACAAATACCATGTATTTTCCCATTAAATGTGGAAGATTTTCAAAAAGTTTATGTTCAACTATTGATCCGTTTTGTTTGATATAATTTATATTTTAAATAATTATGTGTTGTTTTTATAACAACAAATGGTTTGTTTGTGTTCAACTATCGATCCATTTGCATTAAATATAGAAATTGGAGATAACAAAGATTTATGGTTACCAAATAGGTATTTGGCCCATTTAAGTTGCATATAAGTTTTATTTTAAATTAAAATATGATATTCTACAAGCAACAAATGGTATTTTTTTTGTTACCAAATAGGTATTTGGCCCATTTAAGTTGCATATAAGTTTTATTTTAAATTAAAATATGATATTCTACAAGCAACAAATGGTATTTTTTTTGTTCAATTACTGGCCCCTCTCCCCTAATACAAATTAAATTGGTCAAATCTTTTAAAAGTCAAATTTGGACACTTCTCAATAGATGTTGATGTGGCAAGTTGCATGATGAATCACACCTCCAAATCTTAATTATAGATAGATAAGAGACCAATCCGCATTTAAAAAAAACATTAGGTCCTACGATATCAATTGCTACTTGCTCACAAAATTATCCCGCACTACCCCTCTCCCCTAATGCAAATTAAATGGTTGGAAAATGGCAGAGCCTCCAATGAGTTAGTTCTCTTATAAAATTTCCATAAAGAATAGTATCCACCTGATTGGCCTCTACAAAACGCAAGAGAGAAAAGAGTAAAAATTTCCTATCATTTAGTGGCATGATCAAAATTGACAAGCGCTAAAGCTAAAATAACATCAAGGGAGATGGAGTCCTTGCCTTGTGACATACCTTCAATTCAAGCTTCTCACAGGTAAACAATACCTAAAAGAAAGAGACAATAAACCCAAACGGCTAAAGAAACTCCACGAAGGCTGAACCAAGCTTCACTCACAGGATGCTCTTAGCGGTTTTCAACCCTTAAAATCAAATCCGTACTTTCACATTTAATCAGTCTAATTAATTAGTATCTTTGATTTCAAAGACGAGGTGTACCAACAAACATTAGGCAACGTGCCGTGTGTTTGTTTGTCCACAAAAAATGGCAATGAAACCAAATTTTGATTCAACAATGTCAGACTCAATGAAACATCTCATGCGCGTGAGTGATGACCATGCAAAACTGGCACTTGATGTTTCAGTTAACACAGCTAATTATGAGAATTCCCTTCGCTTTAAAGATCTGATTCAACACCGTTGAAGTTATCGAGTACACTAGCCAGGTGCTTTAATAAATAGCTTTTTAAAAATTAGTTGTTTTCACATTTAGTCTAATCCATCCCAGTTATGATTCCAAAGACAAGGTGTACCAAACACAAGCCAACACCGCATCCGTTGTTTATCAAGATCATGGGATTTTAATAAAACATCTCATGGGTGGGTCGATGCAAAACCAGTACATGATGTTTTCAGTTACCATGACCAATTGTTGAGAATTCCTCACACTAAAGATGTTAGCGCCAAGCAATACAACAATTTTCGGTGATATCACTGTCTTCAAAACCATGCAACCCTTCTATGGGTTAAAGTGTTTTTAAACTGTGTTGCGATGAAAAAATCCTCTTTTAATGTCGCAAATGGTTTTAGTTCCCCCTTGCGAACGATATGGTAATACACTCAAAATATTTAATAATTTTGCATCACACCTCAAGACTTCCCAAGAGATCAGATTCAGACTTCATATAATATCAACTATTTAATCTCCATGGTATGAGAATAAAGCTCAAAGCCGTATCAAATTTAATCCTCCATAGCATGATGGGACCCGAAGGTTTTAAGTTACTGCTAGCAGAACAGGACTCCATTCAAATCCGGTATATAGTTATTTATTCAATTATCACCAATGATACAACCCAAACATGTTAAGGTTGTTCAGATTCAGCTATATTAATCAATAAATCAACACTACTATGATTTCTAGTATACGAATATAAAGCCAATGTTGCTTGTACTTAGTCCTGCAATAAAATAAATGGGTTCGAGGTTTCAGAATGGAAAGGGCCCATCCTCAATACTGCATATATTATTTATTCAAAACTCACCCCTGATACACTTTAAACATACAAAGGCTGTTCAGATCGAGACTTACAATCACCAGAAGCAGATAAACTGTCTAATCTTCAGAACTTTTATAAAATAAGAGTTTACATTAAAGGTATTGCACCATGTTCAAGAAACATCGAATATAGGCACAGCCTGCATATTATTATGAGCCACCATTCAATTTAGTGCAATGTATGAACAAGATTTAGTATAGGATAGCAAAATACATAGACAAATTTACTTTCATAGGTCGAGGAGAACGCACAATCTACACTTTGTCGGGATTAATAGAGCAACTGAACTGTTTGAATTCTAGGCTAAACATATGAAACAGACAGATTATGTTTCATTTATCAGGACTACGTATACATTATAGCAGTCTCGACAATCGTCAACCTATTTACTTCTTAAACATGAGGAGAACATATCACAAATTTACAATTTATCATTAATGTTCTAACACTGTTGAGGTTACATGCCCACAGAAATATTTGTAGTTATAAAAATGCAATCCAGATGTTCTGTACATTACATGTTTGAGACATCTTTTATCCTCCATTAGAAAAGAGCCAGATAAAATATTAATGAAGTAAATACAACACAAGAAGATGTCGTCCAAAGGAGTTAATTTACAATATGGTGCGTTGATTTAGCCATAATTGTGCAGGTCATTGTTGACGTTCAGTAGTAAGCTCAAGTCCTAAGTTCACATGACAGAAAACCCAAAGGGCCAAAACCAAATACATAAGAACTGTTTGTTAGGTACATAAACAGGTGGTACGAATCTCTTAAAATGCCGAGAAAGCAGACAAAGCAAACTTGACATGGTACAGGGTCAACAATCTGTGTAACATCCTACTTTTCATAAACTGCTGCTTAGCTCATAAATTTCAGTAGGATAATGCCGTAGTACGATGCCTTAGGTGGAGATGGAGAATGTTGTATTCCATCAAAATTAATGAGAGTAAGCCAACAATATTCAGAACAGAAAAGGTAGATTCTATGCACAATTAGTCAGAATAAGATAACAATGCCCAACAATTCACCTACCAAACTTCATAGGGGCAGATAAACAATAAAAGATTGAAAAGGTAAAATTGTAATTAGGCCATCTTGAAATTTTTCGTAATTACAGATGTCTATTGATGATGACCATAGACAAACATTGAATATTTTTCTTCTCGAGAAGTGACTCAAATTTGCCAGGCTTTTCACCAGGAGGAACGAATTTTTCTAGATGTAATCCTGATGACCTGTATAAATCCAACAATACATTTTCCCCCTTCTCTCTCTTCAGAACATCAAAAATAGTAGCAAGCACATCTACTGCAAGACCCATTTCTAATAGACTCCCTGGTTCTAGTCCTCCCTCCTCAAGTGGCACTGCTATATCACGAATAGACAATAAGTTTGCACCTACCAACTTTCCAAGAATCTTACCAAGGAACTCAGGGGCCTTTGGTGCATCAACAACAGAATCCTCCAATGATGCTATTACCTTCTCCAAGCTACAAAACCAATGTGGTGTCAGTCATAATAACATGTAACTTGGGGTATTGCAATTAGTAAATTCAAACTCAAAGATATACAGTCTACAACTCAAAGTTATACAATCTACAAACATATTGAAATGTCACACCCACCCTTTGACGAGTTGCTCTTGACTTAGCAAAGATGGCTCAGTTTTGCATAGATATATCAACAGATTCCCGAGGAGATCCCTTTCCACATCTTTCCTATCAAAAGAATCCATTATCCAAAGTGACACTAAAGTTGGATGATACCATGGCAATTTAAGATCAGACACACACAAAGTTGCCTCCTTCAGGTCTCTAACACTGCACAATACCCATAAAGAAATAAAAAAATGTCAGAGAAGCATGTTAACATCTATAGAAAACACAATAAACTGTACATGAACTTTCATACGACCAACCTGTAATATTCCTTTATTGCCATATCAGATTTGTTTTTAAGTTGTTCTTCACTGAATTCCCTTCCATGAGAGTATTCTTGTTGGTATTCCAGACTTGCAGCCCTCCCACCTCTGTCAAAAGAAGACTATGAACCCCTATAATCTCTTCTTTCATTGCTCAAAGCATTTCTTTCTGAGATACCTGCCCTTGGAAACGATGACTTTTCTCCAACATAAGTCCTAAATGAATTATCATCTTTTGTACCATATGATATCCGATCAGCTCCTGCATTAGGATTATAACCTTGCATTGAAGCCAGGCTTCCTCGCCTATTACTCCCTGATGCCATTAGTGGACCATCTACTAGGGAACTTCTATTAGATTGCAGAGGCTGTCCCCTGCCTGTTATTCCCCTGCCAAGGCCTCCTTGACGACCAAGAGTTAGCTGGCCATCATCAGAGGGTCTACATTGTAAAGGCGAAGGCAATGCCCTATCACTAGTCATCCGGTCTGTAATTCGGGCATCTTGTGCAATAAAGCCACGCATTCCAGACTGTACCTGTGTGCCTCTCATCCCACTCATATGTGCACCTGAACCCATTGGTGTACCTGGCATAAAAGGCATCTGAGGGCCTCGTGAACCATGATCAGGTGGTGTAGATATTCTTCGTCTAGAATGTCCCATGCTTGGAGCTCGAGTTAATTGACCTCCCAGTGCTTGTTGTCGTTCCTGAGCAGCATCCCTGTGGACTTCCTCAATTTTCTTTGGTCCATCAACTTTTCTCCTTTGTTGCCATCCATTCCTTCTCAGATCAATCACATCCTTCAACATAAACCTCAGTTGTGTAGGCAGTGCTTGGTTATTTGCCATTTTTGTTATTCTCTCAAAGTAAGCATCAACATGCTCTTTTGCTTTTGGATGGTCAATCATATGCCCAATTGTACTCATCAACTTACATAGAGATTCAACATTTTCCTCATCTGGCTTCTGATATTCACCAAGTAATTTTTTGATGCATTCGTGCATTATTCTTTCAGTCAACATACTTTCCTTATAGAGATCACCAATAAACCATATATTTCCTAGCATCCGCCTTCTTTGTGCAGCCCTTTTTTCCTCCCGCTCTTCTTTTGAAAGATTTATTTCACCATCTTCAGCCATCTCAGCTTCAGCCTGTTCTCTTTCATCCCTTTCAAATTCCTCCTGACACTTATTCAAAAGAACTCGCCTAAACATAACCCTTTCATTATCTTCATAAAACTCGGGCAATCCAGCAGCAAGCTGAACACAAAATTTTGCATACATTTCACAAAATGTTGGTTTCATCAATACTTCGTCAAATATTTGAGATACTACACCTGTAAGGCAAACTGCAGAATCAATATTCACTTCTTTGACCTGCAAAAAGAGTTTCTCAAAATTTTGAGGTGTCAATTTATTAAGAATGGACTTTATCTTTCTTTCTTTCAACTCTTCCTTGTCAGAAATCTTGCCCACTTCATAGCAATTATCTGTTTTATGAATTACAGGAAGAGGAATCAACCCCTTCTGCATACCAGATGTCCGCCATCTATCAAAATCTGCAGCATTATTTCTCATCAGTCCACTTTGAGCAAATGATGCTTGGACCAATTGCCCACTGGGGCCAACACCAGGTTGTACACCAAGCATGTTCTTTCCAAAACCAGTGTTGTAACTTTGACCAGGTCGAAATCCCCCAGGACCACCAAGGCCCATCTCCACTCGCATATCACGATCACCGGCATCCATTTGCTTGATCCATTTATCTTCATCCATACTGGGAATATTGCTCCCACGTCGATCAAGCCGAGAATACTCTGGAGTTCTTCCCATGCTTGTCAATGGTTCACCAGTAGGAGCAGCTGCAGCTACTTTACTAAGACAATCCTTCAGCTTTTTCTTCTTCTTATTGCCAACTGCCTTGGGTACATCACCAGTGTTTGTAATTTTATTGTTTGAAAAAGCATTCAAAGAACTTTTGGTTTCCTCTTCTGTCACCATTTGCTTGATCCATTTATCTTCATCCATACTGAGAATATTGCTCCCACGTCGATCAAGCCGGGAATACTCTGGAGTTCTTCCCATGCTTGTCAATGGTTCACCCTCTGAATAGTGGCTAGAAATCACTTGACGATTTATCAGAATATCCAAGTCTGGACACACTTCAAACTGTAATAGAAGATCTTTAAAATGTTCCCTGAATGTTAACAGGAAGTCTCTCGAGTACTTTCTGTCTCCTGAACAGTTACTGTTTGTCATTGGTAGAACTACTTGCTTCGTGTTAGTTGAAAGTTCAGCTGCATCTTCCCAGTCATCCGGTTCATTTGGGACATGCTTCTGAGTCTCTTTCAAGGAAGGCTTCTCTTCCACATCAGTACTGTCTTCTTTACATGGTTCTACAGAGTTTACATCTTGTTGCTTCTCTGGAACCTTATATGCATTATATAAATCACCAGTAGGAGCAGCTGCATGTGCTTTACTAAGACAATCCTTCAGCTTTTTCTTCTTCTTAAAGCCAACTGTCTTGGGTACATCACCAGTGTTTGTAATTTTATTGTTTGAAAAAGCATTCAAAGAACTTTTGGTTTCCTTTTCTGTCACAACATCAGATTTGCTTACAGCTGGATTAACTGTGTCTTCCCTGATAGAAGCTGCAATTGCTGAAGAATTTGAACTATGGCCGCTTTGGGAAATTGATATTGTTGAAGACAATGTCTTCCCTTCTGAAGCCTTCACTGGAGCCAGGCTAGCTTCTGCTGTTTGAGGGGGCTGCTTTGATGTATCCACAGGTGGCAAATTTGATGCTAATGATGGGCGTACAATATTTGGCCTCACTGCTGGTGTAATCTTTGGAGGCTGATATACTGTCGGGTAAAAATTCATTTGATGCAGACCACCTATTGAAACAGGACCTGAATGTGGAGTACCATATTGAGGGAGTCCCCCAGGAAGAGACCCATCAGAAACTATGGCCATAATACCACTATCTGCTTGTGAATCAGACTTTACACTCTTTGGACCAAACTTTATTTCTTCATGGGTCTCAGGATGAGTGATCTTGACAGTACTGGTGCGCTGGGGACCATACTGATTTGCCTGTGCAGCTGATCCATATGAAGAGAGATGAGTTCCAACTGAACCAGGTACCTGAATGGGTATCGGGGGATATATCTGGTGGTTTCCATGGATATACTGTTGAGATGGTACATGAGTCTGTTGAGGAATAATATGCCGCATGGGTTGTGGAAAACCTAAACCATGATGCAACATCCCTTGTGAATGCAAGGCACCTGCTGTCAGGCCCTGTGAACCGAAGACTTGCTGTTGGACTTGAGGCACCTGTAATGGATGCTGCAGTGACCGTGATCCAGGAGCCACACCCTGTGATTGCAACTGGGAACTTGGGGGATATATTCCTGCTGTCACAACCTGTGATTGCAATTGAGAGCTAGGTGCATGTAGTCCATGGGTTCCACCCAGTGGCTGCAGTTGGGAACTTTGTCCACGTGCAACTGGAATGGCACCCTGAGATTGATATTTATAACTCGGTGCATGTGGTTCTGCAGCCACACCTTGAGATTGCAATTGGGAACTTGGTGCATGTTGTACTGAGGGTGCACCCTGCGATTGCAATTGGGAACTTGAAGGGCGTGGCACCGGTGCCACACCATGAGATTGGAGGTGAGAACTCGTTACACGTGATCCCGACGTTGCACCCTGAGATTGAAGCTGGGAACTTGGTGGATAATTTGATCGCATTGGTAAAGTGGAAGGAATCTGACCTCCAGGAACATCTTGTGACTGTACAAAGGGAGGGGAGGCCTTTGGTCCTTGCAAAATTTTGTTTCCCTCAGTTTTCGTCTCTGAGGTACTTGCAACTTGCTTTGAAACAGCTGCACCCTGTTAGACACAAAGTAAACCCAAAATATTTTTTGTAATACACAAATCTTAAATAAAACATTGTTAATCAAACTGAGAGGAAGTGGAAACATGGGTAAGACATCAAACCTCCAGTTGTTGCAGTGTCCCAGATAAAGTGCTTGTTTTAGAAACAGGGACATCAACAGGTGGACCAGAGCGTGCCTGAATAAGGCATAGTAGCCCACTCACTCTTGTAAGTTACGGGAGCTAACAACTTCCAGCAAACAAAATAAACAATAATAAAATGGAAGACAAGCATTCAAAGCCAACACTAAACCAAACTTACACACCTGGTCACGCTTCTGTTCATCAAAATTTGGGGGTGCAGAGCTTGTCTGTGCAGGAACCTGGAGTCCATTTATAATCGATGGACTATAGGTTCCAAACTGAAATGCAATAGTCTGTGTAGCCATAGCTCTGGTATTCTCTCCCAATACAGCTACTTCCACGAAAATGACAATTGATCAGGACAATTGTCCAATAATTATTCATCAGACCATACAACATCCATAGTAAAACACTAACAATATTCAGGGAGTAGCAGCTTCAAGACACATGTAAACAAAATTACAAGTAGCAAACACATAATTTTGTATGATATACTATGACTTTGTTACCTGCAGTAGATGATGAAGATGTCTGTTCTGAAGCCTTTAAATTTGAAGGCTGTGCAATGGGAGGTTTTGGAAGAATTCCATTGCTTTTAGGACCAACTACACTAGGCTGTTTTGTGGTGGATGTGGGGAGACTTCCAGATGTTGCTGCAGGAATTCAGCCATAAGAGCCAAATAATAAAGAGTCGCCTCATCATGTATAATGTAAAAGAAAAGGTAATGTGTTAGAACTGCTACCTGATGTTGATCCCGTTTGTTGCCTTTGTGTAAGCTCACCATTCTGAACTCTGGCATAAGTATTTGGATACAAAGGCCCTGCATTGGGATTTCCTCTAGACTGCCCACCAGGTCCATTAGCTCGCGTGCCGCTGGAAAACACAAGCGAAGCATGCATTCTCCAACTTAGCCAATTGCAAAATGAATCAAGAAACACTGTCACTGAATTCCCAAAATAAAAGAGCAAAAAAATTGCTTAAAAAAAATTTAATCCCTAATATTTCCTTTTGTCTAGGGTTTGAAAACCAATAGTAAGAAGCAATCAGATGCACGCATACCTAGTGTTAGAAGCGTTATGAGGATAGGGCCCTCTAACACCTCCTTTGGGAGGATGAGCAGCAGCAGAAGTGCCCGATTTTCCTCCTCCGCTTGCCCTTCTCAGCTGGGCAACATTGCTTTTCTCCCCCTTTAATTGCTGAAAGGACATATATGACGATGTTTTTTACCCTCTTTGCTAGTCTTTCTCCAACAGCCCCAAAACAGAGGGATCAACACAATGGTCCTTGCAAACCCTAACAAAAACACAATTACAAACCCAAAAAAAATCCAATAATTTTTTACCCAAAAAGAAAAAACCATACCAGCTGCAGCTTTCACCATAATTTCCCACAATAATACTACCATGAATTCCTTTTGAAAAATGCAACATGAACAAATGCACAGGAATTACCTGAATTCGTTGTGAAAAATCAGCGTAGAATTCCGAAATATTTCGAATTCACTGCCCCTGAAATGCCAGCGAATTTTGAGAAGTTAAAATACGGAGAAGGCGTAATTAAAAATGAAGTCGGTAAGCTCGTCTACCATAGACATTAATTTACGCAGGAAACATTATAATGCTTTTGCTGGCTTTGTGCTGTGTTTGTGAACGGAGAATTCTTCATAACCTGAGGTGCAGAAGAATGTGATTGGAAAAGAGTTACGAAAACACACAATCGAATGGGGTTTAGAGAGCCCCCAGTCTTTGACTACAAGTGAACTCCGACCTGATAACAACTAACCAAAATCGAAGTAACTCGAAAGTTCCCCTGATGGAGTGTGATCAGAAATGTCCATGCCAAAAAAGTTATACAAGCTTGCTTCCATAAAATATTTAAAAAGGTGGTAAAGCAGAGGAGAAGATTAAAAAAAAAGTTACACAGGGTTCTTTCCAACTTTTACTATGATAATGATCTTGTTGGAGAATAAACTTTACCAATTTTTAGAACATTGTGCTTTGTAAGTCCTAATATGAATAGATTTCTGTGACGTATGTTGTCTCCGAATTTTATGTTAATTTTTTTCCTCACTTTGTGCCTGCTGCATGCTGAAAGGGATTATTTTCTGGCTTTGTGCCTGCTGTGCGCTGGATTTTTTTTGCTCAGATGATTTTATTTATTGAAATGTTCCAGTTATATTGGTAGACACTGTAATGTTCCTGGCATGCCACACCAAGACGACCCTGAAGATGACAGAAGAACAAATATTAGACAGCACAGAGACGGACTTATGATTTCAAGTAGACTTTGGAGAATACTCAATTCCATCGTGAATATACAAAATCTCTGATTTTGATATTCTAGGATGAAACTGAGGCTCATTAAAAATATTTGGAACCTATATTGAGAACCAAAGAAAACCTAGAAGTCCAAATGTAAAGAAAGGTCCGTAAACTCCAGCTTGTGACATTAGTGTAGAATAAGCAAGTAAGCTTATCACATTATCCAGATGAAATCCAGCCTTTGAAAGGCCTACTGCTGTGGCTCGTTCCGCATTAGGAAACCACCTTGAATAAAAAACAGTTATTGAGTTGCAATTTTGAATTTATCTTGAGCATCTACAGTTGAATACTGAAAACAGAAAGGTTGGCATTTTGATTGAATACCATGGTTCAAAGTGCTTTTGATACTACGCGGATTATTAGTTTGTTTTACTCCTACTCTAGGTTTGCTACAGCCATTGCTAAGAAAAATTTACAGAACTTTTAATGTTAATATTGTAAACCGAATCTTCTGTTTCGTTTGTTAATATGCAATATTTAATTGTATTGATTTTCATGTGTACCTCATTTTCGGCTTTGAGGGGAATTGAACAGAGCTGTTTCAGGGTTCATGTCTTCGGCGATATAGTATCTCGCATGGCATGTAATGGTTGATTGATTTGGCTTGGACTCTTTACTTTCATTTTGTATGGGAAACACTTAGAATTGGAGTCAAATTCCTGCATTCTCACATATCAAGCAATTTAGGTTTCAGTTATATTCTAGGATATATTTTGTGGATAATTATTGTTATTTATTGATAGTAAATAAAATATTTTTAATAAAACAATTATTTATTTGTGTGAATAATCATAGAGTTTAGTAAATGAAATAGTAAAAAATATAGAGTAAATAAAGTTAGGAGTTATGTACAAAGTTCATAATATAGAGTTAATAATTTTAACTATAGTGATATTTTAACTAGCATGTAAATTTTGTGTCAAAATTTAGTTTAATGTGTTTTTCTAAGATAAATGAGGAAATTATTTTTATGTACACATAAAAAAATCACTTATTTTCATTTACATTAAGTTAAAATTTTATATTAAATTTTATTCAAAATTTATATTTAAAATTTTATTTCTACTCATATTAAATATTATTTAAAATTTGTTTTAATCTTTATTTAAAAAATTTTAAACTTTAATTATTTAAACCTTATTTAAACTATATAAATATCTATACCTTCACCATAAAAAGGGAGGGCGGCTACTTTATTTTTATTTTTCTAAAAGATTTAATATATTAAAATTAAATGTTCTTTTTTATTGTTAAATAAAGTTTATGATATTAAATATCAATATTTGTATCATAAAAAATAAGAGTTGAAGAATCTAGTCTTGTTTTTATTTGTTGTGTTTGCTACGTTTTAGAAATTGTAAAGTAGGTGATTTTTGACAATACAATATATTGGCCGACTGATGTTGGTAGAAGCATCAACCTCAAAATAATACGTAGACATATCTTGAAAGATTTTTGAATAATGCATGATTTCATGACCAAAAGAAATTAAAATTGCAATAAGAAGGATGGGGTAAAAAGACCAATTTGAGCAATAAGGAGGGCTACGTTGAAGGTAGAAAGGGGAAGGAAAGTTCTTAGCAGGAGGAAGAAGTCACGCCACAAAAGGAGAAATGACTAGTAATGTCCCCACACCTTCATTTGTCTCATGATTAGAACAATATTTAACCAAGAAAAAAAAGGCAGTTGACTTGAGTCTACCCAATAAGGATAGTGTGTCTCGATTAATCCAAAGAATGCTACATGTCAAAAACCTAAAACCACACCCCAATTGTTGAATGAGCCCTCCTAGGGAAATATGTATGTTGAGGTTGCTCATCTCTCCACTTAAAAAGAGGCTAGTCAAATCATTGCAAGTGATTTCAGTATCACTAGGATTAATTTGGGACCCTCTACAAGAGATTGAGATGTCCACAATTTTTGGGTGTCAACTGCTAGGCTTGTAGAAATGATAGAAAAAGACAACTAGAGAAAAGACCAGTGAAAACAATAGGTTAATGCTTTAACCAATTATTTAAGATCTATCTTGTTGACCTTTATACTCAACCCATTGGCCAAACATGAAGAAAATATGTGAGGATATTAAGGTATTGAAGAAAGAAATTGATAATGAAATTGTTGCCACCAAACATGAAGAATCTATTTGGTTGAAGACTGACAGTGATCTCAAGGAAATAATCAGTATGAGTTCAAATAAACTAATAGCTAAGAAGATTTTTCCAAACATTGAATATGAAAGATATTTTATGTGGAAGGAATGTATTGAATGGAAACTCTTGTACCTCATAAAATTCAGAGGTAAATTATTCCATATAGAAATAATTTACCCAACTGTTGGTTAGTGATTATTTATATGATTGAACAATAGAGAAAAAAGCTGAAAATTTCAAATAGTGAATAATCTATTAACTAACACTATTTATATTTGACTTTTGTGGGATGAAATATATATGTTAGTTGTATTTTAGGTTTTATTATTTTTATATGTTTGGTGTGTTTTAGTTTTTATTAATTGTGTATGTGACTCCTTAATAGCTTATATAGGTCAGCTATCATATACAATAGCTATAGTTACACACTTTTTTATTTGTCAACAAGTGTTTAGTTTATTGACTAATATTTTGAGAAGTGTATTATAACAAAATTGGCTCTCACTTCACAACTGTGTATAAAAAAACTATAGTCATTTACACATTAAATAATTAATATTTAATAATAAACATAATAAGGACATCATTTAATAATTAAGATGTCTTATTAAGTGAAAAAATTGTCTAGCAAAAAAAAGATGAAATTAATTTTTTATAATTGTTAGCATATGTTGTATTGTCCCTAAATTTTTGTGATGAGCCTCATAAGTTAGCAAATTTTATTATGTGCCTGGGGCGATTCGCATGAGGGAGCTGCTACCTTTGCATGGGATGCGAGCTATGGCATTTATTGCCTTCATTTTTTACTTTTCTAGTCACTTTTCACCGACCTTTTCCCTTTCGACGCTTCTAGAATTGGTTGCCAACTCTTGTGCCTTGGTTATCTCCTTACTGTTCTGGTGGTCGGTGACTTTTCTGTGGGCTCTATGGGTGGGGACAGAGTGTGCGTGGAGCCAGACAGGTGTGACGAGTGGAAGGAGGATGCCACTGTTTGGCACATTTGCAAAGAGGGCGGCATTGCCCAGTATATGGAGACCATGACTGGACACGACGAGGGCCTGTAAGTTTGTCACATCTTGGATTGATGGTAGGGTTACAATCGGTGGCATTTCCTTTGAAGTTTCTGAGGAGGTTATTGCTAGAGTTACGGGGCTTCTGAATAGTGGTCGAACCTGGAAGAAAACCATGAAGGTGCTTGACCAGATTATTCTTAACCAGTTCTTTCAGGGTGAGGAGAAACCACTCAAGTTGTGGGGTGGCTATGACTGTGAGGCGCTCCCGGAGCCATGGGATAGAGTTAGTATGGTGATCATGAAGTACTCCACACTGGAAGGAAGGTATGGAGTTTACTACTATTACCACTTTAATTTCCTCAACCACCTTAGGAATCACAACCATATCTCCATTCCTTTTTTCCTGTTTCATTCTCTGGATAGCATTGTGGTGGAGTTTAATGAAGCCTCATTTTCTGGAAAGAATTATACTATCCTGCACCAAGGCCTTATGTCTAGGCTTTATCATTTTCACATGGCCCTTTGCCCTGCTCGTCCTATCACTGTGCAAGAAGCCCCTTGTCGCCCGCTCTTGATGAAACCCCAGTTTCCTCTACTCCCCCCTCTGCCAGCATTTTGGATGTGTCGGGACCGAACAAGAAAAAATGCCTAAAAAATCCTACCTTGAAAGCCCTTCCTCATGTCACGTCCCCTGCGAAGGGTCCGGGGGAAAAGGGTAAAGAAAAAAGTGTTCCTGGGTTCCCTACTCCTCAAAACCCAAGGCCAAAGCTCTTCCTAAGAACTAACCTCACTTCCACCAAATGATTCCGAAGCATTGAGATCATCAAGAAGCTAATACCCCTTCAGAGATTCCATTAGACCTGTCTTTAAGCAAGACAAGGTGGGAAGTCTTATGAGGCTTCAGATTTAGATAATGAAAATGGGAGTGACAACGAAGCCGAGAAAAAAGGTGATGGAGGGAGGACTAGTCCGCTCTCACAAGCAGTAGCACCTCCCAGGTCCAAAGCTTGAAGAAGGGCCTTGCTAGTGTTAATGAGAAGGAAATTAAACCCTGAGCCTCTAATATGGCTAAGGGAAACACCCACTTGAACGAAGATTACAATTAAAAAGAACAGGCTTCGGACAAAGTTGGAAAGCTGTAAGGGAGAATTGAGAGGCTAGAAAAAAAGGTTCAGGAGGTGTCTCAATTTTCCTTGAAGGTCTTGCACAGGTCGGCTAATAGTTTATACTTGTTGCAAACGGACAAGTCTGCGGATGATGGCGAGGAAGACGCTGGCTTTAAGGAGTTGCTCAAGTTCCTCATGGTGGATTGGGTGACTGCTATTCAGGACAAACCATGCATGGAGGAAAAGAATTAGGCTTTTGGCTCTTTACATTTTTTGATAGTTACTCTATGACTTTTAGTATGTATATGTTGTTTTTTAACTAGTTTGACCCCTGGGGATCTTTAGACTCAACTGCTTTGTATCATGCCTACATGATGGACTCTGTTTATCTTGCGTTTACTATTGCTTCAGGGTTTTTGATATGACTTGTTGTGGGTGATGGCTTGGTTCACTCTGTTGTCACTGTGTTGTTAATGTGTTTGCTCTAGATGGCCTTTGGTGCCTTGTATTGATGGGAGAACACCCTTGTTTTTGCTACTTTTATATCAAAAACATTAAAAAATTGTTAAAAAATAAATAAACTAATTCTCGAGTAAATGTAAATAGTGTTTCTCTTTTCTTTTATCTATCAATCCTTACATATTTATGTATTGATGAAATTATTTATTTATTTAGTAGCTTACATAGATGAAAATAATTCTTAGATAAAATTAAAATGTGTCTATGTATGACCGTGAATAAATAAAACAATTATGTCATAAAATAAAATAAATATTAAGGGAGATTAATATATCTAAAGAAAAAAAGTTCTAATGATGGCTTGTGCAGCTTTATCATGCATGGAAGCTTAGGGGCCCAAGTATTCTAGCCTTCTTGCTCAGCTTCTATGTGGTGAGTGCTCTATTTACCGTGGTGTGAGGCCTCTGGGGTCTCTTTGCAGGTGTTTAAGGTGTGCAGGTCGGCTGGGGGTGCGACCTTTGTCCAGCTCGTGGGTGGTCTTCGTTTCTCCCATTTTCTGATGTGCATTTTTCTTGTGGGTGGGGCTTTGGGATCTGAGGTTGTGAGCCTCTTGTCCTGCCCCTCTCTCTCTCCTTTTGGTGTGGATCATGCGATTTGGTCCATGGAGAATCAAGGTTTTGCTCTGTCTCAGGCTTCTCAGGGGGATTTGGAGATGGTGGAGCCATCTCCCTCATTGCATGCTGGTGTTATGGATCAGCTGGGTAAACCCCAATCTAGGGATGGGGTTTCCTCTTCAAAAGGGAGGTTACAAATTAAAAAAGTAAATGGATGTCTGGAGCGATTCGAGGATCATCTAGTTTTGGTCATTCAACTTGAGCAAGTTTTAGAGGATGTTGATTATTGGTGTAATCATGCACTTATTTGCAAATTTTTGGGCCTTCGTCTGTCTCTACCCGTGTTGGATTCCTGGGCACGTTGGGTTTGGAACCCTGAAGGTGATATGGAGATTATTTTGGTAGCTAATAACTACTTTCTAGTTATCTTTTCAAGCATGTCGGATAGGAATAGGGCTTTTGAGGGAGGCCCTTATTTCTTTAACCAAGTTGGGTTATTCATCAAGCCTTGGCACGTGGGCTTTAACTCCACTGAAGAGATCCCATTGCGTGTTCCTGTGTGGGTTCATTTGCTGAGGCTTCCTTTGGAATTCTGGAGGGAGGATATTCTTCACTCGATCTCTCTTCTTCTTGGAATTCCTGTGGGTTCGACTTCACAAACTCAAGATCATAAGGTAATCTCTTTTGCTTGCATTTGCATTGAAGTTGATTTAAATAATCCGTTACTAGACTCTATGGAAATTCACTTGGGATCCTCTTCTTGGATCCAGCAGCTGGATTATGAGACCCTACCATTTAGATGCAAAATTTGTCATGAATATGGTCATTTACGCCGCAAATGCCCTGGATTTAAATCCTCCCCCTTGGCTGCCTTTGGGCCTCCTAAGGGGGACAAGGGAAAGGATCTGATGTCTAATGAATCTGTGGATAATGAGGGTTTTATTTTGGTTAAGTCTCATAACAGAGGCAAGGGCAAGAAGAGAACCTGGCTGGATAGACAGAATGAAGGTACTTTTAACAAGTTTGATATTCTTGATGATTTGGTCTAGGAGGAAGGTATACCTGTTGAACTCTCTTCTAGGGCTAAGGGTCTACAGGATGTTCCAGATGAGAATGCCAAGAAAGAGGATCATATTTTATCCCCAGAGGTCCATCAGGTGGATCAAGTGGCTATGGATTTTCCTTCTCAAGCTCAGGATCTTAGGGTTCTCCAGGGGTCATAGATTCTGAAGGGCCCGGTTGTTGTTGCCCAGGATCCCCCTACTCCTAAGGGGGCCTTGGATTCTGTAAAGGGTAACAAAGCCCCTCCAGTTTTAGGATTACATCAGAAATCCTTTAAGAAGGGGCCTCTTGATAAACCGTCAAAGAGTGGAAGGAAGACTAATCAAGAGAAGGTTAAGCTTATGGGTGAAACTTTGGTCGAGTCTGGGTCTGTGAAACCTATTGATTCCCATTTCTCCCACCCTCATAAATGATTATTTTATCATGGAATGTAAGGGGGTTGAACAACATCCCTAGACAAAAGGTTGTTCGTAGATTAATTGAATTACAGTCACCTGATGTGGTTTTCATTCAGGAGACCAAGCTTACTGTTGATGGTTTGGTGAATTGTGCTTCACGTATCTGGCCCCAAGGCAATTGGCAGGGGCTGGGTGCTTTGAATAATGCAGGGGGGGTGGCTTGCTTCTGGAATCCGAAGAAAGTTTCCCCATTATGGTGGATGTCTAGCCGGTCTTCCATTTCTTTGGTTGCCTCTATTTTTTCAATTAGAGAGAGGTGTCTTTTATCCAACATTTATGCTCCAACTAATCTTTCAGGTAAGTCAAATCTCTGGGATCACATTCAATTCATCCATGCCTTGGACCCTTTTCTCCCATGGATTATGGCTAGTGACTTTAATGTTGTTACTTTCTTGGATGAAAAGTGTGGTGGGTTAGCCAGGCTGGACCCTTCTACAAATTTACTTAGGGATATGATTGGTTCCTTGAATCTCATTGATGTGAAGCCAACCAATGGTGTATTTACATGGAATAATAGGAGATATGGTGTTAAGGCTATCTCATAAAAGCTTGATATATTTATTGTCTCTTGCTATTGGTTGAATAGTAGGTTGATTACTAGGTCTGAAATTCTTGATTGGAGGGGCTCGGATCACTGGCCTATCAAGCTCTCTATCATCATTTATGGTGTCACTAAGAATCCCTCTTTCAAATTTTAGTTGATGTGGTTAAGAGATCAGTCGCTTCATGATCTTATGTGGGATTGGTGGTAGGAGGGGATGCCTACTCATGGGACGGCCATGTTTACTTTTAGTAAGAGGCTCCAACATGTGAAGTTTAGGCTTAAGAGATGGAATAAACAATATTTTGGGAACCTTCAAGCTTAGAAGCTGGATGCCCAGTCCAAATTGGATGCTATCAATCATCAGATTCGGCATCAAGGGTTGACCTCTGCCCTTAGTATGGCTGAATCCCTGGCTCTAAAGGATTTAGAAGAGTGGGAACTTTGGGAAGAGATCTTCTAGAAGCAGAAATATCATATTGATTGGCTTCAGGAGGGGGATAGGAACACTGCTTTCTTTCATAATTTGGTTAAGGCTCAGAGACAAGGAAATTCTACGTCCTCTCTTGTTTCACAGGATGGGGCTCAACTCTTGTCCTTTGCTGATATTTCCAGGGAGGCAGTCAATTATTTTTCAAACCTCTTTTCTAGGGAGAATCTTGCTGCTTGCGCTGAGGAGTAGGCCATCATGGACTGTATTCCCCACCTAGTCTCTGTTGAGATGAATGGGGCTCTCTTATGTCCTATCTTGCTGCCTGAATTGGAGAAAGTGGTATTTAATATGAAAAAAGGTAAGGCCCCTGGTCTGGATGGGTTTCCGATTGAGTTTTTTTAGGAGTTTTGGGAAATTATAAAGTTTGATCTCCTTGAGGTGGTTCAGAAATCACATAGGAACAAATAGATGCTCAAGTCTATGAATTCTACCTTCTTGGCCTCATACCTAAGTTGGAAGGAGCTAACCGGTTAGCTCAATTCAGGCCTATTGCATTATGTAATGTTGTTTACAAGATCATCACCAAATTGATTGCTGAGAGACTCAAACCACTCCTTGGTACTTTGATCTTGGCTGGGAAGGGTGGTTTTGTTGAAGGGAGACAAATTTTGGATGGTGTTGTGATAGCCATGGAAGCTATTCATTCTATGGCTAACTCTAAGGAGAAGGCTATGTTTATTAAACTTGACATGTCTAAAGCTTATGATTGGGTGAGCTGGGAGTTCTTACAAAAAACTCTCTTGGCTTTTGGCTTTGCTGAGGAATGGGTGAACTGGGTTCTTAGCTGTGTGACCTCTACCTCATTCTCTATTCTCATTAATGGGGAACCTTCAGATTTGTTTAGTGCTTCTCGGGGACTCCAGCAAGGGGATCCTTTATCCCCTTACTTATTCATTATCATGGTAGAGGGTCTTGGAAGATTTATTAAATCTCAGGTGAGACAGGTCTTATCCGGTTGAGCCGAACAACCTTTCTTCCTTCCTACTCTCATCTTCAGCTTGTGGATGATAATTGGCTAATGGGTTTGCTAGAATTAGCGGAAGCATGAACTTCAGCGAAGCTTTTAGATACTCATTCCAAGGTCGTCACAGTATTAATGATGACAAATCTTCCATTTACTTTTAATACTCAAATTTTATTCGTAATGGTGATTGCGAGGATCCTTAGATTTCAGATTGGTTCTTCTCGATGTACCTTGGGATCCCTTTGGCTCTGGGAGCCCAGCGGAGAGATTATTGGTAGGGAATTTTCGATAAATTTCGGAGTAAGGTTAGCCATTGGACTTACAGATGGCTATCTTCTGCTGGGAGAGTGGTTCTTCTTAAGATTGTGGTGCAGTCTCTCCCCATTTATAGGTGTTGTGTGTAGGTTCCCCCGTCCACCTTTGTGCGGGAATTTGATGCTTTGTCTCAGAAATTTCTTTGGTATGGCAACCTTCTTTCCTCGAAGTGGAGCTTAGTCAAGTGGGAATCTGTTTGCAGGCTGAAGCATGCTAGGGGCCTTGGTCTTAGGTCTATGGCTCTTGCTATCACGGCCTTAGCTGCCAAGCTTTTTTGGAGGTGGTGCAACAATCTTGATCAGGATTGGGCTAAGATTCTGGCCCACAAGTATCTTCCTGGTGCTGATTTCCTTGATGTGCCGCGTCTTCCTTTGTTGGGTAAAGGCTTGTGTATTTGGGATAACCTTAATAAGGGTGCTCAGTTGATTAAGGAGGGTCTCTTCTGGATCTGTAATAGCGGCTCTGATGCTTTGTTTTGGCAGGACTCTTGGGATGGCCACCCTCCCATTCTTTCTAGTTTTCCTCAGCTTCAGCCTCTTTGCCGTAATTTTTCTAAGGCCGGTTGGATTAAGGTGGAGCATTTTAAAACTGTCAAGCATATTGGACAGGTGGTTGTGGCTTGCTGGAAGGACCCACAGGAGTGGCCCTTGGGCGGTTCTGATGAAGATCGTGTTGTTCTTTCTAGAGCTTTGGAGGGTAGGCTCTGCAGCTCCCTTAATGGGAGGGATGTTCTGGCTTGGAATCCTAGTCCAAAAGGTAAATTTACTGTGGCCCAAGGCTATGCTATGCTTGATAGGAACTTACATGGTCCTGCTGAGGTACTCTGGTGGAAGAAGGTTTGGGACAACTTCTCTTGGCCAAAGTGCAATTTTTTCTTATGGTTGGTTGCTTAGAGGAAGTGCCTCACTTGGGAAAATCTTCACAAACGTGGCTTTCAGGGACCTTCTATTTGCCTTCTTTGTTTTCAAAGTGAGGAGTGTACCTCCCACTTGTTCTTTCTTTGCCCTTACGCTAGAGAGTTATAGCATAGATGGTGGGAGGCTTGGCGTCATGGTTGTATTCATGCCACCTCCTTGATTGACTTTTGGGAAAGTTTGGGCAGACCTCCAGTGAAGACCCCTTTCCTACAGGTGGCCTAGGCTGTTGGGCCTATTCTCATTCTTTGGAACCTTTGGTTGGAGAGGAACCATAGAGTCTTTTGCGGTTCCAATTTGGGAAATCTTCAATTGTGGAAGAAAATAATTAGCAGGCTTCAAGAGACTATTTCGGCTAAGTGTGACATGCCTAAAAATCTTGACCCTAGTGATCTAGATATTGTGCAGAATTTGAGCTTGAGGGATAGTAGCAGGGGCTGCTTTGCTGGCAGAAGACCTCGTCAGGTTCGACAACGGGTTTGTCGAGATGGGAGGTGGATGCCTCCCTCGAAGGGGGTCCTAAAGATTAATACTGATGGTTCTTCTCGTGGGAACCCTGGCCATGCTGGTGTGGGGGGTATTGGTAGAGGTAACGATGGTGGGGCAGTTTTTGTCTTCTCTAGTTACAAAGGGCAACATTCTAATAATCTGATGGAGGCCCTTGCTATTAAGATTGCTTTTGAGCGTGGATTCTCTTTAGGTTGGAGGAGGATCATTTGTGAGTCGGATTCTCAGATTGTTGTGGATTTGCTGAACAACCAAAGGTTGGATGATGTTAGTTGGTAGTTGGCTTCTGTGGGTAGACAAATTCTAAGTCTTTGTAGCTCCTTGGAGTCTATCTCCTTTTTTCATATCCCTAGAGAGTGGAACAAAGTGGCCGATTGTCTGGCGAAGTGGGCCTCCGAGAATGTGGATGGCTGGGATATTAGTGGAAAGGATGAGCTTCCTTCTAATTATCTTGGGACCCTAGAGAGGTTATTAGTGGAGGACATGAATAGGTAGTGTTGTTGCTGGTTGGTCTGGTGGTGGTCTTATTTTGGTGGGCCTCTGGCCTTTGCTTTGTACTCTAGTTTTGATTGAATAAATTTTTTACCCCTT
>VDFB02271358.1:1262995823-1263037261 GCA_007258455.2 Sequoia sempervirens
AAAATTGTTATAGAATCTTGATGGAGAATGGAGAGTGTAAGATATTAGACAAAGGAGGTAATACGAAAGTGATGGTAGTCATGCAGATGATGAGAAATAGAATGTTTCCTCTAAGGATGCATATAGTATCTATGATAGACACAACAAAAGGACAACAACAACATTGTTCTTTGACACTCACAACAGTCAAACAACAGTCGACGGTGGAACAACAATATGCTTTCAAGATAGTTATCAAAGACCCATCCAAAGTTTAACACTTAAGGTATGAGAACTTAATATTTTCTAGTTTGATTTTATCATCTAGGAAAGGCATGGTTAGAGGGTTACCATCTATTTTAGAAAGTGATGGAAAATGTGAGGCTTGCATTTTAGGAAAACAACATAGGCAGCCATTTCAATCAGGGTAATCTAGAAGACCAAGAGCACCACTTGAGTTAGTGCACTTAGATTTATGTGGACCCATGAAAACCCCCACCTTAGTTGGAAACACCTATTTCATGACATTCATAGATGATTACAACAGAAAAATATGGGTCTATTTCTTGAAAAAAATTTGAAAGCCTTTGAGAAATTTAAATGGTTTAAGGAATCAATTGAAAAGGAGAGCGACCACTATATCAAATCCTTTAGAATGGATAGAGGGGGAGAGTATATTTCCAAAGAATTTATGAATTTCTGTAGGAATGGGGGCATTCACAAACAATTTACAACAAGATATACCCCACAACAAAACATAGTGGCTGAAAGAAAAAAATAGAACCATTCAAGAAATGTTAGCAAGTATGCTGAAAGCAAAAGGGTTGTCACACATTTTTTTGGGAGAAGTTGTAGAAAAAATAGTTTATATATTGAATAGGTGCCCTAAAAATGCTGTCCATGATAGGATTCCATAAGAGGCATGAAAAAATAGCAAATGGAGTGTTGAGCACCTAAGAATATTTGGATGTGTGGCATATGCATTTGTGCCAAAAGAGAAGAGGAAACAAATTGATGATAAAGGAGAAAAATGCATCTTCATAGGCTATAGTGAAGAGTCAAAAGCCTATAAATTGTACAATCCCATCACCAAGAAGACAATTATTAGCAAGGGCATTATGTTTATTGAGAATGAAGCATGGGATGGAACAGTGGATGACACCATAGGTATTTTAGTTACAATACCCTTTGAAGATGAAGAAGGTTTAGAAGAAAACAACTTAGGGGGAGCTCAAGAGAGCAGCAACTCAAGGATAAACTACTGTAGAGAATTGGAAAACAATAGCTCTGAAGATGTGTAACAAAATAGTAGCTCTGTAGCTGTACAATAGAACAACACTGAATAGAGACAACAAAGTAGCTGCTCCAGAATTCAACATAGCAGTAGCTCCGATAGTCAACAATATAGTAGCACCAAAGGTTAGAGTAGTAGAAAATATGAAGGTAATTCAAATCCCACACTCACATAATTGATTCCATGAAATACAAAGAGTGTGAAGGAGATTTATGACAACACAAGGCATGTTGATTTTGATAAAAATTTGGATTTTGCTCTATTTTCCTATAGTGATCCAATGCACTTTGAGGAAGTGGTGAAAGAAGATAAATGGTGTAAGGCCATATATGAAGAGTTGGATGTTATAGAGAGGAATCAAATATGGGAGTTGGCCAATTTACCCAATGGTAAACAAGTGATTGGAGTGAAGTGGGACTACAAGACCAAGTGTACAGCTAAATGTAAGATTGAAAAAAATAAGACAAGGTTAGTTGTCAAAGGTTACAAATAGTAGCCTAGAATAGATTATGATGAGACATATGCACTAGTTGCAAGGCTAGAAACAATTCAGGTAGTCATAGCAATAACATCCCAACATCATTGGAAAGTGTTTCAAATGGATGTGATGTCAACCTTTTTGAATAGAGTGATGAAGGAGGAAGTGTATGTGGAGAAACCACCTATCTATGAAGTCCCAGGGCAAGAGGACAAAGTGTATAGACTCCAGAAATCTCTTTATTGGATAAAACAAGCACCTCAAGTGTGGTATAGTAGAAAAGACTCCTATTTTTTGAGAAATGGCTTTTACAAAAGTAGCAGTGAGCTCACACTCTACATCAAAGTAGCTGAAGGTGATATTTTAATTGTTGTTTTGAATGTAGATGATTTTATTTTTACTAGTAACAGTGAAAGATTGATTGCTGATTTTAAAGAGGTGATGAAGAATGAGTTTGAGATGAAAAATTTAGGTTTGTTGAAGTATTTTCTTGGTATTGAGGTTCAACAAACAGAGCATGGAATATTTATTTCACAGAATAATTATGCCAAACAAATTTTAAGGAGGTTTAAAATGGAAAACAACAAACCTGCCCCACACCAACACCAATAGGTCTGAAACTGTGCAAAGAAGACAACAACAATGATGTGTACCCAACCCTCTACAAAATCATGGTTGGAAGTTTGATTTAATTGACATCAACTAGGCCCAATTTCATGTGTGTAGTAAGCTTGATTTCTAGGTTTATGGAGAAACCTAAAGACACGCATTAGCAAGTAGGAAAGAGGATCTTGAGGTATATGAATGGAACAAGTTATGGAATTTTGTATGCTGCACCTAATGTGTTCAAGCTTGTTGGTTTCATAGATAGTGATTGGGCAGGAAATGTAGATGATAAGAAGAGCACATCGGGATATGTGTTCCACATGGGATCAGGTGCAATCTCATGAGTATCGAAGAAGTATCCCATTGTCTCTCTCAACACAACAAAAGTTGAGTATATTGCAGCAAATGCAAAAATATGCTAGGCTATTTGGTTGAGAAGGATACTTGTAGATTTGAAGGAACAACAAGAAGACAACACAATCATACATTGTGACAATGTTTCATCAATAGCTTTGACAAAGAATCCAGTCTTCCATGGACACAATAAGCACATTGAGATCCAATATCGCTTCATAAGGGAATTGATAGAAGAAGGTGAGATTGAATTATAATAATAGATTCAAGCAGCAACTCACTGACATCTTCACCAAAGCATTACTGAAAGACAGTTTTGAACGCTTAAGAGATAGGCAAGTGGCACTGTGGATAGCTTTGAAGATCAGCTCCAAAAGGAAATTGTAGATTAACAACCAACTTCGAATTAAGGGGGTGTTGGAAATACTTAATCCTCTATTATAGGATGTCTACCCTATTGTCAGTTTTGGGATCTTTTCAAACTACCAACGTAAACCTATAGCCTTTGTTTTCAGCCTGCTGATAATTAATGAGGTTGGTGAGTTTGAATTTTGAATTGTAGTGCTCATTTTTGAGCTTGAAGATACAAACAAAAAGAATGTATGCATTCGTTAGTTTTGTAGAAGTCAGTTTTTGTAGTAGCAAGTTTTTATATTGGAGAAGGAGTTGACTCTGCAATAGCAGAAGGAGTATTAGCAAAAGACAAGGAGACATCAGTAGTGCACATGGATTTTATCAGACACAATAGAGTGAAAGCAACAACTACATGATAGTTGTAAGCATTAGTTTAGGTGTGAGTGTAGCACCAAAATTTGGACATTAGTCCAAATAGTTTATGTTTTATTTTGTATTGTTGAACAGAGCATGTCCTCTATATTTTTGTAAATTTGATTCAAGCAAGAAAGGAATATATGAATATTGTTTTCTGTATCAATATTCTGCTATCTTTGCATTGTTTGCATTTTCTAGTTTTTGTTTGTTCTATCCATCATCCAGTAACAATAGTGAGTTTGTGTTGTTGCACCCCTGCCTAAAAACACAAATGAAGTGGGTTGTGTATCTTAGTATCATCATTTTACTTTGTATTTAGAACATTATTTTTGTAAAATTCTAGAATATGCATTTTGGTCATATGTTGGTTACCTATTCTATCTCTTCCATTTTAACATGCCTTTTTCCCTTCTCTGTATTTGCTTTATGCACATATGCCAACTATTTTATTTGATCACCTAGGGCAATAATATTGGTTATTGTGTGTTCCTCTCCATGTCCTCTAATGTTAAAGAATATTTTTACATGAGAAACATAACCAATATCATATGTATTTGCATCATTGAAGGTTGCAAAAAGGTTTTCACAATGCTCAAATTCTGTATTTGTGCTCCTCACCCTCAAAATTTGGTTCCAAATTATCATCCTCTCATTCCATTGAGACTATCTCCCTCTCATAGTCTCCTTGGTATTTTCTATGATTTGAATACCTCTTTGGTGATTCAGATGTAAGTGCATACCTATCCTTATTTTGAAAAATATCCTTATTGCCTAGTTCAAGTTATTGATCTACAAGAAAAGATTTACCATTACCAATATATGTAGATTCAATATCCTTGTTGGAATGATGCAAGGCTCTTATCCCTTACTAAGAAACTCATTTCTTCATTAAAAGATCCAAAATATAAGACTAGACACATTAGATCATTTGGTCTTATGAATTTTGAAATGTCTCTCATAGCCTTTGCAAATCTCACGTTGAAATGTTGGAATGATGCAATGTTCTTATCCCTTAATAAGAAACTAATTTCTTCATCAAAGGATCCAAAATATAAGACTAGATGTATTAGATCATTTGGTCTTACAACTTTCAAAATGTCTCTCATAGCCTTTGAAAATCTCATGTTGAAATTAGGGACCATTTCTTCATTTTTTTGAATTTGAATGAGGGAATTAATGAATGAATGGATGCCTGTTCCTTCACCAAAATGATCTATGAATGTTGTCTTGAATTCCCACCTCAAAGAAATAGAAAGAAATAGAAAAACAAAGAACTAATCTCTAGCATATTCAATCAAGAACTATACAAAAAACTTCATAACATCTTCATATGCAATTTCACAATCTCCCATTAAATCACTAAATTCTTGAAGGTAATTGTTTGTTGATTCAATTCCCTTTCCAATAAACTTGGGCATATGAATTCTCACTTGATAATTAGGAATTTCGTTAAAATCAAGTGGTCTATACTTTCCCATAGAGAAAGGAATCCTCTAAGGATGCATCTTGCACTATTGTATACCATGCATTATAAATCTTGTGTGAGCAAAGGGAAAGCCACAACTAAGCTCCACTTTCAACTCCAATCCTCAATTATTATTCACTCCCTCTCTACTAGTCTTTCATATAGCCTTTTTAATTCAACAATATATTTGAGCTACCATAAAAAAAATATGACGGAAGAAAAATAGATTACTCGTATAAAATCACATCTCATATAAGTTATTTTTCTAATTGGATGCTTTATATCTCTATGACAAATATTTGTATAATGAGAAGTTATTCTTCAACCACTTATTAGTAGAGTTTCCACCTCTCAAAGATGATTAAATTTTGAACTTATCATCACCTCTGCAAAATTGAGATGATTTTTTGGGTTCAATGATCTAAAGTAAAAATTTGATAGTCACCATTCTATTGGCATATTTTTTTTGATATTCCAACTTACCCAAACATGATGCACACAACAAATTGTACACTACCAAACCAAGTACACAATTACAAACTAAATACGAACTAATTATTTATTATTGATGTTTTTATGATATTTACAATTAACTTCAACATGCCAAAAACTAATTATTCCCTATCAATGATGCTATTTGTTAGCTCCCAAAAACATAAGTTCCCAATTCTAGAAGTTTGTCTCATGTTTAGGGTTAGGTGTACCAACAAGAAGGGGAAATAATGTTCATCAACAAATTAGGGATGATTAATGACCAATTTAAAGAGTAGGTATTCTCTCCACTTCAATCTCAACTTAAACCTATGAGGGTGTTCCCAGAGGTATGCCTTAATAGGATTTAAAATTCAACATAATAAATAACCAAAAATACCATATAAAATATATACTCAAATTGCACTACTTAACCCTAAATATTGTCATTAAGTCAAGTATGCATAGATGAAATAAACCCATTTTATATCTGATGATACATATTGCACATGCATTTATCGATGAAAACAATATTATAATCCATTAAAAATATTTTCATTTATCCGTTGTTACATAAAGGTAAGGTGTGAATACACTAAACATAATTCTCTAGATATGTGGCATTGAGGATGGCATAATATAATTCCTTTGTTAAATTTTTTAATTATTTTAGAGGATGAGGATGATTCAATAGTTCTTAGATTGGTTCCTATCCATTGGACTACTGAGTCACATTTAACATAAAGGAAAACAAAAGATTGATACACAAAAGAATTGATCTAGGTATAAAATCCATCACCATATAGGTATTACACAAAACTAAGCATGCTTAATAATAAAGAATTGAACTACATAAATCCATATGTAGAGAATTTAATATTTTTAAATATTGTCCCATCATCAAATATTTCATGCATTTGAATGTCAATATTTATGACAAGATAAATCCTTGACAAGAGTTGAGATTCCACTAGAGATATACATATAACCCTAGAGACACTTAGTGCATGATACCTAACACACTTTTCTATCCTTTTGATGCCTTATAACTTCACTCCCTTGCTACAATTAGATGCTCTTTGCCAAGGATGACAACTCAATGCACTGGCATCCAAATGATGCATTGATGTCTCGTATAGATCAAAACCCATGACTATCACAAAAACCTTGAAATATAGGAAAATAACAAAGTATAACAAAGAATAAAATAAAGTAAACTACATAAAATAACAAAGAATAAAATAAAGTAAACTACATAAAATATAAACTAAATGGAATATAGATAAAGAAATGAAGAAAAATAAATAACTCAAAACCAACCAAGCGATGAAGCCTCCAAAAAATAAATGTCTTCAATACCTACACACATAATATTGAGAGAAAATGTTGGGGCTGTTTAGGGGCTTTCCTCAGTCAAACCCTCATTTTGGTGTTTCCACCTCCATGGACAACCAGATGGACAAATAAATAGAAAGATAAATAGACAAGATAGTAAAATGCGTAGATAAGAGATGTGAGAAATCCCAATGCTCAAAGACATAAGACAAGAGATGGATATCACCTGCAAGGCTTAGGGAAGCCAGATAGAGAGAGCTATGAGAGCTAATAAAGTTGTGAGAGCTAGAGAATGTTGTAGCAAGTAAGAGAGCTGCACAAGCTTGAGAGAAAGAGAGAAAGAGAGAGTTTGAGAGAAAGGAAAGAGAGAGTTTTCAAGAGAGAGGTCCTAAGAAGAAGATCAAATGAATTGAAAAGATGGATTTTAAAGAGAGAATAGGAGGGAAAAGAAGGTTCTTGAGCTGTTACAAGGAATCTTGAGCCATTTCCACTTACAAAGGTAGGTGCCAAGTGGAAACATGATAAAAAATGGTTCTTTGAATATTGAAGTGTTGTAAGATTCTAGTGTGGCACATGAATGTCCACGCGACATGCTAGTGTCTAGACAAATCATGCCCAAGAATGGTGGGAACAAAGAAAACACAAGGTTTAATGCAAAGTTGGCATGTAAAGGTAGTTGTTGAAAAGGGGTCCTAAGCATCTTGAGGGGAAAAAGGCTGATGCAAGGATTGAAATGAGCCTACATAGATACTAATGGAGTGGACACTAAAATGGATGCAAAAGTGTAGGTGAAATTTTCATGGGGTGCAATTTTAAGACATTATAGTTTTAATGTGTTATTGGATCACTGGGGTAGTGCCCCTTGTGTTATGGCCAAGGTTCCCTTAAATCTCACCTCCTCTTATTGTTGGTCTCCTCACATATATCATCATGGTCATATTTAGCATGCCTATGACCATCGAGGGACTCATTCTTAAGATTTTAATCCTTTTGTGAGAAGGGATCATACTAAATAGGGTTGGTTGTGCCCTAGTTGTAGGCACTCTATCTCTCAATCACTTGTTGGTGAAGGATCTTTGGGTTGTACATACTCTATTTTTTTCTCATCTAGCTCTAGTTATCTCTCTTGCTTGATTAATTATTAACAAAAAACAAGAATAAAATGTTGATAATAATGATGGATGGGATCATCATGTGCTTACCCCAAACCTTTTTGATGTATTTTAATCTAGATGATTGAGACACCCCTCCTCCTCCATCTATATATGCTCTCTTTGCCTAGGAACCTATTTTATGTTATTTTTCTCTAGGATGATGCCTTATATGGACTTTAGTGGTGTGAGTTTTTCACCCAAATTTTATTTGTGAATATGTGTAAAACTATTTTAAATAGTAATATAGATAATAGTCATAAAAAATAATCTATTGTTTTGTTGACTGCTTTAAAATTCCCTTCAACCTATAAAGAGAAATGTGCTACAATAAATTAATTGTTGAATTATCAACAAAGATCACCATAGACAACATAACCATCTACTTCTACTCACCTTACCATCTATCATAAGTATTTCAACTATTATGCATGTGGAAAAAAAATCATTATCTATTTTTCTTATTAATTGAATATAATGAGCAAGGGATTTGTGTGCTCCAATTCACAACCATTAGATCTATCTGTTTATATATATTATTTTCTTCTCATGGTATTAGAGAAAATTATTGAGCTTAGCTATATTTGATAGGTATCCTTATGTATGTGTAGTACCTATCTAAAAATATATAATATTCATGGGGACATGGAGCTACAAATATTTTTTGTAGAATGGGTTTTTGAGTTGGAGGTGTAAAGTGTTGAAGTAGTAGAGCATGAGAAATTTGAACCTGGGCTATAAGTTATACAACATTTATTTATATATAGTAATCTAACTCCATACAAATAGTACTTTTTGTGTGCAAGTCACTCTTAGGGGTAGAGCGACAAGTATTTTTATAAAATACACATTAGATTTAGGATAGATTGACTCAATTTAGAGAAATTAACACAACTTGTGAGATTGGCATGTTTTTGAGGTTCATTGATGCTTCTTAAATCAACACATGATAGTACCTACACATGAACAATAGACCATAATGAGAACCACAATCCCCACATATGTGAGTTAATAGTGGCTTAGTTACATGAAACTTTTGATTAGTGTTTGACTATCCATATAAATATATAACTTGAGGGAAAGATCCCTTCATTTTCTCTTCTCATGGTATTCAGCTTGGTAGAGTTGAGGGTTTCTATAAAGAGAATTCATGGAATGTTCATTTAGTAAAGTAGCCATGAATTTGTGTGTGATGAGTGAATCATCATCCTTTAGGTCCAAGTTTGATTCTTAGGAGAGAGATTTTTTTATTTTTTTTTAAATTTGGCAAATTCCACAATGAGATAAATATGGTTTCTATGATCTATGAGTTATGTGGCTTTGTGTGCTTTGACATAGGTACAATAGTTGGTACATCCATTTCTAAAGTTTGATTATTGAATATGCATGTGAAACATTAAAAAATGATCGATTGAAAGGAATTATGAAACACCATGTGAAGTGTTCATAAAGAAGTGGAAGGTGGAGAAACTGTCATATTGTAATATTTGACAATTCTTGTTGAAGTCATGAGATTGATTAAACTCTTTTTCTTGTTTGCATGTCAGAATTTTTATAAAATCCTTGTTCATATGGTTCATAAGGTTTAATTTATTTTCCCAAAACAATAATAAAAATATGATTCTTAACTTTCCAAAGCACCTATTATTTGATTAACAACACTATCAACCCTAGCATTCAAATTTATTTTAGATAACTAAGATTTAAAACTATTATTTATGCATCAACAATATCATTACATTTTGAACAACAAATGATATAAATAACTCCTAATATACTTATTATAATGAACAAAAAATAACCAATGAAATATCAATCTCTATCTTATTAGATTAATGGTTGTATTGCATTCAAATAGTAATAGAGGGGCAAGAGTAAGAGATAGAGGAGATGATAGAGACAAGTAATAGATAGAGGGAGATAGATAGAGAGAAGGTGAGATCTATAAATATAAAGATAGGGAGGGAGCAATAAGGTGTGTGTGTGTGTGTGTGTGTGTGTGTGTGTGTGTGTGTGTGTGTGTGTGTGTGTGTGTGTGATTGAGTGTAATATATAGAGATATAGATAGGTAGAGGAAATAGGGCTTGTGTGTGTGAATGAGTGAGAGAGAGATATGCATATGGAGATAGAGAGGGAGATAGATATATAAATAGATAGAGAGGAAGCAAGAGAGGAGAATAGAGAGAGGATAAGTAAGTAGAAAGATATAGAAGGGAGTGATAGGGAGAGAGGGGATGGAAGAGAGAGATATGGGTGAGAGAGGGAGAGATAGAGAGATACATATATTAGGAAATATAGGTAAGAGAGAGATATATGGGAAGAGATGAGGAGATAGAGATAAGGGAGATAGATAGAGATAGAGGTGAAGATTGAGATGGAAATAGGGTTAATATATAGAGGGGGAAGAGAGGGATATATATATGTATGTATGTATATGTATGTATGTAGAGAGAGAGAGAGAGAGAGAGAGAGAGAGAGAGGCAAAGGAAAAGATAGATTGCAAGATAATGAGGAACATAAAAATAGAGGGAGACAAAGATATAAAGAGCTCTCTCTCTCGCTCTATATATATATATATATCTTCCTTTCTTTATCTTTTATCTCCCTTTGCCTCTATATATCTTATCTCTATCTCCCTCTCCCTTCTATCTTTCTCTCCCTTTTCTCTTTATCTATTTTCCTCCTTAAGTGTGCAATGAGTACACTGAAAAGGTCTTAAAGGTGAAGTATCATATCTTTAATCAAATGGCATGCTACCATAAGCATAACTCCCTAGGGACACATGCTATCTTCAAGATTGTTGGTATGAAATGATTGATCAAAAGTTAGTTTCTCTTTCTCATTATAACTTTTGATTTAGATTTTAAGTTTTTAATTTAATTTATTATATAAATTAAAATTAAAATTCAAAATATGATTATTGTACAATAATTAAAAGTTTAATAAGACAATTATAAATTAAAGTAATTTCAATAATTATTAATTAATTTTTTTGATTTCATAAGAAGACACAAATAATTAAAATAAATTTAAATTTAAATCTAACTTAAAATTAAAATAGAATAAACTAAATGTAAAGTCAAAATATATCAAAATACAATTTTAAAAAAAAAAAAATTAATAATAAATAATAAACTTTTAAGTCAATAAATAATTAAATAAAAAATAAAACTAATTTTCAATTTATTAGAATTGAAATATTAACTGGTATATATCTTCAAAATAATCTATATAAAATTGAGCCTTTTTTTATTAGCAAATTTAAAATAAATAAAAAATCAATGTATTATTAGCACATGAAAATAGAAAGTAGATTGTTTATTTTTCTTTCCCGACTTATTTGATGGAAAAAAACAAAAAAATATTGTAATCAAACAATGAAAATAGAATTTTTTGATATTGCCCACTTTTAAATAGTTGAAAAAATCAATAAAAATCATTGTACATCAAAATAGAAAGTAGATTTTTGTTTTTCTTTCAGAGATTATAGTTACACCTAATAAAATATAATTTTCATTTTCATTTCAATCTTATCTTCCTTTCTTTAAAAAACAAAAAAAAAATGTAACTTGTTGAATAATTGCATTAATATTACATCCTCTCTCAATTTTTAATTGTTGATTTTGTCAGTCTTTTCATATGAAAAACACCTTCCACATAAATACATATATAATTGCATATCCTGACATAAATACATATATAATTGCATATCCTGCTAAATACATATATAATTGCATATCCTCACGTAAATACATATATAATTGCATATCCTCACATAAAAATCTCCTGCCTCAATACATGCTAAATATAAATATAAATAGCATTTTCCAAGGAAACATATGTTGGAGAAAGGTTTTTGCGGGGTTTAAACAAATTTCTACCTTGATTTCATAGACGATTGCAAGTGAATTTTCTTGCTGAACATATTGATTTTCACTGCGCCCATTGATTGGAGCTTCATTTGGATTTTGTAATTGCAGAGAATTTTGAAACCCAAGAAAAAATGAGGGTTTTGGAATTTGTGAAAAGTTGAAGTGGAAAGTTTTGTGTGAAGATCATCTTCACGTATTGAAAGACTAAGTTGAATCAAAGGTGAATTTCATTTTTTGGTTTTATTAGATTTTTTTGAATTATATGCATTTGAATCTGTGTTTTTGAATTATATGCATTTTAATTGGTGTTTTTGTCTATTTTTAATTTGAACATTTATGGCCTAGAGTAAGAAATAGGGTTTAATATAAGATTGGAGATTGGATTTTGGGCTTTGGGCTGTTTTTCAAATTAACAATTATAAAAAAATAATTATATTATAAAAATAAATTAGTAATAATAGTTGGAAGATTTAAATGGGTTCTTTATTTGAAGAAAGTTCTTTATAATGCAGGTACTTGAAATGATGGCGATATCTGAATTTGATGTCATTAAAGAAGAACATGAATTTTTTAAATTCTGTTTAGGTCAAAAAATTAATCAGGTTTTGCTGAATTCTATGAAAAGATAGACAAAAATATTGAAATAAGTGTTTTTTTGGTCAATTTTTTGTTTTATTAGGGTTTTTGTGTTTTTCTTTGAAAACAGATTTGATATTTTAAAACAAATTTAGTGTTGTGTAAATCTTATTTTTTGAATTTAGTTAAGCAGAGATGATGGTAAGGTCTAGAATTTGATGATAAGTGTAAATTAGGAAGGAACAATAATGAGTTATTTGAACAATATACTACCAATAAGCAAAAATAGTTTGTATTAGGTTGTGTAAAGTAGAATAAATTTACAAGAAAAAAAAGAAAGGAAGAACTGATGTAAACAAAGCATCTTAGTGATATTATTGGATAAAAAGTAGCAGAAAAAAGAAAACTATGTCTTGTTTAACTAAACAACTGATATGTATCCTTGTTGGAATTAATTTCTGCTGGCTGATTGGAACAGATTTTGTATTGGAAGCCAAACCATAAATAATTCTTGATAATTTCTGTATTTTGTTATTTTTATTAAATTTTTTGAGATTTTGTGTTTAGTTTTTATAGAAAAATATGGTGTACTGATTTGATTTGTGGCTGGGGTTTTGTGTTCTTTTGTTGTTTATAATTTGTAATTGGAATTTTAGATTGGTGTTTTTTACCATTTGTTTCTATATTCTTGATAATATGATAAAGAGAAGTGATGTTGAGGTCTAGAAAAACATCACCAAATAGTCTAATTTAAGGTTAAAGCAATTGAAAGGGCAAAACATTTTTTTTTGGACCATGAAAGCATCTCAGTGATATCCATACTAGATTTGAACTAATATGTATATTATTGTTTTGATATGAATGATTTAGAATATTGTATACATATTTTGAGTTTCTTTTTGAGATTGTTCCCTTTTTAACAGTTTTTCAGTATTTCTGAATTTGTTGTTGCAGATAAATTGGGCTGTGTGTTTGTAACATCCAAGACAATTGGATCAAATTTCTTTCAAACATGGATCCTGGTCTTGTGATGAGGTGCATCAACCTCATCCTCTACATCGCCTTATATTCATTTTCCCCATGAACACCTCAAATTTATCCACACAGAGGCATGAGTTTATCCCAGGTTCAGAAAATTCAAAATCACTGTAATTATTTGAAGGGCACAAAGAAGGATCCCCAACATTAGCTACGTCACCAATAGTTTGCATTTTTGAACCATGATCTAGAGAATTACCCCAGCATAAAACTTCTTCACTCTCAGGCAAGCATGTGTCTCTACCAACATTCCCAGTGAAGTAGAAACCTCTGGATTTAACCCATTGTCAGGGTAATCAGAACCAGTAGAGACACAGTAAAATCCATTGCCCTCATACTCAATAAAACAAGGAAGCTCATCACACATAAACTTGTGCTCAATTTTTTTTAATTGACTTCCTACAAATTTGTCACCAACGAACCTCACATAAATATCTACAACATTGATTTTATCATCATAATCATCTACATAACATCTCATCTCACCTTTATCTATGCAAGTGACAAACCTTGGGTAGACATCAACAATGCATTCAGATTCTAATTCCTTTTTCTGAACATTTGCACACTTTAGTTCAATATCACTAATTATATGGTACCTTAGAGAACATATCTACTTCTCGATCGGTACAATTAAGTGTATTGTTGCCTCTTCATTGTACTTTCTATTTAGAACATTCTTTTCGTAAACTTCTAGAATATGCATTCTGGTCATATGTTGGTTACCTATTCTATCTCTTCCATTGCAACATGCCTTTTCTCCCTTCTCTCTATTTGCTTTATGCGCATATGTCAGCTCTTTTCTTTGATCACCTAGGGCAATAATATTGTTATTGTGTGTTCCTCTCCATGTCCTCTAATGTTAGAGGATATTTTTACATGAGAAACATAACCAGTATCATATGTATTTGCATCATTGAAGGTTGCAATAAAGGTTTTCGCAACCCTCAAATTCTGTATTTGTGCTCCTCACCCTCAAATTTTGATTCCAAATTATCATCCTCTGATTCTATTGAGTCTGTCTGACTGCCTCTCTCTCTCTCTCTCAGTCTTCTTGGTATTTTCTGTGATTTAAATACCTCTTTGGTGATTCAGATGTAAGTGTATACCTATCCCTATTTTGACAAATATCCTTATTGCCTAGTTCAATCTACAAGAAAAGCTTTACCATTACCAATATATGTAGATCTTCAATATCTTGTGCTATTGAATATCTTTGTTGGAATGATGCAAGGTTCTTATCCGTTAATAAGAAACTCATTTCTTCATCAAAAGTTCCAAAATATACATTAGATCATTTGGTCTTATGACTTTCAAAATCTCTCTCATAGCCTTTGCAAATCTCACGTTGAAATGTTGGAATGATGCAATGTTCGTATCCCTTAATAAGAAACTCATTTCTTCATCAAAGGATCCAAAATATAAGACTGGACACATTAGATAATTTGGTCTTAAGACTTTCAAAATGTCTCTCGTAGCCTTTGTAGATCTTATGTTGAAAGTAAGGACCATTTCTTCTTCATTTTTTTGAATGTAAATGAGGGAATTAATCAATGAATGGATGTCCATTCCTTCACCAAAATGATCTATGAATGTTGTCTTGAATTCCCACCTCAAAGCAATAGAAAGAACTAGAAAATCCGAAACTAATCTCTAGCATATGCCATCAATAACTATACAAAAAACTTCATGACATCTTCATAGTCATTCTCACAATTGCCCATTAAATCACTAAATTCTTGAAAATAATTGTTTGTTGATTCAAAGCCTTTTCCACTAAACTTGGGCAAATGAATTCTCACTTCATTGGGAATAGAATTTGGATGATTAGGAATACCATTAAAATCAAGTGGTCTATACTTTCCCATAGAGAAAGGCATCCTCTAAGGATGCATCTTACATTGTTGTATACCATATATTATAACTCTTGTGTGAGCAAAGGGAAAGCCACAACTAAGCTCCACTTTCAACTCCAACCTTCAATTGCTATTCACTCCCCCTCTACTAGTCTTTCATACATCATTTTTTAATTCAACAATATATTTGGGCTATCATACAACAAAATATGAGGGAAGAAAAATAGATTACTTGTATAAAATCACATCTCATGTAAGTTATTTTTCTAATAGGATTCTTTCTATCTCTATGACAAATATTTGTATAATGAGAAGTTATTCTTCAACCACTTATTAGTAGAGTTGCCACCTCTCAAAGATGATTAAGTTTTGAACTTATCATCACCTCTGCAAAATTGAGATGATTTTTTGGGTTAAATGATCCAACAAAGTCAATGTTTTCAAAGTAAAAATTCGATATAATCACCATTCTATTGCCATAATTTTTTGATATTCCAACTTACCCAAACTTAATGCACACCAAAAAATTGTACACTATCAAACCAAATACACAACTACAAACTAAATAGGAACAAATTATTTATTATTGATGTTTTTTTTTATGAAATTTATAATTACCTTCAACATGCCAAAAACTAATTATTCCCCATCAATGATGCTATTTGGTAGCTCTCAAAAACACAAGTTCCCAATTCTAGAAGTTTGTCTCATGTTTAGGGTTAGGCATGCCAACAAAAAGGGGATTTAACGTTCATCAACAAATTAGGGACAATTAATGACCAATTTTAAGAGTGGGTATTCTCTCCACTTCAATCTCAACTTAAACCTAGGAGGGTGTTCCCAGAGGTATGCCTTAATAGGCATTAAAATCCAACAAAATAAATAACCAAAAATACAATACAAAATCTATACTCGAATTACACTACTTAACCCTAAATATTGTCACTAAGTCAAGTATTCATAGCTGAAATAAACCTCTTTATACGTGACAATACATCTTGCACATGCATCTATAGATGACAACAATATTATAATCCATTACAAATATTTTCATTTATCTTTTCTTACATAAAGGTAAGGTGTGAATACACTAAACATAATTCTCTAGATATGTGGCATTGAGGATTGCGTAATATAATTCTTTGGTTAACAATTTTAATTATTTTAGAGGATGAAGAAGATTCGATAGTTCTTAGATTGCTGCCTATCCATTGGACTATTGAGTCACAGTTAACATAAAGGAAAACAAAAGATAGAGACACAAAAGAATTGATCTAGGTATAAAATCCATCAACATATAGGTATTACACAAAATCAAGCATGCTTAATAATCTACAATTGAAGTTACATAAATCCATATGTAGAGAATAAATAATTATTACAATATTTTTAATATTTTAAAATATTGTCCCATTATCAAATATTTAATGCATTCATGCCAATAATTATGAGAAGATAAATCCTTAACAAGAATTGAGATTCCCCTAGAGATATACATATAACCCTAGAGACACTTAGTGCATGATACTCAACATCATTTTCTATCCTTTTGATGCCTTATAACTTCACTCCCTTACTACAACCGGATATTACATATTTGGAGCCCTAGAAAATCCTTGGACCTATAAGTGTCTTGAGAAACAATCTAAAAAATCTAAACTCCTTTAGAAAATGACAAAAATTTTCTTGTAGGCAAAGTGTTTCCCTAATCTGCAACATTGTAGCTTGCCAAAAGCAATGGTAGAATTTAAACCACACACAAAAATAGATTGAAAAAACATTAAGGATAGATTTCAAGTACCCCTAGTTGCTAGCATAGCGTATTGGCATTTATGACATTTGGTAGGAGTAATATCAAGCCAATGTGTTCTTTATATTTTAAAACAATGCCTTACTTTTGGAAAAATATTACAATATTTCTATTTTAAACTTATTAGGTCCATTCTACTTTTGTAGACATTTATAGCATGCTTGAAAGATATATGGCCCACTTTATTTTCCTTGGAGACTATCAACATTTTGTAGGGATTTTGAACCAATGTCAGCGTAGTTGCGAGTTTAGAAACCACTTAAAACCCTTGATGCACTATGTAGAAGCCAAAGAATTTACCATCACTCTCGTTTATTAAATGACATGCTTTTAATTGTACCATGAACCATGTCTAGCCTCATGCGAGGTTTCAAAACCACCATAGGGAGCCGACACAAACCATGTGTTCTCTTTATTAGCAAAAGAAACGTACTTAAGGATCTTGTCAAGGGTATGGGAATGTTCAAGAACCTACCCAAACCTTTGATGCATAAAGAAATTTCCCCATCAAACAACAAACATGTCAAGAAAATGGGATAAAAACAAATGAATATCCTAAAAAAAAATTGTCAAAAATTTAAACACAAAATAGTAAGGGGGTAACATATAAACATTTTCAACAACCCCAAGACCCTCAAAATATAAATGTAACAACCAAAAAACATTAAAAACCTAGACACTTAGGAATTGGCAAACAATCCTAGCTTTAAAACATTGCAAAATGAAGGAAACAATTGACCCAGACTACAATAATGAAAAAATTTCTTTAGATTTTGACATAGATGCCTATTAAAATTTTCTCAATATTGATAATATGTGATGGGAAAAACAAGATCCAAGCTCATAGAAACTAGGACTCAACTTTTTTTTTTGGGTAATGCGGAATTGAGTTCCAACAAATATTGTTGGCAATATTTTATCCTAAAGCTACTCTCTCTTGGATTTCATGGCTTGAGGTTGAGGTAAGGTCTAATTTAAGCAACCAAGATCAAGACTATTTTAGGAGATCTTGTAGGTAGTTCCTCTTCACTTGCAACACAAAACTAGTATACACTCAATTAAGCACTAATGGAAGAATTGGAAGTGGTATCTTGCCACTTCTTTTCACAAATATAATCCTTGCAAGGGATATGCTTGGTTCTCTCCCAATTTTCCTATGGTGGAAAAATTGAATGAGAGATGGTCACTTCAGTCCACTCTAAAAAAATAGGGTAAAAAGTGTTAGATAGCTTGGTAAGCCATTCTTAAGCCTAAGTTGGATCACTCTCCTTGATGTCTTATTTATCAAGGATTATATTTTATGATTTAACTAATGCACATAGGGGTTTGAACACCTAGATGCCCATTCTATGGGCATTTGGAGGCCCTACAACATTTAATATGGTTTTGTCCAAGAGCTTAGGCTAGCTAGGTTTAGATACATGATTTTTTAAAACTCTTTTAGGTTTAATTTTTCTTGGCATAATGTGTTCTTAGGGAATTGGCCAAAATTTCCTTTCAATTTCACCCAAATTTGGCATGCTTTTCAAGAATAATTCCTTTTTTCAATTTGTAAAGAGAGAATTTTTAACTCTTTCATCAAATATTTTTATTAATCGACATTTCTCTTTGTATATTGATTCAATCATCATTTCCAATATTCTTTTGTGGATTCAAGTCCAATCCATCAAAGTGGCATTATAAATTACACATAAATACAAGTATTTCTTAATACTAGGGTATTACTACTAGTACCATTGTAAGGGTTTCAACCAACTTGCCTTTGAGTGCTTGTATGCATTCTCTTTTGTAGGGTCAAAGGAGAAATCATATTAGTAGTGCACTTTGACACTCCTGCGAAAGTGTTGGGAGATCTCCATCACCTCATGCTAGCTACACTAGTTGGTCTTTGCCTCCTTTGAGGGGTCATCTCTCCTCAATTTCTTCTAGGCGATGTGAATGGAGTCTTCTTGAAGGAATATTATAAATTTATATGTTTGAATCTTGCAATTTATCCTCCTTGTTAGATTGTGCAAGATAATGTTGGTTAAGAGCTACTTCCAAATGAGTAATGTCTTCTAACAAGAGCTTTATGGGGATCCTCCATTTTCTCTAGAATTATTGTTTAGGCACTTAGTTTATATCAAGGGTATATGAGGATACATCTTAAGACACCAAAATTTCTCCTCATACAACCTTACTCAAAATTAAGTAAATGAATAATTTATTTATTTAATTTAGCCAACCTAATACATCCCATAACTAATTAATTAATTTAGAATTTAATTAGTCAATATCCCTCTCCATGTACTTGATAAATTTATTACTTAATTATCTCATTTCCACCTCACATGGCTAAAATAATTAAATATTTTTATTATTTATTTTATCTATTTCCCTCCACCAATTATAAGAATAAGAGAGCCCCTAGATGCATTTTCCTTCCACATTCTCATGGTTGCAAAAAATTACTATTTTTAGTAAATGCAATATTACCTTTTCATTGCCAATAGTGGCATGATATGATGGTTAAGTTGTTGTGGTGTTGTTCTTTCCATCAAGGTTCAAACCCCATTGGGGTGTAATTGTTGAATTTTTAATTTGGGGATGAGGTCCCCCATTTGTGACTCACCAATTCATAGCTCCAGGTCAAAAGTGTTTACCCATTAAAAAATATTAGCTTTCCATTTAAAAAAAAAATCGAATCATGAACCTTCATTATTTCCTCAATCCTAGAAAAAAATTCTCATTCATTCTCTATCATTGATCGTCTAATGACTCCACCATTCACCTTCCCTCCTAAAAAAATATAAATTGACACACTATCCTATGCAAAACCATCATCCAATTTTATGCTAATTACATTTAGTCAAAATAGGTAACCTTTTGAGCAAAGAGCAACCGCATTTAATCATTGGAGCAAATCTACTTGATGATAGAAATTATGGTAACTTTATTTTACATTTTTTGTTTGAATTACATTTGTATTCTTTATTTGAGGTTTCGGTAGTTTAAAATCGGAAGCTTTTTATTTATATTTGTTTTCTATTTTAAATTATAGATTCACTTACATTTTGGTGAATTTGATGGGGATTCTATCCCTTGTCCAAATCCATCATTTTTGTGTGTTTTGTAGTGGTTTTTGCTAACATTCTTGCTTCTTTTGGGTGCTCTTAGTGGTCAAGTTTTTTCTAGGAGCTTCTTGGTGTAAAATAGATGCTATAGTTGCATCTAGAGGGCCAATGAAACAAATATTGATATATAATTTGCTATATTTTAGGTTTTTTTTTGCATTTTTAGGGTTGTGGCCAAGGTTTATTATTTGTACTGATCCATATAATTGTATAGGTTATATGCCAAAAAATTCTCATTGGTGTCTTTATTTTTATTGAGATGTATTTTTTTCTTGCGAATGGCAATATTTACAAGGTTCAATTCATAAATCAACAAAGGGTTTCATTTCAATATGCAATATTTTAAAGGCTTGGGTGTAGGATCATGTAAATCCATTGTTAAATCCATGAGTTTGTTAAATGTGGCGGTTTAAGGTTTTTTCAATTGTATGTTAAATCTTGTAAATATTTTGTTAAATTTGTAGGGAGAAGCGCTTGGGAAATCAAATGTTAACTTTGTGAAATCCATTCATTGGCTTATGTTTGTTGAAGTTTAAATCTACCATGGGATTAATTCCATTTAAATCATTTAGAATCATTTTCAAATTGTTTAAAGCCACTTAAATTTTCCTTAAAAACCTATTATATTCACAGGGCATGGTTGAATTTTGTCCAATGGTTTAAGTTGGATTTTAAAATCTGTGGGAAATTTTTTATATCAAAACTATTGATCAATAAACATACTACATGGTTAAATCATCAAATAAATCTATTTTGTTAAAATTTCCATTAACCCTTTAAAATTTGTCTAGTTTGGGAATTCATGGTTTGTTAAATATTTCATTAATCCTATTGGATTTGTGAATTCTAGAACTTGTTAAAATATCCATTATGTGGGTTTGGTAAGTCATTTATGATTTTTTTTTTTGATTAGATAAGCAGGGAAGGGCCTTGATCCCATGGTTACAACAACAAACAAAAAGGAACTAAAGAGAGGTGGGAAACAACACCACCATCAAACCAAAAACCAACAATAGTATTAGAACGTAGGCCAACATTTAAAATAGTAACCATTGTCCATCCAATACTAATAAAAAACAATAAGTTTTTACCAATATACTTAGTTCTATGCAAGCCATTAATTAAATCGATAGGGTCCCATATGGTATTCCACCATAACATAGAGATCAAATAACAACAGTCCGGGATGTTAAAATAACAAGACAAAAATTTCATAAAAAAAAAAGGGTAGTAGCAATAATCCATTAACTGGCTTTCTTCAACAGGTCCCCATATTCTCCCATGAGAGCAATATATTCACGCCAATCAGGTCCCTCTGTTTCATCCAACATCTTCAAGGTATCGAGTTTCCCTTGTTTCTTTAGTTTCCTGGTAATCTTTGTTTCCCCAAAAGCCACACCCAACATTGCCCTCCTCATCAATCTGTTAGTTACCCTCATGAGAGTGACTAACGCCTTCTCCATATCTTCAAACTGTACCTACAAAAAGGTTAGCCTACTCTTTAAAAAATTAGTACTTAACTCCTCAATATTGTTCTCCCTACCTTGATTCCCAACATCTTGTCCTAATTCTCCAACATCCTGAACATTTTCAACCTCAAACTTCTCCTCGGAAGGCTTAATTTGCTCCTCCTCCTCCTCTTCCTTATCCTCCTCCAAACCATCTTCCCCCATCTCATATGTAGAGTCCTCAAATTCCATGTCCTTAGGTTCGTCTTCCTCCTAGGCTTCGAATTCTTCATACCCCAGGTCCTCCTTACTCACAAACATTTTTTGTTTTCCTTTTTTATCTTTTGAAGAAACTTTTTCTAGGTGTGCCGACCTTCTCCCCCCACTACCACCACTCCCTCACCCAGGTAAAGTTTCCTTTACCTCCTCACTTTGATTCCCTTCCTCTGTGATATTGATAACATCCATAGGATTTATGTCTCTTTTTGGTTTCTTAGCCTTTGGGAGTTCCAGTAGCAAAGGCAAATGTTTCCTTTTCTTAGGCGTGGCTCTAAGGAGCTCAATCTCATAAATTTTATTTTCCTCACTCTTCTATGACCTCAGAGTTGAGGGGTTTGACACATTTTCCACAGGAGAATTAATTTTAGCAGAGATAAGCACACACCTAGCAACAATTGCAGGGGGCTGGTGAGGGATAGGTTCCTCCATCAAGATTTTGACAACAACGAGGTTTTCCTCATCAAGTTGTTCCTCATTATTTTCTTCAAAACAGTCAGGGTTCACATTTCCACTAGCTATGGGGTTTCCATGGGGATTCAAAGCCAGGGCATACTTATATAGGGTAAGCATAAGGCCTTGGTGAAGAGGAGGACTGCCACCTTTTTCGATATTAAGTTGCAGGGAGGACAATAGATAGAAGGGAAAATTGATTCTCTTATCATGACAGATATGGTTTAGCAGAGGGAAATGGTATGCATGTATTGACATATACCTACCCTCAAGAGTAAATTATCTCATTACAAACAGAATAACTAAAGAAAAAGGATGAGGAAGTTCCAGTCTTGAATACCCGTTCTGAAATCTCTTGAGATTTTCCCCATCATGCAGGAACTTGTCAACAAATCTCTAGTAATTCGCCCCACTTTTCTTTGCCACTTTAAGCCCATTATTCTACAGACCCATAGCTTCAATAATGAATGTAGTGGTTACCTCGAATTTCACTGCACCAATGGTGACACTGCCTTCTTCAGGAGTTCATAAATTAAGCCGTTAGGTTTTCATTATATCCTTTTAGGGATTCGAAGAATGAAACCATACCGACATTCTCAAACATTCTCCATAAATCCACATTCTATTTCAAGGCTTGACAATTTGGAGGCTCTGTTCTCTTCCTTGGTCCTCCCATTTTACTCTACAAATTCTTTTGCTGAGAGGAACTTTTCTTCATAATCACACCCACAATCTGCTTCTTTCCCAGGATACAACAAACACTCTTATGCCAAATTACACACAGAGCAAATACATAGTTATGAATTGAGAAGTTTCTTATTGATAAAGCCAGCTACACATTTCCTAGAGCACAAGTCTCATCATTAAACTTACAAGGAATTAAATCCCTATTAAATTTCATACCTTTCCCCATCTTAGAGATACGAGGATTGTTGACACACTGCATTTCGGCATGCATAGAAATGACTACCCTTAGCAAATTTATTAATTTCATGTGATTTTTGATCACCTTCTTGAAAGGGGAATTATTAAGATTACCTCCATTAGATATCATCCTATACAAACCCGTACTCCAAATGCCATCATTACATGGAAAGCCAAAAGGCATCACTTGGTACTCATTTTTTCTACATAAAACCAACTTATCATTTTTGTATATGATATTCATTCTCAAAATTTTCACTTAGGATTAAGTCTCTTAGAGACTTTAGTATGTTACCACTTGTCTAACGTGTCCATCCCCTACAACTCAATGTCACATAGGCAGCATAGTTTGCAAATTTATTTCCTTCCCTATAAACATGTTGCACCTTACAGTTGTTGAAATACTTCTTAATGGCATTGCATCTGTCTATTATATTTTTTAATTCCCATGGTGGCGCATCTTCTTCATTTAGAATATCCACAATTAGCTTAGAGTCCCCTTCTAATATGAAATTTTTGTACCCCAACTCCTTCAGAGTATTGAAGCCCCTAAGAGTAGCCATTGCTTCGGCTATATTGTTAGAGCAGATACCCATGCTCACTCCAAAGCTTGCAATACAGTCACCTTTATGGTTTCTAACTAGACCCCCTACTCCAACTTGTCCTGGGTTGCCTTTTGAGCACCCATCAAAATTACATTTTATCCAATTTTCCTATAGAGGGCTCCACACAATATACATTTTGTTAAGCATCTTTGATCATTTGAGTTTGATTAGATCCTTCCTTATTCCCCAATTCTATTTAATCCTCATTTCTTTGTAGTTAGGCCAAGTTTTGGAGAAGCTGTATCTTCCAACCTCAATGTTTTGCTTAATTTGGGATTTTATAATTAGAATAACGCCCTAGCTACTTCTCTCAACTTCTCTGAATATTCTATTATTCCTTTCCTTCCATAAACCCTAGGTGATAAATGGAGGAACTTGAACTTTGTTAATCACCTATGTTTCCCACAGTTTGGTTAAGCAAATTTCTTATTTATTCCAATGGTTTATTGTCTGCGTGTTAGATTTTATTTTGAATCCCTGTTATGAATTTATGAATTTGTACTTTGCTTCTATTTTTTATTGTTAACTTTGCACTATGGAATTTGGTTTAGATATTTCATAAGTTTACCTCATGGTCATATTGCCAACTAAGAGCTTTGTTCACCCATCTAGCCCCTAGTCTAGGAGGGCTTATATCTTAGCAACCAGGACCTTAAGAAAACCCAACGCCCAACTAGATCACATGATGACTAGGAGCTATATGACATGAGGCTAGACACTTTCCCTTTGCCTTTTTATTTTTTTAAAAAATGTATAGTTCATTCAAATAATTTTTTTTATTTCTATTTATATTTTTAAAATTTTACAAACATTGGAAAGCTATCTCGAAACTCTACATAGTGGATCAAGTATTTTTTTTAGAATTTGCACCAAAAATAGGTATATATCCATTTGAAGATTTTCCTTTGTGTTTAAAAATTCATAAATTTTGTATATGTTATTTTTCAATAATTTTAAAAAAACTATCAAAAAATTATAAGTAATATGTTGGTGACATTTAATTTTCTTTTGGATTGACTTATTTTCTATTTTGTGGCTAGCCTTTTGAATGTAATGATTCTCATGTGTCAATGATTTTTTATGCTTAAACTACTAATTTGGTGGTTTTATAGGATAATTTTGTAAAATACATTGATTATAAACCTTTTCCATTTCCATATGCCTTCTCTTCTTTAAATCTTGTTTTCTCACATTAGAAATTAAGATTGAAATATACCTTCACATTTAAATTTAGAATAAGTAATTTACTAGTGTCTTTTAATCCTAAAGTGATATTTTGACTGTGCTCTCTTGTATTTTTGGGTGATCTTGAGGATAAGAAACAATAATCATCTTCCCAAGTTTATTTTTAGGATTTCTACCTTGGATTTCATCACTAAGGGGATGAACTCAACTCTATTGTCCTAGTGGAGTATAATTGAATCAAAAGGCATGCTTCTTGAAAGGAAATTTTATCATTTGGGCTAAGCCCCCAAGAAATTTATATCTTAGAGAAGTGAAAGAGAAGAGTGGGTTATCCTCTCCTCTAGGATGTTTGATATATTTTACTTTCATACACATGGATTGGGCCTCACATGCCATTGTTGTAGTGCCCCTCCATTCTTACTATGGATGTGCAGGAAGTTTGACTTTGAAACTTGGAGACGAAGGCAAAATAATAAGGACATTTAAATGACATGAACTTCTATTAGTGCTTTGGTGAGTATGATGTATATTGTCATGTTATTATTATTATTATTATTATTATGAGATTTACTTGGATAGTTAAGTGATGCAGTAGTATATTTGTTAGGATAAGTGGAAAGGGCGGCATCGTACCATTGGGCGTATGAAAGACATATGAACATGAGATACGATTGTTAGAGTTTCTTTCCTAGTGCTTCGGCTATTATGCACATGTTTTAATTTGTATGTTGAGTGAATAGGTACTAGGCTACGTCTCCACCTGAATTAGCAGGTCTGAGTGTGCCTTTAATCCCAATGGTGGTTGAGGAGATAACATCTAGGCCCAAGTTATAACCTAACCATAGCCATTGTCCCCAATTAGGGACAATTGATTCAGTGTGTGACCACCTTTTCGGGTTGTCATGGGACAATGTCCGATCTCTTTTACCTTATGGTTAGAGTGTTGCATTTATGTGAATATTTCTTGTGGGATATGTGATTGTTTGATTTTGTTGTTTTGTCTTGATTTTAGATCCCAACCTGTTGGTATTAAACCCTGTGGTTAGTTGGGTTGTTATGATTGTGATTAATGTTATTTATGTTTTGATGTAAATGTTTCTTTCATGTGGAGTTATTTCACAGTTTATGTCTAGCTTTGGTTTATGGATTATTTGAGTGAAGTTAGATATTCGGTCAATCATGTTAATTGTTATTAATGTGTTGAAGTGTGATATAATATTATTCATAAGTGATATATGTATTTATGCTAATAAGTCATAATATTTTATGCACATCTTAATATATTATTATTTTGAAGAATTGATTATTAATTTTTATTTATTATCATCAAGTATTATGTTTATTGATTATTTAGTTTTTGGTTATTATTTATTGAATAATGATTGTTTTACTTTTGTTTGAATATAATTTGTTTTATTAGCATTATTGATTTATTTTATTAAAATGGTCACTTAATTTATGTTTTATGAAGTTTTTATGTGGTTTTAATGGCTCAAAATATTTCTTAGGTGATAGCCTTATGGGTTAGAGGTATTTTTATTTTCTTAAATCTCATTTTTAAAGTCTTAAACCTACTCTAATTACTTCCTTTTGAAAAGTGACGAAAATAGAAGTTAAAAGAGCCAATGCATGGGCAAGTGAAGGAAAAAAGCCAATGCATGGGAAGTGATTTAATTTTTTTTTTTAGAGGGAGGTTATTTTGGGGATGGAGTTCATTTTGTTTTGGGGGATTCTTCATTTCCTGGAGGTTTTTGCCATGCTTGCAAAGACGAAGAAGCAATGAGAAAATTGTTGCAACTTGGGGGTTTTGAAAATTAAAGTTTTCAGAGCTCGGCATTAAATTTCTATCATTGCCAAGCGATAGATCCAGGTTGGATTTTGAGATATTTTGTTTAATTTTATTTTTGTGGGTAGGAATAATTTGATTGATTTATTTTCTCTTTAATTTTTAAAAATAAATATTGCATAGTTTTATTTCTATGTGTGAATGAAAATATTTATTTATTCTACAATAAAAATCAATACATATTTGTTGTTCTTGTTCTTTACCAGTAAAAGGGTTTGATTGTGTTGCTCATAAATATATTTTTACGAACTGGGTTGATGAGATGTTTAAAGAGTTTTTTCATCTTGTTGTCGTTTAAATTTTTTCCAAAAATCTCAGAAACTCAGATCGTAGTTTGTGAGATATGGTTGAAGCATGAGACTATTGTCAAGTTGTTCCTCTATAGCTGCAAATATCTTTATTTCTCTCTGTAAACAGTCAATAGAAGATTGAGATTTTAGATTTATAGGGGTTTGAATGAACTTAAATTAATTTTAATTTTTTTTAATATTTTATTTTGTATAAAATCTGATTGTTGAGTTACTTATTTTGTCATTTAACTGTAATCGAGTATTGTCGAAAAGAGGGTTTTATGGGATCCGTCTGTTATTTTGCATTTTATAAAATTATTATTCATTTTTAGTCAATTTTTTCATGTTGCTGAGTAGTTGACGGCTAAATCTGAAATGGGTATTTTATAGATTTTGATTTTAAGTTGATATGATTATTTTATGGTTGTTTTACTGTTGACAGATTTGACTGTTGTCAAATGAGAATTAGTTCAGTTTTAAAAGTTATATTAGAGGGTATAACTATATTATTTGATCTGTATTGTGTTGTACCATTTTTATTTAAGTGTGTTTACTATTTGCATGTTGTAAATCCCTTCATATTTGTGAGATCTTGTGTTAAAGCTTCTGCATGTGTAAAGACCACTTGTACCAAGGTTGTGCATTGTTGGTTTTGGCTATGAACTGCTAAGTTAAAGTTGGTTATCATGTTATAATTTTGTGAAAATAATATAATATGCATCAGTGTGGTGTTGTTGTATAATGTTAAGTTTTTTGGGTTTTCTATCTGTTGTGTTATGTGATTGAGTCTTTAGAAGTACCTAAAAGTCATTGTAGAAGTCCTCGTAATTTTTGGTTAATTCTTATTTTGGTAGTCTCCTTTGAATGTTTAGTGTAAGCCTCTTGTTATTTCTTTTGTTTGCTTGTGTGTGGGGCCTAGGGTTGTCTCCTAGCACGGAGGGAGTGGGTCTCAAGGTTCCACATGGTAGGGCGGTATTTCAGAACCATCCATTGGGGTTTAGGTGGTGCAATTCATGCGCAACATGGAGAGTTTTTCCTTTCACTTCATTCTATAGTTAAATTTATGTGTAGGTGATATTTCCATAAAAAATGTATTTATTATATATTATATATATTTCTTTTAGATGAATATATCTTGTATATTGTAGCATTCTTGTAATGAAAGTGTAAATATATTACAGTAGTCTTGAAGATATATTTATTGTTGTTTATTATGTAACGAAAAGGTTAGCATAAAAATGTTATATTTATGATACATATAAAATTAATTTAGTAGTAGATGTGATATGTCTTTATGTACCTCTCTCATGGTGTTGATTTATGATAGGTTCATAAGAGCATAGTGTTAGATGATGTTATGTAATTTGTTGTATGAGATTTAATTTACATTCAAATTATTGACTGTATGTGCTTTAGTGTATCAAATGTATTTCTATAGGCTTAGTTAGTGTAGGTGTATCATATTAGCGATGTTAGGGGACCATGGTGGATAGGTGTGTAAATGGGTTATGATTAATGTTACTTTTAGGTCATAATGCGATTATGATATGATGTTAATGTAATGATGTCATACATATTAATTTATTGAGTTGCATTAGTTAGTGTCACCTTAGTTCAAATTTTTTTTTATTGATATGATGTTGTATGTCTTTTGTGTTTTTCCATCGGGTCCCTTAGCGGGGCGTTACAATTGTGGTATACAAAGGATACCTCTAGAAATATTTGTGTAGCCTAGATTAACAAAATCATCCATCCTTCCTTGTGGTGCATCAAATATCAGTTAGGCTTGAAAAGTTACCCACACCATACTTTTATAGTGGGGTGATAGAGCTAACTTTGGTCAAGACTTTGTCCTCCAAGGAAATAGGTGCATAGGTGGTCCATGACCTTGCATTCCATAACTATCCATCACTTGATAAATAATATATCTTTAGGCCATAGGGATTAATACTTATTGCTTTAAAAAATTAGGTTGTTGTTGTGTCTTGTTGATTGGATATTGTGAATAGTCAGTGCTTTTTTTTAAATCTTCAAACTAAGTTATTCAAGTCCAATTTTTAAAAATATCAAGGGTACATTTTGAAATAAAAGTCTGAAAATAAGATTAGGACAACCATCATCCACACCTTAGTCCAAACATAGATCCAAAAACCATTTCACCTTGTCTTATTCCAACATCATAAGTCTATTATCCATAGTTAAAATGAATACATCCACATTCCAACCTATAGTTAATTTCCCAATTTCATAGTCCATTAATCAAATCCATACTTACACCTTAGTCTTCATCCATTGTTCATATTCACTATCCTTCAAGACTCTCATTCTAACCATATAGTCCTTACCTTTCAACCCCTAGTCAATTTCCCAAACCTTAATCCTTTTCCATATTCCATATCCTTTGTCCATCATCCATAAGACTTACCTATTATCCTTTCCAAGATAATCCTCATCTACCATCCTCACATTGGTCCAAGCCTTAGGAAATTTTTCCTCAATCCCTCCATCCATTATAAACATTAGTCCATCCATTATTTCATCCAAATCAAACCTAAAACTACATGAAAATATAGTTTGTCACTTTAAAAACATCAAATCCAATCCCTTCTAGATAATTTAATTCATACCAATCACAAAAACATATTTTAACCTTTAGGAATTTTTCATACTTGGTGATATGAGTTGTAGGTCCCAAATCACTAAGGCAGGATATTATCCCAAGTGTTAGGGGTCTCAAACTTGGAAATAATACAACAAAAACTAAGATTAGATCAGGCCATTTAGAACCAATTTTTGAGGTTTTTAGGACCTCCTTCATTTTTGGTTCTATTAAACCAAGGGGGTTTTCCCTAAGAAATTGTGATAAATATCACCACATAAACTAAAAATTTACCTTGACACATACCATGTTTGTTGCATAATGCACCTTCATTTTGATTGCCACTTCATACCTATATACTAGTTTGAGAAAATCAAGGTTAATAAACCTATTAAAATATGGAGGATGCCCCTAGTGGAGCTTATAAATCCTAGTCAAAACTTATGGGCCATGCCCACTTGAGTAGGCTTGTTAGTGTGCCTTGTGTGTTTGATTGTTTAGATCACCATCTCCACTTGAAACTAAAGGGGGTATATCCATTCAAAATTGGGCCATAGGAAATTGTATTTTTTATTATATCTTTATGTGTCTCTAATCTTTGAACAAATTACAAAAACTCAAAACATTCCAACACAAAGGAAAAATAAAAGGTAAAATACCAAACTATAATAAATTAGAAAACTATCAAATAAACATATCTAAAATAGATCTTTTATTGACATTATTTCATTGTCCTTGCTAATATTTGAGGAGTGGACAAATTTTTGTATCATTATTAAATTCTATCAAAGTTCAAATTGGATCTCCTATATTGTTTGTGGATAAACTAGATGGAGAGCTTAAAATCTACTCTTAACTTGAAAATCTCCACTCATTATCAAGTTTTCTTGGATTCACAAGTCTAGTTGAAGTACACTTATCAATATCAATATTCATCATCTTGATTGGAATCACAAGTCTAGTTCAAGTAGGAATCTAATATTATAAATCAAATACTATTATCATCATTGGAGATTTAACTTAACTTTGATCTATATTGGTTTTGGGCAACAAACATCAAAATTGTTGAAAGAAAATATGATTTTATCTAGAGTTTTATATCACATATGCCAATCACAAGGTCTCAATATAAGAAAAACATGGAATCCCATCAAGATGAGTAAAATATTCCAACAAACATGGGTTTTGGTCGATATGAGCAAAGAAAAACTTTAAACCCATCCAATTTCTATAGAGATCCTTCATGTATACCTTATGTGGAGGATGAAATTGTAAATCGAGACGTGAACTTAGAGGAAATACAATAATTTGAGCAAGATCCTGAAGCAATGAGAGTTTTAGAACTTATATTTGAGAATAATATTGATCACTATCTTCAAATACTAGTTCAAAAAGGTGCCAAGCTACTTTCTAATCCTATTAATAAAGAACATAATCTCATAACCTTCACTACATATCACACTTTAGGAGAAGTGAGCCAAATCAACACACGTATGAGAAGTATAGCCCCATTGCAAACAAACATATTAACCCCACCACAAAATCCACCTCAAACATCATGGTAAAAGTTGGCTACTACCTTAACATATGCATCTCCACCTCCATCTAATGCATAAAAAATTCAATGGAAAAAATATCAATAGATACATCATGATGAATTTACACCTAAATCATCACCTACCTTTGCCAAATACAATTCAAACATGGGTACTTCAAACATGAAAAATATTCCCATTCCACCAATTCAATCCCAACAAAGTCAACCTCAACAACATTTTATCCCTCCAAGTCAACCTCAACAACATTTCATCCCTCCAAGTCAATCTCAATAATATTTCATTCCACCAAGCCAACCTCAACAATATTACATTCCTCTAAGTCAATCCAAACAAAATTACATTCCCCTCAATCAACATCAACACCAATATCACATTCCCATAAGTGTCCCTCCATTCACACCTACAAATGACTTGGCACAACAAATTCAAGAGACAAAAAAATATTACAAACATGGGGATGGGTCACACTAAGAAGAGATATATACAATGGAGGATATATTCCCTTATCCTTTTGAAAAGTTGTTAAACACAACACCCTTTCCTAAAAACTTTGAAATGCCTAGATTTGACAAATACAAAGAAAAAGGTGATCTAAGAGAACATATAAGATAATTTTACATAGCTTGTCTTGAGGTTGCTCATAATGATACATATCTAATGCATATTTTTACTAGAATCCTAGGAGGTCAAGCTATTGAGGAGTTTCACATAATTTAGCTCATGGGATCAAGTCCTTTCATGAATTAGCAAAGAAAATCATTGCACATTTTTCATATAACATTGAACATAAAATCTCCATGATTGATCTATGTAACGAAAACAAAACCTAATGGAGAAGCATTTGTTTCCTTTTTATAAAGGTAGAGAAATATGGCAAGTAAATTTCCTATCCTATTCTTGAAAAAAAACTTGTCCACATAGTTACCCAAAACCTAAGTCACAAACTAGATTTTCACCTAAGAATCTAATGTGCTAGTACATTAAATGAGATCATAGAAAATGGAATGGAAATTGAAAAATCTCTCATTAATAAGGGTCTCATGAATTCTTTTAAATACATCAATGATAGCCTCTCAACATCTAATGATAGACCTCGGATTTAGATTAAAAACAAGAACATTCTCAATGATGGTGTGGTATATGCAAAAAGAGTCAAAAAATTCAACCTACCTTACAACTAGCATTAAATAATCCACTAAATAATCAAGGTGTTAATATTCCTAGAAGGCCACTTAGAAAAAATAATCCTCCTAAAAGAACATATACATGAGTCCTTTGGGGGAATCTCTTGAATATGCCTTGCAAAAATTGATCCAAGATAAACTTGTTACATTACCAAAAATAAAAAAATAGAACCTCAAGTTAAACTTTCATGGTACAAAGAAAATAACTATTGTGAGTACCATAGAACCAAAGGACATAAGACTTCTGATTGCTAATGACTGAAAAACATTATTCAAGACCTTATAGATCAAGGTGACATTTGTATAGAAAATCCTCCTTCAACCAATAATGATCTCAAGATATTCCAAGATCCTATAACAAAACTTGGAAAAGGGGAACCCTCAAAAAAAGATAGCAACCCTAAAGTGGAAAATTATGCTTTCAATAAATATGACTACACCATAGCTCTAATAGAAGGAAATATCTTCCATTAAAAATGCAACTCTTGAGTGCACAATCACAACATGTAGGGGAAAAATAGCATCAAGCGATTCCATTCCAAATCAACATCAAAGTATCCTTCCCATGCCATCTCATGATCCCATTCCTAATCAAGATCAAAGTATCATTTCCAATGAGCCCTTTCCATCTCAAGATCAAGATATATTCCTTCTTCCCCTTCATAATCCCGCTTCATCTCTAGACCTATGTATCTCTGTCATGTCACCTCAATAGAAACATATCCTTTTCACTTCCATATTGGATCCTATGATTCCTCTCCAAATAAAAAGCAAAGCATCAATTCCACCATATCTTCCAATTTAATTCCAAATCAAAATCAAAGCACACCTTCCATCTCATCCAATGATCCTTTCCCATCTCATGATCCCATACCTTTCACTCCACTTAGTGCTCTCCTCCCATGTCAAGATAAAAACATCCTTCATGTCATGCTAATCCTCCAAAAGATCCTACTATCCATATCTGAGCAATGCATATCAAAGCACTAACTAAATTAGTATCCAAACAAGCTCATCAAAACCCCCATCTATCCCTCAATTATCAATTCCATCACATATATGTAAACCCATCCAAATACATCCTTTCTTCCTTCTTTTGATCTTTATTATCCTATTCATATCATTCATAATATAGCCCTTATCCTATCCAATTTATCCTCCTACCCTTTCATGTTTAATCTTGATCAAACTGGGGGAAAAAATTATTCATGTATTCTTTGATAAAAGTAAAACCTTACTCTACAATCCATATCATTTATGCACCATCTTTGTAGCTCAAAAATCCTTTACTATTTTCTATCTATAAATTACTTTCTTTGCTTGGACTCATATGTCTAGTTCAAGTAAAAAATCCTTATCTTAGATGTTTGCTTGAACTAATATGTCTAGTCCAAGTAAATAATTTATATCTCATTAACCTCTTGCTTGAAACTTGCAAGGCTAGCTCAAGTAAATATATATCTATCTTATCAAAAACATATATCTATCTTATCACAATCATATCTCTATCTTATCAAGAACATATCTATATCTTGATCTTTTTTCTTAAAACTCGCAAGGCTAGTTCAAGTAAGCATATCCCTATCTTATTAAAAACATCTCCATATTATTAAAAAAACTATCTTATAAAAAATATATTTCTATCTTATCAAAAACATATCTCTACCTTATCCAATTTTTCTATCTTATCACAAACATATCTCTATCTTAATCTTCTTACTTGAAACTCACAAGGCTAGTTCAAGTTGTGAACGAGGATTGTAGACCTACACAAATACAACAAACAATCACACAATTAGATCAATATGCAAGTTTAAATCCACATTCCCCATAGAATTCATCTACAATACACAAAATAGGAAATAAATGAAGAACACAACAAAGAAAGCTATTCATTCCTATTAGAGCATGCAAACTCTCAATCCCATGGGGGAATTGGTGCCATTTTGATGTGGAAAATGGCCTTTTCCCAATCCCTTGTAAGCTTTGTGATGACTTTGACAAAGATTTGATAATTATTTGGAGAAATTCTTGCATAACCTAGCTATAAAACTTGAAAATGGATGAGCAAATTCAAAATCTAAAGATAATGTCTTTGCATGAAGTTGTGTCTCCAAAATTCAAATGAGAGCCTCTTATTTATAGATGAGAATGATGGAGAATTATGAAAAAGGGATGAATGTGGGATTAATCATCAACCAATGGCCAAATGCCACTTGTCAATATGTGAGAGGATGAAGGTGGAGCACATTTTGGTCATTGTGCAATTAAATGGAATTAGGTGGAAATTCAAAAATGATGAAATGACAAGTTGGAGGGAGAAAGGAATGAAGTTAATGCCACTTGACTCAAGGAAAAAGGACATGTAAGAGGTTTAAATGCCTTGTTGGAAGGACAAATCCCTTTGGAGGGATTTTTCAAATTTGGAAGAATATTCCCTTTTGGATGCCTTTTTGAAAGTGATTGAAGATTTAATAAATCAATTAAAATGATTTTCATGAAAAAGTTACAAAAGCTAAAGGATTTGGTGATAAAGATAAAGATTAATCAAGATTTGATTAATTTAAAAGGAGATTAGTTGATTTGACCATTTTGACTTTAGACTTTTGGATTAATTTAAATCAAAATGAGAGGAATATGATTTAGACTTAATTAAATAAATATTTTGATTTATTTAATTAAAGAGGGATGATGTTAGATTAAATTAAATAAAGATTGATTTAATTTAATATAATGACTTTAGAGATTTAATCAAATAAAATGAATTATTCAATTAACTAGGGATTATAGGGTTAATTAAATAAAATGATTTATTTAATCAACATGAGATAGTGACTTAATTAGATAAATATTGATTTATTTAATTAAGAGATGAAATGTGATGAATTTAATCAAATAAGGACTATTTGATTAAACGATTAGCAAAGGAGATGATTTAGGATAAAACGGTGTTAGTAATCAAGATCAAGCGTAATTGGTACATTTTCCATGTCTACATTTTTCCCCTCTTTGAAGCAAAGTACTCCTGCGTTGGTTCAAAGAATAACCTGTCTCGATCAAAATTCAAAAAAATTTCTGATTTTAAAAAGCCCCATTGCTGCCCGGCGAGAAGAAACATGCGATATATTGCCCCCTCGAGAGATTGGACAATTTTTTTGATTTTTAGGTGATCTCGCGAAGACAAGAGGACAAGGTGCTCGACGGGTCCAAAAATGCTCCGAGATGCCAAAAACATGCAAAAAAAGGAAAAACGACGCAAAACAACCATCGATTGGGCGAAAATAGGATCAGGGGTCCAAAACCCTGGTTGGATGGCTAAACAGGGTAAAAAAACCATAGCTTTTAGGCTTAAATAGGCCTCAAGGGGACACTTCTAAATCATTTGCACACATAGCCTTTAGAATTTCCTACGATTTGAGCTCTGAACACTAATCGAGATGGTACAACACGTGCTTCCATGACATATCTCCAAGTGTGTGCGAGTGTACCAGAGGCTTCATGGCACATGACCAACAGTAATTCTCCTTGTCTTGACTTTGTTTTTCAATTTTTGAGCACATTTAATAGGGTCTAGGGGTCAACGTAGTCAAGCGGTGCTATATAGCACCGCTGAAAAGTTCAAATCGGCGTTGTGAGGGCCTAAACTGCGCCGTTGATGAGAGTTGCACTGCGGTGACAGAGTTAGAAATTAGGGTTTAGAGGTCAAAGTGCATCACACTTGCAAATTGTGCCACGATGGTGGAATTTGAAATTTTGGTCTAGGGATTAAATTGAGTTGCTTTCAAACTGTGCCATGGCGGCGGAGTTTGGAAATTTTTGGCTTCCAACGGTGCAGTTTGGGAGTTTCAAATAGTGACACATATGCAAACAATGATGCATTTGCTATTTCAGGTACACAAACTCCAAAATAGATTTTGAATTTTTACAAAACTTGACGCGGTGACTTTCTTGATGCAGGAGGACATGAAGCTGGTCCATTCAGGTGAGCACAGATCTTCCCTACTGAGTAGATTGACATAGGTTCCACTCTTGCATGACTTACTACAGGAGCACCTAGGGGTGATTAGATTATGGTACGTCGCATATGCCCTAGTAATCCGAACACATCTGGGCATGATGACTGCATTGGCAGAGCGTTGGCACAGCGAGACATCTTCATTCCACCTTCCTATAGGCAAGGCCACAGTGACCCTGGAGGACATGTGGCGTATTATGTGCTTTCCCATCCATGGAGAGCGAGTTATCTATGATGTGGATGCTAGTAGGGACACCTGCTATGATGTTATGGGCCTTGATGAGATTGTCCTTTTAGAGGGGCAGATTGAGCTTGAGTGGTACAGGGGTGTAGTACTATCTTTTAGATTGATAATTGCTGCTATCATCTCTGGACTTGTGGCACCAGATTGGTGGGGCCGATACTTTGGTCCAGGATGGGGGCTTGCTTGGGAGCGGATGCTCCGATAGAGGGAGTGCTTCACCTAGGGGCTAGTGGTGTTGGCCCTGCTCTACCATGACCTTCAGGAGTTTGCTTACTGCGATAGCCGGGCTATCAAATTAGGGGTGACATTGCTACACATTTGGGCCTAGGAGCACATCGCAATGCCTCACCCTCGAGTGGTACTCGTAGACATGGAGCCGGATGACCTAGTCATTTGGAGATACTAGGGTGCTTTGACATTTACACACACTGGAGCAACATGTATTCGACATTGGGAGTGGGTCATTGATGAGATGACCATTTTCACATGGAGACCTTATCTTGGGATGTCAGGCTAGTATGATGATGTACAATAGTTATTTTTTTCCAAGCAATATCGACCGATTCAGGGCCACAAGCATACCATGATCGAGAGGTATCTTCCATACTACTTGGCATGACAATTGGTGATGTACAAGATCGGCCCAATGACCAGTACGTGGCCATCTTTGCATGTACTATGAGGGAGCGGACATGGGGTCATACGATCCTAGCAGCAGATGTAGTTCAAAGTTTCATGTAGTTGGTGGCCAGACCATGGCCTTATGATCAGGGACAAGTGAACCCAGGGATGACACAACCATATAGGGATTAGTTCTATTTTCTGGTTCGATTGACAATTCCTAGAGCACTACTGCCGTGGAGGAGACCTAGAGGCTGAGTTGTAGGGTGGGGGCAGGGACGGGGATGGTGGCAGAGAGCGAGGAAGAGGGGGAGATGGTACACCTCTACGGTAGCTAGAGTAGGACAGGGGGCCAGATGGATGGTGATGGGCACCAAGATCAACCCATCGATGGTCACCAAGACATGCAACAAACGCCACCAAGAGATGGTCACCAGGACTAGCCACCCGTCCAACCACTACTATAGCCAAACCCTAGGGATGGGAAAATATTATAGCTATAGGAACAGATCCAAATACTTACTGTAGAGAGAGATTAGGCGAGACAACAGGTCTTGACCTTGATGACCAAGAGGGACCAGGCTATCCAACAACGGCAGGCTGTTGAGCTACAGGCTGCACAGGAGACGAGCCAGAGACAACAACTAGAGAGAATGGTTGCATCCTCCTCTCGAAGCACAATATCCATGTGGGCGTACAAAGATGTTGTCCGAGAGGCAGAGTATTATCATGTTCACTATCACTAGGCCATACCTCGAGCAACATATGTCCTAGACTATTCATAGTAGACCAAATACAGGCCTCTAGAGGGTCACAGAGAGAGGCTGAGTGGTGAGGGGAGCAATCAGTAGGGTTAGCTCGTTTACTTTATCAGGGAAATTATTCTTTTTGAGATCCACGGGCTCGTTTTTGGTAGCCCAGTGGGCGATTGTATTATATTGATTGTACTATACACTTGATCCCAATCTTTGTACCATGACAATGTATATTATTTTGATGATATATGAGATGATATGAGATGATTCATTTTGATATGGTGTGTTTTATTCTATTTATGCATTATAGATGGACATTCTATATGTGATGCAATGATTCTATCTTGTATGATGTGATTCTATATGATGTCATGCGATGATTCTTATGATGTTATGATGTGATGCATTGATTCTTTTTTTTCAGTATCTTTTCTATGCATGATGATGTATGGATAACACAAATGTTATAATATGTGAATGCTTAGACTAAAAAATCTATATTATGCACCTAATGGATGATGATGATAAAATGTATGAGATGCAATATTTTTCTTTCTTTTTCATTATCTTTCTCATGTATGATATGGTGATGCATTTATGGATGACATGATGATGCACATGATATGATGATGATGATGATGCATTTTTATAATGATGTCTATGTGATAATGCATTTAATGATGATGATTATGTATATGACATAATATGGTGTACATGGTATGATAATGCTTATATGTGATGTGAATGGATGAAATGTATGTGATGTATAATTTTATATAATTATGTAATGGACACAAATGAATAATATTATGATGTATATGTGATGATGCAATGGATGCTTTGATGATGTCTATGTCACGAGTTCATAATTCCTATGTGATGGTTCCTTTTATGCTTATGCAATGAATGCAAATGTATGGTTCGTGAGATGCTTAGAATAACCAATCTATATTATGTAATAATGAAATGCAATGCATGTCAGATAATCAATATTTCCTATGTGTCATGATATGGTATGCATTATATTGATGGTTTGTGGATGTAGGATGGATGCAATTGCAATGATTTGTGATTAACTATCATGGTACCGTGTTAGCACGAAAAGAAGGTAGAAGAAAGTAAGAGACTCCAACAAGTCAACAAATGATGAGGATGACGACGACGATGATGATGATTATTTGTTTACTAGGGATTGGGACTTTAAAGGGGCTATTTACCTTATGTTTGATAATACACATAGGTGTGATGCATCAAGGTATAAAGAACTAGAATGACATTGCACCCAGTGTGATGGAGTTTGACTCAAAAATTAGATAGGAGTACTCCTGTTCACACTTGACATACGAAACCTCATTCAAAAATGCAGTTCAGATATTCCAAACATCTTAGACCAAAACATGAGAAGGAAAGCCTTCCTATGTGGTCAACAAGACACCTAAAATCTCCTCCCTACACCTAAACAAAGCATGCATGACCAAGGTTATATTACAAGAATATCCAACAAGCACAACAGATAAAAGATAATGATTGTTGCCCCATTCCTTTCTCTCTAAATCCCTTTGTTTTAGGACATCATTGAGAGGTTATTGAAATGAGTGTAAAATGATAAGCCAAAAGACAAAGATACAGTAAACAAACAAGCTAATGTTCTTCAATACTGCTTAGCCAAGACTAAACTATGGTTATGTCTGATGTTTGATGTCCATTGTAGGAAGGATGCATCCTAGGACATGATGTTATCAGATGATTGATTTGGGACTGATTGGATGATAGGCTATTGATACCAAGAGTTGACCAACTTGTTTACCTACTGACCTAGACTTGAGACCTTGATGATTGAGTTTTCACTTGTAACCTGCTAGACTTGTTTTCGACTGTTTTACCAAAGGTTGAGGATGACGATTGATTTATTATGAGTGGATGTTTATTTTGGATGAAAGCAGGATGGGGATGGATGGATTTTTTCAAATATTTGGATGTTTTTGAAATGTTTTGAGGTTGTTTTTGGTATTTTCAAGATGTTTTGCAAATGTTTTTACTTTCAAAATTTCAATTTTTTTGGGGTATTATGAGATTTTGACCAAGAGACTAACATAAAGACCTATCCTAGGGGCCTCGAGGGCTGATCAACCAGATTATCCTTGCCTATGTTATATATGTAGAGACCACGTAGTTCGACTGACATAGACTCGATTATTGATGAGATGAACAAATGGATCACTAGTTTATTATGGCAGACTCCTAAAGGACTAACCTAAGTTTCTCGAGGGATGATCAAAGATCAATCTTTCCTATGTTCAAAGCTTAGAGATGACGCAGTTCGATAGGATGACTCTATTTTTTGACTGAATTTTTGACTTGTTTTTGGATTTTGAATGTTTTTGGATTTTTTGATTTTATGAATGCTTTTGGATTTTCTGATTTTAGGGAAGACTTCTAGAATATACACAAATCTGATTTGATCATGCCCCCAATGTGATGCAATAGACTACTCTGATATAGGTAGGATAGACTGACCTTGAGAATGGGCTAAGTAGTACTAGGAGGGATCATGATACGAACACAAGATCAAGCTATGATGTAGACATGGATGGGTGATGGATGGAGATATGGAATGCAATGGATGATGGAAGTGTAATGGATGGGTGCTTATTTACACAAGACACCTATTTGCTAGGTTTTCACCAAGGTACTAGAGGACAATTTTTTCCCCTTTATTGTTTTTAATCCTTTTTTATGATTTTTTTGTTTTTTGATTTTTTTGTTGTCACCAAGACACCTGTTTACTAGGTTTTTATCAGAGTGACCATTTTTTAAGGATATTTTCTCATTTTTTTGTATTTTTTAGTTTTACACCCTACGAGATTAAGCATAAATTATTTTGAGATGAGAGTTGTTCATGGGCTGTTACAGAGGTTCCCCTTCTGGTTTTGATAACTGATATGTCCCTGACTTGTAACTTGCCATGATGACGAATGGTCCCAACCATTTGGGTTCAAATTTTCCCTTGCCATCTAGATTTGGAATGTTGTTCTGATTCTCCTTGAGCACAAGTTCCCCAACTTGGAAGGTCTAACTCCTGATCTTGTTGTAGCTCCGTTTGAGTCAGTTCTAATACACTTGCAAATGGTTTAAGGCATCCATGTGCACTCATCTAGTAGTTCTAGCTCATTCAGTCGTGACATCCGATATTCTTTATCTATGATGAGGTTCTACAGTGATATTCTTAGTGATGGGAGCTCGATATCAATGGGTAATATGGCTT
>VDFB02271358.1:1263037361-1263060079 GCA_007258455.2 Sequoia sempervirens
CATCAAATCTCCATAAATAATTTACCACTAGAATAACATAAAACATATTGTTTTTTTATGTCTTCATAGAATAATAATTACATAAATTGTTATTTATGATATTAGTTATGAATTATAATTGAATACAACCTATTGTTGTTTACAGGTGTAAAATTTTTAGGTAGAGGATATTTAGCCCAGCTATTTCAAAATCTTCATAGAGGTATTTATCATTTAAGTTTCTCATATTAATATAATTTCAATTTTTTGTTAACTCTGCATGTTTACATTTATGTTTTAAAACAATATGTTAATAGTTCATTTTAATAAACAGTATGTTAATATTATTTTGTTGTTAATTTGTACAACTTCAAAAAAAATCAAATTTTGTAATATCTATATGTTAATAGTTTAACTCTAGTTAGTTTCATTCTAATAAATGATTTTTTAAAGTGTTTGTTTATTTTTTAATTGTACTTGGGTCTGTTGTACTTGGAATTTTGTAATATGTAATAGTTTAAGTGTAATTTAGTTTTAGTATAATAATTGAGTTTTTAAAGTGTTTGTTTATTTTTTAATTATACTTGGATATGTTGTACTTGGGTCTATTATTTTATTGTTTGACAAAGTCACTTTATTGTTTAGAAACATAGAAAATGAAAATGGGAATATAAGACATAGTTCGTTGTAGAGTTGTGACAACATTTGTTATTTGAACAAAAAAAATGTGGGCAATTTTTTGCATAGTCTTTTGCATTGAACTTTCATTAACCTACCTTTTTTTATAGTTTTTTGTATATTTTTTGTTTAATCTTCTTTTCATATAGCTGGACCTCTAAGAAACCACAATTAGACGAGTTGTGAGAACATTTATTGTTCGAACAAAAAAGGTAATGTGTGCAAAAATACCTTGTTTTGGTCCTCTTTAGATGGTTTTGTTCTCTAAAAAGTGCAGTTATTCTATATTTATTTCTATCACTACAAAACGACGATATTTCAAATCTGAGCACAACAAACCTACAACTTGATTTTAAGTGTAATTCAAGTAGTTCAATCATTCTCTATTTCTCTGAAAATTTTCCTAGACTATGTGCAGTCATTTTGTATTTATTGGAATCTCTTTATCATTTGGTTGTTGTAAGCAACCAATCAATGTCATTAGCAACTATATACCAGATCCATCCAATGGTATTTTGACTTCCCATGCATTCATAGAGCTTCTATTTGGGAGAAGTTTGCAAAGGTTCCCATATTTTTGGCAATTTGATAGGAAATAAAATTTTAGTCTACAAGGATATCTCTTATACACTATAGGATGAAGGTTCGCTTGGCATAGTTGGTGTCTAAATGTAGAAGCAAGCAATTTTCACTAATATATAAGGCTAATAAAGCATAAAAGAAGCATGTAAAAGGTTTCTTATTATTACCAACCTTGGTCTTCTTGGAAAGTTGTTCACTAATTGTATGTGTCTTCATAATCAGCTTCACGCATCTTCCCTATTGCTTAAAGGCCAAGTAGTCCTGCTCCCACTTGTGAATTGCTTTGGCTTCTTTTAGCAACCCATGTCCTAATAATACATGATATGTTCAATAGGGAAAACATTAAGGAATGCAATTTTCTTTGTAAGAATATAAAATTTTGTACTAATGCATTTATATATAATATTTTAGCAAATCTGACAATTTTTTTATATTTTACAAGAAAAAACGAACATTATAATTTTTAAAATGTGCTAATTGACCAATATAAATCAATTTAAATTAATGTAAAAATAGGAGAATTTACAAAAAAATAGCACATACCATCTTAAAAATTTAATCCTAATGCAATCCCCTCCAAGTTATCATGTAGCTTTCAAAAAATAGAATAAATAATAGTTGCAAACTTGGAATTTTAACTTGACTTGTATGTGCATTACTTTCAATTTTACATTTGCAAAAATGTTATGTAAGAGTGTGTAGGAGATGCTACCTTTGTTTTTGTTGGCTCATTTACCTTCCCTTGTGGAGCCTCCATGTTAAAAATTTAATCCTTATGCAATCCCCTATAAGTTAATCTTCAAAGACAAATGAGAAAAATCCTACTTGGATGGATTGTTGAGGATTTTACTATTAGAGTGCTTTTTGTGGTGTTTTCAAGAGCTTGAATTAATGTTTGCTCTGAGATACTCCAGATGCATATTGCATAACAAAGCCTTAAATATTAAATTTTCACCCAATGTAAATATCTTTCGACCTAATATAGATATATTATGCAATAAAATAACTAAACTAGTAATATCATTGTCAAATTATACACATTCTATAACTAGTATTTTAGGCATTTTCCGTCCAACATCTCATAGAATGAAATATGCTCTACTTAAGGGGGAGATTGATTTTCCAACAAGAAATTTTGTTTGTTCATCCCCTTTTGTGTAATCTTTCTATTTTTGGGTTTGATTTTGGATTTTAGTTACTTTATTTCTCGCAAGTATTCATTACATCTTATTTAAGCATTACTTATTTAAAGTATTAGAAAGATGTAAGTAGACACCTAAAAATGACCTAGGCCTGCAAGCTTCATTTTACCACTTTCGCCCTAGCATAATTAAGTCATTTAATTATGTCCTTGGTCCACATTCGACTATTGATTAAATAATTCATAATTATTTAATTAATTCATGTCATTTATTCCTCATGATTATTAAATAAATAAATCTCCATTTTATTAACAACACGGCCATTAATTTTCTGTTGTCTTTCCTTTTTAATTAAATAAATTTTAATCTATTTAATTCCCTTTGTCATTTATTTCTTTCTGATGATTAATTAAATAAATTTTATTTATTTAATTACGCCACTAATTAAGTCCCTTCTTTCTAAAAAATTAAATAGATTCTTATTTATTTAATTTTTGTCCACTTTCACTATAATTAAATAATTATTTTAATTATTTAATTATTCAATAATACTTTCTCATAAATTAAATAAATTTCCATTTATTTAATTTGGTCCACTTCTTGAATTTTGAATTAAATCATTATTTAATTCAAAAATGATTCTTTTGTCAAGATTCCTCTTATAATTAAATAATATCTTTATTATTTAATTATTCATTGGTCACCTAAATTAAATAATTTTTATTATTTAATTTCTCCAAGAACCTCTTTATCTCAAGGCTAATCTTATCTTCCAAATCAAATCTATCTCTTTGACATCTCTTATTTATCTCAAATTTCTCGATTGAATTATTTTATATTCAATCTTGGCCATTCATTTCTTATCATGGCCCTAATTCATACTACAACATTCAATCTTGACCATCGATTCTAGGGTATTTGTCATCTTCTCATCCTGGCCACACATTCAAAATTGCAGTTTCTATAAAATGGCAATTTTGTTCTTATTTCATATCATGCTCATTTTGTCAACTTAGGTTATTATTATTGTCATTTGCAGTCATTGTCATTTTAGTCTATTGTGAGGTCATTTCTTTTATATAAATCCTTCAACCTTTGCATAGGGCTTTGACATTAGTCTAGGTGCTCATTTGAAATCTGAGGGCCCCATTCGATTTGCTGCAAACTAGAAGGTGTAACAAAGGTGAAGCATGGAAGATGAAGATTTATGGTAACATTGTTCCTTTTATTTTCATGTTGATTTCCTTTGTACTTTGTTACTTCAATGGATTTTAATGTTATTGTGCTAACCCCTTTAACAAATCTGATTTTCCCTTGATTACGTTAGTACTTGAAAATATTAAAAGAGTAAATCATTTGAACAATTTAATTAATATTGTTAGATTAGATAGAAAAAAGTTAAGTTACAATATGTTAGTATACAAATTTAAGTGAAAGAAAAAAGAAGTTTGGAAATATTAAAAGAATGAATAAGTTATTTAAACATTATTTAATATTATTAGATTAGATATAAAGAGTACAACATGTTAATATAAAATTTTAGTTGAAAGAAAGAAAATTCATTTAGAAATATTAAAAGGATGAGTAAGTCATTTGAACATTAATTAATATTATTAGATTAGATAGAAAGAGTTAAGTCATACCCTATTAATATTAAAGTTTAATTTTAGTGAATTGTGTTTATTAAGGTGTTATGTTTAATGTTAATTATGCACTAACTTAATGATCAAAATGATGTACAATGATTATGGCATGTGTAAACACCTAAATTTGTCCATACTTGATCACTCTTCAATTTATCTTGTCTTAGCCATTAATTAAATAAACCAATCATTTACCTTTATCCCTCAACGTTGATTAAATAAATTTACATTTACATTTATTTAATTAAGTTTAACCTTCACTTTATCCCTCACTTCTAATTAAATAAATTTGTATTTATTTATTTAAATTAAGTCTAGTCTTATCCCCTTAAATCATTCAATTAAGTCAATTAATTAATACATACTTAATCAATTGATTTAGGCTAACTAATCTCTAATTATGTGCACATGTGATAAGGATCCTCTTTTCAATAAATCTTAATTTTAAATTCTCTCACCTGCTTGGAAATATGCAATAAGACAAATCTTGTATTTTTTAGAAATCAAATCTTGTCTCCCAAGACATTTTTTAAATATTCCACCAAATCTTATCCATCCATTATTTCATATGTCCAATTCCCACCATTGATCTCTTGGTCACCCTTTTCAATTAATCTCCTTGTAACATTTGTCCAATCCCCTTTGCATGAGAATTCTCATCAATTGTGAGCCCTTCATTCCTCACACCTAGCTCTTACACCTCATATAATACTTGTCACATGTTTACAACTTCAATCCATGCCTTCATTTTCTTCAAATCCTAGCCATCCATTAACCAATGCATCTTGACCCTTGATTTCCCTCTTAAAAAGTCTATAAATTGAGAGGCCTCTCATCCACATACATTGTCACATATCATATTCATACACACACATCCTAGGTTAGACCATCACAACATCCATTGTGTCATGACCTTAATAGATTAAGAATAATTCTCTTAAAAAATATTAAACATATAAAGTTTTATTTAATAATTATGAGTTATTAAATATTTAATCTTGCACACTGGTCTACATAGTTGATAATGGAATCATTATAACTCTTACACCTTGACTAAAATTAGTAAAAAATGAAGTAGTGGAGAGGCACTTTGTAAGTGGTGATCACTATTGCTATTTAAAATAAAGGTTTGGCAATATAGAACATATGGCGGCTTTTGTTTATTTGTTTTGCATTTGTTTTATAGATTAAAGTGTGAAGGTGTGAAGGAAAGAGGAGGTTGGAGGCTCGTAGCTACAATATTAGAATTGTCTTATCATGGTTTGTAGTTGTTGCGACCTATAGATGTTCCATGTTTTGTTCTAGGGCTTATACATGATTCATGTTCTTCCTTCACATATCTACATTGTTATGTCTTGTCCCTATTTTCTTTGAGGCTTCACAAACTTGCTCTATGTTTCCATGTTTTGTAGAGGTCTACCAGGGAGATTGTCATTTGGTATGACAAAACTCCTCTATCTTTATGTTTTGATAGATGCCCATATTTGATTATAAAGCTCCCATTAGGCACACAAATAAGATGTTGGCATAGGTTGTGGAATTGAGCTTATCCTTTATATATATTATTACTATTATATTATTATAATTTTATTATTATTAAATAATAATATTATATTATTATTAAATAATAATATTATATTATTATTAACATTACTATTATATTATTATTATATTATTAATATTAATATTATACTATTATAATTATTAAAATATTATTATTTTTTGTTTATATTATTATTAATATTAGTATTATATTATTAATATATTATTTTATATATCTATATATATAATATATAATATAATATTATAATATATATAATTATAATTTATTATATATATTATAATATATATAATATTATATTTCTATTATTAAATTATAATTATTATGTTATTATTATATTTTCATAATTTTTTTATTTTTATGTATATAATAATATTATATATTATTGTTATAATTATATTATTATTATTTTATTCTTAGTATATTATTATTATTATTATTATTAATTAATATATAAAATATTACTATTATATTATTGTTATAATTATTATATTATTATAGTTTATTTTATTTTATTATTATATGATAATATTTTCAATTTTTATATTATTATTAATATTAGCACTGTTTTATTATTAATATGTTATTAGTAATAAATAATATTACTAATTTTTCTAATAAAAAGAGTGTAAAAAATGTATTGATTCAAATAAGCAATACAAAGTTGGAAAGTACAACCCACCCACCGGGGGCCCAAAGCCAACAAAATAACCATCAAGTAACACCTAAGAAACATCTCATATCCTCTGTAACCAACTCCTCCAACTCTTGAGATAGACTCTTAGGAAGGCTACCCCAATCTTCCACCTTCCAATCTCCCCTCCACTCAGTCATCCATTTAGCCAATCCATCAGCCATCTCATTCCACATGGGATATGGCAGAAGATGATAGAATCCATCACTCCACTCAAAGAGATGATTTGTCAAACCACAACAATGAACCTCCAATTCACCTCCCCCAATTGGTGCTTATTCAACAAATCAATCACAATCTAAGAATCAGACTCACAAATTACCCTTCTCCACCCAAGGGCATAAGCCCTTTTCAAAGCCAAGAGAATAGCCAAAGCCTCCATGAAATTGTTAGAGGGTTGGCCTCTATATTTTGAGAAGAACTTTACAACTCCAAAACTATCTCTGCCAATTTCCCCCATCCCAACATATCTAGGATTACCTCTAGAGGACCCATCATCATTAATCCTTAGCACCCCAAGAGGAGGCCTCCAATGTCCATCCCTCTAGACCTTCCCTCTAACACTCCGACCCAGACCAAATGTAGGCCCACCCCTATCACAAAAATAAATCCCCAAACTTCAAATCACCCCCATCTCTCCAAGAACCACAAGGATCAAAATATCACATTTGGCCACTAAAGTCTCCTAAATAGCCCCCAAAATTCTCCTCCAAACTTGCCTCACCTAAAGCTTCTTATCCAAAAAAATCTTGCAGTTGCACTCCAACCAGATATGTCAAATAATCAAGCTAGGACCAATTGTCCAAGCAATGTGAAGGAAAGAAGTCTTAGTAGGAGAATTCCCCAACCTAATCTAGAAATCATCCAAAGAAGAGGCATTCTTGCATGGTTGATTTCAAACTTCCCAACAAAAATTTCAAATATCCCTAGCAAAAGAGCACTGACAAAAAGATGAGAAGAGTTCTCATCACTATTTGAACACAACACACACATAGAGGGACCTTGAAAACCTCATTTCCAAAGATTCTCCCAGGTCAAGCATCTACCATGCATCACAAGACAAGAGAAGAAATTGCACTTGGGCCAAGAGAAACTATTCCAAATCTACTTTCACCAGGTGACCCCCATTCCGTTAAAAATATGTTTCTTCAGCACCTGATAACCAAGAGGCAATAGAAAACTTATCTTTCTGGTCATGACCCTAGGCTAGAACATCCCTTTCCAAAAGAGAGTTGCAAACTCTACCATCTAGAATGCAAGCAAGCTCCTAAAAATCCTCCCTCAAGCCCCCAAGAGGCCACTCCTATGGGTCCTTCCACTTATACATAGTAGCTTGTGCTAGAACTTGAAGGGTTTTGAAGTCCACCTCATGACTCTAGTCAGGCTCCAAAAACACCCTAGCCCAAGTCTGTTATTGCTAAGAACACCAATACCAATAGAACTTAGCTGCCAAAGCTTGCCCATTCAAATCAGCCCACTACAAACCAAGACTGCCTTCCTGCTTCGACTGACACACATCATCCCACTTGAAATAAAGAAAATTAGGTGTGCAAAAATGAAATGGGGGGATTTTTTTTAAATGGGGGTTCACCAATAATTTACTATAAATAAAAAGGGGAAAATGGGGTATAATGCACCTATCTCCCTCTATCTCATTAGGAAAAAGAGATCACTTAAACCAAGGTTGAATTTCATCCCTTAGGTGAGTCAACCTTGAAGGAGGTCTTGTTGTTTTTCTTATGATCTAAGATGGGATAGATCTACTGAAACAACACTTTTGGGAGAAAGATTAAAAATAGTAAATAAACCCAAAAATGTAAAGTAACACATGGAATTAGAAGATTGAACCTTAATCTAACAAGACCTACAACTTTTAGAAGGATCTGAGAAGGTTTAGTATTTTTACACCTATCATCAAAATTTTGTTGTTGAGTGTCTTCTAGGAATTATTCACCCAAGCGAAAATGGTTCTTTGTAGGGATTTTTGAAATCACTTTCTAGGTCTTCTGCTTATATGTCTGCACTCCTAAATTCTATAGTGACCATTCGGTTTTCTTTTCTTTTTTACACACTTCTTTTACTTTGATAGACAATTATACTAAGTTGTTATTTGATTGTTGGCATTGGAGCGATGATGCTTTCTATATTGTGATGTGATGGTACACTTTATGGATGATTACTATTTATGACATGGTTTCTGGTTAGCATAGCTGTTTATTTGAGTTGATATTGATATATGCTCATCTGTAGTTAATTGAAATTTTGGTTTTTTCAATTTTGATGTAACACTATATTGGTGAAGGGAACGGGATTGCATCACCCACTTGCGAGTGCCTTGTGATTCCACGATTTTCTCTTCATGGTGTGTTTGATTCATGATTTATGTATGTACATGTACGACATATGTTTTGATTGCAGGATTGCAGGTACATGATATCGACTCCACCTGGATTCATACGTTTGAGTGTGTCCATTGCCCAATGGAATAGTTGATTGGGAGATAGTAACGAGGTTTCCTTGTCAAACCATAACCCTAGTCACAATGTGTCATCAATTCTTGTTCGGTATGTTTTGTTGTTATGTTGTCCACATTTGCCTTGTTATTTATTTATTTATTTGCAAGGTTTGTTCTATGGGAAAATTAATGTTAATTAATGCTTATAATGATTTTTAGTTATTAATTAATTAATTTTGATTAATGTTGTTAGAAGCTTTATATTTGATTTAATTAATTAAATTTAATTTATTTTGTAAAGTGATTTAATCTTTGTGATTAAATTTATTTTATAAAGTAATTAAATTAATTAGATTAAATTTGATTAGAAGTTAATATGTTAATTTTGAATTATTACATGCATAATTATCTTGTAATTAACAAAAGAGGAAATATTTGTGAATTGGTTAAAAGATATTTTATTTGTGACATGTGTGAAAGAAAATTAATTAAACACAATAGTTCAAAATTTATTCTCATAGAGAATATTTGCATTAACTAAAAGAGGAAAGAGGTTACTTCACGGGAATGAGAAAAGATATTTGGAGAGGTTGTTAAAAATTGAAAGGAAGCTCTTGGAAAATTTAGCTCTAGTTTTTGGTTTTTCTTCTTTCTGGAAAGTGATATTTTGGAAGAGGCTTTGACAATTTGGAATCTGTAGAGGAAGCTCTACTTCAAATTTCATTTCCTCAAGCTTCTGAGAATAGGTTCTTTTAATTATTTTTATTGTTTTGCAAATTGAAAAGATTGCCTGTACAAGAAGAATTTGTTATTTGAGTAGAAGCTTTAATTTGTTTTGTAATTTTAAAAGATTATTGTATATAGAAAATTGTCGAGAATATCTTAGTGCTTTTGTAGAAAATTTTATAGTGAAATCTGAGAGCCTTGTTGAAATTATTTTTAAACAAAAGAAAATCCAGAGGGAAAACAATAGAGGAATTTGGAAATCTCTGTAGGAATTGATTTCAATCTTCCTGATAAAATTTGTAGAAAACCTCTGTATTATTTTGATAATATCCTTCTTTAAAAGAATTTGATAAAAAATTTCCCTTCTGGACAATGGTATTGATTTAGTTTTTCATATATATATATATATGCACCATTTATTGAAGTTCTGTAGAAAGAATTCATATTTAAAAATGTTGGGTATTGATAATATTGAGGCGATTGTGGGAGCATCTTGCCCTGAGAGGTCACAACCCATATGCTACGTGAACAAACACCATTAATAATGGTCATCTGACTCTTATTTCCTCCATCCAAAACAATACGATTTCAATTTTATTTTAATATGAATTTTATTTAATAAATATAAACATTTATTTATATATATATATATATATATATGTTATATATATATATTATATATATATATATATATATTTATATATATGTATATATATTTATTTAAATATATATCTATTTAATTTATGTTTTGAAAAGTGGTAATTGGTTTATAATATATTATAATATATATATATATATATAATAGATGCATGCAAATGCATGAAATAGATTATTTTTAAATGATATAATTTAAAAGAGGAAATTGATTTTAAAACAGTTGAAATTTGAGAAATTGAGTTAAATAATTAGATTTAATTTCTTTATTATATGTAAATTACATTGCATTAAGTTATATTATTTTTAGGAAATGTAATATTGTATTCTTAAAAAAAATTGGATTTAGGAAATCCTAATGATAGTATTCAATACTTGCTTGAAATGCCTATTTGAATTATGATTTCATATGTTCACATCTTTGGGGAAAATTAGATTATTGTAATTTTGTAAGTCTTCCAAATGATATTATTTATGAGGGGGTTGTTGTGATTTGTGGTTCAACCCTTTGATTTACCTTGGGTAGTGCACTTGGTTTTGATCCAGTTTAAACACCCGGTTACTATGAACGGGATGTGTTGCCTCTTACATTACGGTTGATATTTAATATTAGTTTTGGTGCACTTTGTTTACCCTTGGGTTTTAGATTAGATCCTTGTGTTGTTAGTAGGGGAGTGGTTCTCAGTGGGGGTCTGATACACAAAGGGGTGCCAAGGTAACTCACTAAGGGTTTAATCAAGCGATAACTTAAAAAGAATAAGGGGAATGGATAGCTTTCACAATAATAAAGATAATGAATGTCTCTCTCTTGGCCCAAGCGCTTGTTTAGGATTAAGGTGAGATGAGAAGCATAGTTTGTATGGGGGCCTGGTGGCCGGTAGAGGCAGCCAGGGTAACCTAGGATGGGGGTCCAATGGTCGGTAGAAGTAGCCAGGGTAACCCAGCATGGGGGTCTAGTAACCTAGGAAGGTTATGCTAGGGTAGCCCATAGCAAATTATGTGTGACACTCCTCTTATGACAATGGTTTTATTGTTCAGTTGATGTACTTGATTCTTTTACTCTGGAAGCAAAGTAACCATTATGTTATTTATTGTACTTGTGTAGTTTAGTCTTGAGTTTTCCTATGTCTAGAGGATTGTAGGTTTTGAATTGGGAGCCCTTTTACTATCTCCTAGCATAGGGGGATTGGGCCTTCGAGTACCACTTGGTTGGGTGGAACATGCACCATACACCATTGGGTTTCCATTACATGTTCGTGATGGTGGGATCTTCTAGATTGGAGAGCTTGCATGTTTCAGTTTCTTGTACCATCTGTTGTATATTGTTGGTTCAGTTGGATACTTTTATATATGTACTACTCCTTATTTGTATTTGAGGAGGGTTCTTATATCAATGTAATTGTATCATTATTGTATGATCTTTCTCATTTTGGAAATGAGATTTGTAACTGTTATATTGAATAAATGCAATCTATGGATGATTCTTTAATGTACTTTGTATCTTATGTGATGAGTTTAATGCCTTGGATGTATGTTATTATTTTATGAGTATTATTTATATGCTATGGTTAGTATACTTTTGTATATTGAGATTTGAATGTAAGCATTGTCGTGTACCTTAGAGGATGTATGTGCTAAGTGTAATTCACTTTACTTGATATTAATTACACTTTCAAAAAAAATTGCTATGCCTCCATTGTGTTTGTGTCATTCTCTAGGGTTATGTGGTGGGGCGTTACACATGGTATCAGAGCTCAAGTTAAAACATTTGGTGCTCTGGGATAATGTTAAGCCCATTATGTTGACCTAGTTGCTCGAACTCTAGAGGGTGTGTCTTTTCTTTGTGTCATCCTTACTTGTCAACTTGAGTTTGTTCTTAGGTGGTGTTGGTCCAATGGTACAGAAAACCAATGGAAAGGATAGGACCCTCGATGTAGTGCGCAATGCACCAATATCCTTCCTACCATGTGAATGCTTTATGGACATTTTTGTAGCATGTGAATGCAATGAGAGTGTGTTTAATTTAGAATTGGGTGCTAGTGAAGTGATAAGTGATAAATGGTGTTTTCTTGATTCTAAAAAGGTGTAAGATTTCAAATGTTGCTAGAAGTGTTGTGAGAGTTTGTGTCGTATAATGAATTAAGTGGAATATTTTGTGTGGAGATGTATGTTAAGTTAGGATTAGATGGGACTTAGAATTTTATTAAATTATAATGTTACCTTAGTTTGTGTGTAGGGATGGGAAGGTCAAAGGCCAGAAAGAGGAAAGGAAAGGTAGTGAAAGCTACCAAAAGGGGTGTGGTCATCAAAGAAAATCCCACACCGAAAACTCCACCTTGTATTTTTGATGACAAGACCTTGGTCCAGGCCCTCTCAGCTCAAAATGGACAAAGGGAAGAAGATTAAAGAGTCAGGACACACAACTAAAGTGAAGAAACTGTCCGCTATCCAAGATTGGTCATTAAGGTGTGGACGTAACACAGCTATTTTGTCTAAGGAAGAGAAGGAAAGCCTTCGTACACATCCTTCTGCTTCCATGAAGGAAGTTATGGACTTAGATGAGGATCCTGAGGAGTGTCCCCTATCGGATAGCGAATAGTTTGTTAGTGGAAAGAGGAATGTAGTATTTTTCTTGTTGCTTTTGTTAGGATGATACTTATTATGTTTGTGATGTACACTTGATACTTTTTATGATGTGATATGTACTTTGAGACTTTGTTGGTGTTCGTTGCACCATTTTGATTGGTTTGGATGATTATGACTTCCCTTACTGATGTTTATGTTACATGGAATTATGGAGTTTTATTGTGTTGGATAAACTTGTTTTTTTGTAACATGAGATTTATGTTTATGTTCACTATGCTTCTAATTAGTAATGGTTATATGATGTGCATGTTGTACCTTATCTTGCGACTTCCAGGAGTAAGTCGAAGCTTAGGGGAAAGGATGTAGTGCCCCTCCAATTTTCTTAATTTTTTTAGACAGTGCTTTTACTTTGATAGACCATGATACTAAGTTGTTATTTGATCATTGACATTGGAGCGATGATGGTTTCTATATTGTGATGTGATGGTACACTTTATGGATGATTACTATTTATGACATGCTTTTTGGTTAGCATAGTTGTTTATTTGAGTTGATATTGATATATGCTCATCTGTAGTTAATTGATGTTTTAGTTTCGTCAGTTTTGATGTAACACTATATTGGTGAAGGGAACGAGATTGCATCACTCACTTGCGAGTGCCCTATGATTCTACAATTTTCTCTTCACGGTGTGTTTGATTCATGATTTATGTATGTACATGTACAACATATGTTTTGATTGTAGGATTGCAGGTACGTGATATCGACTCCACTTGGATTCATAGGTTTGAGTGTGTCCATTTCCCAATGGAATAGTTGATTGGGAAATAGTAATGGGGTTTCCTTGTCAAACCACAACCCTAGTCACAGTGTGTCATCAATTCTTGTTCAGTATGTTTTGTTGTTATGCTTTCCACATTTTCCTTGTTATTTATTTATTTATTTGCAAGGTTTGTTCTATGGGAAAATTAATGTTAATTAATGCTTATAATTATTTTTAGTGATTAATTAATTAATTTTGATTAATGTTGTTAGAAGCTTTATATTTGATTTAATTAATTAAATTTAATTTATTTTGTAAAGTGATTTAATCTTTTTGATTAAATTTATTGTATAAAGTAATTAAATTAATCAGATTAAATTTGATTAGAAGTTAATATGTTAATTTTGAATTATTACATGCATAATTATCTTGTAATTATCAAATAAGGAAATATTTGTGAATTGGTTAAAAGATATTTTATTTGTGGCATGTGTGAAAGAAAATTAATTAAACACAATAGCTAAAAATTTATTCTCGGAACAAATATTTGAATTAACTGAAAGAGGAAAGAGGTTACTTCACGGGAATGAGAAAAGATATTTGGAGAGGTTGTTAAAAATTGAAGGGAAGCTCTCAGAAAATTTAGCTCTAGTTTCTAGTTTTTTTCTTTCTAGAAAGTGATATTTTGGAAGAAGCTTTGACAATTTGGAATATATAGAGGAAGCTCTACTTCAAATTTCATTTCCTCAAGCTTCTAAAAACAAGTTCTTTTAATTATTTTTATTGTTTTGCAAATTGAAAAGATTTCCTATACAAGAAGAATTTGTTTTGATTAAAGGTAAAAAATGGGTTTTGAAGGGGCTCGAAACCCTATACAAAAGAGAGCAACTAATAAAAAGAAGAAACCATTCAGCCCAACAACAACAAACACATAGCCAAAAAATAGCCATAAACATGGAAACCAGACAACAACACTACATATTATTCAGGGTCTCCACAGCTTCCATTTCATTCTCAGCCATCTTGTGCACATTCTCCACAATATCTGAGGCCTCAATAGAGGCACTAGCCTAAGCTTTCATTTTGTTCCTAGTTCAAACCCCCAACCCACCAGTCTTTACCTCTTTACTCAAAAAAATACCTTTACCCATGACTTTCTCACCCTCACCAACCACAATCAGCATCTTACCAATAGCAACAACATCATCCACAGAGACATTCTCCTTTTTATTTTTCATCAAAGGGGAAATAACCCTAGCAAAGACCAGAATGTCTACAACTGTAGGAGCATCACCCTTTTTCATAACAACATTCCTAATATCATCAATTTTTTCCTCAAGAGCAAAAAATCTACTTTCCCAATTCTTTTTCAAATTAGTGGTTTCCTCAGCAATAGTATTCAAGGACTCCATCACATGATCAATCTAGATTTGGATAGAAACATCCTCAACCTTGCTAGAAACACCTCTAATTCTTATATTAATCCTATTGATCTCATGAAAAAACCATTTAAACAGTTTAAACAAAACATTGACAGAATCAGTGGCCGATCCCAACACATCAATCTCCTCTTTATCAAAATTCTCAATATGCTTTCCCACAACCACATCCTCATCAGAAGTACTAGGAGGATATTTTTCATCATAAACATCCTTACCTTTACCAATAAGAATGGGGGTCTTCAACATCTGAATGGAGCAAGCAATTTCCTTTGCAACAACCTTCCTTTTCTACAACCTATTTGTTTCCTCTTTACTAGTACCCACCTCAGCAGCACCCACACCCCTTTCCCTACCTTGCTTCAGAAACACAATCACAACACTTGGAGGATCCTCTCCATAAACACCACCAACCAAGGTTAAAGGGAAACCCTTCTCCAGAAGAGGGTCCACAGTTGGAACTTTTCATTTCCGGCTTCCATCCTCCACAACCTGCACAGTTCTAGACACTAGGGGAGGAGAAGAAGCTTCCCCATAAAGGTCACATTTTTCCTTTCCCCTCCTAATAGGAATCTCCTCCACCTCATCACTGCATTTCATGTAGCCTGCTTTGTCCCCTAGCTTCTTTTTACCACTTTTACCCACAACAGGGGAAATGGGGCCCTCCTCCAGAGATACATAAGAATCCAGAACATAATCAACATCAACATCCCTATCTAACTCTGAATCCTCATTCAAAATAAGCTTCCTCCTCTTAGACTTCTTACCACCCCTTTCATCCCCTAAATCTGTCTCATAGCCTTCCTGGGGCTTAGCAGTATTATCTTGTGGGGCAATAGGGGTTTTATGCACCTCATGGGCTTTGACATGCTCATAAATAAGAATAATCAACCCCACATGTAGAATGGGGTTCTTGGAGTTTTTCAAATGCTCCTTAATCCCCAAATCCAGCAACATTAGCAAATAATAAGGGAAGGATACCCATTTCTTATGTCGGAAATGGTTAAGCAGAAGAAAATGATAAGTATTGATCATAATGTATCTTCCTTCCAGAGATACATACCTCATTATTTCCTCAACTACATCATGCCAAAGCGCTTTCAAAGAGCTACACAGATACTCGCCACTTTTAGTTGGCTTCAAGTTAGCCACTTCATCCTTTTTGAAGAAAATGGCCATCATTGTCTTCGCTTCTTTCTTATCCCTAAAAACCTTCATACCCCGCATAGCAAGGCCAGTAATTTGGGCAATAAGTTATTCATCCACCACAATATCTCTTCCTCCTAGGTTTAGAAACCTCTCCTTCCATCCTTGAACAACTAAATCCGTAACTTGGGGATTATTACCATGCAATTTTTCCAAGTACAGAGTAAGGCCACCCTTCTCAAGGACTTCCCAAACCTCTTTCTTCTACCTCACAGTATCACATGGTTATTTGAGTAGAAGCTTTAATTTTTTTTGTAATTTTGAAAGATTACTATATATAGAAAATTGTCGTGAATATTTTAGTGCTTCTGTAGAAAATTTTATAGTGAAATCTGAGAGCCTTGTTTAAATTATTTTTAAACAATAGAAAACCTAAAGAGAAAACAATAGAAAAATTTGGAAATCTCTGTAGGAATTGATTTCAATCTTCCTGATAAAATTTGGAGAAAACCTCTATATTATTTTGATAATATCCTTCTGTAGAAGAATTTGATAAAATTTGCCCTTTTGGACAATGGTATTGATTTAGTTTTTCATATATATATATATATATATACTTTGTATATACATATACATATATATATAAATATATGCACCATTTATTGAAGTTCTGTAGAAAGAATTCATATTTAAAAATGTTAGGTCAAATAATCGTACGATGGTTATATGTAAATTGCAGGCTTTAAAAAAAAAAAATTGAAAGCTTTATTTAAAGAATTTGGGGGAGGCGTTGTGGTTGTCCCCATAGCCGCCACCCCCATAGGGAGGCAACTATGGGAGAAGCCGAGTGCTGCCCCACAGAGGCTGTGGCCCATATGTCTATGTCCGTGAATAGCCAACCATTAATAATGGTCGTTGGACTCTTATTTCATCTGTCCAAAACAATACAATTTCAATTTTATTTTAATATGAATTTTATTTAATAAATATATATATATATGTAAATATATATATATATATTATATATATATATATATATATTTATAAATATGTATATATATTTATTTAAATATATATCTATTTAATTTATGTTTTGAAAAGTGATAAATGGTTTTAAATATTTAAATATTATATATATTTAATATATATAAATATATTTAAATATATTTTATAATAGATGCATGCAAATGCATGAAATAGATTATTTTTAAATGATATAATTTAGAAGAGGAAATTGATTCTAAAATAGTTGAAAATTGAGAAATTGAGTTAAAAAATTAGATTTAATTTCTTTATTATTTGTAAATGACATTGCATTAAGTTATATTATTTTTGGGCAATGTAATGTTGTATTCTTAAAAAAAAAGAAATTGGATTTTGGAAATCCTAATGATAGTATTCAATACTTGCTTGAAATGCCTATTTGAATTATGATTTCTTTTGTTCACATATTTGGGGAAAATCAAATTGTTGCGATTTTGTAAGTCTTTCAAATGATATTATTTATGAGGGGGTTGTTGTGATTTGTGGTTCATCCCTTTGATTTACCATGGGTAGTGCACTTGGTTGTGATTCAGTTTAAACACCTGGTTACTACAAACAGGATGTGTTGCCTCTTGCATTATGGTTGATATTTAATATCAGTTTTTGTGCACTTTGTTTACCCTTGGGTTTTGGATTAGATCCTTGTGTTTTTAGTAGGGGAGTGGTTCTCAATGGGGTCTGGTACACACAGGGGCACCAGGGTAACTCACTAAGGGCTTAATCAAGCAATAACTTAAAATGAATAAGGGGAATGGGTAGCTTTCACAATAATAAAGATAATGAATGTCTCTCTCTTGGGCCAAGCGCTTGTTTAGGTTTGAGGTTAGATGAGAAGCATAGTTTGTATGGGGGTTCGACGACTGGTAGAGGGAGCCAGGGTAACCCAGGATGGGGATCTAGTAGCCTAGGAAGGTTACACTAGGGTAACCCATAGAAAATTATGTGTGAAACTCCTCCTATGACAATTATTTTATTGTTCAGTTGATGTACTTGATTATTTTACTCTGGAAGCAAAGTAACCATTATGTTATTTATTGTACTTGTGTAGTTTAGTCTTGAGTTTTCCTATGTCTAGAGGATTGTAGGGTTTTCCTTGGGAACCCTTTTACTATCTCCTAGCACAGGGGGTTGGGCCTTCGAGTACCACTTGGTTGGGTGGAACATGCACCATGCGCTATTGGGTTTCCATTACATGTTTGTGATGGTGGGATCTACCAGATTGGAGAGCTCTCATGTTTTTGTTTCTTGTACCATCTCTTGTATATTGTTGGTTCAATTGGATACTTTTATATATGTAATATTCTTCATTTGTATTCAAGGAGGGTTCTTGTATCAATGTAATTGTATCATTATTGTATAATCTTCATCATTTTTGAAATGAGCTTTGTAACTATTGTATTGAATAAATGCAATCTATGGATGATTCTTTAATTTACTTTGTGTCTTATGTGATGACTTTAATGCTTTGGATGTATGTTACTATTTCATGAGTATTATTTTTATGCTATGGTTAGTATACTTTTGTATATTGAGATTTGAATGTAAGCATTGTTGCGTACCTTAGCGGATGTATGCGATAAGTGTAATTCAATTTACTTGATATTAATTACACTTTAAAAAAAAAATTGCTATATCTCCATTGTGTTTGTGTCATTCTCTAGAGTTATGTGGTAGGGCGTTACAAATTCTCCATATTTCACAGTTAGAAAGTCGGAAATAAAGTTTGAAAGTGAGTTTTCGTGGCTTGAGGACAACTTTGACAACATTTCCTATTTTTCACTTTGATAGATCTTCAATCCTTCTCCAACCTAAGATCTGCAAAAAACACACAAGACTCAAGAAAAATTATTTATTTTTGGTAATTAAACCTTGAATTGAAACAATGAAATATGAAAGGAATGATGAATGAACAAGTGATATGTTGCAACTCACCAAACCCTTGATTTGGAACCCTTGAAGGATTTAAACTTAATTCATTTTTCCAAGATCTTGATCTTGCTTGAGGTGGCTTTATTAATGATGTGATATTGATGCTTGAATCTTGATTTTAAACTTGAAACCTACATCACAATTGTAGCTCCAAAAACATGCATGATACTTGATAACTTTGACATGATGCTTGAGATCTTGAATGTTGCAACAAATTCTTGAGAAATATACTCTTGAACACCTTTGATAATAGTCTTAGCTCTAGGAATGCTTGCATGTATGTCCTAGGATTTGAATTGATAAAAATACCTTGCTTTTATAGATAATTTTCTAATTTCTCAAAAATTAAACATTACAAGCTGACACTTAAAACTTTAATTAGGACCTTAAGATGCCACCAAAAACATGTTTAAAATTTCAAATTGTGATCTTAATGTGGACCCATTCGCCAACACATTCGCTTAAGGGTGAATGATTCTTGACCTAAATAATCATGACCTATTCATTTCTTGGTGTTAAAAATGATAAATGCATTAATTAAATCATAAAATTTCCCCTTTCATAAATTGCAATTAATTAGGATTATAGATGTAAAATTTAGGTAATTAGAGGCTTAATTAAGTCCATTTAATTAAGAGACCCAAACAAAGTGTGAAAATGTAAAGGAGTACATTTTCTAACACTACATTTAGCCCCCACTTTATAATGAGACTCGAATGAGCCCTAGCTCAAACTCACCCTAAAGTAGTCAAACAAGCGTCAAGAGAGGTCTAATTGTACAACTGCTGGAAAGATAAGACAACAAAGGTCAAGGAGGATGATCAAGCACCCAAGATCTAAGATCTCACAACAAACCAACAAAGTCACAAAGAGACACATACCTTTGTTAAATATGCAATAGCAAGACAAGATACGCAAGAATACAATGTCAAAATTAATGAGAAGAGAAAGGGAGGGGTGGATCAAACCTTGATTGTTTGTCCAACTGGTGTGGATCAAGCCTTAGCTATTTGTCCAGAAAAATTTACAAGTGGAAACCTGTTGTCCACTATGCAAACAAAATACGCTCACATTGGCTACTGAAATATGCATTGTCCACTAGACGAGCCCCAAAAAATGGCTAATGGGAAGTCATTCTAGGTATAGGCTCCCATTATACTAACCATACCAAATTTATACCTCATGATAACTTTGATAAGGGACCACACAAACAATCACAAGGCTAGAAAGCTGCATTATGCTAAGCAGTCATGAAAAAGGCTTCATTGGCAAGCAAGTTGTGTTATGCTTGGTGGCCTTGATACATACAATAGGATATTTAAAGGGGTTTTTCTTAGTTCATGAAAGGTCTCACCTTAGGGAACATTGTTCCTAATGTCTCCAAGAGAGGATTAGTCGAGTATAAAAGATTCACAACTTAGGCATTGCAATCTATAGCATCACCACTAAGAGGAATGTCGTATGCTCAAAAAGGTCACAATCTTGAATGAAATCAAACCCAATGACACCACCAAGAAGACACATCACACAAATTAAGAAGACCACACTTTGAAACAAACAATGAGTAGGGACACATATGCTCCCACTTTAAAGAAATTGCTAAACACCATGTTGTGAGCAATCGCTTTAAAGTGGAATATGATAAAATCCAATACATGAGAGTTTTATTCAGAAAGCCCTATGTAAAAAATATGTTTTCGAGTAGAGATACATCATGGAAAAGAGAGTTTCCCCCCATATGTAATCCTAAAATAACACGTAAGGGATCCATGGATCTAGGGTTAGCATTTGTTGTTGATGTAGTGATATAATCGAGCTTGGAACAATCATCATTCCCCAAATAACTCATGGAATAACGAATGTAAAGGAAGAATGACACATAGAGAGAGAGAGAACAAAGGGAAGCTTTTGGGTCAACATGGAAGAGACCTAAATGTCTCAACGCCTTACATCATCCATAGAAAGAAAACACAAGACAGATGGTTATGACAGATAGAATAATGTAGATACAAATAGAATAATGTCACAATGGGTTCACTTCCTTTGTATCCTTGCACCAATAGAGTGACAAGGGTCATCCAAATTAGGCTCACAAACATATAAAGACATACCAAGCAACACTATATGGGGGATCACATTACACACATGCAATCACAGAGAACGTGAAAAGAAGAAAAAGACAATACTAGTATGGCACATGCAAGTCAACCTATAACAAGTCATTTGCATCCCAATCTTGTTAGTCATATGCAGGAGGACAACAACAAGTGTCAAACTAGGGACAATGCTATCTAACTCCTTTCCCCCACTAAGTGCAGGACAAGGATGAGCTGAGGTGGGTAATGAGAATGGGCTCCTTGCAATATAGAAATTATTTGCAATAAGTTTAAAGCATGAAATAGTGAGCATGCTATGATCCTGCAACTATCACATGGGAAGGAGTAAAGTGTATGCATTTTAGTCAATTTGGATCCCTAGGGGGTCCAAAAAATTTCAATAATTCCCATAAACCATGACAATTATCAGTGTGATGTCTAAATAGTCTATAATAGGCACAATATGGTCCATTTTTATCACTTTGTTTTTGTGTTAATTTTTTAGGTTTAGGAGGTAACTCAATTAATCCCCAATTTAAAAGTGTATAGAAGGGTGAGTGCAAAAAGATGGGAGGCCAAAAAGGGGGCTTAGGTGGCCACTTTTTTTTTTTTTAAATCAGGAAATACTGACCTTGGATGTGAAATTGAGGATAGTTACACTCAAAAATTTGAGATGCAACAAAAACAAGGATTGTGGTGCTCCAAGTCTACTTTCTAAACTACTATTTTTTTTTGGAAATGGTTGAGATTAAGGGGTTCAAAAGAGGTACCCATAAAAATTGGTGTTATTTTTGTCAGAAAAAACATAACATAGCAACTTTTGTGGGAATGTAGCATGGTGAACTTTTTTTTAGTATTTTAAAATAGCTTCGGTGAGAAATTAGCTAACAATATGTAGTTGATGCATGATTTTTCTGATAATTTTTTAATGAATATTTGATTTTCTACTAATTTTCAAAGTGGACACTTCCTGAAAAATAGAATTTTGGTGTGCTACCCCTACCAATTTTGGAAACTAATTAGAATTTTTTATTTTTTTTAATATTTGTAGAATGGAGTCTAGTTTCTACAAATGTAATTTATTTGAAATTTTGATGAATGGTTAATTTATAATGAAAATTACACCAAACACTACTTTTTTCCAAAAAAGAGACACAAACAAAAGAAATTATAGATCAAAGGCTTAACATTGTCAAAAAGTGAAAAAAAATACATTGTTGGATAGCTAAGAGAGAGCCTAACATTACCTAGGTTTTTTATTTGTTCAACATTGAAACACGTGCAATCCTGGTGGCAAGCACACACCCGATTATGTGAAATATTATAGAATTTGCAAAAACACATCTTTGGTTATTAGGAAGGCCCTCCAAGCCTTTGGGTTGGTATTCCAATTCAAATACCAAGCCCAAGGCTTGGGGATTCCCAAATAAATATATAACGAAAGCGTGTTATAACATGCTTGCGTTATATCTTAGTTTTGACATGGTTTTCATTTTTGTGTGGGAGATGTCTAGCAATGCGCTTGTGTTATATCTTAGTTTTTCCATGGTTTTTGTGTTTGTACAGGACATGTCTAGCAAGACATAATGTGAGCGTGTTGT
>VDFB02271358.1:1263063438-1263295669 GCA_007258455.2 Sequoia sempervirens
GTAGGAGGGAGAGACTTGAGAGAGAGAGAGAGAGAGAGAGATTGGGAGGGAGTGGGAGAGAGATAGAGGGTTTAAGGGTAGAGGGTAGAGGATAGAGAGAAAGAGAGAAAATAAACCTATAAAAAATCAACTTTCTCATAACGCAAGCACATTTTGTAGTAGAGACATAATGTGCTCATGTTATAACACAAGTGTATTTTGTCTTGCCTCTAAAAACGGTAAAAGAATCAATATAATTGTGATCTCAAGGCCCACATTCTACATATTCTCCTAGTTATGTACATGTTTTGACAAAAAAAGATTTTTGATGATTTTGTGAAGTGTGCATGCAATATTTTCACATTCCACCACCTTTTTCATGATCTTTCCACCACCTTTGCATGAAATAGTAGAGTTTTCATGTTGAAAGGCATATAATATCAATTCAAGTCTAAATTCCATTCAAGAGTGATATACAATTGAAGTTTGGAGGGGAACAAGCTTTCAGAAAAGTCAAATTGCTGAGGAGTTTGAAGAAAGAAGAAGCAAAGGCTACATAATTGGGTGAAACTCCTCCATTTGAAACTCCGGTTTTTAGGTATGTGAATTCTTTACACATTTTCTTTCATTCTATTTTGGCTTGCTTTGATTTTTTTATTTTGCATATTTCATGTTGATCATTTTTTGTTTGTCATTATAACCTTAGCTTATCAATGGACATTTTAAATTACACAATTCTTTACACTTGCTAATTACATTTTTAAACCACATCTCTTTGAGGCATTTTGTTAAACAATTGACTTACCTTGCATATGCTTCCATATTTTGTATACACATATATATGATAGAAGTTATAAGTAAAATAATACATCATTTCTCAATCCTTTACTATGGATGTGCATACCACTCTCCAAAGCTTTCATTTTGGTACAGGCATGGGGGATGTTGGAAATTGTAGTTGAATTTGGTTTTACATCTACAAATTGCATATTCTTGAAATTTTCTAAAGTATTTTCAATAAATCTATTTTTTGCATATCATGCAATCACTCTAGTCCACAAGGACATATCTCATTGAGGTATTTTGTCAAACAATTATACCAAGCAGCTGATTGCCTTTTCTATGCTACCAAATTTTCTATACATGTCTACCAAAGCATTTCATCAAATAGCATATCAAGGAAATTAGTTGTTTGAAGAAATGCCTCAAAGAAATGGGTCTCATGGTGATGTGCATTTTATCAAACACCTGATTGCATTGTCTATGCTACCAAGTGTACCATACATATCTCTACAAAATTGGAATATACTCCTCCCACATTGATAGATCTGTGAATCTATTTTGGTTTTCATCTCTATTTCTAAATTTACCTCATCACTAAGCTTACCTCATCACTTATATTGTGATATATTTTAAATGTTTCCTTGATTAGTCTACCTACAAGGGATTCTCACCCATCTCTCCATTGTTTCAAGACTCTTTACTCAAGGCTAAGTTAGCATTGGGAAAGGTGCAACCTATCTTGCAATCATGGCATGCCACAAAACAATGGCATGGTAGAGTTGACAAGGTAGGGGAAATGTGAAAAAATCCTCTACCTTGTCAACCCTGCCCCTACCTTGAGACCCCATTTCTATGAGGCATTTTTTCACACTACCCCTACCTTGTCAACCTTACCGCATTGGAAAACTAGTGAGCTCACTATCTTGCCAATGCTCACATGAATTTTTGGATGGAATGCCTTAAAGAAATGTGGTAATGCGGCATGCCATGATTTCAAGATAGGATCAAAATGGAAGCATGGACAAGGAATTTGAATTGTTTAACAATAATATTTTCGTAGAAATGTATGCAAAATGTGGTAGCATTAACAAGCTAGTGAGCTCACTAGCTTGCCAATGTGGTAGGGTTGACAATGTAGGGGCAACGTGAAAAAATGCCTCATATAAGTGGGGACTCACAATGATTGTATGAGGCATTTATATGAGGCATTTTTTCACGCTTCCATTCAAATTCCTTGTCCATGCTTCCATTTTGAGCCTATCTTGTAATCATTCCATGCCACATGACCACATTTCTTTAAGGCATTCCATCCAAAAAATCATGTGAGCATTGACAAGCTAGTGAGCTTGCCAATAGCTCACTAGCATTGGCAAGCTAGTGAGCTTTCCAATAGCTCACTAGCATTGACAAGGTAGGGGCAACATTGGAAAACTAGTGAGCTCACTAGCTTGCCAATGTGGTAGGGTTGACAAGGTAGGGGCAGTGTAAAAAAATGCCTCATATAAATGGGGTCTCACAGTAGGGGCAGCGTGAAAAAATGCCTCATATAAATAGGGTCTCACGATAATGGTACCATGAGACCCCATTTATATGAGGCATTTTTTCACGTTGCCCGTACCTTGTCAACCCTACCACATTGGCAAGATAGTGAGCTCACTAGCTTGTCAAAGGTACCACATTTTGCATACATGTCTATGAAAACATTATTGTCAAACAATTTACATGCCTTGTCCATGCTTCTATTTTGAGCCTATCTTGCAATTAAGGCATGCCACATTACCACATTTCCTTCAGGCATTCTTTCCAAAAAATTCATGTGACCTTTATCTATGCTAGAAATACTCTTCCACAGGATGATTGTAAGTATTTTGTCTGAAGCCTTGAATAACATATATTTCATTTATTTGTATGGATTCATTTTTTAGGAAATAATATTTGTCTCATTACCATGCTATAGGTAAAATTATTCGCCATGCGGAGGAAACAAAGAAGGAATAAACCAACAAATGAAGAGTATGAAACTAATAAAGAAAAAAATAAAAAATGGATGAGGGAATATCAGAAGAAGAAGAAATTGGATATGATTGACAAAAACAAGCCAATTGAAGAGGAACCTCAACCATAAAAAAAGAGAAAAGGAATTGTCGGCACAAAGGGCATGAATGAAAAAGCATCGTGCTAAGATAGAATTGGATACTGTATTTGGAGACACACCCTCTACCACAAGTGAATACGAAGGGACACCGTTAAGCACAAGTGAATATGGAGGGACACCATCTACCAAAAGTGAATATGAAGGGACACCGCCTACCACAAGTGAATATGGAAGGACACCATCTACCACAAGTGAATATGAAGGGACACCATCCACCACATCTCAAGTTGAGAGTACATCATCACTCAGATTTGATGAAGAAGGTACGCCATCGTCCCCATGTCAACCTCAAGGTATGTCATCTATTCCACCCTCGATCGAAGGTACGCAATCTAGCCCACCTCACTTAAATATTGATGAAATTACTAATGTTGAGATGTATGTACCTAGGAGAACACCACCTAGAATTTGTGTAGAAAGTCAAAGTATTTGATTAATAATGATGAGGATATTTTGTAGCATATGGAAGTAAGATTCCATCACGCACTTGTAGAAGATATCTGCTAAGATTTGGAAATTGTTCTTTGAAAGGCTAAATGAGACCACAAGATGTCAACTATTTGTTGAAATGATGCAAGGTATAAATTATAGAAACATCATGAAGATTCTTGGGTTGAGAACATTGAATGCTTCAAGTGAAAACACTATTGTGAAGAATATAATGGATGCTTATGAGAGTGTGGGTAAGACCTCATGCTCAAAGGATAGTAATATCACTTGACGTGTCATTACATCAAATTTGGTAAGTAGTCAAACAAGGAGATATCGTCTCATTAGAAAGATGAGTGAACAATTGAGAATTAATAGAAAAACTTTATCAAGAGTCATTCAAAGGCGGCAAAGAATTGAGGGCACCAATTCAAATGAGTTATAGGCATTCTCGGGGAGATTTCTATGAAAAGATAAACCAGTTTTTGAAGCATTGAGAACACTAATTGAAGACTATTGGAAGAATAACACAAGGCCATCTCTGAATCAAAGGGATGTTGTAAGAAGGAGATTCAGTAGTCGGAACTATGAGCCACATCCAAAGCATTTTTTGGATACAACTCAAACCCAAATTTTTCATAAATTTTAATAGGATTATCCTCAAATTTAAATTTGTTAAAGATATTTTGAAATGCTTAAACCTTTTTATGTCAAGGTAAATCACACACGCACTACTTCTTGTTGTAGACTACATATTGAATTCTCTAACCATTATGATTTTTATTGTTCTATATGTTTAGATTTTCATACCAACAATGTTTTGCAAGATTGTGGCATACATGCCCCACCAACATCTTCAAGAGAGTTCTTATCAAAAAATTTATGTGAAATAGAGGATGGTCAAATATTCTATAGGAAACTATGCTTGGATGGTTCATGTTAGCATTGCGGTGGCTTGCAACATATGCCAATATGTCAACATATGGAAAGCACACATGAGGTGGGAAAACAACTAGTAGAGTTCAGGAAGTATAAAACAATGGCATACATTACAAAATATGGTAATCAAGCAAAAAGGTGTGATTTGGTTATTCAAAATATTCTAGCGTATTAGTTTATGTCTATGTTTCGAGTCAATATAGTGTATGAGTATGCAAGGAATACGCATAGAGCTCGATGGTCAGACACGCAATTCAAGTTATACAAGGACACCTTTCCAATTGGCAGCATAGTTTCAATGGTCGACTTTGGAGAGAACTACTCTCTACTACCACAGTGTAAGGTGTAGTCAATATTGCAACTCCACACAGGTTTTGATATTTGTGCACATGTAGCATTCATTCATGCAGCTGATAGTATAGAGGACCAAAGGAAGGTATTGAGGGAGTATCACTTTTATATTAGTGATGATCGTACACATTCTCCAGAGTTCGTGCAAGGTAGTTTCTAGTTGTTCTATAGTGATTTGACTTAGAGGGGCATAGCATATGACCAACATATAATATGGTCAGATAACTATGCAACACAATTCAAGAACTCATGCATGTTCTACTTGTTGAGCAAGATGCATGTCATTACATGTGTTCAACATATGTGGAACTTTTGTGAGGCCTGGCATGGAAAGGGGGAGCATGATGGTGTAGGAGCATGTGTCAAAAGAGCATTAGCATGAGAAGAGTTAAAGTATAAAGACAATGCAAATTTGATAAATGCAAAATCAATTGTAGAGTGGTGTAATGCTTTGATGGGTCTAGGTAATGAAGGTACATCTTCAATTCATAGATCTTTTTGGTTGATGGATGATACTAACATTGCACCATATGAGAATTGTTGTATACTGATAGGATCGAGTGAGCTACAATATTTACTTATCTCAAATGTAGGTTAATGGAGTATCCATACGCAGAAGATGGCATGCTTTTTTTCTTCATGTACAGTGCAAGCTTGGGATGATTGTGAGTCAAAGGAGTGGATTGAGAAATGGTCATTAAGTTATCTTAGCCCACTTCACATGTATCGCCCTTCGACAAAATTGGAATTAACACAGATGGAATCATCAGTTGACTTTGACCACATATCAAATCTAGTTCAACCAGGTAATATATCTACTTGCATAGTTTTTGAAATTCTTATTGTTATCTTACTTTGTAGTGCATTTGTAATGTTGCCTAATTTCATCTAATTTGCTGCACATATCAATGTAGGGTATGTTTATGCAATTATTGCAAATGAAGACAATGAAGAGGGAATAGATTATTATTTGTGTCGTTGCATTGAGGCCAAAAAGAAATTGGAGGCCCCAGTTGTAGGTGGAGAAAACATTGAATACCCTACAGGCTTAGTTGTTGTTACTAAAACGTGGCTTAGAAGGTACCCACATAAGAGTGTTAAATTTTGTCTTTTTCAAGACTTTGACACTCATCGGAAGATTCTTCATTACGTGAACCTTGTCATGGAATACAATGTTCATTTGACCAAATATGGGGGTAGACCTTTGAACAAGACCTTGTGGAAGGTGTGTGAGTCTAACCATGAGGCAATACTTGACACAATAAAGAGTAGAGTAGACTCAGATGATTCATTAGATTAATTGTAAGTATGCATATTGGTTGTTATTAATTTGTAAGTATGCACATTAATTTGTATGATGTCAATGATATCACCTAATGTTTATATCATGTATGTAAGTGATTGATGAAGTTTTCAAACTTGCAAATGTAGCACACTTTATGTTTAGAACTCTGGCAAAGGATACAAAGTTCAATGGTATTTTATTTTTTCTCAAAAATATGCAAAAAAAATGATGTAGGCTATTCTATATAGATTAGTAAACTAAGTGGAAGATTAAATTGTGTTGTTTTTATAACAGGTTACAAATTTCTAAAAGGTTGGAAAGTAATAGTTTGGTTACATTCTATTCATGTTCTATTCATCAGAGGGTGTTGTGTGCAATAGGTATCTTGGAACTCCTAATGAAGATGTATGGCCAAAAGTGACTATGTTGAGAGACTAGAATTCCTATCCTTAATGGAAGCATTGAGATTTAATCCTTGTTGTTCCTGAATTGGAACCAAATGGTGTGGATTTGTTGTTTGTAAGTTCCTTCCATCTATTTTCATTTCATTTCCATTTTGGATGCTCTTTATTTTTCTTCTTTTACTATTCCTATTTGTAAGTAAACTACTAAAAATTGATTGGTGACTCCTTGCATAAAATGCTGATTTATGAGCCATCCAAGAGAATCTCAGCCAAAAAAGCAATGCAAAATCCTTATTTTGATGATCTTGACAAATCTCAATTATGATTTTAAGCCATTATAAAAGTCTGTTTGAAGCTTAGCAAGGGAATTTCAAGCTATTCATTTGAAGTTAACCTCATCATGAGTACCCATGATGTAGACATTATAAGAGCATCTCAAATTTAAAGTTATTCTATTCATGAGAGAATATTGTGTGCAATAGGTATCTTGGAACTCCCAATGAAGATGTATGGCCAGGAGTGACTAAGTTGAGAGATTGGAATTCCTATCCTCAATGGAAGCATCGAGATTTAAGCCTTGTTCTCGACTAGGAACCAAATGGTGTGGATTTGTTGTATGTAAGTTCCTTCCATCTATTTTCATTTCATTTCCATTTTGGATGCTCTTTCTTTTTATTCTTTTACTTTTCCTATTTGTAAGTAAACTACTAAAAATTGATTAATTCCTCCTTGCAAAAAATGCTAATTTATGAGCCATCCAAGAGAATATCAACCAAAAAAGCAATGCAACATCCTTATTTTGATGATCTTGACAAATATCAATTCTAATTTTAAGCCATTATAAAAGTGCATGTGAATCTTAGCAAGGGAATTTCAAGTTATTCATTTGAAGTTAACCTCATCATGAGCACCTATGATGTAGACATTATAAGAGCATCTCAAATTTCAAGTTATTATATTCATGAGAGACTATTGTGTGCAATAGGTATCTTAGAACTCCTAATGAAGATGTATGGCCAAAAGTGACTAAGTTGAGAGATTGGCATGCCTATCCTCAATGGAAGCATCAATATTTAAGCCTTGTTGTTCCTAACTTGGAAACAAATGGTGTGGATTTGTTGTCTGTAAGTTCCTTCCATTTATTTTCATTTCATTTCAATTTTGGATGCTCTTTCTTTTTCTTCTTTTACTTTTCCAATTTGTAAGTAAACTACTAAAAATTGGTTGGTGTCTCCTTGCAAAAAATGTTGATTTATGAGCCATCTAAGAGAATCTCAACCAAAAAACAATGCAAAATCCTTATTTTCATGATCTTGACAAATCTCAATTTTGATTTTAAGCCATTATAAAAGTGTATGTGAAGGTTAATGAGGGAATTTCAAGTTATTCATTTGAAGTTAACCTCATCATGAGCACCTATGATGTAGACATTATAAGAGCATCTTGAATGTATGAGTGACATTGTAAAAGATCTATGAGAATGGAGTACCTAAGGCATCCTTGAATCGTATTTTTGGTTATTATGAGATAATCTTATAAGCTGAGTTTGTGTGCATGAAAATGGGGCACATTAATTTAATATTTGATTTGAGTGGGGTGTTGGAATTCATATCTAGTTTGATTTTTTCTCATGATTTTGCATTACCACTTGATAGTTTTGAGAAAGCATTGTGCCTACAAGTACAAGCACTTGGGTTTCAGAATGGTGTATGAAGCATATTAGACAATTGTAGCACAAACATAAGAATTAGGACTGCCAAATAAATCTCATTTTATTGTAAACATCATATTATTAATATAGTGAGTGTAATAACCATTGATGGTTACCAATCATTCTTTTTCTTTTTTTTATTCTCTCCCTATTATAACTTGCACCAATTGGCTAACTTATTATAAAAACTTCATTTATTAAAACAAATCAACCTAATGATTATATATCAATATCAATATAGCATACCATCTATTCACATAAAAATTTGTAATGATATTTACTCAAATTTTGAAATTTATTGTTGCCCTCAAACATTTGTAATTCATGCAGTGTAATCCCTTAACAATTCAAATTGCAAAAGGGAAACAATCTTTGACGGCCTATTACCTGAAGACCATGTCAATTACGAGCATTCATTCTAAGGCATCAGGATCATGTAGGGAACCTCTACAATAATATCTCTTGGTTTTTATTATCTCAAAGTCATTTTCCTGTGGTGTCCAATTTTCACTTAATAGAAAATGTGTCAATTGCAAGTAGTGTAAAGTTGCAAAGTGGTGCAACTTTCATTCTACAACTCGTGTGACCAAATAGACAATTACAACATGTTCAAATGGGTATGTTTACATTAGGCATGGTACTCTTTTGCACCCAAACATGTTGAATCACTCTAAGCTATGTTCAAACGACTTGATCCCTTAAGCGTCCAAAGTGAAAAATGGTTGCTATCTTTGATGGGATATTACTTGGAAACCATGATGCTTATGAACTCTCCATTTGAGCCTATTGGATCATGTTGGGCCCTTCTACAATAACCTCTCTCAGTTTTTATTATCTTGAAGTCATTTTCCCGTGGTGTCCAATTTTCACTTGATGGAAAAAGTGTTAATTGCAAGTAGTGTAAAGTTGCAAAGTGGTGCAACTTTTTTTTTGCAACTCGTGTGACCAAATAGATAGTTCCAACACATTTGGATGGGTATGTTTACACTAGGAATGGTCCTCTTTCACACCCAAACATTCTGAATCACTCTAAGCTATGTTCGACCGACTCAATCCCTTAAGGGTCCAAAGTGCAAAATGGCTGCAATCTTTGACGGGCTATTACTCAGAAACCATGATGTTTATGAACTCTTAGTATGAGCCTACAAGATCACATTGGGCCCCTCTACAATAACCTCTCTCATTTTTTGTTATCTCAAATTCATTTTTAGGTGGTGTCTAGTTTTCACTTTATGGAAAAAATGTTGAATGTAAGCAGTGTAAAGTTGCAAAGTGGTGCAAATTTCATTCTACAACTCATGTGACCAAATAGACTATTCCAATGCATTTGAATGGGTATTTCTATACTAGGAATGGTCATCTTTCACAACCAAACAAGTCGAATCACTTTGAGCTACGTTCAACCGGCTCAATCCCTTAAGGGTTCAAAGTGCAAAATGGTTGCAATCATTGACGGGCTATTACTTAGAAACCGTGATGCTTATGAACTCTTCGTCTAAGCCTATGGGATCATGTTGGACCCCTCTATAATAAACTCTCTTGGTTTTTTTAATCTCGGAGTCATTTCCCATAGTGTCCAATTTTCACTTGATGGAAAAAGTGTCAAATGCAAGCAATGTAAAATTGCAAAATGGTGCAACTTTCATTCTGCAAATCGTGTGACCAAATAACTATTCCAACACATCTGGATCAGTATATTCATGCTAGGCATGGTCCTCTTTTTCACCCAAACATTCCAAATCACTCCAAGCTATGTTCAACCAGCTTGATCCCTTAAGGGTCCAAAGTGCAAAATGGTTGCAATCTTTGATGGGCTATTACTTGAAAACCATGATGCTTACAAACTCTTTGTCTAATCCTATGGGATCACGTTGGGCTCTGTTGTGTAGTTTTGCACACACACCCCACTTGGAGTGGGGACCCTCTTTTCTGGTGTCTTCTGACCTTTGGTTTTATGGGATTTGTCTTTTCAAGGTCTTGGGATGTCGGTCTTGCTGACTTTGGTCTTGCCCTAAGGATTGAATTAGTTAAACTTGATTTTTATTGAAAGTCCAGGTTTTGACCTAGGTCCAGGATTTTCCAGCTTGGGCAGATTTTCCCGAACTTCATTAAAATCTCGAAGGGTGCATTATCTGTGGAATTCTCATCCACCCGGATTGTCCGTCTGGCTTGTTTTTTTCTAGAATTCTGTTCTAGGCTCGGGTTTTCGGATTTCCTCGATAAGTCTTGTCGCTCATTAATGTTCGAAGTACGTCCTCTCTGGCATGAGTGCAGGTGGATTTAAGGCCTTTTGGGCATTCTTTTGAATTCATTATTTCATCTACTATTTGCTCTGGCGCCTGAGTTCATTCTTCTTCAGCTTTGATTGTTGGATTCGAGCTGCGTGCGTGTGGATTGCTTGAGCACTTGTGTTGAGTTTTTCATTGATAGGGCACGTTGTTTCACAGTTACTTTCTCGAGTTTGAGCCTCATCTAGAATTGATCCATGGTAAGTCGTTGCTGACTCCTCTATTTGTTTGCACCTTGATTGAAACTTTTAAGTTGATTGGCAGTCCTTTTTTAAGTCGGCCCTTGCTTGTTTCATGATCATGTATTTATTGAACTAGGGTTTGACCTACCTTTTCATAGGTTTTATCACCCACACTGAGCATCTCCTCTTTTATCAATTGAATGTCAGGTATATTCCTGTAGTTAGGTATTTCTGGTAGGTCCTTGCCTTCTAAGTGCGTAGTTTGCTATATATTGTGGGGTTAGGGTTTCGGTAGGTTCGCCTGATTTTGCTAAAGATCAATGGAGTTGTCGTAATTTTCATGTCTCGAGTTTAGCTCAACCCTGATTATACCTTCAAAGATCCCGGTGCTTTAGCTTGATCATTTTGAGGGATAATATTTGAAATTTCAAGCTTGCTCTGGCTTTCATGGTGGAGGTCTAGTTATTAAATTTAGGGCATCGGCATCCCATTTCAAAAATTAGTCATTTTTCGGGTTTTGGGGATCTAAATTTATGTGATATCAGAGTTTTGCTTATTGGGATTGATTTTAGGACCATTGGAATCCGCATAAGGAAGTTTGCATGATCATTCGGTCATTGGTTTGCACGTTAGTGATCGTCGAGATTCTGAGGAGTCTGCGGAATTTCTGCACGCCCGGATTTTCCCGGTTTATGCTAATCTACAGAGTATGATGAATTCTGGAATTTTGAGCTGTCCGCGGGAATCTAACCTGTCCGAATTTTTCTGGTTTCCTGCTTGGTTCCACCTCTTTGTGATTATCAAAATTAGGAGGTAGCGAATTGAATGCTAAATGATGATTTCTTGTTGCTAATGGATGGATTTCATGGTAGTTACACAACTCTTTTTTTCGTATTAACGATTTATTTGATGTATGATGTCTTGGCAGCAAGAGTTCGTCTGAGTCAGATTTCTCCGAATTCTGCCCTGACTACATTTCCTCGGATTTCCCCATTTCCCAGATTACTTCATTTTTCCATATTTTCAAGATTGATGATTAGTGATGGATTTTAATTGCTTTATGTGCTTTCTAGGCTAACCTTTGATTGGAATATGGATGATAGATGGATACTCATGAGGCTCTTTTGTGAATGTAGGCTGAATCAAGAAAAGCTGTGGCAGGAAAGTCCAAGGGTGATACTGAAGGGTCCTCCATTACAGATGCAGAAAGATTGAGGCTAGATACAAAGAGTCAGGTGCCTGATAGCAAGATCGCTTCAATATGGTCTGAGGTCTCTGACACTAATGTAGGAGCATGGAGGTATGAGGAATTCAAGACAAGAACAGCTCAGAAAGATCTATCAGCCCTGACCAAGGGAATGATGAAGTTTGGACTGGTCAATGTAGCAGGATTCCCTCCTGGGGATCAATGCTATGAGTTGATATTGGAGTGTACCCGGCAGTATGATTTTGATACTTAGAGGGTTGTTAGCACCGAAGGAAGGGTCTTGGAAAACTTCAATCCAGTTTCTATTGCCCAGGTATTTGACATGCCAAACTTACCTTGTGTATGTGCCTTGGACATGGACTTGGCCAGAACTTATTATGAGGATGAGCCCACCAAAGTCGAGCAAATGATTAATTCTTGGTTGGAGAAACACAAATCTAATTTTTCCAAACTACCCAAGCAATTACACAGGGTCAAATTCAGACCAAACATATATGATGCAATCACACTATTGAGCAGAGTAGCCAATTTAAAAAGTGCTGGGGTATTGGAGAATTGGATGGTGCATGTGATCAACAAGATTGAGTAGGGTATTAATTACCATTGGGCAGGACTCATCAGTGCAATGATTGATAGATAGCAAAAGGATGTGTTAGAAACAAAGAGGTTCACCATGTCCTCTTATGTGATATATGTGTTGGCCAGATTTTACCCATACAGGGGTTTGAATCCAAGACGAACGTTTGGACAGGATATCATTTATGAGATATACCCTGAATTGCACCTGGGAAATCAGAACTATAGGAGAGAAAATGATGCATTCACAATGCATATTACCAGGCTGCTTCAAAATGTAGAGCATGTGAGATTATCTGATGGGGCTAAGGAACTAATCAAAAAATACGGAGCCTGGTTTATTCAATTCCCCACTTTTTCCTACATCAGAATTGACGGATGTCAAACTGCTCTATACAAGCTACCTAGATATCCTACTGATCACATCATGCTATTGGAGGTCACAAGACAGATATATGACTTTGATGTTATTATTAAAAGGGAAAAGCATAAGACAGGGTTTGGTGGTGACTTCCCTCTGAAAATTGGTATAGCAAAAGTTTGTCCTTCAATTCAATCAGCACATGCATCAAAGGATGAATTGAGTACCTATGGTTTCTCTTTCCATTCTAAGAGGACAAATTTTGAAATTACTAGCGAGGCCTAGAAGAAAGCCACCAAAGAATACCACCACAAGGACAACCTAGAGGATTATTGGGCAAACATCAAAGATGACTTTGAGGCAAGGAAGAAAAGATACTCTAGGCTTCCAGTTGATGTGATCAGACTGTACAATGTCAAGTTGATCCCTGACCAGTTAGAGGATGATGGGAATCTGGTTCAAGATCAAGCATATGAGTTCGTCAAGGACAGATCCATTGGGGAGATAAACTGGGCTGAAAACGAGGTAACTGAGTTGGAAGAACTAATGGCTCCTGTTATGAAATTTACTAAGTCATGGTTGAAGCACAAAGTATGGGAGCTAGAAAGTGAGAAGGTACCTTGTACCTTTAATCTAATGGGAAATCTGAATCCTCTTTCCACCTCACAGGAATTCGGTGAGGATGATTCCAAAGCAAAATCTAAAGGAAGCTCACCTTTCAAGATCAAAATTAAGGGCCCTAAGGAAAGTGATCCGGAACAGAAAAGGAAACCAAAGGGAAAGAAGAGAAGCCGAACTTTGAAAATAGGAAAGTCTTCTGAAGAGGAAGAACTTGAGCAAGTAGAGGAAGAAGACGCTCTTCCACAGCCCAAAAGGACAAGGACAACTATGGGGTCAAAGAAGAAAGATTAAGAAGCTTCTAAAGATGAGGCAAACCCTCTAGTGGTTGATGTGGAGAGTTCAGGAGAAAAGCCCTAGATTTATTCAAGGAGGTCAAGGACTCCATCTCCTAAAGAGGCTATGCAAAAGATGGATCCTCTTTCAAAGGCACCAGTTGTGGAGCAACCTAAGGCTACTTTCCCTTCATCAAGTTTACCTGAGCAACCAGCCCATGAAGAACAAGAGACTAGTGGAGAGGTGGAACCATTCAAGGAGGGAGAACTCTTTGGTGCAGCAACCGAGCTTGAGGTTGAAGGTGTAGAAATGCACCCTTCTCCATTGGTACAGTACGAGGATTCTCCTACGAGCAGCAAAGACAACAGGTCTCCTGAGAAGGGGGATGTTCCTGTTAAGACCCCATCACCTCTGCAAGAAGAAGAGCCCGAGCTAGGTAATCAAGGTGATCAGTCTCCTGAGAAGGAAAAGAATGAGACCGTGGAACATCATGAAGAAGTCAAGACAGATGAAATCTGGGTGGATCCTGTTGTCCCAGATTGGCTGGATAAGGAGATTATAAGAAAGAAATAGGTCATTGTTGAAGATACCCCCCTTGATTGGGATGAAATGTTAGCCAAGATTGGTAAAGGAAAGAAGAAGAAGATGGGTAAGGTAGTTTCAAAGATAGAGAGGGATGAAGCGAGCAACAGGGTTATTCATATTGCCACCCCTGCTGCTGCTAAGAGTAAAGATGAGGTCACCGGCAAAGATTACAATGTACAAACAATCAATCTTGGACCAGCTTCTATGGAACAGGATATTAAAGAGTATGAAGGGTCCAATGCAGTAATAATTGGGAGACTAAGGAAGGAGACACAGTCCAAGCATGAGCTTAAAAAGGACAATAAAAAGCTTAAGAAGTGTCTAGAAGACTTGATGAAGCCTTTACAATCTCTGCACCCATCCTCTTCTGCTGCTACTGGTTTCTTGCCTAAGGAGATTATTTCTGAAATTGAAAGGATGAAATCTTTCACTCAGACTACAATAGATTGGTTACAAGATGTCCAAGTGAAAGAAGATGATGCAATAAAAGAAATCCTTTCAATTGGAAAGGATGTAGTAAGAGCCAAAGATTTATTAGAACATGTCTTATCTCAAGATAGACAGGATATTGACCTTCTACTGCAAAAGGTTAAAGTGATCATGGAATATGGTAGACCAGTTGGTTGTAGATGGAATCCTTTCTTCATCTAGAGTTAATGAGCCTTGGGAATGGTTCGAAGCTTTGCAAGTTTGACAGAAAGCCATAAAGAAGATCCATAAGCGAAAGAAATAGATGGATGGTGATTTGACTATTCTTTATGATGGATGTATTGCATTCTTTGAAATAATGACTGGCCAGAGGAAGATTTCTCCTAAATACCTGAGCTTAGAACAATTGAGGGAATGGTGGCATGATGTCTATGCCCCTGATTGTGAAAATGTTGTAACAGGGCACCAACTAGATGATGCAGCAACTTACTTGGCTGTGATGGACAAGTACCAGGCGCATAAGGGTGAGTGGGATAAAGTTGTTAAGCAGTTAAAGGAAGAAATTAGCTCTATTGAATGTTGGATTAAGATCCTCCCTCTGCCACCTGTTGCTGAGTTGGATAGGATATTTTTTAGGGTTCAGGATCAGAATAAGGATAAGGGAGGCGGTAGTTAGTGCAAATTTTGAGATTTGTGCTTTCCTATTATTATAGGGCATGTGTTGATCTGGGCTGCATTGAGGAGTGTGTTTGGGCCGACCTTGATGATGTATCGGCATTTAATGTGTGCCTTATTTTGAAATTCCTAAGGCTGACTTGTTTTGGCTATTTTTATTTTGTAAATGTTTGGCTGGGCCGACATGTTTTGAGGGTTCTCTATAAAGGCATCCCAGCCTCATTGTAAGGGAGGTAGAAAAATAATAGAGACAAGCTAGATTAAGAAGGAGCTAGAGCATTATTTTTGGTAGGGATAATAGTTAGTTCTTGAAGCAAATATTGTAACAGAATAGTGGAATTGTTGCTATATGTTGGTGATCTAATACAATTGAAGGCATTGTTGTTTCTCTGGTGAATTCTTTTGTGTTAGTTTATCTTGCATGGTTCCTGTTGTTCCATCATTTGAGATTGCTTTCATATTAGTGTTAGATTTAGAAGTAGATTAGTTCAGTGAATAATGTTCATGATTTCATATTTGGAATGTTTGTAGCAATCTCTGGTCTATACTCCCAGTAACTATCAGATTGTAGTAGGCTGGTGAAGTCAACCTGGACCATATATCTATTTTGTGTTTAGTTCGATTATGGATGAAAGTCTATGATTTGAAAATCTATATACCTTAGAAGATTGCACCATCCTTGTGATATTGCATTGTGGGTTAAGCAAGGATTGGTTATTTGAGATTGGTCCATTCCAGATATCTGTCATTTGCATTGTTTATCTTAGAAATAGTCTAGATCTCATTATATCTTTGCACCCTTATCTTTTGTTGTTTCTTTATCATTTGGTTAGACTTAGGATCTAAGATCATCCTATTGCAAGATTTGATAAATTGAAAAGATACAGTCTGCTTGTAGTAAGGTCCGATTGTGATTATGAGCATTTTCACATTTTATCTGAGTTGTTTATGCATTGTCATGACCTGACACCCGAGAGACCTTGGGGTAGTTTTCAATAATCTATTGTTGAAAATTATCTTTCAAGAGAGATAGGATATTGTATTATTTCTGAGTTGTTGTTGTGTAGAAAACACCATCAACAGGCTCCTCTATAATAACGTCTCTCAGTTTTTGTTATCTCGAAGTCATTTTCCTGTGGTGTATAGCTTTTACTTGATGAAAAAAGTGTCAAATGCAAGTAGTGTAAAGGTGCAAAGTGGTGCAACTTTCATTCTGCAACTTGTGTGACCAAACGAACTATTCCAATGCTTCCTGATAGGTTTAGAATGCAAATGACAGATATCTGGAATGATCTTGAAACTGCCTTTTTACATAAGTTTAGAATACCTATCAGTGCCAATGAATTGTATCTGCAATTCACTAGAGTCAAGAGAGAGGTCAATGAACCAATATCTAGTTTCAATAATAGGTTTCACCGTGCGTACACCAGACTTCAAGACCCTTATGTTTTGGACAATAATACAGCCCTAGGAGTCTATTATGAAGCTTTGGATAGCCTTATGGCAACCTTTCTGAAGTGGAAACCCAATCTTCCAGCTAGCTTAACTGATGCCTATACAGAAGTCGTCAAGCTTAGCACAGATCTAAGGCAACATTTGACTGGACCATTGCCTTCTTTAGGACTAGTTGCACATCCCAATCAGGTTTAGGCAGTAAATCAGGCACTCACTAATCATATCCCAATCATGAATACAGTGCCTCAATTACCTTTGGTGCCACATCCTGGTCTCCCATGAGCTAGGTCTCTCCTGTGATGAATTTTCCCCAACAGCAAGTTAACCAGCCCATGTATCAGTCACAGCCAACGAGCTTCCCTGCCTATTTACAAAATTCTAAAGTGTTGCATCAGTCTATAGGATCTACTACAATGCTTGTTCCTCTCCAAAGTAATCCAAGCCAGCCCCCTTATGGAGATCCAAATAAGGAAAGGATTGATGAAATGGCTGAGCAGATAAAGAAGCTAAACCTAGAGGTGACCTACTTAAGGAATCAAAACAGTCAATTACAAGCTACTCAAAAGAATATACAATCCATCTAGAATAGGGAATTTCCACAAGGGTAGAATTTTGACAGGGCACAACGTAATGAGAGAGGATTCCACAATGATAGGGGATATAATCATGATAGGGGTTACAACCATGACAGAGGATTCAGTAATGATAGAAGATAGAATTTTGATAGAGGACAAGGTAGCGGATCAAGATTTGATAAGAGGCAATCACAGGGATAGAACATAATGTGAAATACGGGACCTAATAATGGAGGAGTTCCTACTCCCTTGGATCAACCTATCAACCAATCTACAAATTAGCCAATCAATGAAGACAAGCCTCCCAGCGGTGTATATCTAGTTGAATCTGCCCTGTCTGGATGGTGTAGGCTCCATAAGACAAGTCAACACTCAGAGTTAGAATGTCCAGAGTTCCAAATTGTAGCCTCTATTTTCCAGTACGAGGTGGAGAATAATACAAATGGTCAGGAGATTGTCCCCTCCACCCCCTATGACTCTTCTGTACTGGTGTTAAACCATGCCCCTTTTCCAGCAAGTGAAGAAAATATTCCAGAAGAAGAATCTGATTCCCAGGAAAATAAAATAGATCAAATTTGCAATGGGGATGAGGTGGCTCAGTTATTCAATGAGGAAGCAATGAATGATAATGGCCCCCTTGATAGTGAAGAAGCTTATGTTGAAGAAGTATAGATGTTCCAGAGGCAGGGTAAAGGATATGATTTAAGAGATATGCCTCATAGGCGCCCACAAGCTAGGGGACCTTTCACCACCTCTATTCCTCCTAATAATTTCAATACCCCTCTAGACCCCAATGCTAGTAATAATCTGTCCTTTCCTCATGTTTCCAGGCAGTACCTCGCAAAGGAAGGACAAGCTCAAACTAACTCACAAAAAGAGAAAGTTGTTCAGGTAAGTAAAGATAAGATCAAAGAATCTTCCAGGGAGGTCCCTACGAATCTAAATGAGGAGCAAATGGCCTCGTATGTCATTGAGGAGTTCAAGAAATTAAAGGTAAATCTTTTAGCATTCGAGTTACTGAGGTTCCCTACAATTAGGAATGCAGTTCTAGGTACTTATGATGCACAACCAGTGTCCTTGGATAAATCTTCCAGTGAAGGTATCAACAAGATTTCTAGTTCCCAGCCTGTAAAGACACCAAACCAGGTCCACAGTCGGACTAACTTGCCCCCTGGAGATAAAGGAAAGGAGAAAGACAAGACTCAAGTGGCCCAGGTAGATACTCAGCCAACCTTGTTTCAAGGGAAGACAGAGACTCCACCATTTCTTATCTCTATGCGCATATTTGGTAATAATCTACATAACTATTTACTAGATTCTGGTGCTTCTACTAATGTGATGCCCTTCGGAGTATGTAGAGCTTTAGGGATTACACCTGCTGACTCCCAGAAGAAGGTAACTCCATTGGATAGAACTGAAGTAAATGTGGTGGGAGAATTAAATATGATTCACATGCAAGTAGCTTCTGACCCAAGGATTCAGCAAGTTATCAATATTCAGGTAGTTGATATCCTTGATGCGTATGGCCTGATTCTAGGAAAAGATTTTACTAAGGCCTTAAATGGATATGTATCTACTGACCACTCTCACATGTGGCTTCCCTGGAAATGGGTACTAAATTAGATCCGAATTGAGAGAGAACCAAGAATGAAGTACATGATTATGGAGTACCAAAATACTTTGAATGAAATTCTGATATCAAAAGTAGGCATGGGAAATTACATGCTGTCAACTCAGCATGAGGAGTCAGATTCAGAGGAGATATTGATGATACATACGATGCCTATTGATACAGACAGACTCCAACAATGCTACTGTTCAGATAAAATCGATCAAGATAGGGGAGGAATTCGAGGACAATCAGATTAGCTTACTAGACAGCTTCCAGGAATTCATCAGACAGTGTGTTGAAAATCAAATTCACTTAGGCAGAAGGACAAGCTTTGAAGAATTACTCTTACCCAATTGGTGTAGAGTTCATAATGCTTCCCATTCAGAGTTGGAGTGTTGTTTATGCCAGACAACAGTAGAACGAGTACAGAAATGCCTAAATCCAACTTTGACAGTTAAGATGGATATGCAAAACTCTCAGGAAGAATATAAAGGAAAGAAACCTATGTTGTCCGAGGAGACCTCCAGTAGTAATAAGCCAAAGAAAGTGATGAAGAGGACTACAACTACTCAATGTTGGACTCTCAGATTAGATGGATCCAAATTCAAGCATGGAGTTGGGGCAGGGTTCGAACTAATCAGTCCAAAAGGTAAAAGCTTCTTCGCAGCCCATAGACTTCAATTTCACTGTACTAATAATGTAGCAGAATATGAGGCGTTAATTCATGGACTTCTTATGGCACTAAAGAAAAAGGTTAAGATTTTGCAAGTTTTTGGTGATTCTGAGTTGGTAATTAAGCAAGTAAGGAAACAATACTCATGCCACGATAGGAAAATAACTAATTATAGGCATAGAGTATGGGACCTTATTGAGGGATTTGATGCCTTCAATATTCAATTGATACCACAGCAGAAGAATCAAACTGCAGATTCTCTAGCTCAGGCAGCCAGCACCCTGCAACCCCTATCTTTGTCAAGTTTGAAGAAATTTACCGTAGAATTGACTCCCGTGCCATCAGTTCCAAACAATGTGACTAACTTTTAGGTATTTGAAGATGACAAACATATTCTGGACTTTATCACAAACACAGATGTTTTTGCTTCTCAAATCATTGATGAAACAGAACTCCAGGAAGTAGAACTGGATTTGGAAGGAGTGGTGAATCTGAAGTCTAATACTATTCCAAGGGGGATGGTACAGTTGGAACAAATATTTGATATGGATAAAATCAGAGATCAGGAGCAAGAGTCTAAGAAAGAGTCTATCAATGGACAATGTGATACCTACAATCTGGGAACTGAGGATAATGCTAAGAACATCTTTATTGGCAAGGTATGCACTCCAAAAGAAAAATAAGGAATAATTGAAGCATTGCATAGCTTTCCAGATATAGTAGCTTGGAGTTATGAGGACTTGAAAACTTACGATACATCAATCATAACTCACACTATACCTCTGAAGCCAAGTGCTAAGCCTTTCAGGCAAAGACAAAGACCCATCAACGTGTTACTAGAGCCACTTATATAGAAAGAAGTTCAGAAATTACTATCTGCTAGAATTATATTTCCCATCAGGCATTCAACATGGGTGGAAAACCTAGTTCCAGTAAGGAAAAATAATGGAGAAATTAGACTTTGCATTGATTTTAGGAACTTGAACAGGTCATCAGAAAAGGACAACTATCCAATCCCTTCATTGGATGAAGTACTTCAAGTGGTTAATGGATCTCAGATGATGTCCTTTCTGGATGGTTATTCAGGGTACAACCAAGTAATGGTCCAGTATGAGGACAGGCACAAGACTGCTTTCATAACTAAATGGGGTACCTTTGCTTACAAGAGAATGCCTTTTGGTCTCATTAATGTTGGGGCTACATTTCAAAGGGCTATGGATATCGCCTTCAAGGATATCATAGGAAAATGCATCATTATTTATATGGATGACCTAACTGTCTTTTCAAAAAATAGAGGGGACCACATCTATGATTTGCGCAAAGTGTTTCAAAGATGTAGGGAATTTGGCATATCTCTGAATCCTAAAAAAATGTATTTTCGGAGTAACAGAAGGGGAATTGTTGGGACATGTCATATCTGAAAAGGGAATTGCTATTGATCCAGAAAGAGTGGAGGCCATATTGAAGATTCAGCCACCTGCTAGCAAAAAGGAGATGAAATCTTTCTTTGGCAAGATCAACTTCGTCAGAAAATTTATTACTAGATTTGCTGAAAATGTTAAGCCATTGAATGCAATGTTGAAGCAAGACACTAAGGTCAAATGGACTACAGAAGCGAAGGAAGCATTTGCAGAAATCAAAAGAGCCATTGTTGATGCTCCAGTATTGGTAAGTCCTAATTACAATAAGCCCTTTTACATTTATTCATTTGCTTCAGACCATTCATGTGTGGGAATGCTGACTCAAAAGTCTGATGAGGGAAATGAGCATCCAATTGCTTTTATGAGTGCACCATTAAAAGATGTTGAATTGAAATATCCAAGTGTGGAAAAGTAGGCGTATGCCCTGGTCAGAGCAGTAAAGAAATTCAGACATTATATCCTTAGGAATAAAGTCTATGCAATTGTCCCAGATCTTGCAGTCAAGTTACTTTTGATGCAAAATGAGTTAGGTGAGCGTAGAGCTAAGTGGGTGACAATGCTACAAGAGTATGATATTGAGATCCAACCCATGAAGTTGGTGAGAGGACAAGGACTTACTCAGACTATGGCTAAAATGGGGCCTGAATTGACTGTCCAAAATTATAACATTGACGAGGTTTCCCCAGATGGATGGTATGATGACATAGTTTATTACTTGTTGAACCAACGATCTCCAGGTCATTTTAATGTTGTTCAGAGGAGAGCTCTGCGATTAAAGAGTGACGGTTTCATGTTGAAGGGAGCTATTTTGTACAAGAAAAATCATGAAGGCATTTATTTGAGGTGTCTTGGGAAATAGGAAGTTGAAAGGGTGATGAACGAATTTCACGAAAAGTATGACACTGGCCATGGCTCTACGATTGTCACAGCAAATCAGATTTTGAGGGCAGGGTACTATTGGCCTACCTTGTTCAAAGACGTTCACCACCATGTCAGGACATGTCACACTTGCCAAACCGCAGCAACGAGGGAAAGGTATGCAGCACTTCCACTTCAATTTGTCACTGAGGTAAGGCCTTTTGCTCAGTGGGGTATGGATTTCATAGGCCCCATCAACCCACCATCTTCCATGGGACACAGGTACATTCTCACTATTACTGATTATTTCACAAGATGGACTGAGTCTTTCACTTGTAGACAATGTACATCTGAGGTAGTAATTGATTTTCTAGAATATACTATCATTAATCGATTTGGATGTCCTATCTCTGTTGTCTGTGATAATGGTCCTGCTTTTGCATCTTTAAAATTTTCAAATTGGGCTTTTGATCATGGCATTATTGTAAAGTTTGCATCCAATTACTATCCCCAGGGTAATGGCTTAGTGGAGTCCTCTAATAAGAACTTATTGACTGTTATCCAAAAGCTTTTGGAGAGCAACCCAAAAGATTGGCACACCCAGCTTTGGTTTTCCCTCTGGGCAGATCGTACAAGGCTTAAGTCATCCATCAGAACATCTCCCTATCACTTAGTATATGGTCTGGAGCCAGTATTCCCTATTCAACTCAAGATCCCAACCTTGAATTTTATTAATGAGTTCTATGACGAGGGGGATAGAAGGGAGGCTAGGTTGATAGAACTATTGCACCTTGAGGAAAAATGAGACAATGCCCTTGAGAACTTTGTCAAACATCAGGGGGTAGTTAAGAGGTGGTTTGATAGAAGGGCCAAAGTCAAAGCCTTTAGGATCTCTGACCTTGTGTTATACTGGGATAAACCTCATGATCGAAAAGGGGACCATGGGAAGTTTGACAAACTGTGGCTTGGCCCATATCAGATTGCTAAAATACTTGGAGATAATGCCTTCTGTCTGAAGACTCTCACGGGAGAAGATATTCCACTGCCTGTCAATGGGAAGTATTTGAAACATTATTTCCAATCCTGAGCTATTTTCAGCTCCCTACTTTGTTTTGGTTAGAGTAGGTTTGCTTTCGGTTTGTTCTGCTTTGTATATAGTTAGTTTAGGTTTGCTTTCAATTTGTTCTGTTTTGTTTTGGTTAGAGTTGGTTTGCTTTCGGTTTGTTCTGCTTTGTTTTTGGTTAGATTAGGTTTGCTTTGGTTTGTTTTGTTTTGGTTTGCATTGCTCTTACTCTTGGTTCCTTCTCTTGCTGGGATCCTTTGTTGCATTTGTATGACAGTGGTGACAAAGTAGGTGTGGTGTTCATAGTATTTCCCTTACACACTTCAATCACCTTCCCAGAATGTCATGGTATTGATTCTCCACCCAATGTCACATGTCCTTGTGTCTAAGGCGGAGGGTCTTCTAGTCAGATCAAATAGGAATACATTAGGGTCTCATATTTTCAAATATTAAAACTACCTGAAGTTGCAGAAGGTCCTTACGAAGTTTGCACAAGTGAAAAATCTTTTTTCTGCTCTAGTGCCACTGTAGTTCTCATCCCTGAGTGTGAACTTCATTGTTCATAGGTTGAAGTAAAAAGAAGTAAAATGACAAGAAATATTAATAAAGAAGGAAATAATATGGAAAATTTAAAGTTTTGAATTCAACTCATCAGGGGAATCTGGATATCTCTATTGGGGCTATGGATGCCTGGCTAGTAGTAGAGCTATGTTCAGGAGAACCACAGTGATAACCTCATCGAGGCTATGGATGTCTGACTAGCAACGAGGCTCTTTCCAGGTTACTTTTAGAGTATGAATCTTTATGTAGCTTGTTCAGACCAAGTTTGGTTCCTGTTGCAACTAAAGGAAGGTAATGAATGCATGTGCACGCACTTCGACCCTAGTGTAGGAAAGTTTGGGTGACTGGGGGGTTCTTTGAGTTAACCATAGGTGGTGATAGGATGAATGAGTTGAAACCATAAGTTCTAGGTTCTTGATTCTAGTTTGTCATCAAAATGCTCTGGAGCATTTCCCCAGCAGAGTCGCCATTTGTTGTGCAGTTTTGCACACATGCCTCACTTGGAGTGGGGACCCTCTTTTCTGGTGTCTTTTGACCTTTGGTTTTATGGGATTTGTCTCTTCAAGGTCTTGGGATGTTGTTCTTGCTGACTTTGGTCTTGCCCTGAGGATTGAATTGGTTAAATTTGATTTTTATTGAAAGTCTGGGTTTTGACCTAGGTCCGGGATTTTCCAACTCGGGTGGATTTTCCCAAACTTCGTTAAAATCCTGAAGGGTGCATTATCTACGAAATTCTCATCCACCTGGATTGTCCGTCTGGCTTTTTTTTTCCAGAATTTCATTCTGGGCTCGGGTTTCCAGATTTCCTCGATAAGTCTTGTTGCTCATTAATGTTTAAAGTACGTCCTCTCTGGCGCGAGTGCAGGTGGATTTAAGGCCTTTTGGGCATTCTTTTGAATTCATTATTTCATCTACTATTTTCTCTGGCACCTAAGTTCGTTCTTCTTCAGCTTTGATTGTTGGATTCGAGCTGCTTGTGTGTGGATTGCTTGAGCGCTGGTGTTGAGTTTTTCATTGCTAGGGCATGTTGTTTCACAGTTACTTTCTCGAGTTCGAGCCTCATCCAAAATTGATCCATGGTAAGTCGTTTTTGACTCCATTTGTTTGCACCTTAAATCTTTTAAGTTGATTGGTAGTCCTTTTTTAAGTCGGCCCTTGCTTGCTTCATGATCATGTATTTATTAAACTAGGGTTTGACCTACCTTTTCACGGGTTTTATCACCCACACTAAGCATCTCCTCTTTTATCGATTGAATGTCGAGTATATTCCTGTAGTTAGGTATTTCTAGTAGGGCCTTGCCTTCTGAGCGCGTAGTTTGCTATATATTGTGGGGTTAGGGTTTCGGTAGGTTCGCCTAAGTTTGCTAAGATCAATGGAGTTGCCGTAATTTTCGTGTCTCGAGTTTAGCTCAACCCTGTTTATACCTTGTGATATCCCAGTGCTTTAGCTTGATCATTTCGAGGGATAATATTTGAAATTCTGAGCTTACTCTAGCTTTCATGGTGGAGGTCTAGTTATTAAATTTAGGGCATCGTCATCCCATTGCAAAAATCAGTCATTTGTCAGGTTTTGGGGATCTAAATTCATGTGCTATCGGAGTTTTGCTTATTGGGATTGATTTTAGGACCATTGGAATTTGCATAAGGAAGTTTGCATGATCATTCGGTCAGTGGTTTGCATGTTAGTGATCGTCGGGTTTCTGCGCGCCCGAATTTTCCTGGTTTCTGCTAATCCGCGGAGTATGATGAATTCCAAAATTTTGAGCTATCCGCAGAAATCCGACCTGTTCGGATTTTTTTGGTTTCCTACTTGGTTTCACCTCTTTGTGATTATCAAAATTAGGGGGTAGCGAATTGAATGCTAAATGATGATTTCTTGTTGCTAATGGATGGATTTCATGGTAGTTACACAACTATTTTGTCCGTATTAATGATTTATTTGATGTATGATATGTTGGCAGCAGGAGTCCATCGGGGTCGGATTTCTTCAAATTTTGCCTCGACTACATTTCCCCGGATTGCCCCATTTCTCGGATTACTTCATTTTTCCAGATTTTCAAGATTGATGATTAGTGATGGATTTTAATTACTTTATGTGCTTTCTAGGCTAACCTTTGATTGGAATATGGATGATAGATGGATACTCATGAGGCTCTTTTGTGAATGAAGGCTGAATCAAACAAAGTTGCGGTAGGAAAGTCCAAGGGTGATACTGAAGGGTCCTCCATTACAGATGCAGAAAGATTGAGGCTAGATACGAAGAGTCAGGTGCCTGACAACAAGATCGCTTCAATATGGTCTGAGGTCTCTGACACTAATGTAGGAGCATGGAGGTATGAGGCATTCAAGACAAGAACAGCTCAGAAAGATCTATCAGCCCTAACCAAGGGAATGATGAAGTCCGGACTGGTCAATGTAGCATGATTCCCTCCTATGGTTCAGTGCTATGAGTTAATAATGGAGTGTGCCCGACAGTATGATTTTGATACGCAGAGGGTTGTTAGCACCGAAGGAAGGGTCTTGGCAAACTTCAATCCGGTTTCTATTGCCTAGGCATTTGACATGCCAGACTTACCTTGTGTATGTGCCTTGGACATGGACTTCGCAAGAACTTAATATGAGGATGAGGCCACCAAAGCCCAGCAAATGATTAATTATTGGTTGGAGAAACCAAAATCTAATTTTTCCAAACTACCCAAGCAATTACACAGGGTCAAATTCAGACCAAACATATATGATGCAATCACACTATTGAGCAGAGTAGCCGGTTTAAAAAGTGCTGGGGTATTGGAGAATTGGATGGTGAATGTGATCAAAAAGATTGAGCAGGGTATTAATTACCATTGGGTAAGACTCATCAGTGCAATGATTGATAGACAGCTGAGGGATGTGTTAGAAACAAAGAGGTTCACCATGTCCTCTTATGTGATATATGTGTTGGCCAGATTTTACCCATACAGGGATTTGAATCCAAGAGAAATATTTGGACAGGATATCATTTATGAGATATACCCTGAATTGCACCTGGGAAATCAGAACTATAGGAGAGCAAACGATGCATTCACAATGCATATTACCAGTCTACTTCAAAATTGAAAGCATGTGAGATTATCTGATGGGGCTAAGGAACTAATCAAAAAATACAGAGGCTGGTTTATTCAATTCCCCACTTTTTCCTACATCAGAATTGACGGATGTAAAACTGCTCCATACAGGCTACCTAGATATCATATTGATCACATCATGCTATTGGAGGTCACAAGATAGGTATATGACTTTGATGTTATTGTTAAAAGGGCAAAGCATAAGACAGGGTTTGGTGATGACTTCCCTCTGAAAATTGGTATAGCAGAAGTTTGTCCTTCAATTCAATCAGCGCATGCATCAAAGGATTAATTAAGTACCTATGGTTTCTCTTTCCATTCTAAGAGGACAAATTTTGACATTACTGGCGAGGCCCAGAAGAAAGCCACCAAAGAATACCACCACAAGGACAACCTAGAGGATTATTGGGCAAACATCAAAGATGACTTTGAGGCAAGGAAGAAAAGATACTCTAGGCTTCCAATTGATGTGATCAAACTGTACAATGTCAAGTTGATCCCTGACCAGTTAGAGGATGATGGGAATCTGGTTCAAGATCATGCATATGAGTCAGTCAAGGACAGATCCATTGGGGAGATAAACTAGGCTGAAAACGAGGTAACTGAGCTGGAAGAACTAATGGCTCCTGTTATGAAATTTACTAAGTCATGGTTGAAGCACAAAGTATGGGAGCTGGAAAGTGAGAAGGTACCTTGTACCTTTAATCTAATGAGAAATCTGAATCCTCTTTCCACCTCAGAGGAATCCGGTGAGGATGATTCCAAAGGAAAAGCTAAAGTAAGCTCACCTTTCAAGATCAAAATTAGGGGCCCTAAGGAAAGTGATTTGGAACAGAAAAGGAAACCAAAGGGAAAGAAGAGAAGCCGAACTTTGAAAATAGGAAAGTCTTCTGAAGAGGAAGAACTTGAGAAAGTAGAGGAAGAAGACGCTCTTCCACAACCCAAAAGGACAAGGACAACTACGGGGTCAAAGAAGAAAGATCAAGAAGATTCTAAAGATGAGGCAAACCCTCCAGTGGTTGATGTGGAGAGTTCAGGAGAAAAGCCCCAGGTTTATTCAAGGAGGTCAAGGACTCCATCTCCTAAAGAGGCTATGCAAAAGATGGATCCTCTTCCAAAGGCACCAATTGCGGAGCAACCTAATGCTACTTTCCCTTCATCAAGTTTACCTGAGCAGACAGCCCATGAAGAACAATAGACTAGTAGAGAGGCAGAACCATTCAAGGAGGGAGAACTCTTTGGTGCAATAGCCGAGCTTGAGGTTGAAGGTGTAGAAATGCACCCTTCTCCATTGGTACAGTACGAGGATTCTCTTGCGAGCAGCAAAGACAACAGGTCTCCTGAGAAGGGGGATGTTCCTGTTAAGACCCCATCACCTCTGAAAGAGGAAGAGCTCGAGCTAGGTAATCAAGGTGATCAGTCTCATGAGAAGGAAAAGAATGAGACCGCGGAACAGCATGAAGAAGTGAAGACAAATGAAATCCGGGTGGATCCTACTGTCCCGGATTGGCTGGATAAGGAGATTACAAGAAAGAAATAGGTCATTGTTGAAGATACCCCCCTTGATTGGGATGAAATGTTAGCCAAGATTTCTAAAGGAAAGAAGAAGAAGATGGCTAAGGTAGTTTCAAAGATAGAGAGGGATGAAGTGAGCAATACGGTTATTCATATTGCCACCCCTGCTGCTGATAAGAGTAAAGATGAGGTCACCAATAAAGATTACAATGTACAGACAATCAATCTTGGACCAACTTCTATGGAACAGGATATTGAAGAGTATGAAGGGTCCAGTGCAATAATAATTGGGAGACTAAGGAAGGAGACACAGTCCAAGCATGAGCTTAAAAAGGAGAATGAAAAGCTTAAGAAGTGTCTAGAAGACTTGATGAAGCCTTTACAATCTCTGCACCCATCCTCTTCTGCTGCTACTGGTTTCTTGCCTAAGGAGATTATTTTTGAAATTGAAAGGATGAAAGCTTCCACTCAGACTACAATAGATTGGTTAAAATATTTCCAAGTGAAAGGAGATGATGCAATAAAATAAATCCTTTCAATTGGAAAGGATGCAGTAAGAGCCAAATATTTATTAGAACATGTCTTATTTCAAGATAGATAGGATATTGACCTTCTACTGCAAAAGGCTAAAGTGATCAAGGAATATGGTAAAGACCAGTTGGTTGTAGATGGAATCCTTTCTTCATCTAGAGTTAATGAGCCTTGGGAATGGTTCGAAGCTTTGCAAGTTCGACAGAAAGCCATCAAGAAGATCCATAAGCGAAAGAAATAGATGGATGGTGATTTGACTGGTGTTTATGATGGATGTATTGTATTCTTTGAAATAATGATTGGCTGGAGGAAGATTGCTCCTAAATACCTAAGCTTAGAACAATTGAGGGAATGGTGGCATGATGTCTATGCCCCTGATTCTGAAAATGTTGTAATAGGGCACCAACTAGATGATGTGGCAACTTACTTGGCTGTGATGGACAAGTACCAGGCGCATAAGGGTGAGTGGGATAAAGTTGTTAAGCAGTTAAAGGAAGAAATTAGCTCTATTGAATGTCGGATTAAGATCCTCCTTCTGCCACCTGTTGCTGAGTTGGATAGGGTATTTTTGAGGGTTCAGGATCAGAATAAGGATAAGGGAGGTGGTAGTTAGTGCAAATTTTGAGATTTGTGCTTCCCTATTATTATAGGGCATGTGTTGATCTGGGCTGCATTGAGGAGTGTGTTTGGGCCAACCTTGATGATGTATCAGCATTTAATGTGTGCCTTATTTTGAAATTCCTAAGGCTGACTTGTTTTGGCTATTTTTATTTTGTAAATGTTTGGCTAGGCCGACATGTTTTGAGGGTTCTCTATAAAAGCATCCCAGCCTCATTATAAGGGAGGTAGAAAAATAATAGAGACAAGCTAGATTAAGAAGGAGCTAGAGCATTCTTTTTGGTAGGGATAATAGTTAGTTCTTGAAGCAAATATTGTAACAGAACAGTGGAATTGTTGCTATATTTTGGTGATCTAATACAATTGAAGGCATTGTAGTTTCTCTGGTGAATTCTTTTGTGTTAGTTTATCTTGCATGGTTCCTGTTGTTCCATCATTTGAGATTGCTTTTGGATTAGTGTTAGATTTAGAAGTAGATTAGTTCAGTGAATAATGTTCATGATTTCATATTTGGAATGTTTGTAGCAATCTCTGGTCTATACTCCCAGTAACTATCTTATTGTAGTAGGTTGGTGAAGTCAACCTAGACCATATATCTATTTTGTGTTTAGTTCGATTGTGGATGAAAGTCTATGATTTGAAAATCTATATACCTTAGAAGATTGCACCATCCTTGTGATATTGCATTGTGGGTTAAGCAAGGATTGGTTATTTGAGATTGGTCCATTCCAGATATCTGTCATTTGCATTGTTCATCTTAGAAATAGTCTAGATCTCATTATATCTTTGCACCCTTATCTTTTGTTGTTTCTTTATCATTTGGTTAGACTTAGGATCTAAGATCATCCTATTGCAAGATTTGATAAATTGAAAAGATACAGTCTGCTTGTAGTAAGGTCCGATTGTGATTATGAGCATTTTCACATTTTATCTGAGTTGTTTATGCATTGTCATGACCTGACACCCGAGAGACCTTGGGGTAGTTTTCAATAATCTATTGTTGAAAATTATCTTTCAAGAGAGATAGGATATTGTATTATTTCTGAGTTGTTGTTGTGTAGAAAACACCATCAACAGGCTCCTCTATAATAACGTCTCTCAGTTTTTGTTATCTCGAAGTCATTTTCCTGTGGTGTATAGCTTTTACTTGATGAAAAAAGTGTCAAATGCAAGTAGTGTAAAGGTGCAAAGTGGTGCAACTTTCATTCTGCAACTTGTGTGACCAAACGAACTATTCCAATGCTTCCTGATAGGTTTTTTTATGTTAGGCGTGGCTTTCTTTCACACCCAAACATGCCAAATCACTCTGAGCTACGTTCAAGTGGCTCAATCCCTTATGATAGCATGCAAAACAATCGAAAAGAGAAACATTCACTCGACAGTTGAGAAGTCTGAGTTTTCCACACCAAAAGCATATGATCATCCTCAATTCTAGCAAGTCCAAGACATTTTTTAATTATCCTCCTTTCCCTTACAACAATATACAACTAATTATAAATGTGTACAATGGTGGAACTTGGAAACATTTTACTTTTTCCTCAATTAACAACTTTGGTTGTGAAGCATTTTGTCATTTTTATTTGAAATGATTTTCTTTACTTGAAAAATGGAGTTTAAGAGAAACAAGTGATGCTCTTACATACATTTATTATTTGGTGTGATAAATAAAATTTTCACCCAAGTATACATGTGAATAAGTCAAGCATACACACAAATAAGGGAAGCACAAGTACTCAAATACGCGTAAGCCTTGAAGTATACACACGAATACATAGTATACACAAATTAATAAAAAGTATATGCATGAATACAAGGTATACACATAAAAACACATAAGTTGCAAAGTATACATTGGAACACATGTAAGTCACAAAGTATACATGCAATTTGTAAAGAATACACTTGAATAACTCATATCTATTGAACCGTGGATTTATATTACAAATATGGACACCATCGATAAGAAATATTTGTATTAACCAAATAGCCATGTAGGCATACATCAATATATACAAAAGAGCTATATAGGCTTACGAGAATTCCATATAGGCATACAATGTCAAATACGAATACAAAATATGTACAAAAACACCATATAGGCATACAACAAAGGGCTTTGGAATCAAAAGCCATTGCTCTCCATGCTCTCAAAATAAATTATTTCCCTTTGCTTGTTGACTAGATGGTGATAGGTCTATCACTCATTTGTTCTAAGGTCAAGGAGTGCTCCTAGTGCTCCTCCTAGGGTTTAGTTCCTAGTCAAGTTGTATCTGTTACAATAACAAGACATTAATATATAGAAATTATATTATAAAAAATGATATATTTAACAAAATAATCACTTACCATGAGTAGATGATCTCTCTCCTCAAGGGAAATATTCTCATGCCCATGTTGTGGCATGTTGAAGCCCTGTAGAAACCATCCAAAGAGAAATTAAACTACAAATCATTAATGGTTTGATTTTTCACTAACTAACAACTATAACAACAAATGTAAATTGAAATTTAGTAATATGCCTCATACCCCCATGAGAGGCATCGAGGAGTCTATAGCCGAAGAAAAACTAATCTCCATTGCCCTATGAACATGTGGAGGTGTATCTGCTTCCAACATCTAAAAAAAAAAAAAAAAATTATTCAATCATGGAAACTACAATAGTGATGCATGTCATGGCTTATAATGTATGAGATAATGAACATAATTTTGATTACTTATTAAATTATATATTTTTGACTATCATGCATACTATTTTCCTTATCCATAGCTTGTTCGAAATCACCTATTTTTAGACTTTTATCCATAGAAGCAAGGCGATGAACCGTTTGATAAAATGTTTTGGTAGACATGTACAATAACTACGGTAGCATAGAGAAGGCAGTGAACTATTTAAAAAAATGCCTCAAAGAAATGCAGTCTCATGGTGATGGAATTTCATTACAAACAAATGTGTCATGGCATTCCATCACCATGAGACTGCATTATTTAAGGCGTTTTTTCAAACAATTCATTTCCTTCTCTATGGTATTATGTTGGGATGGGGTGGACGGTATAGTATGGTCTTGCTTATGAGATGGAGGGTGAACATGAAATGAAGTGGGAAGGGTGGGGACATGAACAAGTGGAATAAAAGGTGGAAGGTTCCATGGATTGGTAAATTGAGGATGATGATGAGGACCTTGAAAATAATTTGGAGGGGAATTTTGGCTAAAGGGTTGGTTTCTATTCTTCAAGAATTGAGATGTTTGAAAAAATTCCTCAAAGAAATGTGGTCTCATGGTGATGGAATGGAATTCCATCACCATGATACCACATTTCTTCAAGGTAGTTTTTCAAACTACTCACTGTCTTGACTATGATATTGCTTACCATTATGCTTTAATAGATTTTTTTCAAGCATCCATAGTTTGTTGGAAAGCACCTATTTTAGGCTTTTAGCCATAGCAACAAGGAAGTGAGTAGTTTGATAAAATGATTTGGTAGACATGTATGCAAAATGTGGTAGCATAGAAAAGGTGGTGAGTTGTTTGAAAAATGCCTCAAAGAAATGTGGTCTCATGGTGATGGAATGGCATTCCATCACCATGAGACCACATTTCTTCGAGGAATTTTTTCAAACTACTCACCTTGTCTATGCTATTACTTACTATTATGCTTTGATAGATTTTTTCCAAGCATCCATAGTTCCTTGGAAAGCACCTTTTTTAGGCTTTTAGCCAAAGTAGCAAGGAAGTTCAAGTAGTTTGATAAAATGCTTTGGTAGACATGTATGGAAAATGTGGTAGCATAGAAAAGGCAGTAAGCTCTTTGAAAAAATACCTCAAATAAATGTGGTCTCATGGTGATGGAATGGCATTCCATCACCATGAGACCACAGGAATTTTTTCAAAGCGACTCACTACCTTGTCTATGTTATTGCTTACTACTATACTTTGATATATTTTTTCCAAGCATCCATAGTTTGTTCAAAAGAAGCTAATTTAGGCTTTTAGCCATAACAACAAGTGAGTAGATTGATTAAATGCTTTGGTAGATGTGTATGGATAAAATGTGATAGCATAGAAAAGGCAGTGAGCTGTTTGAAAAAATGCCTCAAGGAAATGTGGTCTCATAGTGATGGAATGGCATTCCATCACCATGAGACCACATTTCTTCAAGGAATTTTTCAAACTACTCATTGCTTTGTTTATGTTATTGCTTACTATTATGCTTTGATAGATTTTTTACAAGCATCCATAGTTTGTTGGAAATCACCTTTTTAGGCTTTTAGCCATAGCAACAAGGAAATGAACTATTTGATAAAATTATGTGGTAGACATGTATGGAAAATGTGGTAGCATAGAAAAGACGGTGAGTTGTTTGAAAAAAAGCCTCTAAGAAATGTGGCCTCATGGTGATGGAATGGAATTCCATCACCATGAGACCACATTTCTTAGAGGCATTTTTTCAAACAACTCACCGAACTCCATCACCATGAGACCACATTTCTTCAAGAAATTTTTTCAAACTACTCACTACTTTGTTTATGTTATTGCTTACTATTATTCTTTGATAGATTTTTTTCCAAGATTCCATAGTTTGTTGGAAAGCACCTTTTTTTAGGCATTTAGCCATAGCAGCAAGGAAGTGAACTATTTGATAAAATGCTTTGGTAGATATGTATGGAAAATGTGGTAGCATAGAAAAGGAAATGAGTTGTCGGAAAAAATTCCTCAAAGAAATTGGGTCTCATGGTGATGGACATCACCATGAGACCACATATTTTTGAGGAATTTTTTCAAACAACTCATTGCCTTGTCTATGCTATTACTTACTATTATTCTTTCATATATTTCTTCCAAGAATCCATAGCATATACAAGGCAATGAACTTTTTGAAAAGATGCCTCAATAAAAAGTGGTCTCATAGAATTCCATGACAAGCAAATGCAATTGACAATTGCTCCTAGTTATTACTTATGTTATGTGAAGTAATTGCATCATTGCTTATGTTGACTTTCTAACAACTATATTGTAGTTGAAATTTTTTCATCTATCACAATCTAGTTATTAGTTATGGAATGTGAAGTAATGCTTTGAGTTTAAAAGATGTGCAATGTAATGTAATCAATGATATGAATATAAACTACACAAATCTATTAAGTACAATTTATTACTTAAACTCTTTATTCTATTACCTGCATGTAGGTTTGTCTAACTCCACTAGCATTGGGAGGGTTCCCATGAAACCTCCAATATTAGCCTATTCAACTTCCAAAATTAGATATTAGAATACCATTCATATAACAATGTTATTCACATGTAATAAATTTATAATTGTTTACTAGTTACATACCTTAGCAGTAGATGTAGTGGAGTAATAAATAGGTGTAGGGCCAGTGTATCTAGTATCAACACTGTGACCCTAAAATTTTATTACAATCATAAAACTAAATTAGTTAATCTTGCATTTCAAAATTGAAATTTAATAAATTAAATTCAATGAACATGCTAATATTTACCTAAGTGTTGATGCCATAAGCCTCATTCAAAATGTCAATTGCCCTCGCCATCTCCATAGCTGCAAGTGTATCCTATGTAGCAGCCCCCTCAGTGTCGGTGGGGTCATATGTACATGTCGCCCCACACACCTAACATGAATATGGTGGAAGAATATCACTCAAAGACTCCCCTTGATGGTGTTGTACTATAGGATTGGCATGTTGGATGATAGTATGGGTCAAAGAGCTGATAGACTACAAGGTTGATACCTCGGTACTCTCCTTCGTAATGGAAGGGATAACGGCGTGCTCATGATCTGGCCTAGTGAGAGCTTGTCTCACTTGCTACCTAGGACCCTATCGTACACCAAGCCTATCTTGTGTTGACCCCCCACCTCTCCCCTGGAAGTCCCTCATATCAAAATAATTAGGTATTTTGTTCAGGATGAAATCACAATAGAGTTTCCTCAAAAAATATTATGGGACTTCGCAATTGTTGCATGGTGGGTAGTCAAAAACCATGTACCACCTATCCCAAAAATAGTTCATAATCCCTTGGTGGTGGCACCAATGGATAGGAAACCTATTCACATTAAGGTCAAGATTTTGGTTTGTGCGTGGGTCGGTGAAAAAAGAGCACAATTAATATTTTGTAATTTTTTCATCTTTTACTTCTTTATATTATAATTTATCTGTGTAAATTTATTTTGTCGCCTGCCTCCTATCTACTCAACCACTTAATTGTTTGTTCATTTCATCTACATGTTTTAACATTTCTTTAAGTGAATTGGCAAGTGTTATTCTTTCCATGGTTGAACTTACTAGATTGTTCAACCTTGTGATTAACTCCTCAATCTATTTTTTTATTGTTTTCAATTGCACCCATTATATTTTGTTGAGTGTCAAGAGGATGTTGAGGAATTGTGGAGGAGAATGTTGTTGTGGTTATTGAACTTGAGGATTTTGTTCATGTTCTTGTTGCTCTACTTGTTGAGGATTTTCAGGATCATTATCATTTCCTACAAATTCAACAAATGAATATAAAAAACAACATAAAACTAACAAAAAACAAAAAATCCTTACTTATTCAACCTCCCCGTCGATGTGGTGGCATCCTGGTGACGAAATGGTAACAAATTGATGAAAAAATGCAAGATTATATCCTCCCATAATGCAAGCACACAAGAGAAGGGTTTTTGGTCATGGGCAACAAAAAAGATAGTCAACATAAAAATGAATTCGATTTGATTTTTTTGGTTTTAATAACTTATAACATGCTCATGTTATAATGCGAGAACGTTATAGGCTCGATGTGGTCGAGCCTTAGGCTCGGTCACACCAAGCCATAACGCACTCGCATTATATCCTATCAAATATTTTTTTAAAATTTGGCCACAATTTGGCCCCCCATCTTTTTGCACCCACCCAAAATTCATTCTCAATCTTCGATATCTTTAGAAGATTATTCAATTATTCAAGAGGCTCATTGACCTTATGCAATTGAGAATACAACCTAGTTTCCAACCAGTTGTGTCCTCACAACTGTTGCAATTGTCAATGCATCAAGGGAACGTTGATATGGAGAAGATATCACCCATCCAAAAGATTCAACTAGGAGACATGTTCCATGCATCTGTGAGGAAGGAAATCATTAAATCACATCAAAGGAGTGGAGAATTAATGGATGTTAAGAGATCATACCTGGATCAAATATTGGCACTACACTATCTGGTATGGAAAAATTAAAATTATTGATTGATTCATTTAAGACTTAGGCATTAGGATTAAAGAAAGAAGTTGAGAAAATGATCAATGACAAGAGAATGTTGGAAATTTTTGAGAAATATGCTATTGCATGTATAAGAAGTTCTCTAAATTGTTGAAGGATCCAAAAGTGTGTGTTGATGAGGCTAAGGCATTGTATCAATATGGAATGAAATGGCCCAAAGCCACACAAAACATAAAGAAGGAGATGGGCTCTATTGAGTCTCATATTAATGCTACCTCTAGTGCATATGACTTGGCTATTGACCTCACCAGAGTAACAAGGAACACAATAGAAGATATGCACAAAAATTTCTTCCAACTACACGTGCAAAGAGAACATATCATCTTAAATTTTGGAGAGTTAAGGGATATGGTCAATCCCAAACTTGTACATAGTTCAAAATCTCTTCTCAATTGCGATAAAGAAAATAAAATGAATATGGCACCTGCTACTCCAGAAGAAGGAGAACTTATATTAGAATGTGAAACTCAGAACTCTATGTTAGAATTGTGAAACAAGCACAAAACCACGAGCCACATGATCAAACACAAACAAATACACCTTCCATGCAAGAGATTTGCAAACAAATATATGCAATTAACTTCAACAAGAAAAATATACAGAAGATATGAAAGCTACAGATATTCTCCCATTAATAATTACAATGAGATTAATCCTTATAAAAGGAGATCAAGAAACCCTAGTGTGCACACTTAATAATTAATAAATAATTAATTATTAATGTGCCTAAGTTTAGCTTAAGTAACTAAAGTGATAAGTGACTTAAATAATTAACCAATATGATTAAATTAATTAAGTGAAACAACTCATTACTCTAACACCCACCTTTAAGATGAACTTAGGAAGTAGCTAAAACACTAAGAAAAATATGTATGAAAGCAAAGATGGGTCCTGGAAAACAAGGCCAAGTAAGGTACCCATGTACAAACAAAAGATCTCTATAAAGCGGAGAAATAGAGAAAACCTCATGGGAAAAAACTCTACTCCAAGAAGAGATCAAAGGCGATTGAAGGACTGAAAAGCCTCCAAATCAAGGAAATGTCCTGAAAAAAAAAGAACATGTAGAACATCACAGAAGCATGAAGAAGCTGCAAACTCTATCAAAAGATGACTGCTATGGTGTTGAAGAACCTCCTCTAAAGATAGGATGATCAGGATCAAGAAGACAACAATCTGCATGAGTGCCCCAATGACACTACTCGAATCAGATGGAAAACAAAGGAAAACACCTAGAACAAAGATACAAATGGCACAAGTACCAATAGTCTGAAGAAAATTGATCAACTAAAAAAGGAAGGTCACCTCTAGAAATAGGAATACAAGAGTTTCCATATGGTAAGTGATCCATCTCACTGAAATGCATGGGTAACTAGCCATTGCATCTGCCTAGTACATAGGAACAAAAACTATATACATAGCTCACTCCAATGAAACCAAGGAAGCATTAACACCAACAGTAGAAACCCCTCCCCCCATAATGCTAAAAAGGGAGAGGCATGACAGGTACACTGAAACTGAATGCCTAAAAGTAGTGCATGAAGAGGAACCAAGAACATCTAAAGGTGCAAACATGAAAGTACAAGTAGATAGAAAGGATGTGAAAACAAAAGTCACATACACATGAGAAAGGTATGAAGGAAAACAATGGAAAACATCAACCCCCATGGCACTTTATATCATAGTGCGAGTACAACAAGGCACAAAGTGATGTGCAAGAATCCCAAATATACATGTACAATGCTGGGGCACTTTATCTCAGTGCGTTTACAAAAGAGAACATGTATGAAAAAGATGTCTACAATGTCCAAATAGGACAAAAAACTAGAAATACATAAAGAACATCCAGCAACGAGTCATCCCATGCAAACGAAAAGTTTCCAGGAGCTAAAACATCCAAGTAATTCACCAGAGTGTGAAAACACAAAAATATGAATAAAATGTACCTAAAGAGCAATATGGTGAAATTGCATAGATGGAACTGAAGAGCTCTAAAAGACGGTTCCAACGCCGCTGAGATTGCAAAAAAGGGAGAAACTGGTCAAAAGTTATGAGCTCGGGACTGAAAATAGCTTCTTTGACTTCAATAGGTTGTAGAATGCACCAACAGCCAAAAAAAGTGATGAGACTCACACCACTAGAAAGTTGACAAAACCAACTTTCTGATGATATCTCATTTGCCAAAAAATGATATTGTATGCCCAAGTTACGACCTCTAGAAGAAAACAACTCCAAAGGGGAAAAAACCAATATAGGATTAAATTTGACTATCATACGGTCGTCGCAGCAAAAATCCAGGCCTAAATTTGATGGCTCGATCTGCTTGCACAGCCGTATGGGCAAAAAAAAAATTCCTCAGAAATCAACTACTTCAAATATAGGTGAGTTTACAGTCAATCTTTAGGTTTTTGGTCGCTCTAGATGCAACAATGAGGTCTGTTTGGGCTTAAAATGCTCTAAAAAATTGAGCAACCCTAAAGCTGGCAAAAAAATCCCTTTCTTCAAACCTTCACAGATCTGACAAACGAAAGCCAAATTTGATGAAACAAAGGTCAATCTTGACTATTCCAACAGCTCTGGATTCAATGGAGAAGTCTGATGCATGCCAAAATGCTTCAAAAAATTTCCTCCTCCAAAATTTGCAAAGAAAGCAAAGGGGATTCAGATCTGAAGCCTACAACCCTTGTTGAAGAAGAAAACCTCATAAATTGAGAAGGGGTTTGTTGAATCCACACTTTGATACCATGTTAGAATTGTGAAACAAGCACAAAACCACGAGCCACGGGATCAAACACAAACAAAGAGATCTTCCATGCAAGAGATCTGATAAAAAAATATATGCAATTAACTTCAACAAGAAAAATCTACATAAGAGAGAAAATTTTCAAGAAGATATGAAAGCTACAGATATTCTCCCATTAATAATTACAATGAGATCAATCCTTATAAAAGGAGATCAAGAAACCCTAGTGTGCACACTTAATAATTAATAAATAATTAATTATTAATGTGCATAAGCTTAGCTTAAGTAACTAAAGTGATAAGTGACCTAATTAATTAACCAATATGATTAAATTAATTAAGTGAAACAACTTATTACTCTAACAAATTAGAACAGGTTGCTTGCAGAGGCTAAGAGTGAATAGGAAAATGCAAGGCAAGCCTAGGAAGATCATTTGAAGAATTTACAAGCATCAACCACCTCCAGTTGACTCATTATTAGCTTTTTATGCAATTATGTTAAAATTCTTTGCATATATGTAGACAATATAAAGATATTTTTTAGTACCTTTTTGGTTTTTGCTCTAGTACATGACTCAAGGGGAGTCAATTCATTATTTTCCAACTATATATATGACCACATCGTTCAAGGGGAGTTTCGGTAAGAGTTAAAATAGTTTACATAGGCACCCTTTTCCCTTGATGTCAAAGGGGGAGAGTATATTTTTGGCATGTTGTCATCAATGACAAAGGCCCAAGAGATTTTTTTAAGTTTGGAGAGATTATTGGAAGTTTGTCATTGATGATGTTGTTTGGAAACATAAGCATGGATGGTGCATAATGGTGTGTTACAATGTTGTCATTGATGTCAACATTATTGTGGATCATTTTGATCAGTTCTAATAGGCTTCAGAGTTGTTAAGGAAGAAAATTATGCAATTCATTTTGGTTTGGAAAGTTCAATTGCACAAAAATTTGACTAAGTGTAAAATCTACCAGTTTAGTGTAACAGTGCATCAGTTTTTGAGTCCACACTACTTCGCAAATGAAAATTCCAGTCTAAGATTATAACATCATTTTTTTGGATGTTAGATGCACATAAATCTAATATTTCATCTTGTTTATACAAGTAGTTTGAGAGATATGAGTAACAAAGTCCGGTCTCGCAATTCACAGTCATTTTTCTGTATAGTGTGTTTGTGTGTGAGAATATGCACTTCTTTGTAGATGTTTTTTTGGCCTTGTGGTTTCGAAGATAAGTTTCTAGATGTTAGTTGAGCATGGATTCCATATGGTATTGAGTTCTAAGGTCCATGTGTTGAAATGTGGATACATAGATGAAGGTTTTTTCATTTAAATCTTATGCAAATTTGATCTAATATGTTTGAAGGTATGCAAAGGTTAAACAAGTGTTTCTATCTTATATAGGATCTATTATAAGTCTATGCTGACCCATATTAATATATTTTGAGTTTTAAATTATGGCACATTGCGTGGATGAAGAGTTTTGGAGCCGACAAGTTGCATTTTGGGTATTACATCTAATTAGGCCGACCTAATTTATGTTATACTTGATGTGGATATATATGTTGGATTGCTTTCAGTTTTTTGGGATATAGATGTGAAATATGTTGTGTGTGATGTGAATTTGAGTAGAGTAGTGAAAAATTGAGTTGTGAATGTTAAGTTGAAGATCATAATTGTGCAAATAAAGAGCAAGGCAGAGTGTTGAATTAGAACCAGATAAATTTTCTTATTGTGCTTCAATGGAACTGTAATTCATGCATACATAAGATGCAATTGTAACAATTCAAATTAGGTTGTGAGCCACCATCTCTCTTATATCTTTTTCTCTATGGACAGTGAATCCACCTCTAGTGAGAATTTATGCAATATACTATAATGAGTTATAATATATTGTGAGCTAACCCTCACCGTGGTTTTTCCCATTTTGGGTTTTCCACATAAAAATCCTGGTGTTCATGTGTTATGTGATGTTGTAGATGTTTTCATTCTTTATTTCCTTGTTACAGTTGAATATGCATTACTAATTGGATATTTGATGTTTAGATGGTATAAGAGAATACTAATTCATCCCCCCTCTTAGTATTATGGGTGTTCAACACATTGTAGTCCAAGTTATGTGCTACCACATGAAACAATTACAAAATATAAATTCCCATATAAAAATATAGCATTTCTACACACAAAGAATGAAATACCAAAATAATAATACTCCAAAATAAACCAAAAATTATGATAATATTGAAATGATGCTAAATGTTCATAGGAAAGAAAAATAATAGAGAATATGGGAGAAATGAAACCAAACCTCCAAGTGATTGTAATCTTCAATAAATCTACAACTAAGAGAAAGAGGAAGGATTAGGGTTTCTTAGGAGCCTGTGATGCATGGTCAAGCCCCTATTTTCGTCTGTCAACCTTCACAAGTAGTCAATGGTAAAGAGGAAATAGAAATATGTGTGCTCTTAGCCTAAGTGTATCTAGAACTACAAAAATAAACAAAATGTTATGAGTATTACCCCTGGGTCTACAAGGATAAATATACTAGTATGTATATTATGTCAAATTGAAATGAAAACCCAACATGTGCCAAAATACAAAAATGGATTCACAAATGCAAATATAAAATAAAAATAAATAAGGCTAGAAAACAATCACCTCACACTAAGAATAGAGATGAAAATATACAAAAACCACAAGCAAGATGTTCTCAAGTATATAAGAATTCCAAAGAAACTACTAGAGTACTCAAGAAAGCCTTCAATATATTGATTATATTTAGCAAATCACATGAGAACTTCCAAAAAAAGAGTTGCAAGAGAGATCTTCAAATATTGATAGATTGTCATTCCAATGTCCTAACTATACATCAATTTCCTCATTTGATTCCTTAATCTTCCAAAATTTTGGGTACATAGGTTCTTTCACATCCCATAATAGTCTATTCTTGACTAAGTGAACCTATTTCATGGACTAATGCCACATAAGCATAATTCTTATAAATTTTGCGGAGATAAATCTCTTCCATCCTTAAATCATTTTCAAAATTGTAATCCGATTTTTAGCTCAATCCATCTTTCTTGATGAGCATTGATACCTTTCCAAATAACAATTCTTGTTCAAGCATATTGGTTCTCAAAGGATGTCAAATTTAATTGCATACCTAGAATTACCAAGCATGGATGTTTCTCAATAACTCCAAATCACGAGTAATTTAGATCTTTCCTTACCCATTTTTAGGCAATGATCTTCCTTTTCATGATCAAGTAATCTTCCTATCCCCTTTTCTAAGGCATCAATGATAATAAAAATTGTTCTTTCAATCAATCATATAGATAAATTATTGAGTGATAATATTTATTTCTCATTAGTCATATTCTTTAACCTTTTCACTATCTTTTAATAATTCCAATATTTTATTCTCGTGGTCATTGACATCATGACTTATGAAGAATTCAAAATTTATTCCAAACCAAAAATATATATGACTTTCATTGGGTGGGGTACTTTATCTGATTCAATCCACTATCTTTCTTCCCCCCTTAGCATTTCCATGACATTCGATCAACTCAAAGTTGAACTCCTAGAAAACATTTGCTTTCTTGAAATGATTTTCCATTCCTTGTTGTTGGCTTCCTCCATGGCATTCCTTGAATATACTTTTTCCGAAATTAGATTCATCATCGATCTCTAATCTCATATATTCAATAATTGGATTGTCAATAAAGAGATCTATTGTATAATTAGCAACTTTACAAGCTGAGAGGCCCTCTAATTCTCTTTTCCAGGTATACCAATATCCTTTTTGTGGAGGAATTTCCATATCCACAAAGCCTCTTTTGTTGGTATACCTTTCAACTTAGAACATGGTATCCTTACCAATTCTATTGATTTGACACATAGTGTCATACTATCCCATTTCCTTTTGGAACCTCTAAACATATTTTTGATTTTTTTAAATGTTAGTGAGTTCAATTCATACTCCAACCAATCTATGTACTATCCAAACCTTTGTCAAGCCAACCTGATTTACCTTTATTAGGTTTCTTTCTCACAATCACCTTTCCAAGTGACTTTGTACCAATTATTGGTAACTTCATAACCTTAAACACTCTAAGATTGTTTGGTTTCTTTTTCTCATATTAATCAGAACTCCAAATTGATCTTGTCAATTTTGATTGGTTGAACCATTTCCACTTCATTGATTACTTCTTCTCTGACCATTATGGTCTCTTCCCTTATTCCAAGGTACTATCTCCTTAAATATACACAAGATCTTAATCTTTTTCAAGTTAAAAATTTTCAAGGGTTATCCAATTCTCTTGGATACCTCCTTTTTTGACTATCTATTTTGATTGAAGTTTTTGATTTATGCCAATAATGCATACTCACATATTTGTAGTATTCTTACTAAATCCATGAATCCTTGACTCTCTGCAACTATAGGTTGCTTCTAATAAGGGGGTTGTTTCTATTCTTCTCATCCCTTTAGAGTAACTTTAACTATTTATTAGGGTGAAGGTACCTATTGGTTATCCTTCATAACCTTCCAACATAACCTGATTGCATAGTATTTTGCAATCCAAGGGGATATTGTAATAAGTTGTTGGTTTAGAAGTTTCCAACTCTAGGTACAATTCTTATCTAGCCCCAAACTTAAACAATTTCAAGGAATATTTTCTTCCTTTTTTTTCTTTCCACTTGCCATCTTGGCACAAGAACTTTTCTACCATTATCTTTTGATAAGGTTTACGCATTATTTGTGTAATGAGCTCATAGGTTCTAGAGTTGAACCTGGTAGCTCCGATACCACATGTAACAACCCCAATATTCTACTCAGTAAAAATTTCCAATGTTTTCACCTCAAGTGAATAAACCATGATGCCATAACATAGCAATAAAAAAATTTATTTCCATAATGTAAATTACATGCACATTTGAAATAACACTATTTTCAAACTTCCATTGCATCCCATTGTAATTTCAAAAATCTCTCCAAAACATAGATTTCATATTTGAACAAACTCAATTTTATCATTCAAGATTACATCCTTCCATATGAATGGGTACATGATACATACATAGCTCTTCTGAGCTTCATCTGGCAATAGATATTTAAATTGGTCTTGATGTCACTGTAATGGTGCATACCTTCTAGATATCCTCACTCTCTGGTGCTTAAACTCTAGCTATCCCCAATGTTGGCACAAACATCCAAAAACCTCGACTGCCAACTAATGAGGAGAAGCATCACTCAAGCACTTTTCTGCCAACCACAGACTTAAATGTGATCCCCCGCACATCTATCACATATGAGAAGATGGCCCTACTCTTCAATGAAGATATTGGTTGGTAAACCCCATACAATAGCCTATTTGAGCTTAGTTTCTTACAAACTAGAACCTAATCATACAATAATTTCCCCTACAAGTATGAAAATCCTAAACTAGAATGCATAAAAGGAACACAGTGATCTGACAATGGAAACGGTGGTAACTTACACTACTTTGGCCAAAGTATTCTCACCCAGTACTTTGAGTGACAATATTCCTATTCACATACACTTCCATAGCTTGGTTTGGATTATTACCATTCATATACTATGCTTAGGTAATTTCCCTCCATAGGTAATCCCTAACCTCAAAAATAACCTATCCCCCTTTCCCAAAAACACTATGGTATCTCTACCAACAAATCCTAAGCATTAGTTTCTCCCTTCAATGGATAATCCCATCCCATCAATAATATGTTAGCTACCTAGTCTAAGAATTAACTTTACATAGACAAGCTATTCACTTCAAAAGGAAACCTAGTCTCAAGTATATCTTTATAAACTAAAGTATAGCTACATAAGCTTCATCTCATCATAGATTAAATATTCATAAATTATTGACTCCAATCAGTAATATATCACATAATAAGTGATTCTCATTCAAAATATATCCACATCAATGAATGACCTCAATTGAAGAATAATCAGATCAATAGATGATTCCATTCAAGTATGTAATCTCTTTAACAAAAATATTTATTCAAACGAGTTGAATCTTGTGAATAATATGACTTCCTATTAAGAGTGTAAAGAAACTAATCAAGTAGCAACTCTAACTCAATAGGTAATCCCACCTATGTCTCTATATATATAGTATCTCATAAACTCAAGTGATTTACTTAATCACATAGGTGAGTCTCAACCTTAGTATACCCTAATCCATGGTATAATCAATAATTAACAATCAATGATATAATCAAGTTGTTTAGTGGAGAAATTAGGGTTTACCACTATGAAAAAATAAGATTATAAACCACTAATGTTCTCCATCCTAAAACATTCAATTATGAGAGCGAAAATACCTAAATAACAATCAAAAATCAATCCTAACTATTATAGCAACTATGAGGGGAGTTTTTAGAGCTCAAAGTGATGTGTACCTTGCTGCAAGAAATTTTATTTTAGGGCACAAAGGACTCATTCGCCTTTAGTGGTGAATGGGTCCCTATTAGGGTTTCTAAAACTAGGATTTGGGTTTCATACTTCAATTTCTGCACTCTTAGATCCTTGATTGTCAACTCCCAAAAACTTGTAACCAATTCTATAGCCTTGATTTCGTGTTCTTGCACTATGAATGACAACTTTGCAACTTGACAACTTTGACAATTTCCCTAAATCAATTCCTTATCCACTTGATCTTCAACCTATAACTCTGCAAATACACATTGAAGAGAAGGAAAAACTTGTTGATTGTTAGTGAATAGGGTTTTTCCTAAGTCAAACCCCTTGTAGGTAATTAAACCAAATGATGAAATAATGTAATTGAAGCATGAAATAATAGAATATTGACACCTTGGAAGTTGTCTTGGAGTGTAAATATGCAAACTAACATGTAGTGACCATGAAGAATGTAGATCTTGATCTCAAATAAGATGTATAACAATGCTACATCCACAATCTTAGCTCAACAACATGCTTGAATTCACTATGCCTTAGACATGACGGAATGATCTTAAATTGCTACAATAAACTCTTGATAATCTACCTTAGAATTCCTTTGAAATTCTCTTGAAGTGCTCTAATACTTGAAAACTTGAATGCTTATGCCTCTTGTAAACTTGCTAGGAGAAACAATGTGAATTAACCCCTTATTTATACTAAATCTAGAGATTAACCCTGAAATTCAAATAATTCAAGCCGACACTAGATCTAGGATAGAAAATCATTAGAATCCAACAAAAATTAAATTAAAAAATGGGTGTCCTACTCAAGGAGGACCCATTCACCACTAAAGGAAAATGGGTCCTAACATAAATTTCTAGGACCTTGCTTTGAGAGGGTCAAATAATATCAAAAACCCACCTCAAATATGCAAAGAAAGGGGGATCCTATTAAGGGAGGACCCATTCACCACTAAAGGAAAATGGGTCCTAGCACCATTTTCCAGGACCTCAATTTTTCCAAATTTAATGTTATGCAATTTGAATACTGGGTGTCGAGATAGATCCTTCAAAAAGTGTCATTAAGAAGGCTTAAACTTGAATTAAAGGGGCTAATTAAGCTCAATTAACCACAATTAATTAATGAAACCGTAGATGAGTGTGAAAGTGTGTTACAACACTTTACAACACCATAAATAAGGTACAAATTAAGTACATTTTATTAAAACGGGGCCCAAGATCACTGTGAATGTGTACAACACTAAACCTAGGAAAAATTACGTTAATTCAATGGCAATTATTCCCAAATTAAGGAAAAGGGATAATTTTTCCATTACTACACAAGTAAATATTCCAACCTAATAATTTAAACTTAACTTAGGTTTTCAATATACCTCTCACCCAAATAAGTTACTCCCAACCTAGGGTTTTATCCAATAGCAAAGCAATAATCAAGTGACCATACAAGTACAATTTATCAATGAATCATCCTATCATTTCCTCCAAACTATTGATGAACATCTAAACCTTATCATTCCTAAGGTTTTCCTAACATCAAAGCCAATAATGACAAGTCACTTCGTGACATTGATACATTTCACATAATGAATAACCCTTAAGCTATTCTTGTTTAATCATATCTAGCATATTTATACCTATGACAAACAATCCCTCCTATTATAGAGTAATTACAAGAACTACCATAGAAAAGCATAAAATAGCTTCTATTCCTTTCCAAAGCAAATGCTATGAATTTCTAATGCAAGTATTCTTAAGCAATACCAACAATAAAGCATCCAAATATCATTCTTTCATAAATAAAGTCAAATAAGAGAAGACTAGATTCTCGTGCATGTAGTATGCTTAATCCAAATGATAGACTTGATGCATAACCTTCCAACAGTAGCTTCCTAGCTTCACTTTACTAACCCAAAGCAAGCATCTAACTCAAAATAATGCAAAAATCTCATAAAGTAATTCTCAGCTCTCTCAAAATATCTCTCAACTCTTCCAAAATAATGCAAGAGAGTAAATTTGCAAAATAAGTTTGCATAATAGAAAGTGTGTCCAAATGAGAGCACTAACCTCTCTATTTATATATAAAAAGGAGACGTTTCAGCCTATAGAAAAGGCATGCAAAATGACAAAAATCTCCATGCTAGTTGACTCACTTCACTTGGCAAAAAGGTGGTAGCAAAATAAACACAAACTCAACATGAAAAGCTATAGGTCAACCCATCTATTTAATAGCTGCAAATGACTTATTCAATTGTGCTTATGTTAAAATGATGACAGTCGAATTGTATCAAAAAATGGACTTCTACAACAATTAGAACTTCATATTCTGGCACCAAGTATGCAACTATCCTCATCTCATGGTGCGGTTATTCTCTTTGAAACAGACCTCATTCTACAGGAAACACTCATTCTATGTTGACTTAGTCATAGTTTTAATGAGCAACACAACATAAATGAGTCACTCTTCAAAGATGGTGTATTTATTTGGTGCTTTGACCAATTCTCATCTCCTATATTCATGCATTCTAAATACTTTATGAAGCAAGTTCATATAGTTCCATTGCTTATATATTGGATAGAAGCTTTCCAAGTCTAAATAATTCAATGCTTATAAAGATAGTGATGTATTCAATAGTATTGACTATGTTTCATTTCCATAACGACCTTTAGTTGATGTGCATTACTTGCTCATGGATTAGCCATTATCCTATCTCAACATAAGTACTATTCAACCTCAAAAGATTTCTATATCTATGTACAACAAGCTCACTCAATACATGCTATTGAACTCAACACATAACGTTTGAATATCACTTTATAAGTGATTTGTATGTTTAAAAGACCTCATGCTAAGGATGTGCCCTATGTTTTCAATAAGTTGGCTTTTATTTTAAGCCATACTCTTCTATATGGTTGCGCCTTCATTTATAAAGCATCCTCTATATATATTTGTTAATATATATACATTTTCTTATATAATGTTATCATGATAATATATATATATATATATTATCATATATACATATACACAAAACCATTCCTTGATATGGGTATATATCATGATACACACACATATATATTTGCATATATAAATGTACATATATATATGTCACGAATAGCCTAAATGATATCACATATATATATTTGTATATATATATATATATATATATATATATGTATATGTATATATATACTCTAATATATATATATATACATATATATATATATATATATATATTCAATGACATTCAAACACATATACATTTTCCCTTTTCAAATATATAGTAATCATTATATATACCTATATATATATTTATTTATCAATTCATATGACAGCAAACATACACCATTCGATATCACGAATGCATACATCCCAATTATCATTTCCATTGAACAACATGTGTGTGTGTATACTTACACATATACATATATACATATATATACACTTCTCTAATAAGCATTAATGTTTTCATATGTATATATATATATAATAACATATATGTATTCTATGGCAATATGATAGTCAAACGATCCATTTGATATCTGGATGATTATGACCACGTGATTATATTCACAATGACATCATATTAATATCTATGTACATATATGCAAAATTACACATATGTTGGCATACTAATATGGATATCCCATTATATCCATCATATGCGTATATTGACATGTGCATATATATGCATATATGCATATATCTCGAATACTAATTCAACCATACAATCAAGCATAGTAACATAGGGAAGAACTCATAAGCTCTAAACATATAAACATCATCCAATAATGCACTCAACAGTAATCAAGACCCAAGTACTAATGCAAATACATCATACTAAGGATGACTTACTGATGCAGGAGCATCCAGTGGTGTGAGGGAAATCTTGCATCACCCAAAAATATACTTTCCATTTATGTTCCTTTTGTTTTCTTTTTGTAGATGTTTTGGCATTTCTGGATACCCTTTTCATTGAATAAGAGTTCCCAACTTTTAGAACTGCTTTTCTTCTTTTTTTGTTCAACTGTTATTTTTAACATGTGTGAATTTGAAAGCGTGGGAAGATAGAAATTTATGGGAAGGTTCAGGATGGAAAAATAAGCACTTTGGTGAAAGAATCAGGTCAAGATCATTCACAGTTTGAAAGTTATTCAATTTTCAATTTCTACTTTTTGCCCTGAAAAACCTTTTGAGTCCAGTTTGAGGCACTAAACAGTCCCGTATGGGCCCAGAAATTGTCAGAACTGGCATAGTGGGTCCATAGCACGTTCTTCACTCTGAGACATTTCTGACGGTGCAAATGGTTCAAAAAATGGAGTCCCGGATCAAAAGTTATGGCTTCCGGAAGTTGCCTGATTTTTGGAAAATTGCCAATTTTTGAATTTCAAATTGTAATTTTTGGCACCAAACCACCAAAAATCATATCTCGAATGTTGTTTTTGGCTCCAAACTGAAAAGGGGCTATTTATGGGCTAGTTTATGATTTTTAGGTAGCTTTTTGGGGGAAAAGAGTTTGCATGCTGTGAAAGGGGAATTTCTGTAGTTTATGTAGTTTTCTGTAATTTGCATGTATTGTAGAGCTTGAGGATTTGAGATCTTCTGCATGTAAGATTTTCCTTTCTAAAAAATAATAAAATTTCTCTGGTTTTTGTATCATTTCCTATGTCTCGGGTTTGCTCCCTCATCACTTACCAATTCCCAACACTATGACTTGACTCAACCATTCTATTGTGAGTGTGTGTGTAAGCTCGGATAGGTATCATTAAGGGTTATTTGACCGATCACTTCTCCTGAGTGATACTTTCCCTCCACCTGGAGATTGACCCTATCCATGTAACCAACTTAGCACATTTGCAATGGTAGTTAGACATTCATAGTAAATCCATATGCATCATAAACTTTAGCATATTCATATAGCAATAAATGTAAACATATTTACTCTCTCAAAGCCATATTAAGCATTTATTAATACTTTCACATAATACCTATTTTAGTATCCCATTCTTTTAGCAAGCATATCAAAATCATGATTGCATTTACCAACCTATTTACCTGTGAAGGTAAAAGTGAATTAGAAACAACAAGATGGGGTGTGACAAGAATCTCAAGATTCCATATAAATGAGCATAATTTTCTATGTGGTCACATTATTTATATTATTAAATAATTATTCCTAGACCTACGACTTTGCAAGGTGTACAACAACATGTATTCATCTAGTTCTAACAACATGAAGGTCACCGATCAAAGGTTGTTGAAGCCATTAGGAGACCATGGACCACAAGCAAGGTTGATTTGAGAGCTATGGAGGTTAAATATCTTATTGATAATAATTTATAAGGACTTTTAAAATGAAAATATAATGAATTCCTTTCTAAATTATAGTTTATTTTCAATTCAATATTTCAAAATTAAGTTGTTAAGAAAACTAATAATATTTTTTAAGTAATGTCAATTCTTGCGAAGAATTAGTAGTAAAAAACACCTCAATAAAATTAGTAATCTAAAAATTTATGTGAGGTTTTAACTAAAATACCATATAAAATTGAAACTGACAAATTCATGTTTAGAGTTGCTAAAGTCTTTTTCTCATAAAATTTGAGGCAATCTTTCTATCTCAACTTCTCTAGATGTATTCATGAGAATCCAAACTACATTAGGATGCCATATAAACAATTGTATTGAATAAAGTTTAATATGATTACTACATCTTAGTAATAGAGGAATTTAGTTTTAAATTCCTCAACATTAACAACTAATTATAGAGTGTCAAGGGACATGTGTTCACTCCAGATTATAAGAATAGTTGTCATTTAAATTCTTGCATAATTCGAGTAATCATGTGAATATTAACACATTTAGCCATATAGTTGACAATATGATGGATGTTGTTGATATATCAAGTATTGATGTGGTTGAACCAACCCTTATTATGAAAATTCTTTCCAAATTAAGAAAGATTGCATTAGTTTCTTTTAGGATTTTCTTAAGTCTTTTAGATAGGTCCTCTTGATTAGTCTCAAGCACTTTTTAGCTAATTTTTATATTCAACCTACTCAGCCAAATCAATGTGTATCTTGAGAGTTTCTTAGAAGAAAGGCAAGAAAGGTTCACTATTTGAATAGTGAGGGTAGGGTAAAGTGAGAAAAATATAAAATAATGACTCCTAAAGAAAAAATTAAATTAGAAAACACAAATAAACATTTAGTTTTCCAAATGAAATGAGTGATTACTTATCCATAGATTCTAGATAAATAATTATTAGAAAGTGAAATATCCAACTGAACAATTTTTAAATATAAATTTCTATTAAATATGGTGAACAAGGAGGTAAAGACTGTAAACAACATGAAATCATATACCATAAAAAAAATTAAAATTAAAAACAGAAACTAATAAAAACATAGAGAGCTTGGCACCATTCAACCAACACCGACCTTCAAGGAAGTTACAGTCACATAAAATATACATCTTTATAGCCATAATATTAGTAGAGATATCAATGAGATCAGCAGAAAAAGATGGCATATAAATCATATATGGCATAAATAACTCTCAATAAAAAATCAATACTATAAAGTAAAGAAACCTTTCAATAAAAAATCTTTAGAAGACGACTTAAACTTCTTTTGTACTACTCTTTTCGTCAATAAGCAATCAATTAGATTGAGGACATGTCCAAGCAACATCTATGTATTGACCATGCTTCATTACCCATTTACAAATATTTGTGAGATCTTTTTATCAAGATAGAATACATTCAAAATTCATGTCTTTTACATAGACCAGCAACATCAATAACTGTTTGAAGTTGCCTCTATTTGTCCTTCATTATGACTTGCTCACAGTAGAAATAAGGAAAAAAATTATAGAGGGCACTTCAATGTTTAATAAAATATAACAGTATTGAAGAGATGATTAAAAATAATATTTTACAAATAAGAAAATGATTTGTAAGTTAGAATCTAAAAGCATAAAAATAGGCCATAGACAGTAATATTCTAGGCCTGGTCAATGGCATGCAGCCCCATTCAAGGTTTTTTTTCCTTGAACTAATGTTTCTTAAAATAGTCTTTTAAGAGGCATTTATAAATTCAAATTTTAATATTGATAAAATTGAAGAGTTTTGAATAGATTTGATGTATATCTAAGTTTTTTAAATAGATGAAATATATATATATTTTTTGGAATAAAGCTTTCATTAAGAAAGAAAAATTACAAATAAAAATACAGATCAGAAATAGGAGATTGTTGAGAAGAACCTTCCAACAAATACAGTCTCCTATTGAACAACGCATCAAATCACAAGCCATGAAGAAAGAACTTCTAGTATGAGCCACCGAACAAAAGTCTTGAAACTCAACAAACAACCCAGAATCAAGCAGCGATGACATGAAGGAATGACTCCACCATAGTGAAAAACACTTGTAGCCTGTGTATTCAGCAACACTCTATTTAATTTGTAGCTCTTAACAAACTATAGCCTGTGTACACAACAGTACTCTATTTAATTGCAGCTCATAACAAATTGTGGAAAATTTTGCACGTCAAATTATCGATTGGTGAATGCCTTTCCTTCATCTCCCCATCCTTATCTTGCCCTTTCTGTGCTAAAAACAAGATGATTAAACATGCTTTCTAGTCTTGTCCTCATGCCCAACGTCTTTGGAAGCATCTCTTCTCTAATCTTCCAGTTCTTTGTCCTAAGGTGTGGTCTTGGAAAGCGGCATTTCTTGGCCTTTCTTCGCAACATAATGTTGTGACTCAAACCTTCAGGCACATTTTCTTAAAGCACATCAGGAAATCTTGTTGTTCTGCAACCTTCTCTCTCACGTTCTATATTGTTCAAATGGAACGCTTGATGATTTGAACTAGCCTCTTGTTGACGGTCCAGGTGGCACAACAACGTATAAACAAAAAATTACTATTTTGTTTCTCCTGAAAGAGAAAGAAAACACATGGATATCTTAGCTCCCAAGGTCTTTGTAGTTGGTTCTCAACTATGCTGATGTTGCTCAATGGTCAATGTAATAGTAATGTTCAAGGGGCCTGCTGGTGTTGGGCTTCTGGATTGTTCTGAGATCAAACATGAATTTAAACCTACTTTAACTGGGGTTTTTAAAGAAACAGAAAAAGATAGATCAAGGTTTTGGTACTGAAAAGAATGATAATTCATCTAACTTAACTAGACTTGTTATATTTCAAGGAATTGTAAACTAAAATTGAAGAACAAAATTAATTCATGATTAACACACAGTTGCATCCATTCACAGTGCCGATTTCCACAACAAATTATAAGTTACTACTTTAAATAAAACACAAAATCACACTTCATTCCTTGAAAGCTTCTCAAATCAAATGATTAACTCAAGATAAATACCATTCTGGAACACAATATGGAGTAGATTTTAATCTAGTTGCTTCTACTATTAGTGAAATAGATAAGCAATATTTACAAATCTAGCACAATCACCAGTGTACAGAAAACCTATGTCTTCAGATTGTTCCCATCTACACTAAGAGAATTTGAAAAATACATTACTTCCTATGTTGAATCTAACTCCTAACTAAGAAGACAAAAGAAGCTCCCTTTACCAAGAAACAAGATGCAGTTTTTCATCCCCTCTATCTTTTCTAAAACTCTTATCCCCCTTCGAAAAGGAAAGAAAAATGCCATATATATCGAATGTATCAAAAAGAATTCGTTGGCCCCTATTTTAGGGTTTACAAAATATCTCACTTCAGAAGGGTTGGCCCTCAGATCTTTTGGATAAAGTTGATTCTACCTTCAATGCGAATCCCTACTGTCCATATACGTCACAGATTGTTCTAGGGATGATCTCAGATCTTTTGCAGCTATAACATTAACTTTATGCCTCCATGTCCATCCTCGAACTCCCTTACAAAGCTGCTTTGAATGCCCTAAAGCATTACCATTAATACTGATCTACCCTTTTTCTAGTATACCCCAGCTATCACTGTGACTCATGGTTTCTTCCTTCTTTGTTTGGCCTTCTTCCTGCTCTAGATCTTTCTATGCGCTGACCATCCTTTGGAAGTAGCATCAGACTTGCCACTAGATCCGGGCACCATTGTTCATCGAGCTGCTCCATTGGCTCATTCACAGAGCAGATCCACACCATTTGTATTCTGTTGATTTCCTTCACAGGGGTAGTCAACCAGTCAAACGTCCAGGGTTCATCTTTAATTCTCTTGGATTGGCTGAACACACTCCACGTAAGATTCCCGAACAGTCAATGGTTGTTCAGAATGAATTGCATGTTGGTGAGACACTAATCGTGTCTCCCCGATGCAATTATACCTCATAATAGCCATCAGCATATCATAAGATGGTTGGCAAGACCTCCCATCAAGCCTCTCTTTCTTTGGCGAGCACATTCCATCTCGGGGAGAATCCTTCGTGTCGGGAAGACCTCACCCCGAACTCACGCCCTATCACCGAGACATCTATGGGTCGGCGAGACCTTTCATTGAGCACATTCCATTACACTAAAGGGAGAAAACATGTCGGTGAGACCACCGCTAGTCAGCATGACCTTATGTCAAACCTCTCCATTCTCCCCGAGCTCATTCTGTATCGGTAAGACCCTATTGGGTCGGCAAGACCTCATAGCAAAGCCAGCCCATTTCGAGGATGAACTCACTTCAGTCGGGAAGACCTTGATTGGTCGACGAGACCTTTTGTTGAAACCACAACTCTTCTAGCAACACCACCACATTCGGGAAGACATCTCCCCAAGCCTAAATCCTTTTGCAGAGACCAATGACCATCGGCGAGAGCTTTTGTTGAGCTTTTGTTCCGGTCCCGCCTCCGACAACATCCAAAAAGACGGCGAAGATAAACGAAGGAAAAAAAAGGAAACGGGGAAAACACCCCACAACAAAACAAAAAGAACAAAAGAAAAAGAATGAAACACATGGAATTGGGACTAGAACCAAACCCGAACCAGAAACTTTTCCAAGTTTCATGTTCAGATTCCGTTCTGAACCCGCCTCCGATGATACCCAAAAAAGGCAAAGAAAGAGGGGAAACCCCCAAGATATGGGACACAAAACGGAGAGGGAAACGACCAACCACAAAAGAGACAAAGGGAAAGGCGGAGTCGGGGCCGGGATGGAACACGGATCTGAAACTTTTGAAGCAGTTCAACATTCAAATTTGGTTCCGGTCCCGGCTCCGAGAGAACGAAAAAAACAAAAACAAAGGAACTGCCAGGACTGGAATCGGGAGCGGAACAAGACTAGAACTTGGATGAAATTCCAAGCTCAATTTTGGTCCTGATTCTCCATCTGACAGAAAAAAGAAAAATTCCTAAGGCAGAAAAGAAAAGACAAAGAGAAAAGAAAAGAAAAAGGGGGACCCATTTGTTCCAGAATAAAATAGGGTGGTTATGCAAGGCATAACAAATGGCGATTCGGCTGGAAAAATGGTTTAACCATTTTCAAGAAACTGAAGGATTCAGCTATCCAGAACTCCTGGTTTATGAACATCATAACTCTAGTTGGGTCAATTTTAACAACCAAGGCTGAGCTAGAATCTCAAATGTAAATCAACAATGGCTACCCATAAATCTATATGTGCGGTTGATTGTGCATCACTCCTTTATAAAGTTTTTTTCATCTTTCGAACAACAATGTGTAAGATTTAAGCTACATGGGTTGATTCCCTTTAGCTATCGTGCAATGACATCCTAGGCATTGCTTCACTGCCAGTTAGGCATCTATAGCCCCAACGGAGATACCTCTAGTTTTCTCACAGCATCGCTCTACTGCCAGTCAGGCGTCCATAGCCCCGGTAGAGATACTGGAATCACCCATTCATATTGAGTTTTCTTTTTCTCTTTAAATAGTTCTTTTTTTTCTTTTCTTGGAGTTTCAAATATTTCATTCAATTTTTCTCAATATATCAGATGCTTAACATCTGTTGCAAGTTGAAAACTACCATGGACCTCATGATAGCATCTGGGAGATCAAATTTTTCACTCAAATATTTCAACACTATCATCCTGGGACAAATATACCATTACAAGAGGAGATGATCTTGATGATTTGTGATAGATTCAGAGGGAGTTGATGAAGATTATTTACTTTGTACCTTGTTTTCAAGACTTTCCACAACTCTTATTGAAAATGGGCATAAAGCAAAAAGTTTAGGACAAAATCACCCAATCAGCAAACCTGCAAATATCTAAACCACTTTTGTCCTAATAACCAAAGCATACTTTAGATAACAACCCACTACTCAAAGAAGGAAAGAACAGAGGAAACCCTAAAGAACAACAAGACATAGACCAAACAGCAAAGGAAATGAAAGGACAGAAAGAAAGAACCAACAAACAACAATAGAACTATTTACAAACAGAAAAAGCACATTATTTACAAACAGGAAACAAACAACTTATTTGCATAAAGAACAAAAACTATTTACATACAGAACAGAAAATTAGCATGTTTTACAACTCAAAATAATGCTTAAGAAACTGTCCATTGACAGGCAAGGGAACAGGTTCTCCAGTTAAACTACACAATCGAAAGCATTTTCTCCTAGGATTTCAACAATCTGATAGGGACCTAACCAGAGCCTGTCAAATTTTTGGTGACTGCCCTTCTTTTCACTAGCTTTATCCCATAGCAGCACCAGATCTAATATCCTAAAGGCTTTGATTTTGGCTCTTTTGTCAAATCATCATTTGACAACAACCTAGTGTCTATAGAATTATTGCAAGGCGGCATCTCTCTACTCTTCTAATTTTAACAAGGCAGCTAATCTTACTTATATCCTATCATCACTAGAGTATAATTTATGCATGAACTCAAGGATAGGTATTTGTAAATGAATAGGGAACACGGGCTCTTGTCCATATACTAGTTTAAATGGTGAATTTTTTAAATCATCCTTGATCCTAGTCCTATCAGTCCATAATGCAAACCTTAGCTGGGTGTGCCAGTCCCTAGGGTTGTTCTCTAATATTTTCTTAATTACCCCCAAGAGATTCTTATTGGTTGATTCTGAAACACCATTGCCTTGTGGGCAATAGTTTGAAGAATATTTTAAGATAATTTTGTGATCATATGCCCATGAAATGAACTCAATAGAAGAAAAGGAAGAGCCATTGTCACATGCCAATGCAAAGGGTACTCCAAACCTAGTGGTGATGCATTCAGTGAGGAACTTGATCACTACCTCTAATGTACTGTTCTTGCAGGGTATAGCCTCTGTCCACCTTGTGCAGTAATCAGTGGCAGTCAAAATAAATTTGTGTCATGTAGTAGAATTTGGGTTAATTACCGCAATAAAATCTAGGGTCCATTGGGAAAATGGCCTTACCTCGTAAACAGGCTGCAATGGCATGGCTGAATGGCATTCTTTTGATGTAGAAATTTGACATATTTGACATGTTCTTATATGTTGATGGGAATCTTTGAACACACACAGCCAGTAGTAACCAAATATGAGGATCTGATGTGCTAACGAGTCTACAGAACCATGTCCTGTGCCATGTTTCCCATGGAAATCAGTAATCACATGTTTAGCCTCTTGTTGATCAAGGCATCATAGGTATATTCCCTCAAAATTATTCCTATATAGCAATTCTCCTTTGAGCATATAATGTGAGCTCTTCATTCTCAATGCCCTCCTCTGAGTTGTGTTCATTCCTTGTGGGCACTGATCATTGAGCATGAAGCAAATGATATCGACATACTAATGGTCGTTTGAGAAGGACTGAGTTGTGTATTGCTGATAAATGACGTTGTCACCAGCATTCACCATGGACTGAGACAGGCCAAGACCTCAGACAAGTTTCATAGGTCATATCTCCAGGTCAAACTCCTACAAAATGGCCATCCATTTCCCTCTTCGCTCTCCCAGTTCACTCTGCATGAGTAGAGACTTGGCAGCCGCATCAGGAACTACAGCGATAATCTGACTTCGAAGGATGTAGTGCCTAAATTTCTTGATATCCCTAACTAGCGCAAAAGCTTGCTTTTCAAGAGGTGGGTACCTCACCTCACCATTATTGAATGGAGAACTCATGAAAGTGATTGGTCTCTCTTCTCCCCCTTCTCTTCATTGAGTTAGTGCAGCTGCACAGGAATTTTCAAAAGCAAAGGAATAGATGTAGAACGGCTTCAAGTAGTTAGGGCTGGTAAGGATTGGTGCTTCTAAAATGGATCGCTTGACCTGTGAAAATGTGGCCTTTGCCTCATCACTCCATTCTATTTTGGTGTCTTTCTTCATCATTTCATTCAATGGCTTTACAATTTCTGCAAAACCCGTGATAAATTTTCTCACAAAGTTGATCTTTCCGAAGAAAGATCTCATCTCCTTCTTGCTTCCTGGCCTAGTTATTTTGAGAATGGACTCAACTCGGTCCAGATCGATCGATATTCCCCTTTCTAAAATTATGTGTCCCAAGAGCTTTCCTTCAAAAACCCTGAATACGCACTTTTTGGGATTGAGGGAGACGCCATACTGGATACATCTCTCGAAAACCTTAGCCAAGTCTGCAGCATGGTTTAGTCTATCTTTAGAGAATACTGCCAGGTCATCCATGTAAATGATGATACATTTACCAATTAAGTCTTTGAATGCTATGTCCATGGCGTGCTAAAAAGTTCCTCTAGTGTTTATTAAACCAAACGGCATCCTCCTGTAAGCGAATGTTCCCCACTTTGTAGTGAAAGTTGTCTTCATCCTATCTTTATAGTTAACCATCACCTGATTGTATCTAGAATAACCATCCAGGAATGATATCTAAGACCCGTTGACAGTCTACAATACTTCGTCCAGTGAAGGGAGTGGGTAGTTGTTCTTTTTTGAAGCTCTATTCAGATTTCTAAAGTCCACACATGGCCTGATCTCTCCATTTTTCTTACGGACTGGGACTAAGTTAGCCACCCATGTTGAATTTCGTACAAGGAAGATTATTCTTGCATAAAGCAATTTCTGAACTTCCTTAAGGATCAATGGTTCAATTAAGGCATTGACAGGGCATTGTTTCTGTCGAAACAGCTTAGCTTCAGGCTTCAGGGGAATAGTATGAGTCATGGCAGAAGCATCAAATGTCTTTAGATCTTCATATCCCCAGGCTATCGCAGCAATATCCTTCTTTAGTGCCCTCAGTATGTCTTTTCTAATTGCTTCAAGGCAAGTTTTCCCTATATAAAAATTTCTTTCCAGGCATGTATCAGCTAGGTTAATCATTTCATATTCACCTCCCTTATCTTCAGCTGATATCTTTTCCTGAGCCCTAGGGTCTGAATCAAAAATTATTTCTAAGGCCACCATTCCCTTGGGAATGTTGTTACCTTTTAGATTGAGGACCCCCTCTGTATCACAATCTTCAGGGTTCCAATCTCCTTGATGCCTATTGGACTCATCAATGATATGCCCTTGGAAAACATTTGAGCTTACTAGAAAAGAAAGAATGTGTCGATCATCATCAAAAACCTAAAATTTATTGACATTATTAGAAACAGCGGGGGTAGAAATCAATTCTACTAAGAATCTCTTAAGCTTGGAACCTTGCATAGGTTCCAGGGTACTTGTGGCAACAACTAACGAAACGGCTATCTAATTCTCTTCCCTAGGGATTAAGCCAATCCCAAAGGCATCAAAATCTTCAATTAGGTTCCATACCCTATTTCTATATGCTGCCAACCTTTTATTGTGACATATATATTGGTTGCGCACTTTCCTGATAACTATTTATGAATCTCCTTTAACCATCAAGGTAGTGACTTTCTTCTTAAATGTGCAAACATCAGCCCCAAAGCTAGAGCTTCATATTCTGCTACGTTGCTAGTGCACCCAAACTGTAGCCTGTAAGAAACAAAGAAACTTTTCCCTTTCGGGCTAGTTAGTTCAATTCCAACACCACAGCTTGTCTTGGATTTGGATCCATCAAACATGAGGGTCCACAACTAATCATGAGCTGGGGTTGATCCTTTGGGAGTTATTGTGGGCATTTGGATAGGATGAGCCAACGATGGGGCCACTTGATCTTTTGCATCATATATAGGGAATGGGTGTTCAACCGGTTCCTCAGGCGTAATTTCCAATTCCTGCACAGATATATCATATAATCTGTGGCTATTCTTCTGACAGTCACTTGTATCTTTGATTAATCCCCCAAGTTTTGGGATACTGGTCAGTGCAGGGATGTCAAACAACCCCTGGGGTTGTTCCTTACAAATATGCTAACTTGGAAATGTGTCTAGGGTAAGTTCAAATTGAGAAGGAACTTCCTTTAAAGGTATCTTATCCCTAGTTAACATTACTGCATCTTTGGCTTGAAATGAGAAGTGATCTGCAGTAGTCTTAAGGTGACTTGGATTAGTTTCCTGAGCTTGGGAAACATGACTTAAAATGCTGATGCAGGGTTGGCAGGTTAGTTCAGAATTATTTTGGTAGTGTACCCTGCACCAATTAGGGAGTAAAAGACTCTACAGATCAGTATCTCCCCCTAAGACCAGTTGATCATGTTGTAACTTCTTGATCAATGCTTGTTGGTTTTCATTAATCATAGAATCACGAAATTTTGGTATTGGCAGTTCTTTAGGATCAAAAACAGAAAAGGTTAAAATTTTATCCCTTTTATAAACCCCTATCTCGGTTTCAAAGTAAGCTACCTCATTAGGGAAATCATACTCAGTGATGACATGCTTGAGGCGAGGCTCACTTTCAACCCTAATCTGTGTAGGCACTCCCCTCCATGGTAGCCACATATGTGAAAATTCAAGGGAGAGATATCCCCCTATACCTTTCATCAAATCTCTACTCAGTAGCATACCATAAGTCTCAGGAATGTCTGCCACTTGAACATCTATATTGGTTTGAATCCTAGGGTCTGACCCTACTTGCACATGTATGTTTCTTAACTATCCCACTACATTAACCTCTATCTTGTCAAGTTGGATGACCTTCTTATTTGTTTGGATAGGGTTTAATCCCAATTTCTTGCATATAGAAAATGGCATAAGATTTCCAGAAGCCCCTAAATCCAACAGACAATTATGTAGGTTCTTCCCACAAATTCTTAAACTTAAAAGAAATGGTGGAGTACCTACCTTGCTTCTGTACAAGGTTATGTTCATGTCTGCAGTAGGTGCCACCTTGTTCTTTACTTTTGATTTTTCATTTTGCTCCAAAGCTTTCAGTACTATCTCCCTTTAGGCAAGGCGCCACTTTAGGATGTCGAAGTATGACAGAGAGGTTTTATGTTTCCGCATCTCAAAAACAATATCAAATTCTATATTATAACTTGTATTACTTTTGACAACCCCAAGTGAATTACCTCTATTATGGAAGTCAGGTGGGCCTTTTGGTGGAGGAGGGTTGTTATCAGCACTTTGATTTGGAGGCACCATGTGATTAGGTGGTGCTAATGTGGTAAACGGACCCTTATTCTGATTTCTTAGGAAGTGTCCTGCCTTTGTCTGAAAAGCTTGGGCATCATATGAATCTTCCTCAGGTTCATTCTCACTTTGCATTGGGAATGAAGGTTCTTCCTCAAAGAGGTCATAAGTCATAGTTGTATCTACTGAGCCACCTTCTTTATTTGAATTCCCTTGGAAGGTTTGGGCATTTTCCTATGACATCTTAACAACTTTCTCCATTTCAAGGCAGTTTACCTCATAATGGGTTGCAGTATCATGTAGCCTGCACCAGTTAGTCATAAAATTGAGGTTAGCCACATTTGCAGTATGTGATCTCTCCTCATAATTGTGAGAAATTCCACCATTTTTTGGCCCTATATTCCATTGTTGGTTGTTATTTGGCCTCTAGTTATATCCCCTGTTTTGATTTTGGTAGCCTTGGTTAGGGAAATTTTGGCCTTGATAACCCCTTTGGCTATGATTGTTGTTATTCTAATAAGTACCCTAATTTTTGTTGTTTTGATTAGGGTAGTTACCTTGGTTTTGGGAGGGGTTCAATCGAAGCTGAGCCATGTCATTCGTGACTTGAGACAGCATTTTCTTTAAGGTCTCTACCTCATTTGTGAGTTGAACTGTCTTTTCACTTTCAACACTCTTAGCAACAGGTAGCTGACCACCATGATTTGGTGTTCCAATTGGGTTATGATGACCATGGGGACTTTGAGGAGCCTATGATTGTTGAAAGAAGTCAGGAGTTCCATTAGCAATGAATGGAACAGGTGGTTGAGTTTGCAATTCAGACACAGGCCCATAATGGGAAGGAGACATCCCTAGGACAGTGTTGAATAAAGGCGTTGGGCTATGCATCTGATATCCCATTGAAGGAAAACCTCCTCCCAAACTTCGTTGTTGAGAACTAATTTGTTGTTTCAACTTAATAGCTAGATGATAAACCTTAGACAAGGAATCAATGTGTGCGAGTTGATAAGTCCTTTGTAGGAACAAGCCAAGTAAAGGGTCTATAACCCTAAAGTATGCTTGAATGGCACTATTATCAGTAACTAGATAGGGGTCTTGCAGTTTCCTATACATTCGTTGAAACCTGGTATTGAATAAAGTTAAGGATTCTCTTGGCTCCTTCCTGATGGTAGCGAATTGGTGGTACAAAAGGGATGGACCCACATAAACCCTAAACTAATTGATAAAAGTGTTCTCCAAGTGCGTCCAGGTCAGAATGGAACCTTGAGGAAGATTAAGATATCAGTTGTACGCCATGTCTCCCAAGGAATAAGGGAACAACCTAAAAACTACATCATGGTGAGCTATCTGAGCTATGGTACAAGTGTCCTTAAAAGCTTGTATGTGCTCTTTAGCGCTCCTTAATTCGCCATGAATGTATTTAGGACATAATTTCTCAGGATTCTTAGGCATATCATGAAAACCTCCAAGAATGGTCCCCAATGGAGAGGGATTATTCTGAAAGAATTCCATTGGTGGTGGTGGTGGTCAAGCGAGCTATTGGATGGATTGAACCAATTGTAATGACAATTGAGATGGGTTGGGAGGTGGATTGATAAGTATCCACTAGGGTATTGGTGAAAAGCCTAGTGGAGTGAGCGGAGCTGAAAAAGGTGGCATGATGGTTGCCCCAGTTTTGTGACTCTTGTGTCTTATTGGGGTCTTGATTTCTATCAAAGGTGGTGGATTTTCAGCTAATCGAAGAACTCTACAAGGCCTTTCTGGTGAGAAAAACCCAGTATTATCCAACATGCCCTTCTAGGCCCTCCTAGCACCAGCTCTATTGACAGTCCAGGTGGCACAACAACATATAAACAAAAAATTACTATTTTGTTTCTCCTGAAAGAGAAAGACAACACATGGATATCTTAACTCCCAAGGTCTTTGTAGTTGGTTCTCAATTGTGTTGATGTTGCTCAATGGTCAATGTAACTGTTATCACCTAAAGTTGCACCCTTGTTGAACCTGATGTTCAATGCCTCAGTGTAACATGGGAAGACCTCTAAAGATGTGGGTTTCTTGTAAGCAGAGGTCAACCTCCAGAGAAGGTCGGCTTCCTTGTTGGGTAATCACCTAAACTACTGATCTGTAAAGGGAAAGGGAGAAGGATAAAACATAGACAATGGAAATTAAAACCTAGGGTGATACACCAAAAAATGACAGGAACAATGAGATACTCGATTTACACTTGAATACTGGTGATAGCCATGGGACTGCACAACAAGATCCTGTAGATCACACACACAAACAGGTTTGACATGCACATGCCTTCAAGGAGGAAAGACAGATTTTCATAAATTAGAAGCTCATGTGCAGAATTAAGTAAACACAGTTTGTAATCTACATGATGCTACTTCTGCAAAGAAAGGCATGACATGAAACAAAAGCCATAAGGAAAGAGAATATTTCACTAAGTAGCTCAATGAATCACTAAAATTATGCACTATACTTCACAAGAATCAAAAAGCAAAATGATGGGCCATCAATGGTGACCAAGGTAGATTTTGTATATTATGCTCCAAGTTGATATACAGAAATGTGCTAGTCTAAGAGAGGACTGCAAAAGGGTCACAGACTCCAGAAAAGCATACCTCCAAACTCCTTACAAAGAGGAAAAAAATGCCTTATATATCACAAATGTTTCGGCCCCCTAGGGCTTACAAAATATCTATCTGAAAAAGATCTGCCCCTAGATATTTGATTGATTTAACGTTGCACCATGTGTGCCCTGCTATTCATGTCGATGTGAAGTCGCCCCTGGGGAAGCCTTTAGATCTTTTTCCATATCAATCCTTCTGTCTCCGTGTCCTCTCAAACTTCCTCGGCCAAGCCACCTTGAACACTCCTGAGCTCATTGTTAGAATAGCCAAGATCTGAAATGCAAACCAGAATATCCTTCCACAGAAGAGAAAAATAGAAAAGCAAAAGCTTTGCATAAAAACATGCAAATTGATATATTCAAAAAGAGACATAATTACAAGAGATCATTTGCTTTATAAAAGCAAAGATACCTAAACCTAATCTTATCTTGAGCAACACGATAGCTCGATAAGATAAAGATAAAGCCTAAAACTTAGGAATAAACCTAAGTAAACTTATGCAAATGTGTAATTAAATATTAATTACACCAACACCCCCCCACAAGTGCAACTTAGGGAGAAGAAAATTATTATGCAAATATGAGTCGCAGCAACAAGGCCTGATCAGGTACTCATGTACAAATATAAAGAGAGAGAAACCCCCCTTAGTGAGATGAACTGCTGCGAAGAATCACTGGAAGAACTCTGATGAAGCAACATTGGAACCCCAAATCCGGCAAGCAAGGAAAGATAGTTCTATTTGCAAAATACCAATCAGAATCACAAATGCAATAGCAGACCTGATGCCAAGGAACACTGGAAACTCACATATTGGATCAAATTTGGAATTTGAGAAGCAACAAGAGATGATATGATGACATAATCTAGAAACCATGTACCTTGATGCCGATGCCAAACTATGACTGAAACTCTTCCACGGGAAGGAGTACCAAAAATAGACTCTGGAACAATAACCACAAAAACATGGCCCTCAAACTGAGAGGAATCTGAACCAATGAGAATCAAGAAATGTAATCTCCCAACTGAAGTGTGAACCAATGAATCTGACATGTGTCAAGTTATAGCAAGAATGTGGCCAAAAGAACAAGGAGACCAGATAACCCATGCTAGTTGCCAACAAATCAAGATGAATGCAAGAACCCTCCTGAATGGAACTTTATATCAGTTTGTTTATTATAATAACCCAATGATTGTAAAAGGAGAGAATCCTAAATGTGCATAAATAGAAAATATGATGAAGTGGTACTAAAATGAAGTACAAATGTTCAATTTTCACCTTTCCAACTACCAAAACATCCAAGTAATCTCCAAAACACCCATCGGGACAAATCTAGAATAACAAAAAACTTGGGATATATACAGGAAAAAGTGAATAGATATCAAGATAGAGCTCCTCAATACCTTTTCAATGCCATAAAGAAGACGAAAAACAAAGATCATGGCAAAGAGTTATGAGCTCGGAAGCCCAAAATACACATCTGACTTCAAATAGAAATAAATATAGGTAAATAGTAAAATACTAAAAAATAAATAGCACCACTGGAAAGTTCTTAGAACCAGCTTTCCTGCGATATCTCGTTTGCCCGATTTTGATACCGTATGCCCAAGTTATGACCAAAAGAAAAAAATTGCTCCTTAAGGAAAAATCAGGGCTAGGAGGGGCAAAGAGGGCCGTACGGCCACTGACATCATGCTGGCGTCACCCGTTCATGAGGTTAAAATTGACGACCATCTAGCCGTCACCGCAAAAAATGGGTCCCCCTGCAAAATGAAAAAAAATTTGGCCCCTGGTCCTGTGGGTGACCAGGGGCTAGCGAGCAGTGGGCTGGTGTAGGGGCGGAGCCCTTGGTTCTCCATGTGGCTGGGGGCTGAGCGCAGGGGCCCACGGGGGCTGCACAGATAGGCGGTGGCAGACCAGTAGAGGAGCTGGTGGGGGGCAGCGGATGGGTAGCCGCCCAGTGGCCGCCGGGCAGCGGTTCTGCTTTATAACTGGAGGCGTCGGTGCAGAAACTGAGAAAGCTCAATTTTTTAAATTTTTTTCAATTTTCATGCACTAAAAGGCATGATGGGGAGGCCATATGGCCCCCCAGACAAAAAAATTTTGCCTTCGAGACCAACTGCTCAGAAATTGACAAAACGAAGGGCATTTATAGGGTTTTTGGCCGCTGCGAACGCAATGGTGACCTCTGTTTCTCCTCAAACTGCTCCAAATTTCTTGAGATCTTTGCAAATCTTTTGTTCTTCATGACTCTCAGATCTAGTAAAAATATGAAAACAAAAAAAAAAGAGTTCTTATTTTTTTCTTTTTTCAACGAAAGGTCCTTCATCCAGATGCTCCGAAAGAGAAAAGACTCGAGGGACTCCGAACGAGCTCTACAACGAAATCCTCCAAAAAAGCTGAGAAGGGGCTGCAAATCGTGGCTCTGATACCATCTTAGAATAGCCAAGATCTGAAATGCAAACCAAAATAGACCTTCCATAGAAGAGAAAAATGAAAAAGTAGAAGCTTTGCATAAAAACATGCAATTGATATATTCGAAAAGACCAATAATTACAAGAGATCATTTGCTTTATAAAAGAAAAGATGCCTAAACCTAATCTTATCTTGAGCAACACGATAGCTTGATAAGATAAAGATAAAGCCTAAAACTTAGGAATAAACCTAAGTAAACTTATGCAAATGTGTAATTAAATATTAATTACACCAACACCCCCCATAAGTGCAACTTAGGGAGAAGAAAATTATTATGCAAATATGAGTCCCGGCAACAAGGCCTGATCAGGTACTCATGTACAAATATAAAGAGAGAGAAAAAACTTAGTGTTTTTATGCAAAGCTTCTGCTTTTTCATTTTTCTCTTCTGTAGAAGGTCTATTCTAGTTTGCATTTCAGATCTTGGCTATTCTAACATGGTATCAGAGCCACGATTTGTAGCCCCTTCTTAGCTTTTTTGGAGGATTTCATTGCAGAGCTCGTTCGGAGTCCCTCGAGGGTTTCAATCCTTGAGCATATTTCTGGAGCATCTTGGATCAGATCAGGGTTTTCTGTTGGATTCAGAGCACTGGAAAAAGAAATAAATGACTTTTATTTCATTGATTTTCATCATTGTTTTCCAGATCTGCGAGGGTCGGAAGTTCAGAGATTTTTTGTTCTGAATATCTTCGCATGTGATAGGTGATTACTTGCAGGTGATTCTTGGGGTCTGTGAAGTTGGTTTTTCAACTTCTACACTCATGGCCAATCCACGTTGTGCCTACTCTGTTGATCTTATTCACAGGGGGAGTCAAATAATTGAATTTTCAAAGGTTCATATTCGACTTCGATTGATTGGTCAAGCACACTCCACGTAGATCTCTGGGTGGTCAAAAGCTTCTCCTTCTAAATTGCATGTCGGTGAGACACTGATCGTGTCTCCTTGATGCAATTATACCTTCCTGTGACCATCGACATAGCTTGAAACTATTGATGAGAGCTCCTGTAGAGCCTGAGGAATCATACCAATATCCCCCCAAGCTCCTCCTCATTCGGCAAGACACCTAGGTGTTGGTGAGACGCTTTACTGAATACAAAATGTTACTCCGAGACCCTTTGTCCTCTGTTAGCGAGACATCTATAATGTCACCTCGATCACATTCCATCCTTTAGCAAGCTCCATGTTCCTTTTGGCGGGACATTGGCCAGTCGGCCAGACATCACGGTGAAGCTCATCATCTTGCCAAGATCTCCTCCTTTCTTTGAGACTACATTGAGTCGACAAGACCTTACTGTGACAGCTGGGAGCCCTGCCAATGTCATTATGTTGGGGAGACCCTCTGTCAGTCGGTGAGAACTTCTACTTCATTGGATCTTTCTCCCCAAGCTTGTTTCCTTTCAGAAATACTTCGGTTAGTCACTGGGACCTCATGGTGATACCTTCAACTCTTGGTGAGGCCCCCCCATTATCGGAAAAACCTTTGATGTCGGTGAGACATCTCACCGAACCTCATTCCTTATACCGAGCACATTCTACTCTGTTAGTGAGACATTCTATCTCAATAAAAACATTTCGCCGAGACCTCTAACCTCTGGCCGAAACTGCTTTTCACTTTGGAGGCTTCACTGCTCGGTGAGACTCTTGGTGATGGTCTCCATCTCCTGCTGAGCTCCAATCTCAGCGAGACATCACGCCAAAGTATGAATCCTTGGCTAACTTCATTTCTTTTGGCCTGACTCCCACCAGTTGGGAAGAGGTCCTCGCAAGCTCCTTATGTTATGCCGAAGGCTCCTCCGTTGTCGGTGAGACATCACCTTATCAACGGGACATCTCGTTCTCTCGGCAATGAATTTACTTTGCATCCTATCGGGGAGACTTCCATTCTTCGGCATGACTTTAGGCCGATGTCCTTGGTCTCGGCGAAGTCTTTCATTATCGGCGAGACTCCTTCTATCGGCCAGACCTCATGGTGAACTCCTTTTGTCTACCTGAGCTCACTTCACTTCACTGAGACCCATCTTGTTGTCGGTGAGACATTACCGGTCGCCGAGACCTCTCTCTGATTGCCTTGTTATGTTGATAGATCCTTAAGTTGGGGAGACATCTCACCTTCGGCAAAACCTCCTAGCGAAGCCCACTTACATACACCGAAGGCATCCTTTCGGTGAGACCTTCTGCTTTTGTTGAGACGTTACACTGAGAGCATTTCATTTTGTACTTCGTCAGCAAGACCTTAAGCACTCGCCAAGACATCTCCCCAATGTAAAAGCTCCTACCAATATGTGTATCCCTTTGCCGCCAGTTGGTGAGACATAAAGATCTCACCAAGACCCTTCTCTGAAGGAGATCCTCATGTCGACGGGGAAATTCTTAGTTGCTAGGACAATGATTTTCTCTTGCTGATAGGTACCTGCATATCAATTCCACTCACCGTGACATTCTTGGGGTCTTGGCAACTCTTTCCTTAGAAGATTTTCATGCCAAACCTGAACAAGGCAGGCTTCTTCACTGAGTTCCCTGTGACCTAGTGTCAGATTCATGAATTTTTCCCTAGTGCAAATGTTCCATTTGGCCTTCTCGAACCTCTGTCACATGATATTCTACCTGATTGAGCCTGAGGGTGAAAATTAGGTAACAATAACAGTAATGTTCAAGGGGACTACTAGTGTTGGGCTTCTGGATTATTCTGAGATCAAACATGAATTTAAACCTACTTTAACTGGGGTTTTTAAAGAAACAGAAAAAGATAGATCAAGGTTTTGGTACTGAAAAGAATGATAATTCATCTAACTTAACTAGACTTGTTATATTTCAAGGAATTGTAAACTAAAACTAAAGAATAAAATTAACTCGTGATTAACACACAGTTGCATCCATTCACAGTGTCGATTTCCACAACAAATTATAAGTTACTACTTTAAATAAAACACAAAATCACACTTCATTCCTTGAAAGCTTCTCAAATCAAATGATTAACTCAAGATAAATACCATTCTGGAACACAATATGGAGTAGATTTTAATCTGGTTGCTTCTACTGTTAGTGAAACAGATAAGCAACATTTACAAATTTGGCACAATCACCAGTGTACAGAAAACCTATGTCTTCAGATTGTTCCCATCTACACTAAGAGAACTTGAAAAATACAATACTTCCTATGTTGAATCTAACTCCTAACTAAGAGGACAAAAGAAGCTCCCTTTACCAAGAAATAGGATGCAGTTTTTCATCCCCTCTTTCTTTTCTAAAACTCCTATCCCCCTTCGAAAAGGAAAGAAAAATGCCATATATACCAAATGTATCAAAAAGAATGCGCCAGCCCCTGTTTTAGGGTTTACAAAATATCTCACTTCAGAAGGGTTGGCCCTCAGATCTTTTGGATAAAGTTGATTTTGCATTCCATGTGAATCCCTACTATCCATGTTGGTGATGGATTATTCTAGGGATGATCTTAGATCTTTTGCAGCTATAACATTAACTTTATGCCTTCGTGTCCATCCTTGAACTCCCTTACAGAGCTGTTTTGAATTCCCTAAAGCATTACCATTAATATTGATCTACCCTTTTGCCAGTACACCCCAACTATCACTGTGACTCACGGTTTCTTCCTTCAGCCTTCTTCCTGCTCTAGATCTTTTTGTGTGTTGACCATCCTCTAGAAGCAGCATCAGACTTGCTGCTAGATTTGGGCACCATTATTCATCAAGCTGCTCTAGCGGCTCATTCATAGAGCAGATCTACACCAGTTGCATTATGTTTTCCTTCACAGGGGTAGTCAACCAGTCAAATTTCCAGGGTTCATCTTTACTTCTCTCGAATTGGCTGAACACACTCCACGTAAGATTCTCAGACAATCAACGGTCGTTCAGAATGAATCGCATGTCGGTGAGACACTAATCGTGTCTGCCCGATGTGATTATACCTCATAGTAGCCATTGGTGTAGCATAAGATGGTCGAAAAGACCTCCCATCGAGCCTCTCTTTCTTTGGCGAGCACATTCCATCTCAGGGAGAATCCTTCATGTCGGGAAGACCTCACCCTGAACTCACGCCCTATCGCCGAGACATCTCTAGGTTGGTGAGAACTTTCATCGAGCGCATTCCATTACACCGAAGGGATAAAACATGTCAGAAAGACCACCGCTAGTCAGCATGACCTTATGTCAAACCTCTCCATTCTCCCTGAGCTCATTCTGTATCGGTAAGACCCTATCAGGTCAGCAGGACCTCATAGCGAGGCCGGCCCGTTTCGGCGATGAACTCACTTTAGTCAAGAAGACCTTGATTGGTCAATGAGACCTTTTTCCGAAACCACGACTCTTTTGGCGACACCACCGCATTCGGGAAGACATCTCCCCAAGCCTAAATCCTTTTGCAGAGACTAGCAACCATCGGCGAGAGCTTTTGCCGATATTATCTCATGTCGGCGAGACCTCCTTCTTTTGCTGATCCTTCTCTGAGAGATATCTTCAGGTGGGTGATCCAATCCTGAAAAAAACAAATGCCTCCATTAGTCTTCAAGAAGCATGAAAAGTATCATTATTTACATATGCATAGCAAAAAGAAACCCAACTCTGGCAGAGGCGGAATGAAATCCGAACCAAAAATGACACCTCCCCTCAAAACCAACGGGGACGGAGCCAAAAAGGAAACAGAACCAGGACAAAACAAACCAACACCATGAAAACGGGACCAGAACCAAACGAAGAAATGAACCAGGCGGAACCGGAACTTAAACTAAACCCAAACAAGGTGGAACCGGAACCGGAACCAAACCCGAACCAGAAACCTTTCCAAGTTTTAGGTCTGGATTTTGTTCTGGTCCCACCTCCGACAACATCTAAAAAGATGATGAAGATAGACGAAGGAAAAAAAGGGAAAGGGGGAAAACACCCCATGACAAAACAAAAGGAACAAAAGCAAAAGAACGGGACACGCGGAACTGGGACCGGAACCAAACCTGAACCAGAAACTTTTCCAAGTTTCAGGTTTGGATTCCATTCCAAACCCGCCTTCGACGATACTAAAAAAAGGAAAAGAAAGAGGGGAAACCCCCAAGATACGAGACACAAAACGGAGAGGGAAATGACCAACCATAGAAGAGACTAAGGGAAAGGCAGAGTCGGGGCTGGGATGGAACACGGATCTGAAACTTTTGAAGTAGTTCAACATTCATATTTGGTTCTGGTCCTAGCTCCGAGAGAACCAAAAAAATGAAAACAAAGGAATTTCCAGAACCAGAACCAGGAGCGGAACAAGACCAGAACTTGGATGAAATTCCAAGCTCGATTTTGGTCTCGGTTCCACATCTAACAGAAAAAATAAAAACGCCTAAGGCAGAAAAGAAAATCCAAAGAGAAAAGAAAAGAAAAAGGGGGACCCATTTGTTCCAAAATAAAATGGGGTGGTTATGCAAGGCATAACACCTCTCTCCTCATATCACCCTCTTGAAATCCACCACTCACAGCAATTAGGATCTCAAGTCCCTTTTGAGTGTTCTCCAATTGCAATTCAAGATGTTTGAGGAAAAAACTTTTGGTCTTCGATGCAACTCAGGGGTCCTTGTTAGAGTTGTAGGTTAACACCTTTTTTGCAAGAGTTGATGCCATTGGCTTTTGTGGTGTGTGGTGGTGGAGTTGGTGTTGTCCTTATCCTTGTTTTCCACAACATTTTCTATGACACAGGATGGGATTGGAAATAGATGAAATATGTGAATGGACAATGTTTATACATAGTTTTGTCTTTATGTTTTTGATTGGATAAATGTTTTTGAACAAAGCTATAAACTGGAAGAGGGTTTTCAAAACCTTCCCTCTTGCTGCCACTATAAAGAAAGTTTGTTAACACAACAATAAAAGAATTAGGACAAGAAAATGATTGGAAAATCTTGGCATATTTACTTTATCATCCTCTTCTAGATGCCCATGAAATTTACAAAGTCTTAAAATGGACAGTGATAATAACATTCACACTCTAAAAGTTACTAGGTAAAAAGTTGGCTACTATAATAAATAGTTTTTTTTTCAATTACTAAACTTGGGTTTGTATATGTGTATTTTTTAAAAGAATTTATAATTTATTAAAAAAATGGTTGGTATAGAATTATATTTCAAATTTTGAATAATGTATTATTGTAAAATAATTTATGAAGGATGTAATTACAATTATAAAATTATATATATTATAAATTTATGTTATATCAAGTATTTGGGATATGAATGATAGGTGTGATGATGAAAATGTGAATCACAGATAGTAACAATGCAATGAAAGTACAAAATTCAGACTTCAACAATCACTCAATAAAGTTTAAGATATATACATAAAATCAAATGACAAACAATAATACCATATCAAAGACCTTAGATTACTCTATTATTTCTTTGATAAATACTTGAATGCTTGATGTAGATTGCTCTCAAATGTGTAAAATAATCTTGATATCAACATGATAGAACAAAGGCTTGATGCTTAATGTTTGATAATGGATGCTTGATAGATGCTTTCTTGATAATGATAGTGGTAGCTTGCATGGTAGATTACATAAGAGATTCGACAATGATAGTGCTAGGGGATATGAATAAATGAAAGTTTTGTATTTATATGTCTCACCTAACATTTGATCAATGGTGGATATTAACTGGAAAGATAAGTCCTACAATTTGAATTTTGATGATCAAGAGAAAGTTGAAAGAATTAAAATAATTTATTTAATTCATAAGGATAGTGAGAGAAATAAATAAATATTTATTTATTTATTTTAGAGAGAATATTTAATTTTAAAAAATTATTTTAATTTATTTAAAAAATAAATGTTAGTTAATTATAGAGGGTCAAAGAAAAATTAAATTTGATTAATGTGCATATAATAAAAGATAAAGATAATAAAATTATTTAATTATTATAGATGAAGAGAGGAAAATATTAGTTTAATTAAATAATTAAATTAATATAGATAGAAGAATTGAGAAGAATAATGATGAAATGATAAGATGAAAAAGCATTAGCCAATTTTAGGTGTCTACATTCTTCCCTTTTTTGAGACAATGCATTTTAAAACATTATATTTCAAAGAAGAATGATACTAGTGATATGCCCTAGTGATTGTACCTTCGAGTGAATGACTAGAAAACAAGTCTCAAGTCAATCTCACAACAAGAAGAATAGGCCATATGATTCTATGATGATGATAATGATATGATGATGTGATGACATAATGATGATGAATCTTACTTGTTTAATTAAATAATTAAATTATTATAGATGAAGAGAGGAAAATATTAGTTTAATTACATAATTAAATTAATATAGATAGAAAATTTGATAAGAATAATGATGAAATGATAAGATGAAAAGGCATTAGCCAATTTTAGGTGTCTACATTTTGCCCCATTTTGAGACAATGCATTTTAAAACATTGTTTCAAAGAAGAATGAAACTAGTGATATCCCCAAGTGATGTGATAGAGGTACAATGAATGTCCCTTTGGGAGATTGACTAGAAAGCAAGTCTCAAGTCAACCTCACAATAGGAAGAATAGGCCATATGATTCTATGATGATATTGTTATGATGATGGGATGACATAATGATGATGACTCTTACTTGTTTATGCAAGAAAATGCAACTATATGCAAACTATCCCATTGATCAAATGTACAGTGAAGCATATAAATGGGCAATGAATTGATAGGCACGTGTGCAAAATGGATGGTATGTGAAAGGATATGCAAGATGGATGGATATGCGGAAGAATTGGTTTCTTTGTTCCTTTGTTATGCTTTGTATCATCATTGAGTGTTTTATTAGGGAAAAGGGATATATGTACACGTAGGTATGGATAACCAAGGTGACTTTGGTATCTCTTTGCATAGATTGTGACTCTACAAAAAATATACAAAAAGGTATTGACTATGCCTCATTCCTCACTCTTCACCACTATTTTTGGATTGAAGCTTCCTTGAGCTTCCTTGGAATAGACCAAAAGAAAAGATTAAAAATAAATAAAAAGATCAAATATTAAGGTGAAGATGAAAACATAAATCAACAATAAAAATACCAAATGACAAACAAGTCAACAACCCGCATATCTCTTGCCAAAAGGATAAGCTTAGTTTTGATAGATAGGGGCCATTATACGAAAGATACATTTGTTAAGGCCTTAGTTTGTTTTGTTGCTGATAAATAAAAGATAGATTAGGTACATTGGAATCCAACTTAAACCAACATTAGTCTTTCACTTGTAATTTTAGTGAAAGTGCAATATGTTAGGTAAGGTGTAGTTTGTTTATGTTTGAATGTTAAGTGTGTGATAGTGTGTGATAGTGTGTGTGTGTGTGTGTGTGTGTGTGTGTGTGTGTGTGTGTGTGTGTGTGTGTGTGTGTGTGTGTGTGTTTTTGTGTGTGTTTGTGTGTAAATTTTACTCTCAAGATAGTGGCACAGATCCAATCCTGACTAGGCGAAGGAAAAGGTGCCTCCAACTACACATTAGATCATTTTGTATGAGATGGATAAATAAAGTGAAACCTTGTTATGATAGGTAGATAGATGAAACAATAGATACTGATAATTACTTGAACTAGCCTTGTGAGTCCAAGCAAATAGATCTTGAGATAGAGACATGTTTACTTGCGTAGAAATGGAAAATGTACAGATTACGATTGATCTTGATTACTAACACTGTTTCATCCTAAATCATCTCCTTTGCTAATTGTTTAATCAGATAGTCCTTATTTGATTAAATTCATCACATTTAATCTCTTAATTAAATAAATCAATATTTATCTAATTAAGTCACTATCTCCTGTTGATTAAATAAATCATTTTATTTAATTAACCCTATAGTCCCTAGTTAATTGAATAATTCATTTTATTTGATTAAATATCTAAAGTCGTTCTATTAAATTAAATCAATCTTTATTTAATTTAATCTAACATCATCCCTCTTTAATTAAATAAATCAAAATCTTTACTTAATTAAGTCTAAATCATATTCCTCTCATTTTAATTTTAATTAATCCAAAAGTCTAAATTCAAAATGGTCAAATCAACTAATCTGCTTTTAAATTAATCAAATTCTAATTAATCTTAATCTTAATCACCAAATCCTCTAGCTTTTGTAACTTTCTCATGAAAATAATTTTAATTGATTTATTAAATCTTCAATTACTTTCAAAAAGGCATCCAAAAGGGAATATTCTTCCAAATTTGAAAAATCCCTCCAAAGGGATTTGTCCTTCCAATAAGGCATTTAAACCTCTTACATGTCCTTTTTCCTTGAGCCAAGTGGCATTAACTTCATTCCTTTCTCCCTCCAACTTGTCATTTCATCATTTTTGAATTTCCACCTAATTGCATTTAATTGCACAATGACCAAAATGTGCTCCACCTTCATCCTCTCACATCTTGACAAGTGGCATTTGGCCATTGGTTGATGATTAATCCCACATTCATCCATTTTCCCTCATTCTCCATCATTCTCATCTATAAATAAGAGGCTTTCATTTGAATTTTGGAGACACAACTTCATGCAAAGACATTATCTTTAGATTTTGAATTTTCTCATCCATTTGCTCATCCATTTTCAAGTTTTATAGCTAGGTTATGCAAGAATTTCTCCAAGGAATTACCAAATCTTCATCAAAGTCATCAAAAAGCTTACAAGCGATTGGGAAAGGGCCATTTTCCACATCAAAATGGCACCAATTCCCCCATGGGATTGAGAGTTTGCATGATCTAATAGGATTTAATCGCTTTCTTTGTTGTGTTCTTCATTTATTTCCTATTTTGTGCATTGTAGATGAATTATATGGGGAATGTAGATTTAAACTTGCATATTGATCTAATTGTGTGATTGTTTGTTGTGTTTGTGTAGGTCTACAATCCCCATTCACATTTTGGCACTAGGAGGGAAAATAGGAAGAAATTAACACATTTTTTTTCCAAAATTCCATGGTTTTTTGAACTTTTTTGTGCCTACAAGAAACTAGGCCACTATCAATCCAATGATGCCATACAACGAAGCTACCATTCCAGCGGTGCCATACAGTGACATTGGAAACTCCAAACTCCTTCGCTAAAGTCTTCCCACCCAAAATTTTGAATTTCAAACTCCGACGCTGGCCTACTTTTTTGTCACTGGATTTCTAAACTCCAAATTGCGTCGCTTGCCAAAATAGCACTGCATTTGTGCTCATTGTTTTTGCTGCAAAGTGCCCTTGTCAGTCCTAGCAGTGCCATATAGCATTGGAGACCTCCTCAAACTACACCGCATATGCAGACTGCACCGCTGGGGTTGGGTAAAAGGCATTAATTAGTTTAATTTTAGCATGTGCTATTTCATTTTGGTTGCTTGTGATTACTAACTGGTTTTTTACCTCTATTTTTACAGTTTTAACCAATTTTTGTAGGTTGGCTTGATCAAAGGTGAAGGAGGAAAATAAATATGAAGGCTTCTATGACATCATCATCTCATTGTATCAAGTTTTTTTAAACACTTTGGGAGAAATTATAAGCCCTTTTCTAAGGAATTGCTATCTTTCATGCTTTTGGGACTCAATAGATTTCAATTTAGGTTTAAAAAAAACAAGACAAAAGGATTAAAATGAACCTTAGGCAAACTTACTAGATTTTTTTTAAGGTTTAACAATTGAACAAACAACTCTCATTTTTCCTTTTGGTGCTTTAAAAAGGATCAAATTATTGCTTTAAAGGTTTAAAATGAGCATGTGCATTTATGTTTTGTAATCACTTACCCAAAGTAATATCATTTAAAAGGCGTATGCGCTTCTTTCGCGCCTCACAGAAATATTGAGAATCAAAAGGATTTTTGTGATATTAAGTTGTGTAAGTGATTGCCTATGCACTTCAATTTGGATTCTTAAAATTGAACAAAATATTTTGAGTGTGAGTGGAGTATATCATGTGTGTTCTCTCTCTGTTTCTCAATGAAGATTGGCCGAACTATGGATGTGCTCAGTCACTTTTGTTTATCTTTACAGAGCCTTCCTTGTGGGAAAAATTAATCACCCAAGGGAACGAACCAACTGGGAACATGCTAAATCCAAGTGACTTCCAACTGGTATATAAGTGTGGGTACTTGAGAAAAGTTCAAGTATCACGAGGATTGTTTTGAAAAGAAGGGAAACAAAGGTCTCTTGCCACATGGATGATCCCCCACAAATGGAATGCCAACACTAGAACCACTTGTTTAGAAGACCAAAATTATTAATCTATTTGTTGGTGCAAGAATGATCGTTATGAAGTCGCCCCACATTTTTCATGTCTCTTAGTAGATATGAGAAGTATGCCAAGGGAGTTTCATGGGTATTGATGCTTGGTTGACCCAAGAAGTGTGTTTCATGGAGGGGAGTCAGTCTGTTCAAGCATCTAATCATCCACTAAGAGTAGGCGTAGATGGATTTATTCAAGTGGGGATTCAACAAATATTGTCTCAATATCCATAAGTTTGTGCACGTTCTCAGAATAAAAACACTTGGCTTGATCTTAAACATTGGAAAACAAACATTCAACGTCATCATCAAATTTCAAACCCTTTAGGAATCAAATACTTTTGACAAAATTCAAGCATTATTGCTTGTCCTAGGGATTCTATCCTTAGAGGCTTCTAAACACTTGAATTCATATCTCAATTTGCTCACTAAAGTCAACAATAGGGGAATTTTTCCTTGATTTCCTTGATTTCCACATAATGGACTTTGTGTGATGAGAAGAAATTAGGACATTAGACATCTCGTTTGAAAACCTAATCAAGAATTGTTTGTGGTAAAAGGAAGTCACTAAGAAAAGCTAAAGAAACAAGTGTACCTCACACATGTGTTCTTCCAAATTATTTCCCGAAAGATCAAGATACGCAAACCAAAAACCAAAGGTCTTAGTCAAAAAGCTCACAAGAAAAGGTTGTCTATACTTTTCGAGTTTAGAGAAAGATTGACCTTCAACTTTTACAAATGTGCATCAAAGAACAATCTAAATTTGTATTCATTTTACTATTGTCAAAATTCAACACTTTTTCAAAGGTTTGAGTATATCACATAGGAAGTACTAGCATGTTCTTTAATACCTTGGTCTAGTAAATAGAGTCTCTCTAAGTCTCTAAGGATCAAAATCAAAACACTCTCATCCATCCTTCAAACATAAAAATCAAAAATCGCCTCATAAACAACTCTTTGAAATCTTGAAACAATCCTTTATGCTAAACTTTGGGAAAATCCTCTTGAAATCAAAATCAAAACAAATCCAAATCATCTTGTTTGATTAGGTGTGTATAGATGAATCCTTCTTTGCACACTTAGTCAAATTATCATCTTGTGGAAAATTTTACTCTAGGACAACATCTAACCTCTTAGAGTTTATGAGTTCATTATCCAAACCGAATACAATCAAATCAAATCAATCCAAAAAATAAACATCAAACATCAAATCCAAACTCCTAAAGTTTAGTATCCTCCTCAAGATTTCCTAAGAGTCCAATCATCCACCAATCCTCCACCCTTCATTATCACCATCATCATCCTAGATCCTTAAATATCTTAGACTTTCTTTTTGTATCTAAAGATTAGATCAATCTAAAGGATTAGATGTTCATCTCTTACATTCTTGAAAAATTTATCCCTATTTTATGGTTCAAACTAGATCTCAACACAAGAAGAGCATGGAAACCAACAAAGAAACCTCAACTTCCAATGATTTAATTCAAACCACTACCCAAATCAATCTTGTGGGGACTAGCAATCCCACTCTCAATTCTCCTCTACTTCCACAAGATCCCCGAGGGGAAGGTTTCCAAGTCGAGGACATCATCAATAATATTTTAGGGATGACTCAAGATGAGATCATTGAAATGGTCCAAAATCCAGAGACTCACAAATTTTTCAATGTCATGATAAGACTCAATCCCTCACAATACATGCTTGAATTTGCAAAATAAGGGGCCAAACTCCCTTTTGATTTTGATGTAAGTACTATTATGGAGCAACCTCTTGGAAATATGTTTTTGGTATCACTCACTCCATCCTTCCAATGCATCACTTAAATCATTCTGCAAATCACATCATTCATTGCTCTAAATCAACCTATTGTTAACAAGGGAAGTGCATTTCTTAATGCACTACAAACACACCCCCTTGTGAACAACCAAGATTTGGATGCAAACACTATCTTGGGTCAATTTGTTCCCTTGAATCTGCTACACCCATATGTTCTTCTCATCGTTCATGACCACAATGACCCATCCTCTTTTAGTGCCACACTGGCCTATCCTCTTAACACACAAACCTCTCTCTATATGACTTCGCAAGGAGGTGGGCTATTCAAACTAGGGGGCATCTTTGACCCCTCATCATCATCATTTCCTCAAGGGAACACACCACCCATTTTTCCACCACTTCCACCTTTACCATTAACATCCACATCACCCCTCAGTTTAGGGTTACCTCCTTTACCACCACTCAATCAAAATCAAAGCAACCCCCTATCATAAACCAAAACATTGTACCAAATCCTCCCATCTTGTCATCAATATCACAACAATAGATGGCAACCATCCAAGTGACACAAGCAATCACAACACCATCCATAAACACGGTCTCCCAAGGATCAAGCATATCAATCACACCATCCACCACACAAATCCCCACCATCAATACAAAGATACCTCTCATCATGAAAATGAACACCATCCTAAATCCACCACCACCACCACCACCAAGAAAAAATGTGGCCAATCAATATAGCATCATGTTGCAAGTAGCACAATATGCCTATCAAAAGGTATATCAGCAATTTCAATCACAACAAACCCAAAACATGCAAGTCATTTAAGTTGCACAACAAGCTACTCAAGCCCAAGCCCTATTACAACAACAACAAGCTACTCAAGCTGCACAAGTTGCACAATCTTCCCAACAAGTGCAAGCTCAAGCGCAATCCCAATACCAAGCTTAGCAAGTGCAAGCACAAGCTCAATACCAAGCACAACTTCAAGCAGCCCAATAACAAGCATATCAACAAGCCTTGCAATAGTACCAATCACAACAAGAAGCAGCATTATTAGCCCAACAACAAGTTTTGTTGGCACAACAACAGCAAGACCAACAACAAGCATTGTTGGTGCATTGTTGGCGCAACAACAACAAGACCAACAACAGGTGTTGTTGGCACAACAGCAAATGCAAGCATATCAACAAAGCTTGCAACAAACTCCCAACACTCCACTCATCACTCAAACACCTTGACCACTTCAAAAAACATTCACTCCACCCCCCAATCCACATGACAATGTGATGACATAAATCAAGTTTCTCTCGCAGCAAGTGTTAGATCTTCAATCGGGGAAAACCACCAAGACACCAAGAAACTTGTGTCCCTATCCATTTGAAAATAGCCTTGCAATGGTGTCATTCCCCAAGGGGTTTGAAATCCCCAAATTTGACAAATACCGTGGGATGGGAAACCCTGAAGATCACATCATGGAATTCCAAGTACATTGCATGGAGGTCACATATGATGATACATATGTTATGCGGCTATTACCTTGAATTTTGGTTGGCCACGCTATTGAGTGGTTCTCTCACCTTCCTCTTGGCATCAAAAAGTTCCAAAAGATCGACACATTCATAAAAAACTACTTCAATATCAGTATGGATGCTAGTCTAGAGGAACTTTCAACTCTTAAACAAGCTAAGGGGGAATCATTCACTTCCTTCTTACAACGATGGCAATCCAAGGCCACTAGGAGAAAATAAACCATACCTAAGGAACAAGTTTGCATCATCATTGCTAATATTGACAAAACCTTGGCATTTCACCTCAAGGTGCAATGTATCACTACTTATGACCAACTGATCCCCAAGGCGCTTAGCATCAAACAAGCCCTTATTGCACAAGGTGGGACACCAACATATCCAGAACAACAAGGAAATCGCCCATCCACCAGCTATAATGAGAAACCTCGCACGTGGGCGAGAAACAAAAATGTCACAAATTATGGTGTGGTGGATGCCAAGGTTGTTATCAGTGCTCCAAAACAAAACACCTAAAACTACCAACAACCGCAAAACAACAATCAAAATTACACGCAGACTAATGTGGTCTCACAACAACCACTCAAAAATCAAGTCAACAACTTGAATAATCAAGGGGGACCAGCCCCATGAAATAGAAATCCCCCCAAGGAAAAGTACACTACCCCTGGGGAACCAATTGAATCAGTCATGAAGAAACTGATAAAGGAAAATCTCATCAAAATTCCCACCTATGAGAACTATCAGGATTTCCAAGTGAAACCACCATGGTACAATGAAAACCACCTTTGTGATTTTCACAAAATCAAGGGGAACACCACTAATAGTTGCATGAGGTTGAAAAATCTATTCCAAGACCTCATTGATGACAAGGTCATAAATGTTGAGCAACCAGCTGGAAATCAAGACCTAAAAATTTACACAAATCCGATGTCGAATCATAACCAAGGAAGTAATAATGCAAAAAATAAGTATGGTAATGTCAACCATGTTTACGAGCATGTTGTTACAACCCTCGATGAGGTGGTCACTATTATTAACATTAAAGGAGCCAAAGCTAATTGTGGAGTAACCACATGTGGTGGTAAAGTCACCATTGCGAGACCATCCCAACCATCCAGGCCATCTGAGCCCAATCCAAAATTTGTTTCTCATGGCTACAATGTCTTAGATTAGCTAAAAAGAACCCCTGCTCAGATCTCCATCATGGAGTTGCTGAAAATATTGCCCACACATGGAAAAATCCTAGAAGAAGCATTGGCTTCATCTACTGTTCCCATTGATCTTGATGTGAATCAGTTTCAAGCTATGCTCGGAAATATCACCACCCAAGTCTCTTAACATTCTTCGATCAAGACTTCCTCACCCAACCATCTCACAATCATGATCTTCACCTTGAAGTCTTGGTTCATAAAAATAAAGTCAAAAGGGTCTTGATGGATGGGGGTGTAGGTCCAAACATTTGTTCCCTCAAATTAATAAAGAATTTGGGACTCTCAGAGGATGCTATTGAAAATGGTAAAGGCATCACTATCAAAGCTTATGATGATTAGGAAAGAGTGTCTCAAGGCAAAAACCTGGAAGCAAAATACTATAAAATCCCCCAGGTTCTGAAGAATGATGAAGGCCCCACCACTCTGTATGTGGACCCCGCTACACTAGTCTCCACTTCTAAGAAAAAGACATCCACCATCCATGACATCCAAAATCAAGTTCATTAACTAGGAAAATGGGTGTGGGGATTATAGAATGAAGAAAAGTTCTTTCGTCATAGAAGAGTTACCTTAATCTCCTAGGACTCGGGGGAAACCCCAACTAGCTGAAACATCGTCCCATACCTTCAAAATAGATCCCTCTAGATTCAAGTCTTGGGGAGATTTAAGTCAAGAAATAGTAGATGAAAGAGACATATCCAGTCTCCTATATCAAGATGAAAGGCCTAGGCCTAATTTTCTAATGGATAAGAGTAGTAAAGGCCTACAAATGATGCTCAATATGGGCTATGACAGAAGCAAGAAACTTGGGAAGAATGACAACAGCTTGTTTGAACCCCTTGTCACTAAGAAGTGAATAAAAAATATTTGCCTCAGATGTACCCCTCCAAGGGTGACCATACTTGGAAAAGGTGCCTCAGTTAAGAAGGTCAAAAATACCCCTCAGCAATCAACAGTCGCCCTTCAATTACCAATATCCACAAGTTGAGTCATATACAACTTTACTTGTGACATAACTGATGTATATAGTAGTAGTGATGAGGAAGATCCAATAATTGAATTTCCTATAATCTTCAAAGAATCCTCCCTACTCATGATTAGTACCTTGTCTTTTGAGACCAACAACCATCAAACCCATGAAATCAACCTAGTTTACCCCCAGCTCATCGATTACAACCAATGAGGAACACCAATTCTGGACACCTTCAAAAACAATGAGGCACTCTCAGAATTCATGGGACTACGGGACACGATACCATATAGAGATCACAAGGTCATGTTTGACATCATACTGGACACCCAAGCTGATTACGAGGAAATCGTTGAATCCTTCAGTCGCAAAAGTGAAAATCTAAGAATAATCTCTAGGTCTTTGAGCGAAAACCACACTGTGACACTCTCAGACCCAAAAATAGTAAAAATAAAGGTTGTATCCAACAATGAAAACCTCTCTGAAGTGCTAGAGGATGAAGGATTCAATCTTCCCTTAAGTGCAATTCATCAGGAGAAGTCAACGGTTCTTGTAGAAAAGTGCAATCTAGTTAACCTAGGGATAGAAGAACAACCACAAATAACATTCTATGCAGTCACTTCTCACAAAAGAACATGAACTTCTAGCTACATTCCTGAAAGAAAGAAAGATAAACTTTGCATGGACCTATGTCGACATGCCTGGCCTCGATCTAGAGGTTGTGGTCCATCACCTAGCTGTGTACCCCGAAGCAAATCCTGTCAGACAAAAGCTCAGAAAGATGTGTCCACAGATAACATTGTTGGTCAAAATGGAATTGCAAAAACTCCTAGATGCAGGGTTCATATGGCTGATTGATTATCCAGAATGGGTCTCAAACCTTGTGCCTATTTTGAAGACCACTAGGGGCATTTGTATTTGCATAGACTTCAGAGACCTCAACAAGGCATGTCCTAAGGATGGTGTTTCACTACCAAACATTGATATGATAGTAGATATGACAACATGACATGAGATGCTATCTTTGATGGACAGATTTTCAGTCTACAACCAGATCATGATAGCAAAAGACAACCAACATAAAATGGAATTCACTTGCCCATTTGGGACATATTGTTGGAATATGATTCGATTAAGATTGAAGAATGCAGGGGCTACCTATCAGAGGGAAATGACACTAATATTTCATGACATGATCCACAAAACTATGGAAGATTATGTGGATGATATTGGCCAAATCCAAGAAAAGACAAGATCACATAGCCGCATTGGGCTCCATCTTTGATAGGTTAGAAGAATACAAATTCAGACTCAATCCAAAGAAGTGTGTCTTTGGAGTACATTCGGGGAAGCTCCTCAGGTATATCATGTCAATGAGAGAGATTGAAATATATCCTACTAAGGTCAAAGCAATTCTCAAAATGGAGGCACCTAAAACATTGAAATAGCTAAGGGGCCTACCAGGAAGACTCCAGTCCATCCGCCAATTCATAGCACAACTAGTAGACAAGGTTGTCCCCTACTCTCATCTACTTCACAAGGGGGTAGAATACAAGTGGGATGAAAAGTGTGATCAGGCCTTCAACAAGATGAAGGAGTACTTACTCACACCACCAGTACTCATGCCACCAATTCCAGGCAAACCTTTGATCTTATACATATCAGCAACAACAACAGCTCTTGGCACCCTCTTGGAATAGCATGATGAAAATGGAAAAGAGAGAGCTATCTATTATATCAGCAAAACCATGGTGGGTCATGAATTGAACTATACATCCATTGAAAAATCTTGTCTAGCAGTTGTATTTGCAGCCCAAAGTTCAGGCATTACATTCTAGCCCATTAGATAAAGCTCATTGCACAAATAGACCCTCTTAAGTACCTTCTCTCCAAAGTGGCGCTTACAGGATAGACAACAAAGTGGGTTATGATCCTCACAAAACATGACATTGAATACATGGAATACAAGGCCATCAAAGGACGAGCAAGTGTAGATCAACTGGCAGAGGCACCAATCTACTTAGAGAATCTGCTTGTCTTAGAATTCCCTAACAAATCCATCTTCAATCTTCAACTTAAGTGTAGTAGATCACTAGAAAATGTACTTTGATGGATCCTACATGTAGCATGGATCAAGGAAATGGATCTTGTTCATCACCCCAAAAGGGAATTGCATTCCAAAATCATACAAGCTATTGTTCCCTTGCACAAATAACATCGCAGAATATGAGGCTCTTGTCATGGGGCTAAGAATTGCAGTGTAGTGGAAGATCATGGAAATCAAGGTATATGATGATTCACTGCTCATAATCAATCAAGTCAATAATGAGTAACAAAAGAAGGACGACAAGCTAACTCCATACAAGAAATTGGTAGAAAGTCTTAAGGATTTCTTCATTGATATCACATTTGAGCAACTACCAAGAGAAAACAATAGGGCAGCAGATGCAATGGCCACAATCAGATCACTCCAAGATGTCCCATGCAACGTTCCAAAGCAAGAATTCCTCGTAGAGAAGCTTCTCATTCCCACATTTGAGGTACCAGAGTCTCAATTTGTGTGTGAAATCATTGGTCCCAATGATCACTGGTACCATGATATATACACTTATCTGAGAGTAGGATTTCTCCTTGCTGACATAACCTCAAACCTCAAGAAAGCCTTTGTCAAAAAGTCATCCCGATTTTTCATCCTAGGAGATACCCTTTACCGTAGAAGCATTGAAGGAACCCTGTTATGTTGCTTAAACACTAAGAATGCATTGACCACCTTAACTGAGGTACATAATGATATTTGTGGTTCACACTTGAGCATAATGAACTTGGCCAAGAAACTGCTGAGGACAGGGTATTATTGGCCTACCATGGAAAGAGAAGCACATGGCTATGTCAAAGGGTGTCTACAATGTCAGCAACATGGAGACCTCATCCATGCACCAACTCAAGAGCTTCACACAATTGTTACACCATGGCCCTTTTCACAGTGGGGGCTCAATCTTGTTGGAAAAATCACCCCCGCCTCATCCAGTGGACATAAATTCATCATCAATACCACTGAGTATTTCATAAAGTGGGTGGAAGCCATCCCCATGACTTACATCACTGGAAAGCAGATATCAAAGTTCATCCTGATCTACTTAATTTTTCATTATGGTGTCCCTCAATCCATCATCTCATATAATGGGACACCCTTCAAGAATCAAGATGTTTGTGGCCTATGCTACAAGTTCAAGATCCAACATCATTTTTCCACCCCATACTACGCCCAAGGAAATGGCCAACCTGAGGCTACAAATAAAACCATCCTAAAAATCCTCAAGAAAACAGTAAATGAAGTTGGTCATGATTGGCACCTCCAATTGAATCATGCCCTATGGGCCTACCAAACAAGTATCCACACACCAATAGGTGCCAGCCCCTTCTCCCTGTCTATGGATCAGAAGCCATATTACCCATTGATATTGAGCTCCCATCACTAAGAATATCATTGTATAACCTCATCACAGATAAAGAATATCAGGTGTCACGACTGAATGAGATGGAACTACTAGATGAGTGCACATGGATGCCTTAAACCATTTGCAAGTGTATTAGAACTGACTCAAACAAAGCTACAACAAGATCCAAATCCAAATCAGACCTTCCAAGTTGGGGAACTTGTGCTCAAGGAGAATCAAAACAACATTCCAAATCTAGATGGCAAGGGAAAATTTGAACCCAAATGGTTGGGACCATTCGTCATCATGGCAAGCTACAAGTCAGGGACATATCAGTTATCAAAACCAGAAGGGTAACCTCTGCAACAGCCCATGAACAACTCCCATCTCAAAATAATTTATGCTTAATCTCGTAGGGTGTAAAGCTAAAAAATACAAAAAAATGAGAAAATGTCCTTAAAAAATGGTCACTATGATAAAAACCTAGTAAACAGGTGTCTTGGTAACAACAAAAAAATCAAAAAACATAAAAATCAGAAAAAAGGATTAAAAAAAATAAAGGGAAAAAAATTGTCCTCTAGTACCTTAGTGAAAACCTAGCAAATAGGTGTCTTGTGTAAATAAGCACCCATCCATTACGCTTCCATCATCCATTACATTCCATATCTCCATCCATCACCCATCCATGTCTACATCATAGCTTGATCCTGTGTTTGTATCATGATCCCTCCTAGTACTACTTAGCCCATTCTCAAGGTTAGTCTATCCTACCTATATTAGAGTAGTCTATTGCATCACATTGGGGGCATGATCGGATCAAATTCGTGTATATTCTAGAAGTCTTCCCTAAAATCAGAAAATCCAAAAGCATTCATAAAATCAAAAAATCCAAAAACAAGTCAAAAAGTCAGTCAAAAAATAGAATTGTCCTATCGAACTACGTCATCTCTAAGCTTTGAACATAGGAAAGATTGATCTTTGATCATCCCTCGAGAAACTTAGGTTAGTCCTTTAGGAGTCTGTCATAATAAACTAGTGATCCATTTGTTCATCTCATCAATAATCAGGTCTGTGTTAGTTGAACTACGTGGTCTCTACATGTATAACATAGGCAAGGATAATCTGGTTGATCAGCCCCCGAGGCCCCTAGGATAGGTCTTTATGTTAGTCTCTTAGTCAAAATATCATAATACCCCAAAAAAATTGAAATTTTGAAAGTAAAAACATTTGTAAAACATCTTGAAAATACCAAAAACAACCTCAAAACATTTCAAAAACATCCAAATATTTGAAAAAATCCATCCATCCCCATCTTGCTTTCATCCAAAATAAACATCCACTCATAATAAATCAATCGTCATCCTCAACCTTTGGTAAAACAGTCAGAAACAAGTCTAGCAGGTTACAAGTGAAAACTCAATCGTCAAGGTCTCAAGTCTAGGTCAGTAGGTAAACAAGTTGGTCAACTCTTGGTATCAATAGCCTATCATCCAATCAGTCCCAAATCAATCATTTGATAACATCATGTCCTAGGATGCATCCTTCCTACAATGGACATCAAACATCAGGCATAACTGCAGTTTAGTCTTGGCTAAGCGGTATTGAAGAACATTAGCTTGTTTGTTTACTTTATCTTTGTCTTTTGGCTTATCATTTTACACTCATTTCAATAACCTCTCAATGATGTCCTAAAACAAAGGGATTTAGAGAGAAAGGAATGGGGCAACAATCATTATCTTTTATTTGTTGTGCTTGCTGGATATTCTTGTAATATAACCTTGGTCATGCATGCTTTGTTTAGGTGTAGGGAGGAGGTTTTAGGTGTCTTGTTGACCACATAGGAAGTCTTTCCTTCTCATGTTTTGGTCTAAGATGTTTGGAATATCTGAACTACATTTTTGAATGAGGTTTCGTATGTCAAGTGTGAATAGAAGTACTCGTACTCCTATCTAATTTTTGAGTCAAACTCCATCACACTGGGTGCAATGCCATTCTGGTTCTTTATACCTTGATGCATCACACCTATGTGTATTATCAAACATAAGGTAAATAGCCCCTTTAAAGTCCCAATCCCTAGTAAGCAAATAATCATCATCATCATCATCATCATCCTCATCATTTGTTGACTTGTTGGAGTCTCTTACTTTCTTCTACCTTCTTTTCGCACTAACACGGTACCATGACAGTTAATCACAAATCATTGCAATTGTATCCATCCTACATCCACAAACCATCAACATAATGCATACCATATCATGACATATAGGAAATACTGATTATCTCACATGCATTGCATTTCATTATTACATAATATAGATTGGTTATTCTAAGCATCTCACGAACCATACATTTGCATTCATTGCATAAGCATAAAAGGAACCATCACATAGGAATTATGAACTCATGACATATACATCATCAAAGCATCCATTGCATCATCACATATACATCATAATATTATTCATTTGTGTCCATTACATAATTATATAAAATTATACAACATCGCATACATGTCATCCATTCACATCACATATAAGCATTATCATACCATGTACACCATATTATGTCATATACATAAGCATCATCATTAAATGCATTATCACATAGACATCGCTATAAAAATGCATCATTATCATCATATCATGTGCATCATCATGTCATCCATAAATGCATCACCATATCATACATAAGAAAGATAATGAAAAAGAAAGAAAAATATTGCATCTCATACATTTTATCATCATCATCCATTAGGTGCATAATATAGATTTGTTAGTCTAAGCATTCACATATTATAACATTTGTGTTATCCATACATCATCATGCATAGAAAAGGTACTGAAAAAAAAGAATCAATGCATCACATCATAACATCATAAGAATCATCGCATGACATCATATAGAATCACATCATACAAGATAGAATCATTGCATCACATATAGAACATCCATCTATAATGCATAAATAGAATAAAACACACCATATCGAAATGAATCATCTCATATATCATCAAAATAATATGCACTATCATGGTACAAAGACTAGGATCAAGTGTATAGTACAATCAATATAATACAATCACCCACTGGGCTACCAAAAATGAGCCCGTGGATCTCAAAAAGAATAATGTCCCTGATAAAGTAAACGAGCTAACCCTACTGGTTGCTCCCCTCACCACTCAGCCTCTCTTCGTGACCCTCTAGAGGCCTATATCCGGTCTACTGTGAATAGTCTAGGACCTGTGTTGCTCGAGGTATCGCCTAGTGATAGTGAACATGATAATACTCTGCCTCTCTGACAACATCTTTGTACGCCCACATGGATATTGTGCTTTGGGAGGAGGATGCAACCATTCTCTCTAGTTGTTGTCTTTGGCCCGTCTCCTATGTAGCCTGTAGCTCAACAGCCTGCCGTTGTTGGATAGCCTGGTCCCGCTTGGTCATTAAGGTCAAGACCTGTTGTCTCGCCTAATCTCTCTCTGTAGTAAGTATTTGGATCTGTTCCTATAGCTATAATATTTCCCCATCCCTAGGGTCTGGCTATAGTGGTGGTTGGACGAGTGGCTAGTCCTAGTGACCATCTCTTGGTGGCATTTGCTGCCTATCTTGGTGACCATCGACGGGTTGATCTTGGTGCCGTCACCATCCATCTAGCCCCCTATCCTACTCTAGCTACCGCAGAGGTGTTCCATCTCCCCCTCTTCCTCGCTCTCTGCCACCATCCCCATCCTTGCCCCCACCCTACAACTCGGCCTCTAGGTCTCCTCCGCAGCAGTAGTGCTCTAGGAATTGTCAATCGAACCGGAAAATAGAACTAATCCCTATAAGCTTGCGTCATCCCTGGGTTCACTTGTCCCTGATCATAATTCCATGGTCTGGCCACCAGCTACATGAAACTTTGAACTACATCTGTTGCTAGGATCGTATGACCCCATGTCTGCTCCCTCATAGTACATGCAAAGATGGCCACGTACTGGTCATTGGGACAATCTTGTACATCACCAACTGTCATGCCAAGTAGTATGGAAGATACCTCTCGATCATGGTATGCTTGTGGCCCTGAATCAGTTAGTCTTGCTTTGAAAAAAATAACTGTTGTACATCATCATACTAGCCTAACATCCCAAGATAAGGTCTTCATGTGAAAATGGTCATCTCATCAATGACCCACTGCCAATGTCAAATACATGTTGCTTCAGTGTGTGTAAATGTCAAAGCACCCTAGTATCTCCAAATGACTAGGTCATCCGGCTCCATGTCTACAAGTACCACTCGAGGGCGAAGCATTACGATGTGCTCCTAGGCCCAAATGTGTAGCAATGTCACCCCTAATCCGATAGCCCGGCTATCGCAGTAAGCAAACTCCTGAAGGTCATGGTAGAGCAGGGCCAACACCACTGGCCCCTAGGCAAAGCACTCCCTCTATCGGAGCATCCGCTCCCAAGCAATCCCCCATCCTGGACCAAAGTATCGGCCCCACCAATCTGGTGCCACAAGTCCAGAGATGGTAGCAACAATTATCAATCTAAATGATAGTAATACACCCCTGTACCACTCAAGCTCAATCTGCCCCTCTAAAAGGGAAAACTCATCAAGGCCCATAACATCATAGCAGGTGTCCCTGCTAGCATCCACATCATAGATAACTCGCTCTCCATGGATGGGAAAGCACATAATATGCCACATGTCCTCCAAGGTCACTATGGCCTTGCCTATAGGAAGGTGGAATGAAGATGTCTCGTTGTGCCAATGCTTTGCCAATGCAGTCATCATGCCCAAATGTGTTCAGATTACTAGGGCATATGCGACATACCATAATCTGATCACCCCTAGGTGCTCCTATAGTAAGTCACGCAAGAGTGGATCCTGTGTCAATCTACTCAGTAGGGAAGATCTGTGCTCACCTGAATGGACCAGCTTCATGTCCTCCTGCATCAGGAAAGTCACTGCATCAAGTTTGTAAAAATTCAAAATCTATTTTGGAGTTTGTGTACCTGAAACAACAAATGCATCGTTGTTTGCATATGCGTCACTATTTGAAACTCCCAAACTGCACCGTTGGAAGCCAAAAAGTTCCAAACTCTGCCGCCATGGCGCAGTTTGAAAGCAACTTAGTTTAATCCCTAGACCAAAATTTCAAATGCCACCATCGTGGTGCAATTTTCAAGTGTGATGCACTTTGACCTCTAAACCCTAATTTCTAACTTTGTCACCGTAGTGTAACTCTCATCAACGATGCAGTTTAGGCCCGCACAACACCGATTTGAACTTTTCAGCGGTGCTATATAGCATCGCTTGACTACGTTGACCCCTAGACCCTATTAAATGTGCTCAAAAATTAAAAAACAAAGTCAAGACAAGGAGAATTATTGTTGGTCATGTGCCATGAAGCCTCTGGTACACTAGCACACGCTTGGAGATATGTCATGGAAGCACGTGTTGTGCCATCTCGATTAGTGTTCAAAGCTCAAATCGTAAGAAATTCTAAAGGCTATGTGTGCAAATGATTTAGAAGTGTCCCCTCGAGGCCTATTTAAGCCTAAAAGCTAGGGTTTTTTTACCCTGTTTAGCCATCCAGCCAGGGTTTTGGACCCCCGATCCTATTTTCGCCATATTGAGGGTTGTTTTGTGTCGTTTTTCCATTTTTTGCATGTTTTTGGCATCTCGGAGCATTTTTGGACCCATCGAGCACCTTGTCCTCTTGTCTTCACGAGATCACCTAAAAATCAAAAAAATTGTCCATCTCTCGAGGGAGCAATATATCAATATGTTTCTTCTCTCTGGGGCAGCAGTGGGGCTTTATAAAATCGGAAATTTTTTTGAATTTTGATCGAGACAAGTTATTCTTTGAACCAACGCAGTGAGTACTTTGCTTCAAAGAGGGGAAAAATGTAGACATGGAAAATGTACCAATTACGCTTGATCTTGATTACTAACACCGTTTCATCCTAAATCATCTCCTTTGCTAATCGTTTAATCAAATAGTCCTTATTTGATTAAATTCATCACATTTCATCTCTTAATTAAATAAATCAATATTTATCTAATTAAGTCACTATCTCCTGTTGATTAAATAAATCATTTTATTTAATTAACCCTATAGTCCCTAGTTAATTGAATAATTCATTTTATTTGATTAAATCTCTAAAGTCATTATATTAAATTAAATCAATATTTATTTAATTTAATCTAACATCATCCCTCTTTAATTAAATAAATCAAAATATATATTTAATTAAGTCTAAATCATATTCCTCTCATTTTGATTTAAATTAATCCAAAAGTCTAAAGTCAAAATGGTCAAATCAACTAATCTCCTTTTAAATTAATCAAATCTTGATTAATCTTTATCTTTATCACCAAATCCTTTAGCTTTTGCAACTTGCTCATGAAAATCATTTTAATTGATTTATTAAATCTTCAATCACTTTCAAAAAGGCATCCAAAAGGGAATATTCTTCCAAATTTGAAAAATCCCTCTAAAGGGATTTGTCCTTCCAACAAGGCATTTAAACCTCTTACATGTCCTTTTCCCTTGAGTCAAGTGGCATTAACTTCATTCCTTTCTCCCTCCAACTTGTCATTTCATCATTTTTGAATTTCCACCTAATTGCATTTAATTGCACAATGACCAAAATGTGCTCCACCTTCATCCTCTCACATCTTGACAAGTGGCATTTGGCCATTGGTTGATGATTAATCCCACATTCATCCCTTTTTCATAATTCTCCATCATTCTCATCTATAAATAAGAGGCTCTCATTTGAATTTTGGAGACACAACTTCATGCAAAGACATTATCTTTAGATTTTGAATTTGCTCATCCATTTTCAAGTTTTATAGCTAGGTTATGCAATAATTTCTCCAAAGAATTATCAAATCTTTGTCAAAGTCATCACAAAGCTTACAAGGGATTGGGAAAAGGCCATTTTCCACATCAAAATGGCACCAATTCCCCCATGGGATTGAGAGTTTGCATGCTCTAATAGGATTGAATAGCTTTCTTTGTTGTGTTCTTCATTTATTTCCTATTTTGTGTATTGTAGATGAATTCTATGGGGAATGTGGATTTAAACTTGCATATTGATCTAATTGTGTGATTGTTTGTTGTATTTGTGTAGGTCTACAATCCTCATTCACAACTTGAACTAGCCTTGTGAGTTTCAAGTAAGAAGATTAAGATAGAGATATGTTTGTGATAAGATAGAGATATTTGGATAAGGTAGAGATATGTTTTTGATAAGATAGAAATATATTTTTATAAGATAGTTTTTTTTATAATATGGAAATGTTTTTAATAAGATAGGGATATGTTTACTTGAACTAGCCCTGCGAGTTTTAAGAAAAAAGATCAAGATATAGATATGTTCTTGATAAGATAGAGATATGATTGTGATAAGATAGATATATGTTTTTGATAAGATAGATATATATTTACTTGAACTAGCCTTGCAAGTTTCAAGCAAGAGGTTAATGAGATATAAATTATTTACTTGGACTAGACATATTAGTTCAAGCAAACATCTAAGATAAGGATTTTTTACTTGAACTAGACATATGATTCCAAGCAAAGAAAGTAATTTATAGATAGAAAATAGTAAAGGATTTTTGAGCTACAAAGATGGTGCATAAATGATATGGATTGTAGAGTAAGGTTTTACATTTATCAAAGAATACATGAATAATTTTTTCCCCCAGTTTGATCAAGATTAAACATGAAAGGGTAGGAGGATAAATTGGATAGGATATGGGCTATATTATAAATGATATGAATAGGATAATAAAGATCAAAAGAAGGAAGAAAGGATGTATTTGGATGGGTTTACATATATGTGATGGAATTGATAATTGAGGGATCGATGGGGGTTTTGATGAGCTTGTTTGGATACTAATTTAGTTAGTGCTTTGATATGCATTGCTCAGATATGGATAGTAGGATCTTTTGGAGGATTAGCATGACATGAAGGATGTTTTTATCTTGACATGGGAGGAGAGCACTAAGTGGAGTGAAAGGTATGGGATCATGAGATGGGAGAGGATCATTGGATGAGATGGAAGGTGTGCTTTGATTTTGATTTGGAAGTAAATTGGAAGATATGGTGGAATTGATGCTTTGCTTTTTATTTGGAGAGGAATCATAGGATCCAATATGGAAGTGAAAAGGATATGTTTCTCTTGAGGTGACATGACAGAGATACATAGGTCTAGAGATGAAGCAGGATTATGAAGGGGAAGAAGGAATATATCTTGATCTTGAGATGGAAAGGGCTCATTGGAAATGATACTTTGATCTTGATTAGGAATGGGATCATGAGATGGCATGGGAAGGATACTTTGATGTTGATTTGGAATGGAATAGCTTGATGCTATTTTTCCCCTACATGTGATTGTGCACTCAAGAGTTGCATTTTTAATGGAAGATATTTCCTTCTATTAGAGCTATGGTGTAGTCATATTTATTGAAAGCATAATTTTCCACTTTAGGGTTGCTATCTTTTTTTGAGGGTTCCCCTTTTCCAAGTTTTGTTATAGGATCTTGGAATATCTTGAGATCATTATTGGTTGAAGGAGGATTTTCTATACAAATGTCACCTTGATCTATAAGGTCTTGAATAATGTTTTTCAGTCATTAGCAATCAGAAGTCTTATGTCCTTTGGTTCTATGGTACTCACAATAGTTATTTTCTTTGTACCATGAAAGTTTAACTTGAGGTTCTATTTTTTTATTTTTGGTAATGTAACAAGTTTAGCTTGGATCAATTTTTGCAAGGCATATTCAAGAGATTCCCCCAAAGGACTCATGTATATGTTCTTTTAGGAGGATTATTTTGTCTAAGTGGTCTTCTAGGAATATTAACACCTTGATTATTTAGTGGATTATTTAATGCTAGTTGTAAGGTAGGTTGAATTTTTTGACTCTTTTTGCATATACCACACCATCATTGAGAATGTTCTTGTTTTTAATCTAAATCTGAGGTCTATCATTAGATGTTGAGAGGCTATCATTGATGTATTTAAAAGAATTCATGAGACCCTTAGTAATGAGAGATTTTTCAATTTCAATTCCATTTTCTATGATCTAGTCTAATGTACTAGCACATTAGATTCTTAGGTGAAAATCTAGTTTTTGACTTAGGTTTTGGGTAACTATGTGGACAAGTTTTTTTTCAAGAATAGGATAGGAAATTTACTTGCCATATTTCTCTACCTTTATAAAAAGGAAACAAATGCTTCTCCATTAGGTTTTGTTTTCATTACATAGATCAGTCATGGAGATTTTATGTTCAATGTTATATGAAAAATGTGCAATGATTTTCTTTGCTAATTCATGAAAGGACTAGATCCCATGAGCTAAATTATGTGAAACTCCTCAATAGCTTGACCTCCTAGGCTTCTAGTAAAAATATGCATTAGATATGTATCATTATGAGCAACCTCAAGACAAGCTATGTAAAATTATCTTATATGTTCTCTAGGATCACCTTTTTCTTTGTATTTGTCAAATCTAGGCATTTCAAAGTTTTTAGGAAAGGGTGTTGTGTTTAACAACTTGTCAAAAGCATAAGGGAATATATCCTCCATTGTATATATCTCTTCTTAGTGTGGCCCATCCCCATGTTTGTAATATTTTTTTTTCTCTTGAATTTGTTGTGCCAAGTCATTTGTAGGTGTGAATGGAGGGACACTTATGGGAATGTGATATTGGTGTTGATGTTGATTAAGGGGAATGTAATTTTGTTTGGATTGACTTAGAGGAATGTAATATTGTTGAGGTTGGCTTGGTGGAATGAAATATTATTGAGATTGACTTGGAGGGATGAAATGTTGTTGAGGTTGACTTGGAGGGATAAAATGTTCTTGAGGTTGACTTTGTTGGGATTGAATTGGTGGAATGGGAATATTTTTCATGTTTGAAGTACCCATGTTTGAATTGTATTTGGCAAAGGTAGGTGATGATTTAGGTGTAAATTGATCATGATGTATCTATTGATATTTTTTCCATTGAATTTTTGATGCACTAGATGGAGGTGGAGATGCATATGTTAAGGTAGTAGCCAAATTTTACCATGATGTTTGAGGTGGATTTTGTGGTGGGGTTAATATGTTTGTTTGCAATGGGGCTATACTTCTCATACGTGTGTTGATTTGGCTCACTTCTCCTAAAATGTGATATTTAGTGAAGGTTATGAGATTATGTTCTTTATGAATAGGGTTAGAAAGTAGGTTGGCACCTTTTTGAACTAGTATTTGAAGATAGTGATCAGTATTATTCTCAAATATAAGTTATAAAACTCTCATTGCTTCAGGATCTTGCTCAAATTATTGTATTTCCTCTAAGTTCGCGTCTCGATTTACAATTTCATCCTCCACATAAGGTATACATGAAGGATCTCTATAGAAATTGGATGGGTTTAAAGTTGTTCCTTGCTCATATCAACCAAAACCCATGTTTGTTGGAATATTTTACTCATCTTGATGGGATTCCATGTTTTTCTTATATTGAGACCTTGTGATTGGCATATGCGATATAAAACTCTAGATAAAATCATATTTTCTTTCAACAATTTTGATGTTTGTTCCCCAAAACCAATATAGATCGAAGTTAAGTTAAATCTCCAATGATGATAATAGTATTTGATTTATAATGTTAGATTCCTACTTTAACTAGACTTGTGATTCCAATCAAGATGATGAATATTGATATTGATAAGTGTACTTCAACTAGACTTGTGAATCCAAGAAAACTTGATAATGAGTGGAGATTTTCAAGTTAAGAGTAGATTTTAAGCTCTCCATCTAGTTTATCCACAAACAATATAGGAGATCCAATTTGAACTTTGATAGAATTTAATAATGATACAAAAATTTGTCCACTCCTCAAATATTAGCAAGGACAATGAAATAATGTCAATAAAAGATCTATTTTAGATATGTTTATTTGATAGTTTTCTAATTTATTATAGTTTGGTATTTTACCTTTTATTTTTCCTTTGTTTTGGAATGTTTTGAGTTTTTGTAATTTGTTCAAAGATTAGAGACACATAAAGATATAATAAAAAATAAAATTTCCTATGGCCCAATTTTGAATGGATATACCCCCTTTAGTTTCAAGTGGAGATGGTGATCTAAACAATCAAACACACAAGGCACACTAACAAGCCTACTCAAGTGGGCATGGCCCATAAGTTTTGACTGGGATTTATAAGCTCCACTAGGGGCATCCTCCATATTTTAATGGGTTTATTAACCTTGATTTTCTCAAACTAGTATATAGGTATGAAGTGGCAATCAAAATGAAGGTGCATTATGCAACAAACATGGTATGTGTCAAGGTAAATTTTTAGTTTATGTGGTGATATTTATCACAATGTCTTAGGGAAAACCCCCTTGGTTTAATAGAACCAAAAATGAAGGAGGTCCTAAAAACCTCAAAAATTGGTTCTAAATGGCCTGATCTAATCTTAGTTTTTGTTGTATTATTTCTAAGTTTGAGACCCCTAACACTTGGGATACTATCTTGCCTTAGTGATTTGGGACCTACAACTCATATCATCAAGTATGAAGAATTCCTAAAGGTTAAAATATTTTTTGTGATTGGTATGAATTAAATTATCTAGAAGGGATTGGATTTGATGTTTTTGAAGTGATAAACTTTTTTTTTCATGTAGTTTTAGGTTTTATTTGGATGAAATAATGGATGGACTAATGTTTATAATGGATGGAGGGATTGAGGAAAAATTTCCTAAGGCTTGGACCAATGTGAGGATGGTAGATGAGGATTATCTTGGAAAGGATAATAGGTAAGTCTTATGGATGATGGACAAAGGATATGGAATATGGAAAAGGATTAAGGTTTGGGAAATTGACTAGGGGTTGAAAGGTAAGGACTATATGGTTAGAATGAGAGTCTTGAAGGATAGTGAATATGAACTATGGATGAAGACTAAGGTGTAAGTATGGATTTGATTAATGGACTATGAAATTGGGAAATTAACTATAGGTTGGAATGTGGATGTATTCATTTTAACTATGGATAATAGACTGATGATGTTGGAATAAGACAAGGTGAAATGGTTTTTGGATCTAAGGTTGGACTAAGGTGTGGATGATGGTTGTCCTAATCTTATTTTCAGACTTTTATTTCAAAATGTACCCTTGATATTTTTAAAAATTGGACTTGAATAACTTAGTTTGAAGATTTAAAAAAAATCACTAACTATTCACAATATCCAATCAACAAGACACAACAACAACCTAATTTTTTAAAGCAATAAGTATTAATCCCTATGGCCTAAAGATATATTATTTATCAATTGATGGATAGTTATGGAATGCAAGGTCATGGACCACCTATGCACCTATTTCCTTGGAGGACAAAGTCTTGACCAAAGTTAGCTCTATCACCCCACTATAAAAGTACGGTGTGGGTAACTTTTCAAGCCTAATTGATATTTGATGCACCACAAGGAAGGATGGATGATTTTGTTAAGCTAGGCTACACAAATATTTCTAGAGGTATCCTTTGTATACCACAATGGAATGTGAGGCCCAATCCATGTGTATGAAAGTAAAATATATCAAACATCCTAGAGGAGAGGATAACCCACTCTTCTCTTTCACTTCTCTAAGATATAAATTTCTTGGGGGCTTAGCCCAAATGATAAAATTTCCTTTCAAGAAGCATGCCTTTTGATTCAATTATACTCCACTAGGACACTAGAGTTGAGTTCATCCCCTTAGTGATGAAATCCAAGGTAGAAATCCTAAAAATAAACTTGGGAAGATGATTATTGTTTCTTATCCTCAAGATCACCCAAAAATACAAGAGAGCATAGTCAAAATATCACTTTCGGATTAAAAGACACTAGTAAATTACTTATTCTAAATTTAAATGTGAAGGTATATTTCAATCTTAATTTCTAAAAGAAGAGAAGGCATATGGAAATGGAAAAGGTTTATAATCAATGTATTTTACAAAATTATCCTATAAAACCACCAAATTAGTAGTTTAAGCATAAAAAATCATTGACACATGAGAATCATTACATTCAAAAGGCTAGCCACAAAATAGAAAATAAGTCAATCCAAAAGAAAATTAAATGTCACCAACATATTACTTATAATTTTTTGATAGTTTTTTTAAAATTATTGAAAAATAACATATACAAAATTTATGAATTTTTAAACACAAAGGAAAATCTTCAAATGGATATATACCTATTTTTGGTGCAAATTCTAAAAAAAATACTTGATCCACTATGTAGAGTTTCGAGATAGCTTTCCAATGTTTGTAAAATTTTAAAAATATAAATAGAAATAAAAAATATATATATTGAATGAACTATACATTTTTTTTTTAAATAAAAAGGCAAAGGGAAAGTGTCTAGCCTCATGTCATATAGCTCCTAGTCGTCATGTGATCTAGTTGGGCATTGGGTTTTCTTAAGGTCCTGGTTGCTAGGATATAAGCCCTCCTGGACTAGGGGCTAGATGGGTGAACAAAGCTCTTAGTTGGCAATATGACCATGAGGTAAACTTATGAAATATCTAAACCAAAACTTTAACCCCCATGGATTCCAACATAGTGCAAAGTTAACAATAAAAAATAGAAGCAAAGTACAAATTCATAAATTCATAATAGGGATTCAAAATAAAATCTAACACGCAGACAATAAACCATTGGAATAAATAAGAAATTTTCTATAACCAAACTGTGGGAAACATAGGTGATTAACAAATTTCAAGTTCTTCCATTTATCACCTAGGGTTTATGAAAGGAAAGGAATAATAGAATATTCAGAGAAGTTGAGAGAAGTAACTAGGGCGTTATTCTAATTATAAAATCCCAAATTAAGGAAAACATTGAGGTTGGAAGATAAAGCTTCTCCAAAACTTGGCCTAACTACAAAGAAATGAGGATTAAATAGAATTGGGGAATAAGGAAGGATCTAACCAAACTCAACTGATCAAAGATGCTTAACAAAATGGATATTGTGTGGAGCCCTCTATAGGAAAATTTGATAAAATGTACTTTTGATGGGTGCTCAAAAGGCAACCCAGGACAAGTTGGAGTAGGGGGTCTGGTTAGAAACCATAAAGGTGATTTTATTGCGGGCTTTGGAGTGAGCATGGGTATCTGCTCTAACAATATAGCCGAAGCAATGGCTACTCTTAGGGGTTTCATTTTCTCTGAAGGAGTTGGGGTACAAAATTTTCATATTAGAAGGGGACTCTAAGCTAATTGTGGATATTCTAAATGAAGAAGATGCACCACCATGGGAATTAAAAAATATAATAGACAGATGCAATTTCATTAAGAAGTATTTCAACAATTGTAAGGTGCAACATGTTTATAGGGAAGGAAATAAATTTGCAGACTGTGCTGCCTACGTGACATTGAGTTGTAGGGGATGGACACGTTGGACAAGTGGTAACATACTAAAGTCTCTAAGAGACTTAATCCTAAGTGAAAATTTTGAGAATGAATATCATATACAAAAATGATAAGTTGGTTTTATGTAGAAAAAATGAGTACCAAGTGATGCCTTTTGGCTTTCCATGTAATGATGGCATTTGGAGTACGGGTTTGTGTAGGATGATATCTAATGGAGGTAATCTTAATAATTCCCCTTTCAAGAAGGTGACCAAAAATCACATGAAATTAATAAATTTGCTAAGGGTAGTCATTTCTATGCAGGCCGAAATGCAGTGTGTCAACAATCCTCATATCTCTAAGATGGGGAAAGGTATGAAATTTAATAGGGATTTAATTCCTTATAAGTTTAATGATGAGACTTGTGCTCTAGGAAATGTGCAGCTGGCTTTATCAATAAGAAACTTCTCAATTCATAACTATGTATTTGCTCTATGTGTAATTTGGCATAAGAGTGTTTGTTGTATCCTGGGAAAGAAGCAGATTGTGGGTGTGATTATGAAGAAAAGTTCCTCTCAGCAAATGAATTTGTAGAGTAAAATGGGAGGACCAAGGAAGAGAACAAAGCCTCCAAATTGTCAAGCCTTGAAATAGAATGTGGATTTATGGAGAATGTTTGAGAATGTCGGTATGGTTTCATTCTTCGAATCCCTAAAAGGATATAATGAAAACCTAACGGCTTAATTTATGAACTCTTGAAGAAGGCAGTGTCACCATTGGTGCAGTGAAATTCGAGGTAACCACTACATTCATTGTTGAAGCTACCGGTCTATAGAATAATGGGCTTAAAGTGGCAAAGAAAAGTGGGGAAAATTACTAGAGATTTGTTGACAAGTTCCTGCATGATGGGGATAATCTCAAGAGATTTCAAAACGGGTATGCAAGACTGGAACTTCCTCCTCCTTTTCCTTTAGTTAGTCTATTTGTAATGAGATAATTTACTCTTAAGGGTAGGTATATGTCAATACATGCATACCATTTCCCTCTGCTAAACCATATCTGTCATGACAAGAGAATCAATTTTCCCTTCTATCTATTGTCCTCCCTGCAACTTAATATCAAAAAAGGTGGTAGTCCTCCTCTTCACCAAGGCCTTATGCTTACCCTGTATAAGTATGCCCTGGCTTTGAATCCTCATGGCAACCCCATAGCTAGTGGAAATGTGAACCCTGATTGTTTTGAAGAAAATAATGACTAACAACTTGATGAGGAAAACCTCGTTGTTGTCAAAATCTTGATGGAGGAACCTATCCCTCGCCAGCCCCCTGCAATTGTTGCTAGGTGTGTGCTTATCTCTGCTAAAATTAATTCTCCTATGGAAAATGTGTCAAACCCCTCAACTCTGAGGTCATAGAAGAGTGAGGAAAATAAAATTTATGAGATTGAGCTCCTTAGAGCCACGCTTGAGAAAAGGAAATATTTGCCTTTGCTACTAGAACTCCCAAAGGCTAAGAAACCAAAAAGAGACATAAATCCTAGGGATGTTATCAATATCACAGAGGAAGGGAATCAAAGTGAGGAAGTAAAGGAAACTTTACCTGGGTGAGGGAGTGGTGGTAGTGGGGGGAGGTGGTCGGCACGCCTAGAAAAAGTTTCTTCAAAAGATAAAAAAGGAAAACAAAAAATGTTTGTGAGTAAGGAGGACCTGGGGTATGAAGAATTTGAAGCCTAGGAGGAAGATGACCCTAAGGACATGGAATTTGAGGACTCTACATATGAGATGGGGGAATATGGTTTGGAGGAGGATAAGGAAGAGGAGGAGGAGGAGCAAATTAAGCCTTTTGAGGAGAAGTTTGAGGTTGAAAATGTTCAGGATGTTGCAGAATTAGGACAGGATGTTGGGAATCAGGGTAGGGAGAACAATATTGAGGAGTTAAGTACTAATTATTTAAAGATTATGCTAACCTTTTTGTAGGTATAGTTTGAAGATATGGAGAAGGCATTAGTCACTCTCATGAGGGTAACTAACAGATTGATGAGGAGGGCAATGTTGGGTGCGGCTTCTAGGGAAACAAAGATTACCAGGAAACTAAAGAAACAAGGGAAACTTGATACCTTGAAGATGTTGGATGAAACAGAGGGACCTGATTGGTGTGAATATATTGCTCTCATGGGAGAATATGGGGACCTATTGAAGAAATCCAGTTAATGGCTTATTGCTACTACCCTTTTTTTTTTATGAAATTTTTGTCATGTTATTTTAACATCTCGGGCTATTATTATTTGATCTCTATGTTATGGTGGAATACCACATGGGACCCTATCGATTTAATTAATGGCTTGCGTAGAACTAAGTATACTGGTAAAAACTTATTGTTTTTTATTAGTATTGGATGGACAATGGTTACTATTTTAAATGTTGGCCTACGTTCTAATACTATTGCTGGTTTTTGGTTTGATGGTGGTGTTGTTTCCCACCTCTCTCTAGTACCTTTTTGTTTGTTGTTGTAACCATGGGATCAAGGCCCATCCCTGCTTATCTAATCAAAAACAAATTCATAAATGACTTACCAAACCCACATAATGGATATTTTAACAAGTTCTAGAATTCACAAATCCAATAGGATTAATGAAATATTTAACAAACCATGAATTCCCAAACTAGACAAATTTTAAAGGGTTAATGGAAATTTTAACAAAATAGATTTATTTGATGATTTAACCATGTAGTATGTTTATTGATCAATAGTTTTGATATAAAAAATTTCCCACAGATTTTAAAATCCAACTTAAACCATTGGACAAAATTCAACCATGCCCTGTGAATATAATAGGTTTTTAAGGAAAATTTAAGTGGCTTTAAACAATTTGAAAATGATTCTAAATGATTTAAATGGAATTAATCCCATGGTAGATTTAAACTTCAACAAACATAAGCCAATGAATGGATTTCACAAAGTTAACATTTGATTTCCCAAGCGCTTCTCCCTACAAATTTAACAAAATATTTACAAGATTTAACATACAATTGAAAAAACCTTAAACTGCCACATTTAACAAACTCATGGATTTAACAATGGATTTACATGACCCTACACCCAAGCCTTTAAAATATTGCATATTGAAATGAAACCCTTTGATGATTTATGAATTGAACCTTGTAAATATTGCCATTCGCAAGAAAAAAATACATCTCAATAAAAATAAAGACACCAATGAGAATTTCTTGGCATATAACCTATACAATTATATGGATTAGTACAAATAATAAACCTTGGCCACAACCCTAAAAATGCAAAAAAAAACCTAAAATATAGCAAATTATATATCAATATTTGTTTCTTTGGCCCTCTAGATGCAGCTATAGCATCTATTTTACACCAAGAAGCTCCTAGAAAAAACTTGACCACTAAGAGCACCCAAAAGAAGCAAGAACCTGCAAGAATGTTAGCAAAAACCACTACAAAACACACAAAAATGATGGATTTGGACAAGGGATAGAATCCCCATCAAATTCACCAAAATGTAAGTGAATCTATAATTTAAAATAGAAAACAAATATAAATAAAAAGCTTCCTATTTTAGACTACTGAAACCTCAAATAAAGAATACAAATGTAATTCAAACAAAAAATGTAAAATAAAGTTACCATAATTTCTATCATCAAGTAGATTTGCTCCAATGATTAAATGTGGTTGTTGTTTGCTCAAAAGGTTACCTATTTTGACTAAATGTAATTAGCATAAAATTGGATGATGGTTTTGCATAGGATAGTGTGTCAATTTATTTATTGAATGCTTTTGACTTGGAGCTATGAATTGGTGAGTCACAAATGGGGGACCTCATCCCCAAATTAAAAATTCAACAATTATACCCCAATGGGGTTTGAACCTTGATGGCAAGAACAACACCACAACAACTTAACCATCATATCATGCCACTATTGGCAATGAAAAGGTAGTATTGCATTTACTAAAAATAGTAATTTTTTGCAACCATGAAAATGTGGAAGGAAAATGCATCTAGGGGCTCCCTTATTCTTAGAAATGGTGGAGGGAAATAGATAAAATAAATAATAAAAATATTTAATTATTTTAGCCATGGTGGAAATGAGAAATTTATCAAGTATGTGGAGAGGGATATTGACTACCCAAGGTTTGTCACGTGTATACCTAAAGTTGAGATGAGATGTTATGTAGATGATTATGATGATAAAATCAATGTTGTAGATATTTATGTGAGGTTCGTTGGTGACAAATTTGTAGGAAGTCAATTAAAAAAAATTGAGCACAAGTTTATGTGTGATGAGCTTCCTTGTTTTATTGAGTATGAGGGCAATGGATTTTACGGTGTCTCTACTGGTTCTGATTACCCTGACAATGGGTTAAATCCAGAGGTTTCTACTTCACTGGGAATGTTGGTAGAGACACATGCTTGCCTGAGAGTGAAGAAGTTTTATGCTGGGTAATTCTCTAGATCATGGTTCAAAAATGCAAACTATTGGTGACGTAGCTAATGTTGGGGATCCTTCTTTGTGCCCTTCAAATAATTACAGTGATTTTGAATTTTCTGAACCTAGGATAAACTCATGCCTCTGTGTGGATAAATTTGAGGTGTTCATGGGGAAAATGAATATAAGGCGAGGTAGAGGATGAGGTTGATGCACCTCATCACAAGAGCAGGATCCATGTTTGAAAGAAATTTGATCCAATTGTCTTGGATGTTACAAACACACAGCCCAATTTATCTGCAACAACAAATTCAGAAATACTGAAAAACTGTTAAAAAGGGAACAATCTCAAAAAGAAACTCAAAATATGTATACAATATTCTAAATCATTCATATCAAAACAATAATATACATATTAGTTCAAATCTAGTATGGATACTACTGAGATGCTTTCATGGTTCAAAAAAAAAAAATTGCCCCTTCCATTGCTTTAACCTTAAATTAGACTATTTGGTGATGTTTTTCTAGACCTCAACATCACTTCTCTTTATCACATTATCAAGAATATAGAAACAAATGGTAAAAAACACCAATCTAAAATTCCAATTACAAATTATAAACAACAAAAGAACACAAAACCCCAGCCACAAATCAAATCAGTACACCATATTTTTCTATAAAAACTAAACACAAAATCTCAAAAAATTTAATAAAAATAACAAAATACAGAAATTATCAAGAATTATTTATGGTTTGGCTTCCAATACAAAATCTGTTCCAATCAGCCAGCTGAAATTAATTCCAACAAGGATACATATCAGTTGTTTAGTTAAACAAGACATAGTTTTCTTTTTTCTGCTACTTTTTATCCAATAATATCACTAAGATGCTTTGTTTACATCAGTTCTTCCTTTCTTTTTTTTCTTGCAAATTTATTCTATTTTACACAACCTAATACAAACTATTTTTGCTTATTGGTAGTATATTGTTCAAATAACTCATTATTGTTCCTTCCTAATTTACACTTATCATCAAATTCTAGACCTTACCATCATCTATGCTTAACTAAATTCAAAAAATAAGATTTACACAACACTAAATTTGTTTTAAAATATCAAATCTGTTTTCAAAGAAAAACACAAAAACCCTAATAAAACAAAAAATTGACCAAAAAAAACACTTATTTCAATATTTTCGTCTATCTTTTCATAGAATTCAGCAAAACCTGATTAATTTTTTGACCTAAACAGAATTTAAAAAATTCATGTTCTTCTTTAATGACATCAAATTCAGATATCGCCATCATTTCAAGTACCTGCATTATAAAGAACTTTCTTCAAATAAAGAACCCATTTAAATCTTCCAACTATTATTACTAATTTATTTTTATAATATAATTTTTTTTTATAATTGCTAATTTGAAAAACAGCCCAAAGCCCAAAATCAAATCTCCAATCCTATATTAAACCCTATTTCTTACTCTACTTCATAAATGTTTAAATTAAAAATAGACAAAAACACCAATTAAAACGCATATAATTCAAAAACACCGATTCAAATGCATATAATTCAAAAAAATCTAATAAACCCGAAAAATGAAATTCACCTCTAATTCAACTTAGTCTTTCAATACGTGAAGATGATCTTCACACAAAACTTTCCACTTCAACTTTTCACAAATTCCAAAACCCTCACTTTTTCTTGCGTTTCAAAATTCTCTACAATTACAAAATCCAAATGAAGCTCCAATCAATGGGCGCAGTGAAAATCAATATGTTGAGCAAGAAAATTCACTTGCAATCGTCTATGAAATCAAGGTAGAAATTTGTTTAAACCCAGCAAAAACCTTTCTTCAACATATGTTTCCTTGGAAAATGCTATTTATATTTATATTTAGCATGTATTGAGGCGGGAGATTTTTATGTGAGGATATGCAATTATATATGTATTTATGTGAGAATATGCAATTATATATGTATTTTTGTCAGATATGCAATTATATATGTATTTATGTCAGGATATGCAATTATATATGTATTTATGTGGAAGGTGTTTTTCATATGAAAAGACGACGAACTCAACAATTAAAAATTGAGAGAAGGATGTAATATTAATGCAATTATTCAATAAGTTACATTTTTTTTCGTTTTTTAAAGAAAAGAAGATAAGATTGAAATGAAAATGAAAATTATATTTTATTAGGTGTAACTCTATAATCTCTGAAAGAAAAACAAAAATCTACTTTCTATTTTGATGTACAATGATTTTTATTGATTTTTTCAACTATTTAAAAGTGGGCAATATCACAAAACTCTATTTTCATTGTTTGATTACAATATTTTTTTGTTTTTTCCATGGGAAAGAAAAATAAAAAATCTACTTTCTATTTTCATGTGCTAATAATACATTGATTTTTTATTTATTTTAAATTTGCGAATAAAAAAAGGCTCAATTTTATATAGATTATTTTGAAGATATATACCAGTTAATATTTCAATTCTAATAAATTGAAAATTAGTTTTATTTTTTATTTAATTATTTATTGACTTAAAAGTTTATTATTTATTATTAATTTTAAAAAAAAAAAATTTGTATTTTGATATATTGACTTTACATTTAGTTTATTCTATTTTAATTTTAAGTTAGATTTAAACTTTAAATTTATTTTAATTATTTGTGTCTTCTTATGAAATCAAAAAAAATAATTAATAATTATTGAAATTACTTTAATTTATAATTAAGTGTCTTATTAAACTTTTAATTATTGTAGAATAATCATATTTTGAATTTTTATTTTAATTTATAATAAATTAAATTAAAAACTTAAAATCTAAATCAAAAGTTATAATGAGAAAGAGAAACTAACTTTTGATCAATCATTTCATACCAACAATCTTGAAGATAGCATGTGTCCCTAGGGAGTTATGCTTATGGTAGCATGCCATTTGATTAAAGATATGATACTTCACCTTTAAGACCTCTTCAGTGTACTCATTGCACACTTAAGGAGGAAAATAGATAAAGAGAAAAGGGAGAGAAAGATAGAAGGGAGAGGGAGATAGAGATAAGATATATAGAGGCAAAGGGAGATAAAAGATAAAGAAAGGAAGATATATATATATATATACAGAGAGAGAGGAGCTCTTTATATCTTTGTCCCCCCTATTTTACATATGTCTCTCACATCCTCGCACCTATCTTTTCCCTTTGCCTCTCTCTATATATATATATATATATATATATATATATATATATATATATATATATAAATATATATATCCCTCTTCCTCTATTAATCCCTGCTTCCATCTCTGCTAATTTATCTTTATCGTCTCGGATCTGATCTCTCGACGCCCTCGATCTTCCCCGATATTCTTTGTCCTCGACTTATCCATGCCTTTAATTTATTCATTGCCTCGACGGATCTTTAATTTATGATCTCTTCTCTCTATCTATCTCCCTCTATCTATTACTTGTCTCTATCATCTCCTTTATCTCTTACTCTTGCCCCTCTATTACTATTTGAATGTAATACAACCATTAATCTAATAAGATAGAGATTGATATTTCATTGGTTATTTTTTGTTCATTATAATAAGTATATCAGGAGTTATTTATATCATTTGTTGTTCAAAATGTAATGATATTGTTGATGCATAAATAATAGTTTTAAATCTTAGTTATCTAAAATAAATTTGAATGCTAGGGTTGATAGTGTTGTTAATCAAATAATAGGTGTTTTGGAAAGTTAAGAATCATATTTTTATTATTGTTTTGGGAAAATAAATTAAACCTTATGAACCATATGAACAAGGATTTTATAAAAATTCTGACATGCAAACAAGAAAAAGAGTTTAATCAATCTCTTGACTTCAACAAGAATTGTCAAATATTACAATATGACAATTTCTCCACCTTCCACTTCTTTATGAACACTTCACATAGTGTTTCAAAATTCCTTTCAATCGATCATTTTTTAATGTTTCACATGCATATTCAATAATCAAACTTTACAAATGGATGTACCAACTATTGTACCTATGTAAAAGAACACAAAGCCACATAACTCATAGATCATAGAAACCATATTTATCTCATTGTGGAATTTTCCAAATTAAAAAAAAAAAAATCTCTCTCCTAAGAATCAAACTTGGACCTAAAGGATGATGATTCACTCATCACACACAAATTCATGGCTACTTTACTAAATGAACATTCCATGAATTCTCTTTATAGAAACCCTCAACTCTACCAAACTGAATACCATGAGAAGAGAAAATGAAGGGATCTTTCCCTCAAGTTATATATTTATATGGATAGTCAAACACTAATCAAAATTTTCATGTAACTAAGCCACTATTAACTCACATATGTGGGGATTGTGGTTCTCATTATGGTCTATTGTTCATGTGTAGGTACTATCATGTGTTGATTTAAGAAGCATCAATGAACCTCAAAAACATGCCAATCTCACAATTTGTGTTAATTTCTCAAAATTGAGTCAATCTATCCTAAATCTAATGTGTATTTTATAAAAATACTTGTCGCTCTACCTCTAAGAGTGACTTGCACACAAAAAGTACTATTTGTATGGAGTTAGATTACTATATATAAATATTGTTGTATAACTTATAGCCCAGGTTCGAATTTCTCATGCTCTACTACTTCAACACTTTACACCTCCAACTCAAAAATCCATTCTACAAAAAATATTTGTAGCTTCATGTCCCCATGCATATTAGATATTTGTAGATAGGTACTACACATACATAAGGATACCTATCAAATATAGCTAAGCTCAATAATTTTTTCTAATACCATGAGAAGAAAATAATATATATAAACAGATAGATCTAATGGTTGTGAATTGGAGCACACAAATCCCTTGCTCATTCTATTCAATTTATAAGAAAAATAGATAATGTTTTTTTTCCACATGCATAATAGTTGAAATACTTATGATAGATGGTAAGGTGAGTAGTAGTAGATGGTTATGTTGTCTATGGTGATCTTTGTTGATAATTCAACAATTAATTTATTGTAGCACATTTCTCTTTATAGGTTGAAGGGAATTTTAAAGCACTCAACAAAATAATAGATTATTTTTTATGACTATTATCTATATTACTATTTAAAAATAGTTTTACACATATTCACAAATAAAATTTGGGTGAAAAACTCACACCACTAAAGTCCATATAAGGCATCATCCTAGAGAAAAATAACATAAAATAGGTTCCTAAGCAAAGAGAGCATATATAGATGGAGGAGGAGGGTGTCTCAATCATCTAGATTGCAATACATCAAAAAGGTTTGGGTTAACCACATGATGATCCCATCCATCATTATTATCAACATTTTATTCTTGTTTTTTGTTAATAATTAATCAAGCAAGAGAGATAACTAGAGCTAGATGAGAAAAAAATAGAGTATGTACAACCCAAAGATCCTTCACCAACAAGTGATTGAGAGATAGAGTGCCTACAACTAGGGCACAACCAACCCTATTTAGTATGATCCCTTCTCACAAAAGGATTAAAATCTTAAGAATGAGTCCCTCGATGGTCATAGGCATGCTAAATATGACCATGATGATATATGTGAGGAGACCAACAATAAGAGGAGGTGAGATTTAAGGGAACCTTGGCCATAACACAAGGGGCACTACCCCAGTGATCCAATAACACATTAAAACTATAATGTCTTAAAATTGCACCCCATGAAAATTTCACCTACACTTTTGCATCCATTTTAGTGTCCACTCCATTAGTATCTATGTAGGCTCATTTCAATCCTTGCATCAGCCTTTTTCCCCTCAAGATGCTTAGGACCCCTTTTCAACAACTACCTTTACATGCCAACTTTGCATTAAACCTTGTGTTTTCTTTGTTCCCACCATTCTTGGGCATGATTTGTCTAGACACTAGCATGTCGCGTGGACATTCATGTGCCACACTAGAATCTTACAACACTTCAATATTCAAAGAACCATTTTTTATCATGTTTCCACTTGGCACCTACCTTTGTAAGTGGAAATGGCTCAAGATTCCTTGTAACAGCTCAAGAACCTTCTTTTCCCTCCTATTCTCTCTTTAAAATCCATCTTTTCAATTCATTTGATCTTCTTCTTAGGACCTCTCTCTTGAAAACTCTCTCTTTCCTTTCTCTCAAACTCTCTCTTTCTCTCTTTCTCTCAAGCTTGTGCAGCTCTCTTACTTGCTACAACATTCTCTAGCTCTCACAACTTTATTAGCTCTCATAGCTCTCTCTATCTGGCTTCCCTAAGCCTTGCAGGTGATATCCATCTCTTGTCTTATGTCTTTGAGCATTGGGATTTCTCACATCTCTTATCTACGCATTTTACTATCTTGTCTATTTATCTTTCTATTTATTTGTCCATCTGGTTGTCCATGGAGGTGGAAACACCAAAATGAGGGTTTGACTGAGGAAAGCCCCTAAACAGCCCCAACATTTTCTCTCAATATTATGTGTGTAGGTATTGAAGACATTTATTTTTTGGAGGCTTCATCGCTTGGTTGGTTTTGAGTTATTTATTTTTCTTCATTTCTTTATCTATATTCCATTTAGTTTATATTTTATGTAGTTTACTTTATTTTATTCTTTGTTATACTTTGTTATTTTCCTATATTTCAAGGTTTTTGTGATAGTCATGGGTTTTGATCTATACGAGACATCAATGCATCATTTGGATGCCAGTGCATTGAGTTGTCATCCTTGGCAAAGAGCATCTAATTGTAGCAAGGGAGTGAAGTTATAAGGCATCAAAAGGATAGAAAAGTGTGTTAGGTATCATGCACTAAGTGTCTCTAGGGTTATATGTATATCTCTAGTGGAATCTCAACTCTTGTCAAGGATTTATCTTGTCATAAATATTGACATTCAAATGCATGAAATATTTGATGATGGGACAATATTTAAAAATATTAAATTCTCTACATATGGATTTATGTAGTTCAATTCTTTATTATTAAGCATGCTTAGTTTTGTGTAATACCTATATGGTGATGGATTTTATACCTAGATCAATTCTTTTGTGTATCAATCTTTTGTTTTCCTTTATGTTAAATGTGACTCAGTAGTCCAATGGATAGGAACCAATCTAAGAACTATTGAATCATCCTCATCCTCTAAAATAATTAAAAAATTTAACAAAGGAATTATATTATGCCATCCTCAATGCCACATATCTAGAGAATTATGTTTAGTGTATTCACACCTTACCTTTATGTAACAACGGATAAATGAAAATATTTTTAATGGATTATAATATTGTTTTCATCGATAAATGCATGTGCAATATGTATCATCAGATATAAAATGGGTTTATTTCATCTATGCATACTTGACTTAATGACAATATTTAGGGTTAAGTAGTGCAATTTGAGTATATATTTTATATGGTATTTTTGGTTATTTATTATGTTGAATTTTAAATCCTATTAAGGCATACCTCTGGGAACACCCTCATAGGTTTAAGTTGAGATTGAAGTGGAGAGAATACCTACTCTTTAAATTGGTCATTAATCATCCCTAATTTGTTGATGAACATTATTTCCCCTTCTTGTTGGTACACCTAACCCTAAACATGAGACAAACTTCTAGAATTGGGAACTTATGTTTTTGGGAGCTAACAAATAGCATCATTGATAGGGAATAATTAGTTTTTGGCATGTTGAAGTTAATTGTAAATATCATAAAAACATCAATAATAAATAATTAGTTCGTATTTAGTTTGTAATTGTGTACTTGGTTTGGTAGTGTACAATTTGTTGTGTGCATCATGTTTGGGTAAGTTGGAATATCAAAAAAAATATGCCAATAGAATGGTGACTATCAAATTTTTACTTTAGATCATTGAACCCAAAAAATCATCTCAATTTTGCAGAGGTGATGATAAGTTCAAAATTTAATCATCTTTGAGAGGTGGAAACTCTACTAATAAGTGGTTGAAGAATAACTTCTCATTATACAAATATTTGTCATAGAGATATAAAGCATCCAATTAGAAAAATAACTTATATGAGATGTGATTTTATACGAGTAATCTATTTTTCTTCCGTCATATTTTTTTTATGGTAGCTCAAATATATTGTTGAATTAAAAAGGCTATATGAAAGACTAGTAGAGAGGGAGTGAATAATAATTGAGGATTGGAGTTGAAAGTGGAGCTTAGTTGTGGCTTTCCCTTTGCTCACACAAGATTTATAATGCATGGTATACAATAGTGCAAGATGCATCCTTAGAGGATTCCTTTCTCTATGGGAAAGTATAGACCACTTGATTTTAACGAAATTCCTAATTATCAAGTGAGAATTCATATGCCCAAGTTTATTGGAAAGGGAATTGAATCAACAAACAATTACCTTCAAGAATTTAGTGATTTAATGGGAGATTGTGAAATTGCATATGAAGATGTTATGAAGTTTTTTGTATAGTTCTTGATTGAATATGCTAGAGATTAGTTCTTTGTTTTTCTATTTCTTTCTATTTCTTTGAGGTGGGAATTCAAGACAACATTCATAGATCATTTTGGTGAAGGAACAGGCATCCATTCATTCATTAATTCCCTCATTCAAATTCAAAAAAATGAAGAAATGGTCCCTAATTTCAACATGAGATTTTCAAAGGCTATGAGAGACATTTTGAAAGTTGTAAGACCAAATGATCTAATACATCTAGTCTTATATTTTGGATCCTTTGATGAAGAAATTAGTTTCTTATTAAGGGATAAGAACATTGCATCATTCCAACATTTCAACGTGAGATTTGCAAAGGCTATGAGAGACATTTCAAAATTCATAAGACCAAATGATCTAATGTGTCTAGTCTTATATTTTGGATCTTTTAATGAAGAAATGAGTTTCTTAGTAAGGGATAAGAGCCTTGCATCATTCCAACAAGGATATTGAATCTACATATATTGGTAATGGTAAATCTTTTCTTGTAGATCAATAACTTGAACTAGGCAATAAGGATATTTTTCAAAATAAGGATAGGTATGCACTTACATCTGAATCACCAAAGAGGTATTCAAATCATAGAAAATACCAAGGAGACTATGAGAGGGAGATAGTCTCAATGGAATGAGAGGATGATAATTTGGAACCAAATTTTGAGGGTGAGGAGCACAAATACAGAATTTGAGCATTGTGAAAACCTTTTTGCAACCTTCAATGATGCAAATACATATGATATTGGTTATGTTTCTCATGTAAAAATATTCTTTAACATTAGAGGACATGGAGAGGAACACACAATAACCAATATTATTGCCCTAGGTGATCAAATAAAATAGTTGGCATATGTGCATAAAGCAAATACAGAGAAGGGAAAAAGGCATGTTAAAATGGAAGAGATAGAATAGGTAACCAACATATGACCAAAATGCATATTCTAGAATTTTACAAAAATAATGTTCTAAATACAAAGTAAAATGATGATACTAAGATACACAACCCACTTCATTTGTGTTTTTAGGCAGGGGTGCAACAACACAAACTCACTATTGTTACTGGATGATGGATAGAACAAACAAAAACTAGAAAATGCAAACAATGCAAAGATAGCAGAATATTGATACAGAAAACAATATTCATATATTCCTTTCTTGCTTGAATCAAATTTACAAAAATATAGAGGACATGCTCTGTTCAACAATACAAAATAAAACATAAACTATTTGGACTAATGTCCAAATTTTGGTGCTACACTCACACCTAAACTAATGCTTACAACTATCATGTAGTTGTTGCTTTCACTCTATTGTGTCTGATAAAATCCATGTGCACTACTGATGTCTCCTTGTCTTTTGCTAATACTCCTTCTGCTATTGCAGAGTCAACTCCTTCTCCAATATAAAAACTTGCTACTACAAAAACTGACTTCTACAAAACTAACGAATGCATACATTCTTTTTGTTTGTATCTTCAAGCTCAAAAATGAGCACTACAATTCAAAATTCAAACTCACCAACCTCATTAATTATCAGCAGGCTGAAAACAAAGGCTATAGGTTTACGTTGGTAGTTTGAAAAGATCCCAAAACTGACAATAGGGTAGACATCCTATAATAGAGGATTAAGTATTTCCAACACCCCCTTAATTCGAAGTTGGTTGTTAATCTACAATTTCCTTTTGGAGCTGATCTTCAAAGCTATCCACAGTGCCACTTGCCTATCTCTTAAGCGTTCAAAACTGTCTTTCAGTAATGCTTTGGTGAAGATGTCAGTGAGTTGCTGCTTGAATCTATTATTATAATTCAATCTCACCTTCTTCTATCAATTCCCTTATGAAGCGATATTGGATCTCAATGTGCTTATTGTGTCCATGGAAGACTGGATTCTTTGTCAAAGCTATTGATGAAACATTGTCACAATGTATGATTGTGTTGTCTTCTTGTTGTTCCTTCAAATCTACAAGTATCCTTCTCAACCAAATAGCCTAGCATATTTTTGCATTTGCTGCAATATACTCAACTTTTGTTGTGTTGAGAGAGACAATGGGATACTTCTTCGATACTCATGAGATTGCACCTGATCCCATGTGGAACACATATCCCGATGTGCTCTTCTTATCATCTACATTTCCTGCCCAATCACTATCTATGAAACCAACAAGCTTGAACACATTAGGTGCAGCATACAAAATTCCATAACTTGTTCCATTCATATACCTCAAGATCCTCTTTCCTACTTGCTAATGCGTGTCTTTAGGTTTCTCCATAAACCTAGAAATCAAGCTTACTACACACATGAAATTGGGCCTAGTTGATGTCAATTAAATCAAACTTCCAACCATGATTTTGTAGAGGGTTGGGTACACATCATTGTTGTTGTCTTCTTTGCACAGTTTCAGACCTATTGGTGTTGGTGTGGGGCAGGTTTGTTGTTTTCCATTTTAAACCTCCTTAAAATTTGTTTGGCATAATTATTCTGTGAAATAAATATTCCATGCTCTGTTTGTTGAACCTCAATACCAAGAAAATACTTCAACAAACCTAAATTTTTCATCTCAAACTCATTCTTCATCACCTCTTTAAAATCAGCAATCAATCTTTCACTGTTACTAGTAAAAATAAAATCATCTACATTCAAAACAACAATTAAAATATCACCTTCAGCTACTTTGATGTAGAGTGTGAGCTCACTGCTACTTTTGTAAAAGCCATTTCTCAAAAAATAGGAGTCTTTTCTACTATACCACACTTGAGGTGCTTGTTTTATCCAATAAAGAGATTTCTGGAGTCTATACACTTTGTCCTCTTGCCCTGGGACTTCATAGATAGGTGGTTTCTCCACATACACTTCCTCCTTCATCACTCTATTCAAAAAGGTTGACATCACATCCATTTGAAACACTTTCCAATGATGTTGGGATGTTATTGCTATGACTACCTGAATTGTTTCTAGCCTTGCAACTAGTGCATATGTCTCATCATAATCTATTCTAGGCTACTATTTGTAACCTTTGACAACTAACCTTGTCTTATTTTTTTCAATCTTACATTTAGCTGTACACTTGGTCTTGTAGTCCCACTTCACTCCAATCACTTGTTTACCATTGGGTAAATTGGCCAACTCCCATATTTGATTCCTCTCTATAACATCCAACTCTTCATATATGGCCTTACACCATTTATCTTCTTTCACCACTTCCTCAAAGTGCATTGGATCACTATAGGAAAATAGAGCAAAATCCAAATTTTTATCAAAATCAACATGCCTTGTGTTGTCATAAATCTCCTTCACACTCTTTGTATTTCATGGAATCAATTATGTGAGTGTGGGATTTGAATTACCTTCATATTTTCTACTACTCTAACCTTTGGTGCTACTATATTGTTGACTATCGGAGCTACTGCTATGTTGAATTCTGGAGCAGCTACTTTGTTGTCTCTATTCAGTGTTGTTCTATTGTACAGCTACAGAGCTACTATTTTGTTACACATCTTCAGAGCTATTGTTTTCCAATTCTCTACAGTAGTTTATCCTTGAGTTGCTGCTCTCTTGAGCTCCCCCTAAGTTGTTTTCTTCTAAACCTTCTTCATCTTCAAAGGGTATTGTAACTAAAATACCTATGGTGTCATCCACTGTTCCATCCCATGCTTCATTCTCAATAAACATAATGCCCTTGCTAATAATTGTCTTCTTGGTGATGGGATTGTACAATTTATAGGCTTTTGACTCTTCACTATAGCCTATGAAGATGCATTTTTCTCCTTTATCATCAATTTGTTTCCTCTTCTCTTTTGGCACAAATGCATATGCCACACATCCAAATATTCTTAGGTGCTCAACACTCCATTTGCTATTTTTTCATGCCTCTTATGGAATCCTATCATGGACAGCATTTTTAGGGCACCTATTCAATATATAAACTATTTTTTCTACAACTTCTCCCAAAAAAATGTGTGACAACCCTTTTGCTTTCAGCATACTTGCTAACATTTCTTGAATGGTTCTATTTTTTTCTTTCAGCCACTATGTTTTGTTGTGGGGTATATCTTGTTGTAAATTGTTTGTGAATGCCCCCATTCCTACAGAAATTCATAAATTCTTTGGAAATATACTCTCCCCCTCTATCCATTCTAAAGGATTTGATATAGTGGTCGCTCTCCTTTTCAATTGATTCCTTAAACCATTTAAATTTCTCAAAGGCTTTCAAATTTTTTTCAAGAAATAGACCCATATTTTTCTGTTGTAATCATCTATGAATGTCATGAAATAGGTGTTTCCAACTAAGGTGGGGGTTTTCATGGGTCCACATAAATCTAAGTGCACTAACTCAAGTGGTGCTCTTGGTCTTCTAGATTACCCTGATTGAAATGGCTGCCTATGTTGTTTTCCTAAAATGCAAGCCTCACATTTTCCATCACTTTCTAAAATAGATGGTAACCCTCTAACCATGCCTTTCCTAGATGATAAAATCAAACTAGAAAATATTAAGTTCTCATACCTTAAGTGTTAAACTTTGGATGGGTCTTTGATAACTATCTTGAAAGCATATTGTTGTTCCACCGTCGACTGTTGTTTGACTGTTGTGAGTGTCAAAGAACAATGTTGTTGTTGTCCTTTTGTTGTGTCTATCATAGATACTATATGCATCCTTAGAGGAAACATTCTATTTCTCATCATCTGCATGACTACCATCACTTTCGTATTACCTCCTTTGTCTAATATCTTACACTCTCCATTCTCCATCAAGATTCTATAACAATTTTGGACCATTTTTCCAATGCTCAATAGGTTATGTTTTATGTTGGGGGAATAATAAACATATTGGATATTTTTCCTCTCAGCATTCTTGATTTGGATGTTGACTACACATTTTCCCATGATGGGAACTTTCTCATTGTTTCCCATCTTGTTTTCAGTTTTTATAATGTTGTCTATGGAGGCAAAAAAATTCTTGTTCCCACTCATGTGGTTGCTGAAAGCACTATCTAAGTACCATACTTCATCACTATTGCACTCAGCAAGGTTGTAAACAATAGACACATTGGACTACTTTTCATTTTCAAAATTGTTCTCATTTACTACATTGGCATTTTGACTCCCATGGTCATGTTGCTTCTTTCTACACTCACTAGCATAATGTCCATACTTATGATAGTAATAAAATTGCACATTGCTCTTGTCATACCTCTTATTTGAACTATTGTTCTTCTTTTGGTTTTGGTATGTTGACTATGAGTTGTGTGGCTCCTCTATGTTGTTTGAGTCTCCTCTTCCAGAATTGCTTCTTCCCTTGCCTCTTTTATCTCTGCCTATGTTGTTTCTTCCTCTCTCCTAACCTCTTGAATTGTTCTGATCCTTGAAGGCTTGCTCTAGGGAAGGAGAAAACTTGTTCAACCGCTTCTTATGGGTTTCTAGTGAACCCATCAACTCATCTATAGTCATTTTGGACAAATAGTTTTCCTCTTCAATGGTAATGACTATAGGATCAAATCTAGAGGGAAGATTTCTTAGGATTTTATCAATAATCCTTTGTTCTTCCATTCTTTCCCCATTAATTCTCAACTGATTTATCAAGGTTGAAACCTTAATGTGAAAATCTGAAATAGACTCACTATCCTTAATTTGTAGAGTCTCAAAATCTCTTTTTAGCAGCTGCAACTTCACCAATCTGAATTTATCAGTTCCCTTATAGATATTTTGCAATATTTCCCAAGCTTGTTTAGAGTAATTTCCTACTGCAATATGTAGGAAAATAGCCTCTATCAAGGCTGCCTCAATCAAGCTAAGGGCTTTTGCATCTTTCATCCAATTTTCATTTAGCTGATTCTTTTGTGCATTAGAGAGGGTTGCATACATTGTTGGATCTGTGATATCATTGAACCCATTAGTGACCAACTCCCATAGGTCATTTACAACCAATATTGTCCTCATTTTCTTAGCCCATATATCATAGTTTTGTCCATCAAAATTTGGTGGATGTTGCCAACCTTTTCTCTCACCTCCTACCATTTTTCTCAAACTAGAGAAAACATATTAATGCCTAGAATCTTAGGGCTTTCCTAAAAAAACCCACAAGAACCAAACTACCCTGAAAAAATAGGGCTTTGATACCACTTGTTGGAAAGAAGGGGTGTAGCAACACATACATTGTTGTTACTAGATGATGGAAAAAATAGACAAAACCCAGAAAATGCAAATAATATAGAGACAGCTGAGTGTTGACACAAAAAACAACATTCATATATTCCTTTCTTTCTTTCAAAATTACAAAAATACAAAGGATGTGCTCTATTCAATAATACAAAATAAAACATAAACTATTTGGACTACTGTCCAAATTCTGGTGCTACACTTGTTGGTGAATTTCAAAGAACCAAGAAAATCCCACTAAGCATCTATGAATTTGCCAAATTCAATTCTCAAATAATTAGGAGACAATTGGCCAACGAACGAGAGGAAGCTAGGATGCTTCCCTCCTACACTTTGGGCTCTGTAAGACTAGGGAGGGTGTTCCCACAATGTGCACCTTACAACCTTGCTACACAATTATACCACACATTGCACAATTAATAGATACATTCTCATTCAAATGCTAAATCGATGAAATCTTTAAAGAAACTGGCAATTCCTTTTAAAGATCAAACTTCTAAAGCTAAGAGTTCATACAACACCAACCACAACATAGGTATATCGATTAAAAGATTATTTATGAATTTTGTTCTCAATTGGATAACTAGAACCATGGGAAATGCATATAATACTAAAGATTAGTGTCATATCTTTGGGCAAGGAGTCAAAACACAACAAATTGAACTATAAGGTGAATTTAATCCTAAACATCCATGATCTTCGTGAGATTACCTTGCAATTCACATATTAATACTTAGAATCTATGACTACTTATCATATCCACCAAACAATTATACTAATTCATAGTTTAATCAAAGCATTTTAACTATCCATTCAACCAGAGCCTAAATTAAAACACACATCAAAGCACAATGACAATGAAGATTAATGAAAGGATTCTTGATCGGATTTTCATTAATAATTCAGATACAATGTAAAGCTAGAGAGACAATAGACTCAAGAGATGTGCATTATTGTTCAAATATGCTCATAAACCATACAATTGACCAAATTCACTTGCTCGAATCAAAACTTAAGATACAAAGTTCAAATATGTTATCTTTGTGTTCACAATTTGTATAATTCAGATCTAGAATTCAACAAGAGACCTGTACTAATGGCTTTGAATTCCCTTTTATGAGAACAAGGGAGAGAACCAAGCTTCAAGCCAAAAATTACACGTCACATTTCAATTTGACCGCAATAACATATGTAACGTCTAGAAAATGTAGAAGAAAAGGTTAAAATCACACACTCAATGCGATCTAAACTCTAATGCAATCTAAGCTAAGCAATAGAGAACAAAGGAAATTCAAGATGTAAATAAACTGAACAATCTCACCCAATATGTATGTAATTCCATGTATCATCTCGATTGCCCTTCTCTATTTTTTCGTTGTAGTATAATTTCCCTCAGATTTCTCGTATGCAAGTATAGCCTATGATAGTGATTTAGCAAAACATCAAATATTCAAGATAGTTGCTCCAAAAAGTCATAAGATTTCGAGAGAGATTGGAATGATGAAGAATAGATCAATTTATAGAAAATTGATCATTTGAATGACAGGCCAGGATCAAAAGATCAGCGTATGGTTGAGATCGATAGATTAGACATGCATTATGATAACTGTTAGTAGTGACATGAGTGATACAAATTAGAAATAGAATTGAAGATTAAATAAATGATTTAATCTTCGAGTTTGGTAGTCGAAAACAGAAGAATAGTCTTTGCATGACAAAGATAAAGATGGATTAAAGCAACTCTCTATTCGAATGCACACACAAGATTTAATTAATTAAATAGGAATATTTAATTAGTCTGCATGTACAAGCAATTGAGTTAGCACTGGACGATTGAATGATTTGACGAAGAGATTACTCGAGAAAGCCACTCAGACATTAAATCAAGAGTTAACTGAGTGATTTAAATAGATCTTTGAGTCGAGTAAAATTGAATACTTAGATAATTTGCACAATTATCTAAATATAGAGGAATGTGATAAAATGGAATTTATGAATTAAATAATTCATTTAATTCAAGATTTGATATTTGAAGAATAATTAAATAAATAAGATTTATTTAATTAAGTGATGAAGGGGTTTAAATGAATAATTAAATAAATAAAAGAATTTATTTAATTGAAGAAGAAGGATAATGTTAATTAGTAACATAATTAAATAAAAAGTGTTTATTAATTAATCAGATGGAATAAAGAAAAGTGTGAATTAATTAAATAATTAAGATTATTTAATTAATAGAAGAAATGAAGACCTTATAGAATAATTAAATAATTGACATTATTTAATCATGACCATGGAAGAAATATGAATTATTAAGAATATTGAAGTCACAGGCTTAAACCAGATTTCGGTGTCTACACTTGCCCCTCTTTGATACAATGTCCTTTCGGTGTTGTGTCAAAAAAAATTGATAAAAATATGCCCCGGTATTAAACAGGTGAAGGTATGCCCCCTCGGGAAAATTGACAAATTTTCAAAAAAAAAAAAGAAAAAATTGGAAATGATCTCGATTAGTCCATTAGATAGCCAGAAATGTAGTGGAGTTGACGGAATTGAAGTTGGAAATGTTAAGGACGGGTATGGCTCGATTGAAATTGGAAGCTGATGTGGCCAGTAGAAAGGATTGCCACCAAAACCCTAGATATAAATAGAAAATGGGGTAAAAACCCATTCATTTTTACCCACATAGCTTTGAGATTTGAGAATTTTCTCTGCACCTTCAGGGAAGATGTCTCTTGTTCCACACACCCACCATCGAGCATATAGGATCTGGACCTTTAGGTGACCAGCTGACCCGGACCCCTCGGTATGTACCTAAATCTTGACTTTTGATTTTTTTATTTTTGCACCTTTTTATGCGTGTATGTGCAGTTTTTGTTATGCATCAATTTATTGAAAAGTTGCATGTGAGTGCGTAATCAACGCATTTTCATGCAGATCAACACATTTGTAAAATCATGTATATGGTTAGCGTAGGGTTTTTGCGGTTCAATGCATTTTTTTTTAATTTGACGCATTCGTGAAAGAGAAACACATTGCATGTAATCTAGACGCATTTGTTCTATTTTGAACGCAAGTGCAAATGTTTGAACGCATTTGATATTTTATCAATGCATTTGCATTTAAATAGGGAGCTATATGCGTAGATAGACAAAGGCGCATTTATTTTTTGACGCATTTGTTATTTCTACATGCATTTGTTATGGAAAGTGACACGTGTGAGAAATAATGACACATTCTGCTGAGGCAGATATTGATGGATTGCAGGCAATTCCGTGGGGATGGAGAGATGGTGTAGCAGACCTAGGTACCATAGAGGCTTATGATCAGTGGTGGGTCATGCATAGGACAATACCCCTTATAGATCCAGATCAGGCTGCACCAATAGAGCGGCGAGGGATAGGACCGCACGGCAGGGGTGGAAAAGGTAGAGGTTGGAGAGGTGGAGGGGGTCATGGTGATGATGGAGATGGTGGTGGAGGTGGTCAGCGAGGTGGTAGGAGAGGGAGGTGTGGACGGAGGGACGAGGGCCACCATTGTCACCCATCCGTGAGGAGGGACAGGGAGAGGAGGATGTGCCCATTCCAGATATTGGAAAAGGTGGGGAGGAGGTGCATGTTGAGATTGGAGGAGAGGAGGAGCATCCCGTAGAGGAGGGCATTCAAGAGGTTTATGCAGAGGAGGAGGCAGACAGAGAGGAGGCAGAGATTGATGCCCTTGGCTTACTTGGTGCCTATCAGGATGATGAGGAGGAGGATGATGATCATGAGCAGGAGATTCAAGACAGGATTTTGGAGGAGTTGGAGGATGAGGATGATGGTGTGTCGAGGGTGAGACAGGTTGACATAGGGGCAGTTGATTCTGAAACTGCCACACTTCAGGCCCAGGTTGCATCCTTAGAGGAGCAGATGAGGGTCATGATGTCTAAGAGAGATGTGTTACAGATGGAGAGGGACAAAGCCGTCATGGATAGAGATCAAGACATAGCTCAAAGATAGGAGAATGAGCAGATATTTACAGAGATTAGAGCTCTATGCACTGGGTCAGCGGTTGCATTTGCCAGAGAGTTAGTCAGAGCCAGGGAGAGGGCCACTTATTACAAAGATTTGTATGAGACAACGGTTCCTCCATAGAGATGGGCCCTGAGCTTTTCAGAGGCATGCAGTGAGAGGTCTCATACTAGGACCCACTCCAAGATAGGTAACACAAAGGGTGTTGAGCAGCCACGTAGAGCTGGTCCATACGATAGGCCACATTCAGGGCACAGGTCATCAGGTTCCCGGCATCAGTCATCCACACACTCCAGTCATGATAGCAGTGGAAGTTTTGGATAGGGACATTTTTTGATATGTACTGAGACATTGTATTATGATCATATAGCCTACGGACTTCCATATTTATTGATACATTATGACATTGTGATGTGACACTGTTGAGCTATATATATATATGATTTTGGCGGTGAATCTCATGATATGCATTTCTATTTATTGATTATGCAGTTGTTTATTTGTACATGTTATGTTTATATAATATGCACTGTGATGGATGATTGTATCTACTTTATGATGTGTTTATGCAGCCTATGATGTGATGTTGATTCTGTGTGATGTTGATTCTATGTGATGTATGCATTTTATAGTTATGAGATGCAATATGATGTTATATGTACAATGCTTTCTACATGTGATGCTATACAGATGTGATGTGGTGTATTTATTTACATTTTGTTATGTACATGGAATGCTTATAATATGTATGGAAATGATGTCCTAGATATGATAAATTCCTATATGTTTGTATTTTTCTAACATGTATGTGTATATGCAGGATGATTTACATGTTTGTGTGTCACAGGACTCTGTCATAATGCAAGAAGGAAGAATTGTTAGTATGGAAAGAAAGATTGAGAAATAATAAAAGAAATGAGATGGATGTTAGTATTAGCAATCTTCAATGTTTCGATGTATCACAAAAGGTTTTGTACTTTATCATCATTGGGTGGGACTAATACAAATGGAGAAAAACACCATGATATGGCATAGATCAAGGTGTGCAAGGTCATCCACTTGCTAACAACAAACAGTCATAGACAAGGATTGTCGTTAACTCATACTAAGGGCACAAGTTGCCCCAGTCTTTTTGTCAAGACAAACCAAAGATAGCAAACAAAATAAAAGACGGGTCATGAGACGTCATCGCTCCTCTAAATCCTTCATGGGACATCCTTGAGGAAACTAGTAACATGACTCAAAATCCAAATTTAAAAGACAGATGATAGACAGCAGTCAAAGAAAATATAATTTTGATACATCGTTTCTTCTCTAAATCCTTCATGGGACATCCTTGAGAAAGCTAGTAACATAATTCCCATCATAAATTCAAATGAAAAGATAAGATAAATAAGTCAAAAAGTCAAAAATCTAATAAAATATTTGCCAAAACTTGATCTTGTTTGTTTGATTTGTGTTGATTGATAGCAGGATTGATTGATAGAGCCTGATTTTAGGAGATACACATACTAGATAAGACTTTGAGTCTGGTTTCAATGTTATGACTATCTATATAAGGGATGACAAAGCCAGGTTTCAGAAAGACATGTATTGTATAAGGCGTTGAGTAAGATGTCATTGATGTGATAACCTGTGTAAGGCTATGTTGACTATTTGACAATGTCAATATGCAGGAAGGACTCATCCTATATAAGACATAGATTGTTTTGTTGATATCAATATTCAAGAAGGACTCATCCTGAATAAGACAAAGGTTGATTGTTTTGATGATGTCTTTTTGTAGGAAGGACACATCCTATAGCAGACATTAGTTGATTTGTTTTGATTGTTTCATTGGAATTTTTTTTATTTGACTTAGAGACATTGTTGACTTGTTCACCAAATTGATGCATGACTTAATATGATGTTTTGACAATTGGCTGTGTGTGATGACAAACCCTAAAGGACTAACCTAGTGCAGCCTCGAGGGCTCATCGATTGATGTCCTTGCCTACATTATACACGCAGAGACCTCATAGTTCAACTTGACTTTGACCAACAAGACTGACTATAAATAGAAGATGTATGTGATAGTGAATGTGACAAACCCTAATGAACTAACCTAGTGCAGCCTCAGGGGCTCATTGATTGATGGCCTTTCCTACGTTATACACATAGAGACCTCGTAGTTCGACATGATCAATGACCTTGTCATATAGACATATGGATTGAGTCATGATTTTATATAGACAAACCTAAACATACTGACCTAATACCTCGGGGGCACATCGGCAGATGGCCTTGCCTACGTCTAGTTGCAGAGGCAACATAGTTCGACCAATGACAAAGACTGAAAAATGCGACTAACTCTGACTCTATTTTTATATTTGTGACATGTTTTTGATTTTTTTTGTCTTTTTGAAGTTTTTTGATGTTTTTGTGTTTTCTATTGTTTTATGTCTTCAACAAAGCCAATATAAGAACCAATATGACGCATCTCAAGTGTTTTCCCCTAGTTGAGTATAAGACCAAATGATTATGAATAAGGTAAAATGGGGGATATGAAATGCAGTCGATGTCAATCGTTCCAAGTTATGGGAAATACTACCACTTATTACAAATGGTATGTACAAGTGATGGATAGGAAAGATAAGTGATATGTATAGGGATAGGTAGTATGTACAAGGATAGGGTGTATATATAGGGATGTGGACTATGTACAGGGAAGTGGACTATGTACAGGGATAAGGATGCCTATCAGCAAGCGAGCAAGAATCCAAGGACAACCATGATCTTTCCCCTAGTCAAGCTGAAAACCAATCGACAGGTGATGAGGTTGTTGATGACGTTGTCTAACATGGGTAGGAAACATCTCGATACAACATGAGGATGACAATAATATGACTAAAGGATCTAGATTTGTAGCAAGGCTAGAAAAAAAAAAGCCAAGGAATTTTTTGAATGATGCACTAGGATACATAGAAAGATTGTATGGATTGGGCTTTTTGCATTTGGAATGACTTTTTAGGATTGGATGGGATGATGGAAGATCCTTAGACCATTGACAAGGGAAAAACCAAGGCATGTGATGGGTATGTCATATAAAGACAACTCATTTTCTCCAAGGTATTGGTTCGGAAAATGTTATGAAGGCTATGACATGATATTTCATGGATAGTGTATGACCAAAGGATAGACATGTCAAGATTTTTTCCAAAGCATTATTTATGTTTCCACCCCAGTCCTTATCAAGATCAAAGTAGGTGGGAAAATGGATGTGAGTGGTAGGTCTAAGATGGATAGATGGAAATGTCATAATAAATGTCATACAAAGGGTATGGGAGATGAGACAACTTGCCCCCAAGCATAATAGTCTACATAGATAATTTCTTACACATGACGCATGTTTTCCAGGTTTTCATCATGGTACTTATCCAAAGTTCCATAAGAATGGTTTTCACTATTAGACAAAAAATTTCTCTTCAAATTTTTTTTTTTATTCTTTTTGGTGTCACCAAGATGCTTATTTGCCAAGTTTTCATCAAAGTGACATTTTTTATTTTTTTTTCATTTTTTTTTTCTGCATGGCCTTGATGCTTTAGATGATCATTGATTGTGTTGAATCCATTGATGGTGCTGATGTAGAGACTACTGCCATGATATGCCAATAATGACCTTGATGAAGTAGTTTCCTTGTCAGGATCATAGCACTTGCTTACAATTGATTGATGTCATTGTGATCGTTGTTGACACTAGATTTTGCCTTATCAAAATACGCACATTGTGATAGAGTGTCCTGGGATTCCTTACAATAAAGAGTTGCTGCCAAGATGCGACAGATTTGTGACGTAGGATTTTTAGACTTTAGGTGAGATGTAGGATTATGACGGATGATGGTAGACGCGTTTGGAAATTTAGATGTAGGAATTTTCATTTGCCAAACTTGGGGTGATGGATGATGGAGACTGGGTTTCAGATTGGTATAATGTTTGGAACCATGAATTTTATATGCCTTCTATGATAACCATTCTAAAGGAGGTGGACATTTATTATATGTGAGAGTCCTCTTTTCTTGTGGCTCCACATTTTGATTGACTTTTACTTTTGAACTATTTTCTTTGCTTGATCCATTTTTCTTTGGGATCCATTTTAACTTTATTTGTCCACTTGGATTTTTGATTGATTCAATGGCCTTTGATATTTGATTTTGAACTTTGAATTTGTAAGACTTTTTTTTTGTTGGTTCCAAATGGAAGGTTTATTCATCTTGGAATGACAATTTATGGTATGGATGGAAGGAGTGTTAGAAACAACCTTATGGTAAGAACTACTCATGGCCTCCATTTTGATGTTTGTATCAGATAAAGTTGCCCCCAATATTGAGGAGGTACCATTAACATCATTAGATTTTCTAATTGAAGGATAACCAAGACCCTGATGTCTAGGATTTTCTTGAAACTGTATTGGTTCTAGAATTCCTTGCTCATGTATGCCTAGTCCTTTTCCTTGATACGGCATGCTCTGACAAATTATTTTTGCGATGGGGTATTTTTCATTTTTGAAGAAAGATGCTAACCCATCATTGTGTTTGTGGAAACTATTACTTGGAATCTCCTCCTCTACAAGAAAGCCTAATTTGATAAAAGTGGATGATCCTAGTTGATAGGATGTCGTATCTTCATTGACATGTTGGATATTGTTGTTGTTATTTTGTGACATATCAAACTCAGATGATTCTACTAGTGCTTCCAAGTCGATGTTGAAACCGTCTTTATGGTCATTGTCATAGAGTCCAATGAACTCAGCTATAGCTTGATCATTTTCAAATATGTCTAGAGTAGGAGACTCTTGTTCTAGAGGAATATCGTCTATGTGTTCAAAAGAGGAAAGTATCTCATTCTGGGAAATGGATGTGTTTTGTACTTGGATAGGGTCGTCTTCAAATTTTTGATCATGAATTGCATAAAGGTCAAGTAGTGGATCATTTTGGACTTCTTGCTCAATAGTAGTGTCTTGATCAAAGACGGGTTTGTCTTGAATGATATGGTTGGGAATGGATTTTGGATGCCATGATTATCTAGGAGGACTTCTTGGATGGACTTAAAGATAGGTTTGTTGGATAGGATACTTTGATCTTGACATGAAGGTGAAGCCATGAAGTCATGCTTTGGACTTTCCATTTGACAAGTATCCTTAAGTTTAGTAGATGGGATTTGACTTTGGAGACCATGAATAGATGTATTTTCATGACTAAATGTAGACTGAGATGGAGTGGCTTGGAAGGGATTAGTGGATGAAGGACTAGGATAGGACATGGAGGCTTGGAAGGAATTAGTGGATGAAGGACTGGGGTAGGACATGGAGGCTTGGAAGGGACTAGTGGATGAAGGACTAGGATAAGACATGGAAGCTTGGAAGGAATAAGTGGATGAAGGACTAGGGTAGGACATGGAGACTTGGAAGGTTGGTTTCCCTTGTCAAGGTTAGGAAAAGGGTGATAAGTGGATGTTTGTTGTAGATTCATGGCATGGATTATGCTAAGGGACTCTTGATAATGAGGGTAGATAGATGGAGGACTAGGACTTATGGATTTTTGGTTGGAAGGGTATGTGGGTAGTTGTCCATGGGTTGATGTTGATTGACATTTGGATTGGATAAATTGTCTTTTGAAGTCTATGGCTTGTTGGCATTGACCATTATAGAGTAACTGGTATTCAACTTGACTAACAAGCATATCAAAGTGAATTGCAGACATGATGGTGAGGTTATGACAAAATATGGAGTATGACTAAGGTATGTGATATGAGGTCTAAGGTATGACAATGCAAAGAAGGTGACTTATGTCTAAGGTATGACAATGCAAAGAAGGTGACTTATGTCTAAGGTATGCAACCTAAGCTATGTTTTTGGATTTTTTTTTTATAAGGGATGAATGTATGCAACTATTTTTTTGGTATTTTCTGTGCAAGTAAAATATGTCTAATATGACACTAATCTAGGATGACAATATCTAAAGATGAAAATTCTAAGCAAGCTTCTAAGGTAATCAATTTTGTGAACCTAAGACAAGGTTACCAACTACCTAAAGTCTAAACAAGACATTAATTTAATTATGTCAAGGAACCTATGTAGGACAAGGACCAAAGATAAGGTGAGCTCCCTAACTAGACTAATGAGCTAGAAGGACTCACTGTAGGACAAAAGATATGATGACGGGACTAGGTTCAATGGTAGATTTTGTTGACGCAGTGGTTTTTCCAAAGTGTAGAAAGTGAACCTATCCTATAGTTTGTAAAACTGACTTTCCTAGAAGTTTAAATCTAAAGGCAATATGTACTCAAAGATTAAAGTAAAACTCAGAATCGAAACGACTATAGTAATGACTAAATGATACCTAAAGGATGCAAAATTGAGCAAATCATTTCAGGTTTCTGTCCAAGGACAAGTAAGACAGATCAAATACTAGTATGACAGTGTTGATTGGATAGTGACTGTGAATTCTGGTTTTCTAATAATCTAGCAAATGCGTCATAGAATTTATCAAATAAGGTTATGTTTCACAGTTGTGGTTTTATGTCAATCAGTTGCGTGTTTCTGGTAAATTTCAGTGTCTGAATCTAGTAGATGTGGTTAAGTTTCTCATAGATGCAACTTGTAATGACAATTGTGACTCAGGCTATCACAGATGCAGTTTTCCTAAAGTTATGCAATGGTAAAATTTATGTGACAGTGGCAAACGCGTTGTTTGAAACTGCAGTTGTAGCTCACCTTTTTAGATGTGTCATAGAATATCACAAGTGCAATTTCCAAAGACAGATGCAGTTTTTGACAAAGAAAATGTGAGCTAATCTGGCAGATGACTCTAAGGTAAACAGATGTGACTCAATAGAACAATTGCGACTTTTTGGTGAACAGTTGCGACTCTATTGTACTTTTAGTGAATTGAGATATTAAACTGATGTTATTTTCTATGATCAAGTTCTGGAAAACAAAGTCAATCATAAGACAAAGTGTTTTTAGTTTGATTTTTGACTCAAAGAACGTTGAATTTGACAACAGACAAGCACATCCTAGGCTATGAAGGACAGTATTTACTAATTTCTCACTTGGGTTTCCCCAGCTACACTTATTCAAGGTGGATGATTAGTATCTTGACCCTTCTGGCTCCCCTCCATGGCTCATTAATTTCATTCGGGGCAGCCAAGCTACAATACCCATGAACATCCCATGGCATGCCTTCATCTCTACACATGAACCGTAAGAATATGAGATGGCTTCAAAGGTCTGACCTGTTGTACCAGTAAATAGAAGGATTTTGGACACTACAAACAAAGGTGTTTAATTAGGGCATGATCCATGTGGCGATATTCCCCTTTCGAATCCATCTTGTCGAAACCATACGTGTGATTCATGGGCTTTCCCCAAGAATCCACTTTTATATACCGGCTAGAAGTCCCTCGGGTTCAAGGTGCTACCGGTCTGAGTCATCCTAGGGTGAGTACTTTTTCCCACTAGAACAAGCCCAAGTTCTAGAGTTGGTAACCATTTCTCTTACACCCAGGATCGCATGGATGTGCAAGGGGAGAGGATACTTCGATGTACCAAATCGTGAGGGTAATTACACAATCATACCTTAGCACCAAACACAATAGACACTTGTTAATTTTAATCCAAATGAAAGATTTGCTACACTACCAAATAATTTGTTTCAAAAATTTAACTAGGGTCTTCGACATACGTTCTGCAGAAAGATTCATTAGTAATTTGATATTGGTCTTTGATTATCGATCTATAAAAACTTCATTAACTCTTCAAGACACACATTGAAAATAGAAGATTAGCGAAAATAAAAACACGAAAGGAAACTGTAAATTGAAAGTCCAAAATCTAAAAATATACCAGTCGGATGCGTCGTTTTCTCTGTCAAATGCGTCACAGTATTTTACCAGTCAGTTTTGGCCCAGAAAATGACAGATGTGTGATTCATTTTCAGATGTGTCATTTCCGTTCATAGATGCGGTCAAAAAATTCAATTGTGTTGTTTCATCAAACTGATGTGTCTCTGAATGTCAATTGTGGCGTTTCATCAAACTAATGTGTCGTTCAATAAAAAAACCTACAAAATCAAATAAAAGCCTACGGATACGCGAAGATGGTGTCTTCACATCGGGTTCACCAAATGTAACGTCTAGAAAATGGAAAAGAAAAGGGGTTGAAAGCACACACTCAATGCGATCTAAACTCTAATGCAATCTAAGCTAAGAAACAGAGAACAAAGGAAATTCAAGACATAAATAAACTGAACAATCTCACCCAATATGTACGTAATTTCATGTATCATCTCAATTTCCCTTCTCCATTTTGTCGTTGTAGTATAATTGCCCTCATATTTCTCGTATGCAAGTATAGCCTATGATAGTAATTTAGCAAAACATCGAAGATTCAAGATAGTTTCTCCACAAATTCATAAGATTTTGAGAGAGATTGGAATGATGAAGAATAGATCAATTTATAGAAAAATGATCATTCGAATGACAAGCCAGGATCAAAAGATCAACGGACGATTGAGATCAACAGATTAGACATGCATTATGATAACTATTAGTAGTGACATGAGTGATACAAATTAGAAATAGAAGTGAAGATTAAATAAATGATTTAATCTTCGAGTTCGGTATTCAAAAACAGAAGAATAGTCTTTGCATGACAAAGATAAAGATGGATTAAAGCAACTCTTTGTTCGAATGCATGCACAAGATTTAATTAATTAAATAGGAATATTTAATTAATCTGCATGTACATGCAATTGAGTTAGCACTGGACGATTGAATGATTTGTTGAAGAGAATACTCAAGAAAGCCACTCAGACATTAAATTAAGAGTTAACTAAGCGATTTAAATAGATCTTTGAGTCAAGTAAAAATGAATACTTAGATAATTTTCACAATTATCTAAATATAGAGGAATGTGTTAAAATAGGATTTATGAATTAAATAATTCATTTAATTCAAGATTTGATATTTGAAGAATAATTAAAGAAAATAAGATTTATTTAATTAAGTGATGAAAGGGGTTTAAATGAATAATTTTTTATTTTTTGTATTATAATTCAAGATTTGATATTTGAAGAATTAACCAGATTTAAACTACATGATTTATTTAATTAGAGACCTCTTGATGAAAGGGGTTTAAATGAATAATTAAATAAATAAAAGAATTTATTTAATTATAGTTGAAATATGATAAAGGTAAATAAGAATTTATTTAATCGAAGAAAGATAATGTTAATTAGTAACATAATTAAATAAAAAGCGTTTATCTAATTAATCAAATGGAATAAAGAAAAGTGTGAATTAATTAAATAATTAAGATAATTTAATTAATAGAAGAAATGAAGACCTTATAGAATAATTAAATAATTGACATTATTTAATGATGGCCATGGAAGAAATACGAATTATTAAGAATATTGAAGTCGCAGGCTTAAACCAGATTTTGGTGTCTACAACATATATTCCCTTTGCAGTTATATTTACACTTTCAATTGGAGGGAACATATATGAGACAAAGTTTATTTCTATTTGCTGAGGAGGATAGACCCACCTTCCAAAAGGCACTCTGTTGAAAAGAATAATCTTCTAACAATTGCAGCATATTCATTCCTTTAAGCAAAATGGCAAAAACATGAAAAAGATAGAAAAGGTGAATAAACATCCAAGTTAGCATCCCAATCATCAGTGATCAGCATTTACCTATTGTGTTTTCAATTTGGAGATACATATCTTTTATGCATTGTAATCTCTAAGTCCAGACATGTACTATACTTGACCAAGTACATGTGTTCTCCATTCTTGTGTTCACAAATCCAATTCATCAGTAAATATCCTCTTCCATTGCTCATATTTTGCATCATATGGCCAATTGAAATCAATAATTTCATCAATATTCTTTCTATAAGGAGAGTACTCTGTCATCACTAAATTGGCTTCTTTGTCAAAATCTTCTAGGAAGCTAATGATGAATGATATCTTCTCAAGGGTATTCTTCAATATATCAATGTCAACATTCTCACAAATGAGAGCTGCTTGAGAAACAATAGTGGTATCGACATAGTGCTTCCATGTTTGTAGAGGCTTGATCTCATCATACGTATGTTGAATATCAAGTAACAATGTCAAATCTGCCTCATCAAGCTTGGCCTTCAATCCTCTTATTTTTTGTTTTAATGGGACAACATACCCCTGAAAATTTTGTTCCCTAACCTCACAAACAAATCTATAAGTTGGGACCACCCTTGGATATTATCCTCCTGCTGCTTAGCCCCAACTACCATAAGCTTCAAATCACCAACTCTAGGAATCCATTTATCTAAGATTGGGGTAGCCAGTTTCTCATCTCTTAGGGATAACCTTATTGCTTTTAGCATCAAAGAATAATTTGCATGAATACTATTTAGTTTGCTCTAAATTTTCTTATTCATATTTTTAAGTATTGTATGAACAATATTAGAATTGTTCTCATACATGGTGTCCCGAGCTTGTTCAAGCAATTTCTTGTATACATCAATTTGTAAGAGTAATTGTGCTTTGGTAGGCTCATTTGATGGAATTGCACTTGATTTGCTTGGTTCCTCTATTGTAAATGTTTCCTAACCCATTTTATATGGTACTATTTCCAAGGATTTTTTTGGTGGAAGGGGTGATTGAGGCTGTGTCATTGGAGATGTGGGTGCAGGGTGACTTGAGCTAGTTGGTCCTTGTGCCCTCGATATTTCTATCTATTGCTTGAATAATGTCGCCTCAGTTTCTAGTACAACCACCTTTTGTTGAATCCCATTATATTCATCATCCAAGTCATTGTACTTACTCCTATACATATCCCTTTCAAGAGTAAGGCTCTCTATTGTTGCTTTAGCAAATCTTGCAACATTTACTACCATATCAGTTGCTTCCAAGGAAGGAGTGTCAAAGCCTCTCTTTATAACCAATTGTCTACTGAAGTCAGTTGGCTCAAAAATTATTGGCTTTCTGGATCCCAAAGACGATGACCAAACTACCAATGCATCCCATTCTTGACTTAATGTTGATCCCTAAAGTGCCAAATTTTCCTCTTCTTCATTTTGAAATAGGGGCTTTTTAGACCTCCTTATGGTGTCTAGCACCACTGCATCAACTATGTCCCACTCAAGTAACAACAATACACCACTCTTTTGTACAAGTTGTATGGCCTCCTTAGATGTAATGTTTTAGAACTCTTCCCTCATAACTTTCCTTACATTTTCCTAAATAGTACCTTCAGGGAGTTCTGGTTGTAAGAACCTTTCTCTGGCCACATTTTCCACATATTTTGAGGCTTTTTCTCTCCATATAAAATCCCTAAATGCCTCGGTTTCAATAAAATAATCATCCTCCCGAATGCTTTGTAGGCTTCCTACCTCAGATCATCTACATTGTTTAAACCACTAATATTGGCATTTCCAAGTCTAAGGCCACTTTCTCTTGAACTTGATGCAACTTCCCTTATGGGAGAATGCATTCCTTGTTGCATTTCTTCAAGAGTAATAAGAATATCATCCTCCTCTATATCAAGGTAGTCAACTACCCCTTTAGCTTCAATCTTTTGCTTCTTAGCAGGTGGTTGCTTTGATGGAGTAGGACTTCCAGAGGATGAATCTACATCAATCACAATGGATGGAGCTTGTCTTGGGTATGATAGCAATGATCTATCAGGACAAGTTTCCCTTGACCCCTTTAATGTAGTAGGGGTTGGAAATGTTTGTTTTTTCTCTACTATTTTCTTCTTCCTAGAATATATTATTATCTTTGATGGTGGTTGGTAGGAGGGTCTCTCCTCCAACACTACATTGGGTTCCTCAACTGCCACCGACTTTCCTTTATCTATAACCACATGCTCTTCCCTCAAGACACCCACTATGCTCTCAAAATTGTCTATAACATGCATAATTCTATTGAACTCACCCTTGATATTGGGCATAGGATCATAGTTGGAATTGGAACTTTCAACTTTCTCCATCATTTTATTGTAAGCCAGATATTTTTCTTTCCTCTCCTCTTGTTCTTGGAAGTCAAAAACATTCTTGATTACATCCTCAAGATAGTAAAATTTTTGTACAAAAGAGCCACTTCTATGCTTTTCCTTCATTGTAGAAATAAATCCCTCAGGGTCATGGTTTCTTGGCTGCATAGTATTCAATTCATATGGTGCAAGAAGATGCACCAAATCCTTCCATCCTCCCTTCATCATTACAAAGTCAACAAATGTTGTCCATTCTAGGAAGAATGAGCCCTTTTTCAATGTCTTGGGAAGTTGTACCATTTGAGTTGCTCCTAGTTGCCTCATAATCTCCAGAAATCCAATCCTCAATGACACATCTCTTGGTAGTACAAATGGATTCACATTTGTGCTATAGACTCTAAATATTTTTATGTTGGGATATGGGATTATTTCTCCCCAATTGTGGCTTAAATTCAAATCTACTCTCCCTTCCATGTGCCTTAGGAAACCATGGATATCCTTAGGGATCCTTGGTCAATTATGTATTAGGAACCTCCTCAGCTTTGAGGCAAAGGCATTGTGGAAAACCACATAATCAAATTTTTGGTCATCTTTGTCAAGAATTTGGGTTCAACATTGGACAAGTAGATCAATGTCATCTTCCTTCTTCAATGTCATATCCTTCTCAAAAAATTTCTCTTCTTTATACAAGAGCATATGCATTAAGAGAGAATACCACTAGAAATGTATCCAATTCTTTCCACCCTGCAAATCAACTAAACCCTTGTGGATGCGCTCTGACAAATATGTGGTGTAGTCATAGACTACATTGAAGGTTGGGTGTTGCAGATGTGCTGCCATATAACTATACTCTTTTGGTAAGGTGTAAGGTGGAGTGAAACCAATGATCTGGCATAAGGAATAGATTATTTTCTTGAAGTAGTTAGCAAAATACTTCATGGGGAAGGGTTCTAATTCATCTCTACCAATCTTTATTTTCTTCCTATTCTTCCCATCCTCGATGCTAGCAATGTGCATAGGTAACATTTTTTTTTTTAGCAGCACCTTGTTGTTCTCATTTCCTTTCTAAATACATTCATATCAATAGGAATCATATCCTTGGTCCACTCATGCAGCTAGAAAATCTTTGCAATTTCTTCTCTAGTTATTTTCAACATCTCCTTACCATCAAATGCTCTGATTACTCTAGAAACTAGGTCATATCTTGTAGAAATGTCCTTCAATAGGTCAAAATCCATGTATACATTGGGAACTACCAGCTCTCCCATGTCTAATATCCAAGGATTGCAAAAAAGTACACCAAGATTTTTGTTTTTGAACCAGTGTTGAAATAATTGTCATCCAGTAAAAGGCACTTCGACATCCTTAATAGAACATTTCTTGTCCATTAATCCTTCTTTGATTTTAGTGTCATAAAATAGAAGTCTTCTCTCAACCTTTTTGTTAGTGGAGGGCTTCAATAGGTCAAATATATCTTGGGACATCATCCTGGATGGTGTTGTAGAGCTGGTGGTTTGTGTTTTGGGTACCATTGGAAACAGGATAAGTTTAGACTAATTTAGGGCTTTGGCACAAAAGGATTTAAAACCTAGCTATTAATTCAAACCCAGGGCTTGGCTCGAAGGTAAAAAAGTTGAAAGGTTTGACAGAAGTATGACCTTTTAAAGCAAATTCAAACCTCAGTAAAGCAATTAAAACAAGGCACAAAAGCCTATTTGATTGAATACACAATGAATATTAACCCTAATTCCAAATAGTTTGAATAAAGCACAAAAAAAATTGTTTGTTTTACTTACGGCCTTTTATTTGTAGGAAACCCTAATGTTGATCGCACTGAACTCTACGAATTCCTTTTCTCAATCTCCTATGCACTTTCAATTAGTTTTACAATTCTCAATTATGCGAAAACCAATCATTTGCATCTAGTTTTTAGCAAAATTGGGTAGCTTTGGAAGTCATTTCTACCATTCCTGGTCGCTCACATGAAGTAAAAATGGCTACCATGTTCGTACCTTCAATTTTGAATGTCTATCATCGATCTCCCCATGAGATGGCCTTTCAGACGACTTCGATCGATTTTGAATTTCCATCGCTTTTGTGCACCACTCTATTGGCCAATGAGATTTTTCCAACTAGACACTAACTCATCTACCCTTGGGCTCCACCTTCTATCTTTCCAAGCGATAATAGAATCCATGTGTCGATAGCCCGCTCACCCCACATCTTTTATTAAAGCAATATTCTAATCCCGTAGTGTGAGCATGGAATGGTTGAGATAATATCTCACCATCGCATCTTGGTCATTGATCTAAAAGCGTAAGACACTGGACTCAATAGTGAAGATCGAGCCCCACACCCACAACAGTACATGCGTCAATAGCCCGCTGACCCCATAGCTTTTATTTAACCATTATTTTAATCATGCGGAGCTGGCGAGGAATGGCCAGGATCAACCCTTGAGATCAAACAAAGTTAAGTCGGTAATATCTGCACATGCAACAAAGTTAGTTTTAAAGACAGGGTCGTGACTAGGTCAACAAGACTTAACCCTCGGGAAGAAATACTTAATACATAAGTCTTTAAACATGAAATATTCAGCTTGACTATGGAAAAATTAAAATGATAAACTTGTAGATGGTGACTGACAGACTTAGACAAAAGGGGCCGGTGTGAATAACAATTTTAATGGCTCAAGTTACAACTAAAGTGACTGGAAACCGGGTGCGACAGGTCAACAGAGGATTAGAAAATTCAAGTCTTATGACTATATGAATTTTGAAAAGATGGTTTTTAACCTAAACCCTGAACCCTACCCTCAGACACAGAAGCTCAAAATCATGACAAGGCAAGACTCATCTCAAGTTTTCAAACAATTCCAGTAGCTCCACCAACACTCACACCTAAACTGAGGCTTACAACTATTTTATAGCTGCTACTGACACTCCGCTATGTTGGATAAAATCTATGTGCACTATTGCTATCTCCTTGTCTTTTTCTAATATTCCTTCTATTGCTACAAGGTCAAATCCTCCAATACAAAAAATTTCTATTGCAAAAACTTTCTACAAAACTAACGAATGCATACATTATTTTTGTTTGTATCTTCAAGCTCAAAAATTAGCGCTACAATTCAAAATTCAAACTCACCAACCTCATTAATTTTTGGCAGGCTAAAAATAGAGGATGTAGGTTTACATTGGCAGTTTGAAGAGATCCCAAAATTGACAAGGGGGTAGACATCCTCTAACGGAGGATTAAATATTTCCAACAATTTGTATCAATTTAGAAGTAGATATGTTCTCTAAGGTACTGTATAATTTATCAACTCGGCTAATTAGTGATATTGAACTAAAGTGTGCAAGTGTTGAGAAAAAGGATTTAGAATTTGAGAGAATTCTTGATGTCTACCCAAGGTTTGTCACTTACACACAAAAAGGTGAGATGAGATGTTATGTAGATGATTATGATGATAAAAGAAATGTTTTAGATATTTATGTGAGGCTTTTTGTTAGTGTTTTGTAGCTTCGGGAGATATTTTCTCTTAAATAAAATTAATTTAAGGTAGGTCGGCCTTCACATTATAAACAAAATTTATATTTTTCTAGGTCGACCCTAGAAAGGAGGTCACCTAGCTTGCTATTTAAAGGGGATAGAGTCCTCTCATTTCATTATCAAATAATTCCATTCCAATTCACATTCTTCAGTAGTAGGTTCGCATTCTAAGCAGTAGTTATGATTCAAGAAGAAGTGTCATCATTTTGTGCATTCAAGTTTCGCTTCAAGGAGAAGTGACATCACTTATTGTATGAGACTCGGCGTATTCTAGGGCCTGATTTTGTATGCAATTTTTGTACTTATTCCCCTAATTTATAAGAGAATATTTTGTTTGGTTTTTCTCCCTCAAGTAGGAGGGTTTTCTGAGGGTAAAATACTGTGTTCATTATTCTATATGTTGTACTTTTTGCTTATTTGCATTTATGATCTGAAAACTAACACTCATTAGTGACATTATTAAAGACAAATATGTAGGAATTCAATTAAAAAATTTGAGCACAAGTTTATGTGTGATGAGATTTCTTGTTTTATTGAGTATGAGGGAAATGGATTTTACTATGTCTCTACTGGTTTTGATTAGCTTGACAATGGGTTCAATCCAAAGGTTTCTACTTCACTAGGAGAGTGTATCGATTTGAATGTTGGTAGAGACTCATGCTTTCCTGAGAGTGAAGAAGTTTTATGCTAGGGTAATTCTCTAGATCATGGTTCAAAAATGCAAACTATTGGTGACAGCTAATGTTGGGGATCCTTCTTTCTGCCCTTCAAATAACTACAGTGATTTTGAATTTTTTAAACCTAGGATAAACTCATTCCTATGTGTGGATAAATTTGAGGTGTTCATGGGGAAAATGAATATAAGGAACTATGTCCTTTATGATGAGCCTACAAATTTGGTAGATGATATAAGTTTAAGCTCTTATGGATGTAGGAATAATCTTCTCTTTGAAAGAAAGTTGTAATGTGCAAGGTTTGAGGATGATTGGTTCAATGAGAAATCAGACTTGAGGAAGGAGGACCAGGTATCATGTTATCAATATGATTTGGATGGCATATCCCATGTCACTAGTTTATCTACTTTGTTTTTCTAGCATTAGGCTATAATATGGTTTTAACAAGTCAGACCAAGTGCATAGTGCACTAGGGAAATTTGTGGCAGTACACAACTACAACCTTGTTGTTATGAGGATATATATGATCCACCTATAAAATTATGTACATCATATATGAGGTGATGTTTCAATTAGTACTAGACTATAGTTCCCAAGTGATCCAGTTGAACCAACATAGTGGAAAATATAGGGATGGTGTTTTTTGTTTCATTAAGTATTCATTTGGGATAGATAGTGATCAATAAGAAATATTTGAGCTATGACTATGGTTTTAATGTGGGAATTTCATAATTAGTTGTTCATAAACTAAAGATGGAGAAGCTTGTATGGCATGTGGCATGTTACCTCAAGGGAAAGTGGTCAAATAACTGATAAGGTAGGTTATCGGTTCATGGTACTTGGGATTAGCAGCACAATTATAATTGTTGGTCTCAACTTAAATATTATTTTGTATTTTTTGTTTGTCTTTGTACAATCATATCATATAAGTAGGTTATGTTTGTGAAACCATGATCTTTGTATGATCATGGTGAAGTGTATTTATCTTGGTCATTACTCATTTCTATTTTAAAATCCAGAGTATGCTAGATCCTTGTTAAGCTATCAAGTGACACACATCATCCTTGTTAATCTATCAAGCGACACACATCCTCAATTAGAGCCTACTGGGACTCAATTCCGTAGAGTCAAAAAAAATTGTTGAGTCCTAGTTTTAGTGAGCTTGGGTCTTGTTTTTCCCATCACATTTTACCGATCTAAGAGAATGTTAATGGGGATTTGTGTCAAAACATAAATAATAATTTTCATTGTTGAGGTTCGAGTTAGTTGTCACCTTCATTTGTCCATGTTTTAAATATAATTTTTCCACCAAATCCTAAGTAATTATGCTTTTAATGTTTTGGGGTGTTACGTTTATAGTTTGGGTGTCTTGAGGTTGTTAAGAATGTTTATAATTTACCCCCTTGCTATTTTTTTTAATATTATGGTCCCATTTTTGTTTGAAGATGTTCATTTGTTTTTAAGTCACATTTCCTTGGCCTATTTGTTGTTTCATGGGTCGGTTCCTTTATGTGTTGAAGATTTGGGTAGGTTTTAAACCTACCCAAACACTCAATGATCTTCTTAAGTGCCTCTATTTTATCAATAAATAGAACTCATAGTTTTTGTCAAATCCCTATGGTAGTTTTGAAACCACATGTGATGCCCAACATGGTTTTTGGCACAATCAAAAGCATTGATAATCAATAAAGGGGAGTTAGGGTAAATTCTTTGGATTCTACATAACATGTCGAGTGTTTTAAGTGGTTCCTAAACTCACGCCTAATACTGACATTAGTTTATAATCCCTACAAAGTGTTTATATTCTCCAAGGTATGTTGTGATAGGAAAAAAATGGTTTTGCACTTAGTGATAGGAAAATAGAGTGGACCATGTAGCTACCAAGCATTTTGGCAATCCACGGTGACATTATGGACCTAACAAGTTTTAAATAGAAATATTATAATTTTTCAAAGATAAGGTATTGTTTTAAAATGTAAAGGTCATATCAGCTTTGTTTGATACCTACCAAATTCCATGAATGCCAATACATTGTGCCAATGGCTAGGGGTGCCCAAAATCCATCCTCAACATTTTTTTAACCTATTTTTGGGTGTATTTTTAGCCCTACTATTGATTTTTGGTGAGCTACAATGTTGTAGATTAAGGTAATTCCCTATTATATACAAGATATTTTTGGTTCATTTTTTAAAGGAGGTTGGCTCTTTTAGAGATGTTTTCTCAAACAACTTGCAAGTGCATGGATTTTCTATGGTTTTAATTATGCAATCTTAAATTGTAGCAAGGGACTAAAGTTCTAGGGTATTAGAAAGATAGAAAATTGTGTTGGGTATCATGTACTAAGTGTCTCCAGGGTTATTTGTATATCTTCAAGGGAATCTTAATTCTTGTCAAGGTTTTCACTTGTCACAATTTTTGGCATTAATGTATTGAATATAGTACAAATATTGTAATATTCATGTGTTCTCTACATATGGATTTATGCAATTCAATTCTATATTATTAAGTGTGCTTGTTTGTGTGCAATGCATGTATAATGATGGATTTTATGCCAAAATAAAGGCTTGTGTCTCTATCATTTATTTTCCTTTATGTTAATTATGAATCACTAGCACAATGAATAGGCACCAATCTAAGATCTATTTGACCTTCCTCATCCTCTAAAATAATCAAAATTGTTAACCATTAGTTGTAGGGAGTAGATTAGGTTTCGTGTATGTTGCTTATAATTCAATATTTTTAATCAAGGAACTATCTTACGCAATCCTAAATACCACATATTCAAAGAATTATGTTCAATGTATTCACATCTTTCCATTGTGTAAGAAAAGTTAAATGAAACTATTTGTAATGGGTTATAATATTTTTTTTATCTATGGATGGATGTTAAAGGTGTTTCATCGACTATAAAGAGATCTATTGCAGTTATGAATACTTGAATTAGTGACAATCTTTGGGCTTAAGTAGTGCAATTTGGGTATGTTGTTGCATGCTATTTTTGGTTATTCATTTTTTTTATTTCAATGCCTATTAAGGTATACCTCTAGGAATACCATCTTAGGTTTAACATGAGCTTGAAGTGAAAGAGGGAATACCCACTCTCCAATTTGGCCATTAACCATCCCTAGTTTTTTGATGAATGTTATTTCTCCTTCTTGTTTACACCCCTAGCCTTGAAGGTGAGACTAAAATGGTGAAAAGGGTAAGCCGTAGGGTTTTACTTCTAGTATTTGACATTTTTTCACATGGGGCATTTCATTTATAATTGAGATAGAGGGGGTTTGATGAATTTGGACAAGGTATATGATTGAATTACAACCTAGAAGGTGATTCAACATTCCCTTGACCAAATTTGAAATGAATGTAAGGATGAAATGAAATGATTCAATTGACCTAATGATGCAAATTATTATTTGGATGCAAATGCAACAAATTTGAGAAGCCATAGACATAAATAAACTATAGAAATGCACTGAGTAGGATATTGTGCACCTGTGATATAAATTTGGATTTGAAAATTTTGGAAATAAGTGCCATAGGTGCCACTGTCCTTGTAGGGATAATTCAGATCTGATTTCATAGACCTCTGGTGTCAAATCAAGGCTTATGTTCTCCACTTGTTGCACTATCGAATCACTATTGAATATTTCCTTAACTGTGTTTCTATGAGTTTTCAAGTTGTAGGATTTGACTACAACAATGGATAATTGACCTTCAAACTTCTTCCACTCTCCTTTATATCTAAAACTTGCACATTCAAAGAGAGAGAATGGATTACATGCCATTTAGGGGCTTGTCTTAGTCAAACCATGTGTTAGTGTTTCCACTTCCACAATGGAAATATCAATGATAAATGAATAAATGATAAAAGGGTGATGAATCAACAAAGTGTTGCAACTCACCACCCTTCAATGGATCCCTTGAATGACTAAAGTCATACAAATCTCCTCAAGGCTTAAATCTTGCTTGCTTGAATTGCTTGGAGACCTAAAAGGGTTAGTCTTCATAAACAATATAATAACATAAACATGAACTCATACACACTTGGACATGATGCTTGGATCTTAAATTGTTGCAATAAATCACTAAAATTTTGCTCTTGACTTGCTTGATAATGCTCTTGATCATAAGTTCTTCAATACTTTCTAATTGATGCTAGATAGATTTCAAACAATGCAATAACTAGGTATTTATATGCTATTATTCTAATTTCCCAAAAATTAAATCTTGATAGCTGACTTGAGATATTTAAATTTCAAATAATAAAATTTTGACACCAACATATTTGAATTTGGAGCCAAAATAGGGGGACATAGGCACCCTGGGCGCTAGTGTCCCAAACAGTTTTTATGGGAATTAAGGAGTCAGGGGTAAAGTATTAAATGAATGCATTTGTTTTATGCTTGCAAATTATCAGAAAAAAATTAAAATGGGCTACAAATGCATAATTTAGGAAATTAAGTGCTCAATTAGGTCTAATTACTTAAAGGAGAGAAAAACATAGTGTGAAATTGTCAAGGGTGACAATTTACGATGCTACATTTAGCCCCCACTTTAGTGAGAGTATGAACTTATGCTCAAACTCACACTAAATTAGAAAATATATGTCAAGAGGGGTCTGATTGTCCAAATGTTGAGGAGAGGATGGCTATGAATGTAGAGGTAGTGCACAAGCCCCTAAGATCCAAGATCCCATGGCAAGAAAACATAAGCACAAAGGAACACACACATGTATGAAATGCAACAAGACAAAATACACAAACATACACAATGTCAACATGAAATGCACAAGGAAGGTATATATATATCATAGACTAGAAATTCATGTTATGCTAGGATCCACATCCAAAGGTGTTAATGACTCACAAGTTGAAAAAGTTTGATATTTTCTAGGTGAATCACAAACCAAAGGCACCACAGGCTAGTGAAGTCTAATATTCACTACGTGAGCCCCCAAGATAGAGTAGCAAAAATAAGAAACACACAAGGACTAGTGAAGTCTAATATTCACTATGTGTGTACCCATTATCAACCATACCAAGAATTATACTCCCTAATAATTTTGATAAGGTGCTATGAAAATGCTATGCCAATGCATCACTAAGTTCAACGCATGTGAACAAAGTGAAGCAAAAATGCCAATTCCAACACATCACCAATTCAAACACATATGAACAAAGTAAAGCACATAATGCCAATGTCAACACATCACTAAGTACAATGTGTGTGAACAGAGTGAAGCAAATAATGCCAATTTATGCCCCCATGTTAAAGGAATTTTTGAGCACCATGCTGTTAGAAATTCTTTAAGGTAGAAAATGATAAATTCCATGTGATAAAGGTCATGAGAGCTTAATTGGAAATCCCTATGACAATGATATGTTTCTAAATAAATCTGTCATGATAAAGGGGTTGCCCCCAGATGCAATGCAATAAACAACACAAGAGATTAACACATAATGGATCCATGGATTTGGGGTTAATGTACATATTTTCTACCATAGTGTAAATATGCTTGTAATTGGCATCATTCCCCAAATACTCATGGAACAAGAAACACAATGGAAAAATGACACATAGAGAGAGAAAAAACAAACTTTTGGGTCAACATGGAAGAGACCTAAATGTCTCAATGCTTTGCATCATCCCAAAAAGGAAAACACAAGACAAAATAAAAGAAAATGTTTACAAAATAGAGAAGAATGGAGATACAAATAGAAGAATGTTATGAAAATTTTGATTACTTTGTATCCTTGCACCAACAGAGCAACAAGGGTCCTCCAAAGAAAAATCACAAACAAAAATACACACCAAGAAGCACAACATGGGGGATCATATCACATGCAAGAAAACACAAAGAACACATAAACAAACACAAAGGAGTGCCACACATGCGAGCCAATCTAAAGAAAATTGTGTGCATCCCAATCTTTCTCATCAAATAGGGAGGGTAGACAACTAGCCAAAGGGATTATAGCAAGTGTCATACTAGGAGAATCATCGGGTTCAGCACATGGTGAGACACTCTCATCAAGAATATCATCATGGTTTCCCCCATCTAAATAGATAGACTTTGAAAATAATGGAGATAGCTCGTTATGCACTTGTTCATCAATTTTAGCATTTTTTTTCTTCATCATCTAAATTTACCAACATGGGAGGTTTAATGATAATGCCAGTTGCATGATCTTGTTTCTATTTTTGTTTTGGTTGAGTTTTGATTATATGGGAAAAACAAGTTTTGAATGGACCCGAAACCATTTACAATAGGTTTTGAATGGACCCAAAACCATTAACAAGTAGGTTTTGATAGGGACCCAAAACCCAACCAATAAAAGAATGCTACTTAAAGATACTCATAGATAACCTGCAGCCCAACAACAACAAATTTATGAAGAATGACCAAGACTTTCCAAATCTGCAACACAAGGTTTTTCAAGGATCCTTGAACCTTAACAAGACAAGAACAAGGACCTAGAGCCCAAATAGAATAGAGGCACCGCTTGAGTCAGTCAAGAAACAAAATCAACCCACAAACAAATAAAACATCTAAAAAATTTAAGCAAAAAATCAATCTACAGTAGCCAGACTACAGCAAGGAAACAACTCAAAATAGTAAGAAATGAGCCAAAAATAGCAGCAACCAAGATGATGTAGAAAATACACATCACTCGAAAAAGAAAACCAAGGAACACCAGAGAGGAGAGAATCCCCTTGAAACTCCTATCAACCCAACAAACCCACTCCAAATCCACCTATAGAGGAAAGAGCTCCCCTCTAACAGAGTGGACGCTATAAAAACCCAATCCACCAAAAGCACAAATCAACAACAACCTTGAGCTCCACCTCGATAGGAGAAACTTCCACCTCAATAGGAACACCACCAAAGGAGACCAAGGAAGAGGGATTCTAGCCACATCCACCACAACCACTTCCATCTCAATAGGAAGGGACTCTTGATTAGCAAGAGTATTCTTTGCCTCAAAAGAAGACACAGTGCGAAGGAAATGGAAGAAAACCAAAGCTTCAAAAGATAAGGAAATCACACCATACTTTGGTTGAACAAGCAACAAGAGCTCCAAGAGAAAGTCTAAAACCAAACCAACCTGCAACAATAGAAGAACAAGAGGGACATATTCAACAGCCAAGTATCTTCCCAAAGCAACATCATGGAACCATTACACCAACATCATCTTAGAAGCAGAAAAAAATTCAACACGACCCTCTCAAGATAATCCAAGACCTCAAATGACCAAGAACACAGCTTGGAACAGAAACTGAAAGAAAAAGGAAATAGTCCACTCCTCCATCTCGAAAAAAATAGGGTTGCAACCCACACAAAGAAATAAGGGACAAGCCCCTAGAGAGAAATTCCACTAACACTTCCAGTAGCAAAGGATAGGAAGAACACCCATAAACTAGAGAAAAACCTCTGAAAAAACAACCAAAGCCAAAAAATAATGGCCATCTCCTTTGAGAGAAAAATCATCACAAACCCAAGAGGGAACAAAGCATAATGCTTTAAAAGAAATAAAATTGAATTTGGGTAACAATAGCACCACAGGAAACACAAAGAGGGATAGCAAAAGACCACTGTCCATGAGAAAAACCCCACCCAAAACAATGCTAGAACTTCTAGAGAAACCATGGGCGGAACCAACAACAAAGCAAAGAAAAAAAAAATCCAAAATAGGAGCCCACCATTGAAAGAAGAAAATCCTTGAGCCAAGGGAAAAATCCACAATGAGCAACTCTAGAGGCACCAAAAATCAACCCCAGCCAATAGCGGAGACAAGGAACCAAACCAGAAGAAGCCACCCAAACAACAAGACCAAAAACCATCAAAAGTATGACAAGGAAAGGAAAGCCAACTAGGGGAGAAGGAAAACATAAGACAAATTCATGAAGTGCAACCTTCCACCCTACATGCCAGTCGGGGTCTAAAAAAAGCTAGAAACTCTTCACGACCAACCCCACCACTAGCAAACCAAAACCCACACCCAACATCCAAGAAAAATCCACAAGGGAGCACAACTCCAATGCCATAGAAGTAGGAATAAATCCATAGGGCCCCAACCACACAACCACCAAGAAACACCCAGGCCAAAGAACAACCAAATCCCAAGCTCTAACAGCATGCCAGAGACCGAACCGCCATAGATCTCAACATCATCTTCTTCAGCAGCATCCCCACTCTCGGTCTCACCTACATTTGAATTCGCCGCTCCTGCACTTGCCATCATAATATTATGTTTATTTTGGTTGAGTTAGGTAAGGTTTATTTTCATGTTTTGGTGAAAGTTTGAATTCCTCTTGATTTGTTTGCATAGGTGTTTGATTCTCAAGTAATGTTTTATTCTTTTCTTCCAACTAACAAGTAAGAATACATCTTTTCCCACGCTCTTAAGCATTTTTGTTTCTTCTTGTTTTTTTTTTAATTTGTGAAGGTGTAAGGGTGATTTTCTCAGCCATCAAACTCTTTTCTTCCCTCAGGGGAGGAACTGAAGGGGCCACATGGGGGGTTGGGAAACTATTGTCTCTTTAGGTCTGTACACTTATTTTTCCTTTAAAGGAATAAAGGGGATCATATGATTGTCTCTTGGTCTTGTGTATGATATAGGTGGAGGGACTACAACATATTTACCTTATTTACTTGGGACCATGTTTTCTTTAGGCATGGGTTCATCCACAACTTGTGTGGTGAGAGGGACAACCATAGCCCTATCATTTTTCAGGAATATTGCTAAGGGATAACTCTGCTATGCGCTTTTCCTTAATTTTTTGATATGACCTAAAAATAAATCTTCATGAGGTTTTACAAGTTTCATGCACTAGTACAGAAGCAACAATATATGGCTGAAAAAACTACTAAAAATTTCATATAAATGATTGAACATGATCACATGACCATTAGTAGTTTATTGCCAATCATTTATAACAGTCGTTTATTTAGTCATTAATTGTTGTAATCTGGTCACTTATTTAGTCATTTTTATTTATTGATTTATGTCCATTGGTAGTGTATTTAGTCATTAATTTTGATCAATTTGGTAGTATATTTATTCATTTTTATTTCACTGGTCATATATTTAGTCAAATTTATTCATTGTTCACTGATTTCTATCAATTGGTAGTATATTTAGTCAATTTAATTATTAATTGATGTCAATTAGTAGTATATTTAGTCATTTTAATTAACTAATATTTGAGGATTTAAATATAAAACATAGAAATACACATCAATCATCAATTGCACACAATAAGACAGTCATTGAGAAGGCAACATCACTGAACTTTATTAAAAGAAAGGTGTTCTTACAACTTGCACAAGTCTAAAATATCTATCTTGCTTGAAAATTTCTTAGAAATAGAGTATTACAATTTTTATTTTCAGTCACAAGACTGAAAATCTGAGTTACAATGCACAAAAATGACAAGAAAGAAACTTCTCCAAAAAAATTCTATAATGATGGAAATGCATGCTTGGAGCCCTTCAATGTGAGAACATGCCCCTTTCATCTCTTAAAATTTCTCCAACATGGGAAATATTCCTGGAGCAAGTTGTAACGAGTAGAATCCAAGAAGGAGAGTGTTGATCGTGTCCCATATATGAAGCTCTCTCCTTCAATGCAATCAACAATAACCCTAGAATCTTTCCTCCTTTATATGCAACATTCCATCTAATATGAGGAATAGTGTGTTGCCCTTTCCGCCATGAATGAAGCTGTGTCTCAATACAACCAAAAAAATTACTATTAGTCTCAATTCAGAAAGAATGAAAGTTTACAATAGTAAGTCCAAACATAGCAAAAAGATAAATCGATTAAAAAATTATAGGAGATAGATCACATCCAAAAACATGGGAGTGATATGCAAAATTGGAGAAATTAGCTTAAGGTAGTAGGGTATTTTCCATATTCAAGACTTTTACTTAATTATGTGGAATAGAAGAAAAAAGAATCATTTATCTACCACAATAGTGAAAAGTTAGTAATTGCATTTGGTTTGTTATACATGGCCCCTCGTACAACTATTAGAGTTGTTAAGAACCTTCAAGTATGTTCTAATTTTCACACTGCATCTAAATTCATCTCCAAGATTGTTGCAAGAGAAATTGTTCTAAGAGATGTGAAACATTTCCATCATTTTAAACAAGGTCAATGTTATTGTGGAGAATATTGGTGATGCTAAATGAAACAATCTGAAACATAGGCTTGCACTATAATAATGTGCACTACATCAGATATCTAGTAATAACAAAGGGACATCCATCAAAGCATAACAACAGGGATTTTTAGTCATATGTTGTAGTTACAAGTTCCCTACTAGACATACATGAAAATGTAGAAGCATAGACAAGGCAAGCGAACTATTTCAAAAAATGCCTTAAAGAAATGTGATATCATGGAATGTCATAATTGAAGGATGTGTTCAAAATAGGTTTTTTCAGAAAAAGTCCTTAGAAAATTTTAAGAAAATGTAACCATTGGATGTAAAGCCCAACTCCTCAACCTTTGAAAGCATCCTTCCTACCTGTGTGTGAATTGGAGCTTTGGATGAGGATATCAACATCCATTAAAAGCATATTTGGAAGTGAATTTTTATCGGATATTGTAGTTGCAAGTTCCACTTGGGATCACCAAAGCCTTCACAAAACCTTTTGCACAACCACTGCAACACCACATGGTTGTTATTGGGCCTTCTTGGTGATACAGGGTGCTTTCCCTGCATCACCATGAAGGCCCAACAACAACTATGTGATGGTTGTGCAGAAGGTTTTGTGAAGGATTTGGTGATCCCCAGTGGAACTTGCAACTATAATATCTAATAAAAATCAACTTCCAAATATGCTTGTGCCTTAATGAGCAATAATCACTCATATAATCGGTTAGTTGGAAGAAAATTGGGAGATAGCATGAGTTCTCAATTAGCAATAACAATTTTGAAAGCACCTTCCTTGAATGCAAGTGCAATTTAGGAAGTTGGTTGAATAGACACAAACTTGTCTCAGCCAATGCTACTTAAGCTTCCTCACAAATGTGGTGAGTGTGCAATATTTTTCTCCAAGAGAGTATCAAGGATGACAGGCTATTACAGAGCCATGTATCGTCTATTTGTTTTCTCCTTATTGGCTACCGCAGCAATTTGTGTCTATGTATGTTTTCTATTCAAGGGAACCCCAAAATTTAGCTCAATTCCACCATTCATGTGGGAAAACATTGGTTATGGCGCATACTAAAGCTAAGTTGCTTTGGTTGGGATGTTGTTTCTACATTTTGTGTTGCAAGAAGGATTCTATGGATATCAAGTCTCAAAATTCTGTTCTTAAACTGTGCCTTGTGACATTGAATGTGCTACATCACATTACACATTCAAGTAGAGAAGATGACAACTTATTCCATTAAAAAATGAGGGGAGCCTTCTCATCAGTGGATAAGCTATTGTAAAGAGCCCAAAAATACTAATACAGGCTCTTGAGGAGTGACCTAGGAAGAATGAGAGCAAGGTTTCCGGTCTTTCAAGGTTCTTGTTGTGTGAATATTATCATAAATTTATATTTTGAAACTGTGGCAAAAAAGATGTGTATATAATCATAAAGATGCCAATGTGTATTTTGAAGTAGCTTATGGTATTTTGCATAGGTGCATACATTCTTTGCAAGGCTTAGTTTTGGGTGGGAAAAAATATTTCATGACATACCTTCTTCCTAATTGTGGAAAACCATTAGAAAGACATATTTGGGCTGCAAAATATAGGGCACATATACTCTCAGCCATTTCTTCTCTAGGTGGTATGGAATTAGGTGGATACCATGGAATAGAGTAACTTATATGCTAGCTTATGTGCCAAGGAAACTTGTGTCAAGATCTTACCAGATAAATGATTCTTTTACTTTCTAAACATTATACCTTCCATTCTCAGTGTATCTATTATCATACCTCTCACTAACACTGTTATTTTATTGACACCATTATCCTACTGCCTCTGCAAAAGAGCTCCATTTGAAGGCATCTTGACTACATATTATGCACAACAAAACTCTACAAATGCAACAAGACGTCTACAAGAAAAAATATGAATTCACTAAAACATTATTGTCTAAGCAATGTAATATCTTCAAATGAAGGAGCACTATAACTGTGACTACGAAAAAACTATGTAGTAATTGTTAGCACTGATAAATGAAGAAGATAACACATTGAATTAGGTGACTGAGATCACTGAAAGGAATATCATTGTTGTAGAATTGAAAACTATGAATTGTCCTATGTCCTATAGGACTAAGAAAGGAAGAACATTGTCAAACAGTGATTGCATCATAACAAACAGTACAAAAAAATGAAATTTATTGTCAAAGAGTGACAAATATTTGTCCTCTAAGTCATTTGCACATGGTGATTGAGCACAGTGAGTAAGAAGTAAAAGAGCATTGGATCATAGCACTACAAAATGGTCATGAGTTATGCAATGAACTTCACTGTTCTTTTGATCACAAATGAGATCAAGATAATAACCAATATACTGATGTGCACAAAGAATTTTCATAGAGTGCAAACTTTCTTACAAAGCAATTACCACAACAGAGTTTGAGGTGAATTGCACCTATTATTTTATGTTGATATGGATATGTTCTAACCTATAGTTAATTGTTGTAGCTTAACAGATAGGCTAAATATTTTTTCATATACCATTGTTTCTAATTCAATTTTTTTATACCTTATTCTAGAAGAAAATTATAGGGGGATTCTATACATAAGACACCATTGTTTCAAATTCAAAATTGTTGGCTCTTTCACAATTTTTTGCTTCATTTATTTGATCTAAGATAGCCTGTTGTATAGAAGATGCTCTCAAAATCATAGTAAAATCCTTTATTCCAAGAAGATTGTTCAAAATCTTCCTGATGCAGGAGCATCCAGTGGTGTAAGGGCAATCTTGCATCACCCAAAAATAGTTAAATTTCAATTTCTCAATTTTTGATTTTTATACATTTTTTGATACCATTTTCGTCATAATGAAATTCCCAATTTATGGTTTTTATTTTCTATTCCTGGGTTGAAAGATATTACAGTTTTAGTTTCCCATATTTGCACCTGAAAATCTTCTGAGTTAGATTTGAGGCACTTAGAGTTCCTGGATTGGCCCTGAAACTTTCCAAAATTAGCGTAGCAATTTTGAGTGCATTATTGACTTCGAGACCTTTCCAACGGTTCAAACGGTTCGCGAATCAGAGTCCTAGATCAAAAGTTATGGCCCCAGGAAGTTGGTGCACTTTCTAGAAGATACAATTGCAAATGTTCTTTTGAAATTTGAACTTCAATTTGTAATTTTTTGGCGCCAAACCACCTAAACTCAAATTTGAATGTTGATTTGGCTCCAAACTAAAGAGAAGCTCTATTTATGGGTGGTTTTCTAATTTTTGGGTAACTTTTTGGGGACAAGCTCGCATATTGAGAAAGGGTGTTTCTGTAGCTTTCTGTAACTTGCATGTGTTGTAGAACTTGGGGATTTGAGATCCTCTACATGTAAGAAGCTCCATTTTCTGAATAATAAAATTATTCTCTTGTTTGTGGGTTATTTTCTAAGTCTCGGGCTGCGCCCTCATCACTTCCCATCATAACAATGAACAAAAGCATTAGTCATTAACCTAAACTTTGCAAGAGTTTCATCAAATTCTACTTTTCCACTCTCTTTTTCATTCTGAATTTTATTCCCAATTTCATCTATGAAGAACTTCCTCAGCCTATAGATCCTATTGTTATCCATAACTTTACCAAGTGTTGAGGATAGCTTCAAGTTTTTACACAAGCATCAATTGACAAAATTCAGCCTTACTAAATACAATGTGTTGAAAAGCTCTCTGAAGTTATTCTGGAAAAGAGTTCCTGAGAGTATAATGTGTAGTTTTGATTTAACCTTTTTCATGAATTCCATATCTTTGATCAGCTATTTTGAGCTTGATGAACTTCAGCAAGAATGAGCAGACCTATGTTCTCTAAAAGCAGTTTTCCAATATGCTTAGCCTCTTCATGAAAGCTCAAATTTATCTCTCAAGTGAGTGGCATAGAAGAAAAAGTGTGCTTGTTATTGGCTACAATCTTTTTGATTACCTAACTTGTGAGACAAATGTGAGCCTTCCTGAAGAGGCTAAGCATATTGGAAAAATACTTTTAGAGAGCCTAGGTCTGCTCATTCTTGATGAAGGTCATCAAGCTCAAAATAGTCGATCAAAGATATGGAATTCATGCAAAAAGGTTAATTCAAAACTATGCATTATACTCTCAAGAACTCTTTTCCAGAATAACTTCAAAGAGCTTTTCAACACATTGTATCTGGTAAGGCCAAAAAAATTCAATTGTTGCTTGGGTAAAAACTTGAACTATCCTCAACACCTGGTAAAGTTATGGCTAACAACAGGATCTACAGGCTGAGGAAGTTCTACATGGATGAAATTGGGAATAAAATTCAAAATGGAAAAGAGAGTGGAAAAGTAGAATTTGATGAAACTCTTGCAAAGTTCAGGTTAATAACATATGCTTTTGTTCATTGTTATGATGGGAAGATTCTAAACAGTCTTCCCAGAATAATGGATTTTACTGTGATTTTGAGAGCATCTTCTATACAACAAGCTATCTTAGATCAAATAAATGAAGCAAACAATTGTGAAAGAACCACCAATTTAGAATTTGAAACAATGGTGTCTTATGTATAGACTTCCCCCTGTGATTTGCTCCTAGAATAAGGTATAGCAATTTTGAATTAGAAAAAATGGTATATGAACAAATATTTAGTCTATCTATTATGCTATAACAATTAACTACATGTTAGAACATATCCATATCAGCATAAAATAGTAGGTGCAATTCACCTCAAACTTTGTTGTGGTAATTGCTTTGTAAGGAAGTTTGCACTCCTCCATGAACATTCTTTATGCACATAGCCAAACATTTAAAGTTCTTAACCAAAGCTCCAAAAATGAGTATCTCATCATTGCATGACTCCTACTTTTTCTCTAAGTATGATAGTACCTGATCTTCTGGTGTTTCTAGATGGAACCTATAGCAGAAAACTATAGTCTCCCTCTGAAGGAACCATCTTTGAAGCTCTTCCCTAAAATGAGGGTTGAAAACATTAAAAGAAAAGAAATACCATAATTCTAAAGTAAGAATTTGTATAAATCCAAATGTCATAAAGTATAATTAAAAAGAAAAATCCTTACAATTGGACCTCAAATTGGACCAAGCAAATTTATGATTTTACCTTTAGAATGTAGGAACTTTCTTTGTCGGAGCTTCACAACCTCAAATTGTATCTCAAATTGGACTAGAAGATTTATGATTTTATCTTTAGAATGTAGGAACTTTCTCTGTCCGATATTCACGACCTCAAATTAGATCTGAAATTGGACCAGTAGATTTATGATTTTATCTTTAGAAAATAGGAACTTTCTCTGTTGGATATTCAGAGCAATCAACTAGAAATCTGAAGTAATCAACTGACTCCTAAGATGTAATCAGGTGGAAACTAATGTTTGAGTCCACTAACATTTGTATTCCTATACTTAGGTTTTTCTTCTGAGCGAAAACACCAAGAAGTGTTTCAAAATGGCTCAAGCTACTCTCCAACCTATTTATGTCATAGATAGCAATCCAAGTTTTCCTGAACTGTCCATACCCGAACGTTGCATCACAATCTATTCTTCCTACACATAAAAATGCCACATATTAACCCCTTCTAAATAAAATTCAAAATCATCATAAAACCATAATTAATAAATCATTTTAGTTTCAAAAAGAATTCAATGTCATTTACTATCAAAACAAACAATGTATAAATCACAAAAAGTCCATGAAGCCTCCTAAATGTAGCTTAAAGCAAGTTTACAGGATGGGCTTCAGCATAAGAAGATTTCTACTATAGCTCTTAATGAATGTATTATAAGCAGAAAACAAAATTCTTCACACTCAAAGTAATGCAATCAAACATTTATTCCAAAAGTATGTTAGCAGGAGTTAACTAAAAACAAAATGATTTTTTGCTTGGTTTCTTTTATAATATGCCACGTGGAAATGGAATAATCACTAAGAAACCCTAACAATAAAAAATGAAGGTTCAAGAAAGGAAATTCCAATTTACTATTGTGTAATGGTGACGAAGGCACTTATATGAGCATGACCTGCATACAAATCCTTGCCATTGAATTTCCATCCTTACAAAGAGAAAATAAGCAATGTAAGGATTTGAGCAATATAAGTCCAAAGGGTTATGTTGTAACAGTAATGGAATCACCATAAGAGCACAACCAAGGAAAAAAATCTTGTGACTATAATTATGTGATCCATAACTCTGTTGGTCATGTGGCACAATTGTGCTATAACAAATACAGGATGCATTCATGTGTGACCCAAATTTAATGTGGCTATGTTGTGATAGAAATGGGGGCACTCATATGAGAAAAATTCATGTACAAATCACTTTCATCACAATTAGGTGTCAATCATCATTGGGTGCACTCAAGTTGACTCAAGTTTAATAGGTTACGATGTAATGATAGCATGATCCAAGAGTGATTACCTCTTGCTACAGTAAAGAGCCTATAACTCTAGTTGATATGTAGAGTGTTTGTGTTATATCAATTATGTAGTGAATTCAGGCACAACCCATGCTTAATGGGATATTCTAGAGAGTGATCAAGACTTTATAAACCATATAAATGTTACTTAAAAGTGTATAGCTTAAACTACAGATCAAGTTTGTTACATACTTGAATGCAATATTGGGTTACCACAAACTATAATAATGTGATCTGCTAATAACCATTATGGGAAGTATTAAAGAAAGACCCATGCTATATAGGATACATTTCCTTGATCAAGTTTACATACCTTAATGATCAAACACAAGCTTCCCACACACTCTAGGATACAATCCAAGATCATACCACACCCAAGACAGCTAATTTTTTGACCCAAGATTTAAGGTTGTTTTTTAATACCAAAAGAAACATTGGTAAGAGCATGACTAGGGTAAAACCCCAGGCCTTCATAGAAACATAAACCATAACTCTAGCGGATTAGTGAGGTTGCAATACCAGAAAGATTGAGAAATTTTCTATTTGTCAGAATAATTTTAACTCGACAGCGAAAAAAATACCCAATACTAGTTTTTTTAAATACCCATATAAAGAAAATTCCCAATGTCCTTTTTTTAAATACCAAGATAGTCAATAACAAAGGGTTCCTCGAACATCAATTTTTTTAATGCTCGGGAAAAATGATAACAAAATCAAATTTTAGAAAATTGTGTGTAATACCAGAAAAGGTTGAGACCTCATTTGTTTCTCAAAAAAAACATTATCTCAATAGCGAAAAACATTTAGTACCATTTTTTTAAAATACCCATTTCAAGTGAAAACCCAGCATCGAAATACCCAAACAACCAATAAAAAAATACCAAGTATCAGTTTTTAAACATACCCAGATATCCAGTAACAAAACAACCAGCATCATAAAACTCAAATAGCCAAATAGTACTTCACGAAAACACCCATCATCATTTTTTTCAAATACCTAATAGGCATAACGTATACATCCAAATTTTTAAAAAAATTAAGAATGGTTTGCTTACCTCTGTGATGATCCATGGAAAAAAGCTCAAAATCCTCAAGGCATACTTCCAAGTGGGGAGTTGTCTAAGAGAAGGATAGATTTGGCCACATTCTAGACCTGTACTTTGAAGCATTGTTGGCGGGAGATTCCCCCACTAGGAAAGCCCTTCGATTACTGCCCAATATCTCCATCTTTAAAACCCTTCAACCTCTGTTTATTTTCCTAGACTATTTCTTCTAACTAAGTAGTAGTTAAAAAAATGTGGGAAAATGGTGGTCTTAATTATATTGTCTAATTTTTGTTAGCATTTATAAAATATATATATAAATTTGTATGCATAAGTGTTGGCTAAAGCCTATATTGATGGCTAGGAATATTTTCTCTCAAAAAATAAAGTTTTATACAAAAAATTAGTCATTTATTTAGTTATTTATAGTTGTGATTTTATTTGGTGATCAAATTAGTCATTTATAGCTGTGTTGCAAAAATTGAGTAGATTTTAGTCATTTTTAGTTATCGTGACTAAAAGTTTTAGTCACCTAGTCATTTATTTTCCAAATTCTACTAGAGTGATGGGTTGATGCCAAAAGGAATCCAATGAAAAATTTGCACGGGAAGACAAAGGATTAAACCCACTATGATGCACTATGTACGTTTGATCTTCGAATGGGAACATTATGCACTTGTGGATAACCAACGAGATAGAATTCATGGAGCATAGCCATGGGTAGCCTAGATTCATATGGAATTGCTTTGAAATCGAGATGATAGAGAATGATACATCTATTTTTTTTGGTCCAACCTTAAGAGGTAGAGTGATCGAACCTATCATATGTCAAGCAAAACCATCATGAGTTTTTAACCATGCTTTTGATTTTTCATAAGAATCTTGATAAAGCTCATGCACATACAAGAATTCTTTAGTGATCACATTCTCTAAACACATGGTATCAATGAGTATCACTTGGGTAGGTTTGTCATTGATACGGTTGGCGATGTAGAGAGGACCATCAGGTGCATGTATAGATGCATCAATATGTGTGAAAGAAATGGTGGATAACAAAGTGGTTTGGCCCTTACGAGGTTGACCATCTATCAAGGAAACCATGTTATCTATAGTATCCTCATCATCACTCTTATCACCATTTTTATCATCATTCTCATCATGACAAGCTTTCACAACATTAGATACAGGATTTGGCATGGGATTTATAAAAAAAAATCAAATTTTAATTTGGAGGGGCTACGAACTTGTTTCCTTTGTCATTAACATCACCCAACTAGATGTGATTGGAATCAATGAGGCCTTGCACTTCATGTTTAAGACACATGCATTGTTTTGTATCATGTCCATGTGTGCGATAATATTGGAAAAGGGATTTTGGGTTGAATTTTGGAGACAAAGGATTTGATGTGTCCATAGGTCTTATCGAAAGGAATCAAGCAATTGGGTAAATTGTCTATCTCTCACTCTAAATTGATAGGGGGTTGAACTTATGGCTATGACTTGTGGCTCAATGTAGTTTTTATTTGAGGTGTACTTATCTTGATAAATTTCTTGTTTTGCTTCTTAAATGGTTGATAGTTATTTTGAGGTACAAATTCGGATCGCTTAGGAGTCGATGAAGATGCCATTTCATACTAACTAACTGAATTTTTATAATCACGGAGAGTTGTACAAAAATTTGTGAAGAATGGATATTTCATTAATAGAATCTTATCCCTAATGGTAGGTTAGAAATTTCAAATGAACACTCTCTAAACATCAGCATCAGAAAGAGCATAGTTAATTTGTGAGTAAATTAGTTGATATCACCCTATGAAATATGTTACTTTTTCATTTTTTCCTTGTTTTCACCTAAGTCAATTAATGTAATTTCAGGACCAATGTTCACTTGGAAGTGTTGAATGAATGCATCAACAAGTTCATTGAATGAATGTTTCGATTTATTCAGCAATGAGTAAAACCATTCCAAGGCCATGTCTTTCAATGACCTAGGAAAGAGTTTAGTTAAAAGCTTATCCTCAAAGATGAAATCACTACATAATGTCTTATAAGATGATATATGACTATTAGGATCTCCTTTACCATTGTACTTGTCAAATCTAGGAATTTCAATGTTTTGTGGCATGGGTGTTTTCAAAATTTCAAGTGATAATGGGGTCCTTTTGACATATTGTGATGGTTTTCCATTTTGATTTTGTTTCAATGTTGATTTTTTTTGTTGCAATGATGTTACATTTTGCAAGAGTTGATTCATTACTAAATCATTACTTGACATGTTTTGAGAATGTGGTGAATATGGTAAGATTGTGTAAGTGTTTTGTGGACTACTATGTTGCAAGTTTATAAGAGGGGATGAATATTGAAGTGTCACATGTGATGTCATTAAGCTATAAGGATTCCCATTCGAGAACCCTAAGGTTGGAGTTATGCCACTTTTTTGTTGTATCAATGAAGCTACAATTGGCGGTGTGTATGTAAGAATAAAGGCAATAGTTGTAGGGAGGGAGGCTTGGCTTCATCTTTGGCTTTGAGTGTATCCCAAAGCTTGAGTGCAACTAGCCATTGTAGGAATGTTTGTATCTACAATATGGGCTAGGTTATGCAACACCTCTAATCCTTGGGCATCATTGATCAATTTCCTTAGCATGTCCACTATAGGCACTGTTTGTCCTGCTAAGGATTCAATGCTTAAATAGTCTTGCAATCATTCTAAGTCTTTGTTTAATTGTTTCAGTTTGTCTTCAGGAACATGTGCACAGTTGTCTCAATTCCATAAAGGTGCTTGTTCGTGAAATTATCATTCATGTGGTAGGATTAGGGATCGATTCCAAAATGGGCATGGTATTTGCAATACCTTGCATGATAGAGTTGGAGGAATTAGGATCCATAGTGGATCTAACAATAGTGTGGGATAACATAAGTCTACAACTACAACTCACTAAAGTATTGATGATAGGAAACCAAATCGTAAAGCTCATACGAGTTTCAAAACACTAAGTGTTCCCATAATGAACACTAAATTGTCAAATAGTCACAATAAAACACTCAGAAACAAAGATCAGAATGCAAAAATAAATAGAGAACACAAAGACAAAGGATGGCAAAAATCTAATCCAAAAAAGGTAGGACTAGAGCACTAGGGTGCCTATGTCCTAGACAAAGATTTGAAAAATTTAAAGTTTGACTGTTGATAATATTGTTTAAGGTTTTTGTCTATGTGTGCAAATAGATCTAACAATGAATGCTTTTCCATAATTTGCTTAATTTACTATAATGTAACTCAAAATGTAAGTGTGCAACAATGTTGAAAATGCTTGAATAATAAATGACAACTGTGAATGCAATTTCCAAATCTAAAATGCAACAAAGAATTTTAATTCTAATATGCAAAATTTGCAATTGATGATATTGATATGCTTTTTGAAACAAAACAATGCAATTTTTCACCTTTTTAGCTATATGCAAGATACCTAGATGCATGCAATGACACTTTCAAATTTTTTTTCATATTTTAAATGACTTAATACATATTTGTGAATGCAATTGAAATGTAGATCCAAGCTATAATGACTGAAATAAACCCTATTGCAACCTATGATGTAATACGATATGCAATTTTTTTTTAATTTTTATGCTTTTATGATGTAAAAATCAATTCTTAATTGAATAATGTAAAGTAATACAATGCAAAATCTAGATCTAAGATTATTTGCCTCAAAATTTCAGAAGGTTTATGATGTTAATGTGTCGAGTTCACCAAAATGAAATTGTGAAAAAGGTAAGCCCTAGGGTTTTACTTCTAGGATTTCACACTTTTTCACATGGGGCATTTCATTTATAATTGAGGTAGTGGGGGTTTGATGAATTTGGACAAGGTATATGATTGACTTATAACCTAAAAGTTGAGCCAACCTACCTTTGACCAAATTTGAAATGAATGTAAGGATAAAATGTCATAATTCAATTGACCTAATGATGCAAATTACTATTATGATGAAAATGCAGTAGACCTGAGAAGTCACGGACATAAACAGACTATAGAAATGGACTAAGCAGGACACTATGCACCTGTGATATAAATTTGGAGATGAAAATGTTGGACATAGACGCCAGTCACCACTATCCTTATAGGGATAATTCATATCTAGTTTCACAGTCCTCTAGTGTCAAATCAAGGCTTTTGTTCTTCATTTGTCACACTGTCAAATATTTCTATAACTGAATTTTCATGAGTTTTCAAGGTGTAGGATTTGATTGCAACAATGGATAATTGACCTTCAAACTTCTTCCACTTTCCTTTAGATTTGAAACTTGCACATTCAAAGAGAGAGAAGGGGTTGTGTCATTTAGCGACTTGCCTTAGTTAAACCCCATGTTAGTGTTTCCACTTCCATAATGGAAATGGAAATGTCAATGATAAATGGATAAATGATAAAAGAGAATGATTAATCAACAAAGTGTTGCAACTCATCACCCTTCAATGGCTCCCTTGAAGGAATTAAGTCATACAAATCTCCTCAAAACTTGAATATTGCTTGCTTGAATTGTTTGGAGACCTATAAGGGTTAGTCTTCACAAACAATATAATAACATTCACAAATAATATAATAACATAAATGTTATTATATTGTTTGTGAGTATTAACCCTTGTAGGTCTCCAAACAATTCAAGCAAGCAAGATTCAAGTCTTGAGGAGATTTCTATGACTTCAGTCCTTCAAGGGAGCCATTGAAGGGTGATGAGTTGCAAAACTTCTTTGATTCATCATTCCCTTTTATAAGGGTAAAAGTATAAACCTGTGTCATACATTATAAAAGAATTAGCCAACACCAAAAAAATTCTCAACTTCGACTATTTAAAAGTGGTCTTTATGTTTTGAATTTAAAAATGATGTAAACTAATAAAAAATTTCACTCTTGATGAAGTTTATTCTTGTAATTTTTCATATTTAAAAAAAAAAAATCATTATTTTTTTATCAATTTAAGAGAAATTTTTGAAATGCTGAAAATTTTAGGAAAAAGTGGCATTCAGTTGATGTCAAGAAACAAATAAAAAAAACTTCATTTTCCCTTTTTTTTTTCTCCAAATGGGTAACGTAAATATCTAGTGCATGGAAAAAAATGAAACTTTGATGTATATTTTTTTCATAAAAACGTTTTAAAGTCAAACTTACCATAATTTGGTAGTTTTCATTTGACGTCAATTATTATCTATTTTTTTATCATTTTCAAAAAGAAAATTATGCCCTTTTAAAGAGGACTCCCTCCTCTAGTGCACCATATATTTTTTAATTTTTTTTAATATGTTTTACTATTTTTTAAATTTCTAATTAGCCTCTTTTTTAACTTTAACAACCTACTTGCATTATTTTAAAATATAATTAAAAAAATTACATATACTCTGAGCTCTACAAAAGAATTTTTTTTTTAAATCATTCTAATTGAAGAAATATTTAGTTGAAGTTGAAAGTTCTAGAAAATTTTGAAAAAGGTTGAGTTGGATGTCAACTAGGATGCCACATAGACAGTTTCAGTAGAAAGGGTTTCAGTCAAAAGGTTTTCAACCGAATCCCTTTCTATTGAAACCTTACACATAAAATGAGACACATTTTGAAGTGACAAAGGGAAAAATTTAAATTTTGTAGTTTTGGGTGAAAGGGTTTCACCCGAAACTCTATGTGACACATATGGGCCACGTGATTTTGAGCGAAACAGTTTTAACCAAAATTGTTTAGGTTGAAACTGTTAGAGTTATCATACATTAGCTAATAATTAATTAATCTTTAATTGATTATTAGTCTAATTTATTCTCACACACTTTAGTTAAACTTAGGAATGTTTTATTAATTGAGTTAATATTAGATCATTATGTCTCATCTCATGCGATGTTGACACTTGTCATGATCTGATCCCTTTCTCATTTAGGGCTTTACTCTTATAAGCATTCAACCCTCTTTGTAATTACTCTTGGATATTATTCGTGGAGAATATCTAGAGCTTTCATATCTTCTTGAAAGCTTCTTTTATAACTTTTTCATATTGATGAATATAGCAATTATTGTTTGCAGATCTCTTGCGTGGAAGGTGTCTTTGTTTATTGTTTGATCCTATGGCTCATGGTTTTGTGCTTGTTTCAAATTATAACATGGTATCAGAGCATGGATTCAGTGAACCCCTTCTTGATTTATGAGGTTTTCTTCTTCAACAAGGGTTGCAGGCTTCATATCTGAATCTCCTCTACTTGTTTTGCAAATTTTGGAGTGGGACATTTTTTGAAGCATTTTTATGTGAAAAGGACCTCGCCATTGGATCCAGAGTTTTCGAGAAAGTCAATGGTTTTTGTTTCACTTGATTTTGATTCCTGACACTTGATCTACAAGGTTTTGAAGTGGTTACTCTTTTTCTGGGTTCGGAGGGTAGCTATATTTTTGGTGCATTGTGGAGCGAAACGGACATCACCATCGCGCTCAAAAAGCACAAAAACCTTAAGATCACCCACTCAAATCGTCAAATTTGGTGTCAAGAATTTTTGAGGCAAAAAAAAATTGTCTCAAAGGCCGTATGGCCTCCGTATAGTGTCGAGGGCACAAAAATTTTAAAAAATCAAGTGTTTTTAAATATTTTTTTTACCCTGCAATAAAAAAATTTCATTAGTTTTGTTTCAAAAAAAAAAACAAATTACAAAAGTTTTTTTGAAAACAAAACAATTTAATAAAAATAAAGAGGGTGACGCTTTTCTTCATGCGCAGGTACCGCGCATGTAGTACCCTTACATGCGCAGCCCTGTAATCATACGATAGCGGCCAGTAATTACTAGCTTTTATCTTTTAAAAAAAAAAATCAACTAGTTTTTTTTTACTCTTCCAGCACGTTTCCCAGCAGTTGGCGGCCAAAATATTCCGGCAAATTTTTTCAGGGCAAACCGATATTTTTTTCATTTGTGGGGAATATTCCACTGACGTCAACATGATATCATGCTAATGTCAACAGTAGGACTTTTTGAATGGCCCCCTTTGACCCCCTTTGTGCCCTAAAAGAGGCATTTTTTTCTTTTGGCCATAACTTGGGCATACGATATCATTTTTCAGCAAACAAGATATCATCAAAAAGTTGGTTTCATCAATTTTCCAGTGGTATGTGTCTCATCACTTTATTTTTCTATTGGTGCATTCTACAACCTGTGGAAGTCAAAGGAATTGTTTTCAATCCTGAGCTCGTAACTTTTGACCAGTTTCTCCATTTTTCACGATCTCAACGGCATTGGAACCATCTTTCAAAGCTCTTTAGTTCTATCTATGCAATTTTTTGAGATTTCACCTTAGGTACATTTTTTTAGTTTTTTGTGTTTTCACACTCTAGTGAATTACTTGGACATATTAGCTCCTAGTGTTGGAAGTGGAATTACTCTGAGGGGGGGGGGGGTGAATCAGAGTGATATATTTAAAACTTTTATAACTTGAAATGTAGATTTCAACCCCTTTTTAAACAATGGTGACTTTATTAATGCAATGTAAACACAGAGTTTTGAATGACTAATTTAATGATGATCAAATATAACAACCCATATCAAAGCATGTTGCACATTCTTCATATAGTATTGGATGAACAATTTTTGATGCTTTCTTATGCACAAAACAACAGACTCACTTATGGCAGAGTTTCATACATTGAACATAAGCAAATGAACTATGATCTTGACAACAACTTGAAACTATGAAAAGTATCAAAGCATTGCATGAACAACTTTACAAATAACTGAAATAAAGATTATGCAAGATAGACACAAACCAAAAAAGAGAGACATAGAATTTTTCTGAGTGAAAAACCCTCTTGGGGTAGAAAAGCCACTCCAAAATGCCTTGCAGGCTTAAATCCAAAAATGTTTACAATACTTTTTGAGCACCAACTCAATGATAATTTGAAGCACCAACTCTTATGATAATGTGGAGTACCAACTCCTATAATAAATTGAAGCACCCACTTCAAATTAGAAGCACCAACTTCTTCTAAACCATAATCTAATGATATTGCAACCTATTGGGACCTTATAATTGCACTAAATGTTTGCAGTCACAAAATCACAATAGGATACAAAATGATGTTTTCAATAATGCCCACTACAAAATGTATTTTCTTATAACAATACAAATACTCTCACTGAAAAACTCAATATGATCTTTGTAATGCAATCAAAGAAAAAATCAATATAAACCCTCTTTTCCTCTTTACAAAATGATATCACAGTAATAACACCTCTTTCATTCTTTACAAAAAAATATATCACAATAATAATCTCTTTTTTCAACAATACACTGTTCAAATTATAACTTCTCTCTTTTCTCACCAAGTCATGGCTTTTTGCCATGCATCTATACAATGAACACAAAATAGTTATCCTTTTCAAAAACCCGTATCTAGGGTTTTGATAAACTAGTAGACAATGTTGTTAAATCATGATACCCATAATGGGTTTTAAGAAAAACCATAGAAAATCAATGATATGTCGATGAATGCCAATGAAACCCTTGAGTATAAACTCAGGTTAATGAAAACTGCAACTAATCTTTAACAAATTTCTAATCTTCAATGAATCTCTTAATCCATAAAATCAATTGTTTTTTGAAACCAGCATAAGCACTTTCAAACTAAAGACCAAATACCTATTAGGGCAGCCAAAATGTTACCATCTGACTCTACAAATTCTTCATAATGGTCTCACTTAAGTTCATCCAGCATTCAGCTTCAAAACCAGTTGCAAACTGTAGCTTTCTATTCTCCATGGTGGCGTTGTGTTGCTTCTTCAGAGCAAAACAAAATGGTAGTGCCCTAAATTCCTTGCAATCCAAGGCTTTTGATTGCCCTTTTCATATTTTGATAATATTTGAAGTTCGAACAAAACATAATGATCACTATAAATCTGTCAATAGCATTATTACCAAACTCAATGATGGCTATCGACTTCCCAAGTCAACTTCTTTGAAAATGTAATGTGATGTGGCCAATACAAACAATATGATAAGCATAAAAGACTTTGTAATGTATGCCCGATGAAAAACAATGATAAGCCCGATAATAATATATGCTCGGTGAATGATAAAAAGCCTGATGTATGAAGTATTTGATGTACAATGTATAAGCCCGATAAAAATAACATGATAAGCACAATGCGCTTTGTAATATATGTGCCCAATAAATGAAGACCTCGGTGTAATATGGTCGACACCTATAAGTAATACAAAATGTTGTAGTCCACAAGTAATGATAGCCAATAGCCATGTAATGGCTTTCACTAAAAAACCCGATGAAACAAACATTGTTACCAATGCAATATAGTATGCTCGGCCTGAATAATATCAAATTATGTTACAAAATGCCTTTCCATTGTATGCCTCAAAACATGAAAGCCTGATACCAATCATATACCTTAAGACAAAATCATAATGACTTAGGTTGTCCCACAAAGAAACCTGATTACCACATGTGCTTTAGCACATTGCAAATGCTGACCATTACAACCAAAACATTATGCATAGAAAAATCCCAAAACCATGTTCTTTTACAAGGTCATTGTCATGTAAAGTGTTTAGCCAAATGATGATGCAAGATTATATGTAAAATGTGGAGGATCTCAACCATATAAACATATAGCCCGGTCTAAGGCTTATAATATAAGTCACATTAAATGACCATACAAGATGTTTGTGAACATTTCAAATTGATCATCAAAGTCACCTTATAATGCCCATGTAGAAACCATTGACATAATGATATTTCCAAGACAGAAATACCATGAGATATGAAATAGAAATATGCATAATCAACCTGAATCTGTAAATATATACCTTTCCAAAGTATATGCCAGAGTATGTATGCAAATATTTTCAATTCCTGTCCAAGTGTTACACACAAGTCTGAATTATCAGTACAAGTATATAAATTGAATCAACTGCATCAACTGAATTCCATAAAACTGAATATGTAGCAATCATGAGTAAACTAAACAATGATCCCAATGACAATGATGCAAATCACACAATGTCAAATCTATGAGAAACAAATGATACCAACTGGAATGCCAATAACAATCAATATGTAACCAAACCATATGATGCCAATCAATGTAACCAAGCCATTTTGATATGTTTTGACATCAAGGAAAAATGCCACAAAGAGAAAGTCAACAAACTCCCCCTTTGTCCTTGATGGCAAAAATAGAGCCATCTGAATATAAAACTATAAAACTGAATCAGCAATTTCTCCCCTTTTTTATCACAAGGACAAAGAAAGACACTTGTAATATGTCATGAAATACAAAAACCAATCAAAAACTAGTTGCACCAAGTAACTTTTCTCCCTCTAAACCATAGCACTAACATGTCACTGAGCCATGCACATAACCTGCCCAATAATATCAACAACATCAGTAGGAGTAAGATTAAGCATGAAAATATGTGAGAAAGTCACAATATGCACTATCATTGATGGACCAAATGAACTCTTCCACTCTACTACCACTAACCAAGCAATCTGTCAAAGAGCCATATACAAAAACTCAAATCAAAGTTAACTATCCTTGTGTACCAATACTAGAAAAACAAAGCACTGTTTCATCTTTCCCTTTGTCACAGAGATATTACTTGCTCCCTTCTTTATAAGCAAACAATGTTTTTGCATGTATCTTATGACCCATGACATTGCTACATGTTCTCTGTCCAAGCACAGCACAAAAACAACAGTTGCTAATCCACCAAAATGTTTAGGCACCCGTTAAGAAGTTTCAAATCCATGTACTATGAAGTCTGCCCAAAAATATTATTGAAGATATTTGTCCGAGACCACAAGCAGATGCCACTGTTATACCAAATAAGTATCACTAATAAAATCATTCTGCTAATGTCAAAGTACCATATCAAGTGCGTCTATAACAACAAAACCAAACTATCATATCCAATATTATACTAAAATCTCTTGACTAACACTATCAAGTGTCACTGTAATAGCAATATTGAAAATGCATCAAAGAAGATATGTAAATGGAAAAGTAGATAACTGTCATATGCAAGTGTGATACCAATGTACATTGTCAAATTGGAAATATACAAACCACTACCACAGTGTTCCTGCAACAATCATCAAACACTTGTGTTTCTCAAAACAGTCATCATTGTATTATGCAATACTACCACGTTATCATCTGATAGATATGAACCAAGACTTAGAAATAAACTAATACACTAGCACTACTTCAAATAACACTGTTGCATGTACAATAATCAAATATTCTATCATGAAGCTCCCCCTGAATTTTGCAAATGAAATGCCAATGACAAAATAGACTTGCTGATGAAAATTTCATTAGTACAGCTCATTATGCATTTACTCTCAACTCATACACAGCAGAATAGGCTTGTTACAACAAAATAGACTTTCCAAAGTAAGAGCATAGCACTACATCATTATAAGTTACCTTTAATCCATGACATGTTTGCATGCTTTCATTGTCTCACCAAATGTACTATTCAAACTAAATCACTATCACCATGGTTATCAAACTTCTTGTTGTAGTTTTACAAAATTTAGAACTACTATCCAACTCATACCTACAATCTAAGCCATCAAAAACACAAACATACCACAGAACTATCACTTGTATTCCTGCAATAAATGTGTCAAGGAGACACAAAAGAATGATGCAACCTAAAACAGCAAAACTATTATGCATATCAAACCTGTCAATGCTAGCATGCATGCTGCCATATCTCATTATTGGCTGCATAGGGGTAACAAATATTATCATAAAAGACTCCCTCTAGACCTTTGTCTCTTCTCAGGACCTGGATGATGCCACTTGTGCAAGGGGTGCACAAGGATTTTTCATAAATTCAACTTTATTGTTCTTCTCATCAATTTGATTTATCTTTCTTCTCCATACTAACACAAACTTTTTCATTTGTTTGTTTAAAGTATTCATTTTTCTATTAAAATTTCATTGTTGTACTTTATGCCCAATGTTATTACATCTGAAATAGATGATCTTATGATTGATCTGAGGACCAAAAGGCTTATTATAGGCATTTTCGACTTTGTTAACTTCATGACTATCATTTGTATTCATCCTACAATCTCTTCTTAAATGACCAAAGTTATTGTAATTGTAGCACATGGGAAATTCATTTCTAGAGATATTAAAATTATTCTTATTTGACCATCTCATGCAATCAATTGCCTTATGACCAAATTCATTACAAACGTAACAATATCCTTGAAAAGAATGATTACACCTAAATGAATGATCATGCCAAGCATGTGAAGATCTGAAGACGTTTCTCCATTCTCTATGAATACCTTTAGGTTGTCTTCTAGAATCAATGTTATCCTTCAATGCATCAATATGGTAACCAAGATCAACCTTCATTCTTGGTGTTTGCTTGGCTGTAAACTTCTTTCCATCTGCAGTAGCAAACATTGTCTCTTGTTTAGATTCTTTTTCAGATCTTTGTCCAACCTTATAGCCCACTCTTGTAGGATCTTTAGAATGCTTTTTTCTTCCAATCATCTCATTCAATATATTAGTACTATGATCAAATTTTTGAATTTTATCTAATTCAACCTTGACACTTTCAAGCTCTTTTCTTAATGTAACTACTTCTCCTTCAAGTTTTAGGCATTCAATCTTTTTTACCTCCAAATCAGATCTTACAACATCTGCTATCCTCTTACATTCTTCAATTTCAATTTTTTGACTAATAATCATATCATCTTTAAGAGTTAGTTCTTTTAGCAAGGAATCGTTATCTGAACATTTCTTTAAAGAAGCAATCTCATTTTCTAGTTTAATACACAACTCATCCTTGTATTTTAACTTGGCTCCCAATCCTTCTTCATTATTTTTCTTATCAACCATTTGGGCTTTCATAAATTCAATAATCTTTTTATCACCATTATGATCTTGTATTACAGCTTTATTGACATTGAAACTTTCTTGTAGTCGTACCTTAAGATCCTGATTTTCTTTTCTAAGCCTTTTAAGTTCATCTAAGGCAACAAGTAGTTATTCGTCCAAATCAACCTCTAATTCATCACCTTCATATTTTTTTTCACTTACCAAGTGAATTTCTTCTTCTCCAACTACAAGATCACATTTAGGATTAACTGGCAGAGGTATTGCTTGAGACAAAACTTCACTAGACTTGACACTAGTGTTTTTCTTTTGACTTATGTTTCTTTTGCACTTACCCATAGTACTCCTCTAATCAAGAACTTGGATGAACTTAATCTGGTTAGGTTTATGCAAGGATCTATCTTTTTACACCAACATTAACCAAAATCATATATGTTTTCACAAAACATATAGACTGTACATATAGATAGAAATACCTCCTCAAACTTGTGACATATTGACTTCCAAGACCAGAATCAATCCTAGGTGTGAAACCTAATGCAGGACCCTATGCTCTGATACCACTTGTTGGAAGTGGAATTGCTCTGAGAGGGGGGGTGAATCAGAGTAATATAATTAAAAAATTTATAACTTGAAATGCAAATTTAAACCCCTTTTTAAACAATGGTGACTTTTTCTTTCTTTTTTTGATCGGTACTCGCTTTTGACTGGAGCTTTGAACCAGTGAGGCCACAATTTGTGGGGGACCTCATCCCCATGTTTGTCTGGTTTTACACCAGTCCATTTTTCTCTGCTTCCACTCCTCTACTCCTCCCTTCCTTTCCTTCCTTTTTCGCCTCTCACCTTGCACCACTGCACATCCCCCATACTCTATTTTTTTATTTTTTTCTTTTGTGCTCCCTTCTCCATCCTGTACTTCGCTTCCTCCATTCTCCCTTCTCTCCATGTCTCTTTCTCCACTCCATACTCCTCCGATCTCCTCCTTGCCACCTACCACCTCTCTGAGTCTCCTTCTCCATGTCGACCCCCTCCACACCTTTTCTCTGCCAGCAGACACACCTTGTACCTCCACTGTTGCAGAGTAAATCCTCACACTACCTCCTGCCGCCGCCACTGTCGCTGCCTCTATCTACTAACACTGCCACATCCTCACTTAACTTTTGTTGCCAGACAAACCACCATTGACGATCCCACTAATTGATCCTTTGGCCTACCTTTTTCTCCAACAGCCTTCCTTCCCATCGCATGCCTCCCAGTGAGAGTCAAATGCCTAACCACTGTATCAACACAGTGTTGCAACTGTCATTGCAATGAGGGGTGAAACCCTACAATGGTGACTTTATTAATTCAATGTAAACACAGAGTTTTGAAAGACTGATCTAATGATGATCAAATATAACAAATCATATCAAAGCATGTTGTACATTGTTCATATAGTACTGGATGAACAATTTTTTATGCTTTCTTATGCACAAAACAACAAACTCACTTATGGCAGAGTTTCTTGCATTGAACATAAGAAAATGAACTATGATCTTGACAACAACTTGAAACTATGAAAAGTATCAGAGCATTGCATGAACAACATTACAAATAACTAAAATAAATATTATGCAAGATAGACACAAACCAAAAAAGAGAGATAGAATTTTTCTGAGTGGAAAACCCTCTTGGGGTAGAAAAACCACTCCAAAATGCATTGCAGGCTTAAATCCAAAAATGTTTACAATACTTTTTGAGCACCAACTCAATGATAATGTGGAGCACCAACTCCTATGATAATGTGGAGCACCATCTCCTATAATAAACTAAAGCACCCACTTCAAATTGGAAGAACCAACTTCTTCTGAACAAAAATCTAATGATATTGCAACCTGTTGGGACCTTATAACTGCACTGAATGTTTGCAGTCACAAAATCACAATAGGATACAAAATGATGTTTTCAATAATTCCCACTACAAAATGTATTTCCTTATAACAATACAAATACTCTCACTAAAAAACTCAATATGATCTTTGTAATGCAACAAAAGATAAAATCAATATAAACCCTCTTTTCCTCTTTACAAAATGATATCACAGTAATAACCCCTCTTTCCTTCTTTACAAAAAAATATATCACAGTAATAATCTCTTTTTTTCAACAATACACTATTCATATTATAACTTCTCTCTTTTCTCACCAAGTCATGGCTTTTTGCCATGCATCTATACAATGAACACAAAACAGTTATCCTTTTCAAAAACCCATATCCAAGGTTTTGATAAATTGGTAGACAATGTTGTTAAATCATGATACCCATAATGGGTTTCAAGAAAAACCATAGAAAATCAATGATATGTCGATGAATTCCAATGAAACCCTTGAGTATAAACTCAGGTTAATGAAAATTGTAACTAATTTTTAACAAATTTCTAATCTTCAATGAATCTCTTAATCCATAAAATTAGTTATTTTTTGAAACTAGCATAAGCACTTTCAAACTGAAGACCAAATACCTGTCAAGGCAGCAAAATGTTACCATCTGACTCTGCAAATTCTTCATAAAGGTCTCACTTAAGTTCATCCAACATTCAGCTTCAAAACTAGCTACAAATTGTAGCTTTCTATTCTCCTTGGCGGCATTGTGTTGCTCCTTCAGAGCAAAAAACATAATGATCACTATAATATTTGAAGTCCGAACAAAACATAATGATCACTATAAATCTGCCAACAACATTATTACCAAATTCAATGATGGCTATCAACTTCCCAAGTCAACTTGAAAAGTAATGTGATGTGGCCAATACAAACAATATGATAAGCACAAAAGACTTTGTAATGTATGCCCGATGAAAAATAATGATAAGCCCGATAATAATATATGCTCAGTGAAAGATAGTAAGCCTAATGTATGAAGTATTCGGTGTACAATGTATAAGCCCGATAAAAATAACATGATAAGCACAATGCGCTTTGTAATATATGTGCCCAATAAAATCAATACCTCGGTGTAATATGGTCGACACCTATAAGTAATACAAAATGTTGCAGTCCACAAGTAATGATAGCCAATAGCCATGTAATGGCTTTCACTAAAAAACCCGATGAAACAAACATTGTTACCAATGCAATATAGTATGCACGACCTGAATAATATCAAATGATGTTACAAAATGCCTTTCCATTGTATGCCTCAAAACATGAAAGCCCAATACCAATCATATGCCTTGAGACAAAATCATAATGACTTAGGTTGTCCCACAAAGAAACTCGATTACCACATGTGCTTTAGCACATTGCAAATGTTGACCATTACAACCAAAACATTATGCATAGAAAAATCCTGAAACCATGTTGTTTTACAAGGTCATTGTCATGTAAAGTGTTTAGCCAAATGATGATGCAAGATTATATGTAAAATGTGGAGGATTTTGACCATATAAACACATAGCCCAATCTAAGGCTTATAATATAAGTCACACTAAATGACCATACAAGATGTTTGTGAACATTTCAACATTGATCATCAAAGTCACCTTATAATGCCCATGTAGAAACCATTGACATAATGATATTGCCAAGACAAAAATACCATGAGATATGAAATAGAAATATGCATAATCAACCTGAATCTGCAAATGTATACCTTGCCAAAGTATATGCCAAAGAATGTATGCAAATATGATCAATTCTTGTCCAAGTGTTGCACACAAGTCTGAATGATCAGTACAAGTATATAAACTGAATCAACTACATCAACTGAATGCCATAAAAATGAATATGTAGCAATTATGTGTAAACTGAACAATGATCCCAATGACAATGATGCAAATCCAAACTATGAGAACACAATGTCAAATATCTGAGAAACAAATGATACCAAATGGAATGCCAATAACAATCAGTATGTAACCAAACCATATGATGTCAACCAACGTAACCAAGCCATTTTGATATGTTTTGACATCAAGGAAAAATGCCACAAAGAGAAATTCAACACCTGGGAACTTTGTGTTTGCATGGGCCTCTTCGTTTTTGGTTGTTCTTTATGTATTTCTAGTATTTTATCTTATTCAGGCATTGAATACATTTTTTTCATGCATGTTCTTTTGTAAATGCACTGACATAAAGTTCCTTTGTATTGCACATGTATTATGGGATCTTGCACATCACTTTGTACCTTATTGTACTCGTACTATGATATAAAGTGTCATGGGGTTGATGTTTGCCTTTTTGTTTTCCTTCAAACCTTTCTCATGCGTATGTGACTTTTTTTTTCACATCCTTTATATTTGCTTGTACTTCCATGTATGCACATTCAAATGTTCTTAGTTCTTTATCATGCACTACATTTAGGCATTCCATTTCAGTGTACCTTTCATGCCTCTTCGTTTTCAGCACTATGAGGGGGTTTCTACTGTTGGTGATAATGCTTCCTTGGTTTCGCATTGGAGTGAGCTATGTATACAGTATGTGCTCCTATGTACTAGGTGGATGCAGCGGTTGGTTACCCATGCATATCGGTGAGATGAAGCACTTACCAAATGGACACTCTTGCATTCCTATTTCTGGAGGCGACCTTCCATTTTCACTTGATCAGTTCTTCAGACTATTGGTACTTGTGCCATTTGTATCTTCGAGTTCTAGATGTTTTTCCTTGGTTTGCGATTGGATTCGAGTAGTGAGGGAACTCATGCAAATTCTTGTCTTATTGATCCTAATCATCATTTTTTTCAGTTGTGGTTCTTCTTTTAGCATTTCAACAGTCATTCTTCGACAGTGTTTGTAGCTTCTTCATGCTTTAGTGGTGTTCTCTTTGTTCCTATCTTTTGGGGAAACCTTTCCTTGTTTGGAGGCATCTTCAATCCTTCACTTGGCTTTCATCTCTTTTTGGAGTAATTTTTTTCCCATGAGGTTTTCTCTATTTCTCCACATTATAGAGATCTTTTGTTTGTACATGGGTACCTTGTCCTTGTTTTTTGAGACCCATCTTGCATTATTTTTAGGGTTTTTAGCTACTCCCTAAGTTCATCTTAAGGGGGGGTTTATAGTTATCATACATTATCTAATAATTAATTAATTTTTAATTGATTATTAGTCTAATTTATTCTCACACACTTTAGCTAAACTTAGGAATATTTTATTAATTGAGTTAATATTAGATCATTATGTCTCATCTCATGTGATATTGACACTTGTCATGATCTGATCCCTTTCTCATTTAAGGCTTTAATCTTATAAGCATTCAACCCTCTTTGTAATTACTCTCATATATTATTCATGGAGAATATCTGGAGCTTTCATATCTTCTTGAAAGCTTCTTTTGTAACTTTTTCTTGTTGATGAATATAGTAATTCTTGTTTGTAGATCTCTTGTGTGCAAGGTGTCTTTGTTTTTTGTTTGATCATGTGGCTCGTGGTTTTGTGCTTGTTTCAAATTCTAACAGAAACTAGTTCGCTTGGAACTATTTAGTTGGCCTAAAGTGTGTCACAGGTTTGTGTTTTTACCCATAAACATGAACTCATACACACTTGGACATGATGCTTAGATCTTGAATTATTGCAATAAATTACTGAAATTCTATTTTTGACTTACTTGATAATGCTCTTGATCATAATTTCTTCAATAATTTCCAATTGATGCTAGATATATTTCAAATAATGCAATAACTAGGTATTTATATGCTATTATTCTAAAAAAATTTAAATTAAATCTCAACAGTCGACTTTGGATATTTGAATTTTAAATAATAAAATGTTGACACCATTATATTTGAATTTGGAGCCAAAATATGGGGACATAGGGACCCTAGGCACCATTGTCGCAGACCTATTTTTTGGGAATTAAGGAGTCGAGGGAAAAGCATTAAATGAATGCATTTGTTTTGTGCTTGCAAATTATTGGAAAATGATTAAGAAGGGCCGCAAGATGCATAATGTAGGAAATTAGGTGCTCAATTAGGTCCAATTACCTAAAGGGGGGCAAAACATAGTGTGAAATTATCAAGGGTGACAATTTACAATGCTATAGAGACAAACTTCTAGAATTGGGAACCTATGTTTTTGGGACCTAACATTCTTGATCCCTCATTTAAATAATTTGAAATCATGAATCTAAGGCACTTCCATAAGTGGCACATCATGAAAATTTATGACTAGGGATCATCAAAGCGAATGTTGGTTAAATAAGAGGCCATCTCTAGAACTATCACCTCTCCACATAATTAAAGGCTTGATAGCTTTCCAAACCTTCCAAATAACCCTAACCACAAAGGTACATCAAACCTTGACAAATATTTTCATAACTAAAATGGAAGAAATATCAAAAAAATTCCTTTCAAAATGATCATATGAATGCTTGAATAAATTCAATATTCAAGAAATAAATTCCAAGCTTCATCACCATCCAATACCTTGATAATACACTTAGCAAAAATAGTTATCTTTTGTTACAATTCTAAGAGGCCAAGGCCACTAACATCCTCAAGACAAAAAAATATACAAAACTATGTGAAACCTTTTTCAGTTTTACTAGTTTCTTAGAAGAGGTGTTGGAAGGATTCCAACAAGAAGATTAATAAACATGGGTAGCTACAAGAACCTTCAAGAAAACCTAAAACATACCAACCAGAGAATGCAACTTAGTGATCTAATAAGAAAGTGTATTATCAACCCTATTAATTATAAATTGGCACAAGTGAGACTTGGAAAGAAAATTTCCCAAGATGTAGAAAAAATACTACATGATCAATTCAATAGCATTGCATTTTCTTCCATTAAATATTGCATAATAATATTGAAGGAAATGTTTAACATTATTGTATTCCTCAATAAGAATAAGAAAGGGTTCATCCAAAAAATCATCATTCACAAATTGTTGAGAAGAGTTGAAGGGAAGTGTAACACCCCTAACAATCTTATGAGAGATGGCATTGGTGAGGAGATAATCAAACCTTTCTACAACAAGGACTTACAATGCAGGAGCAAGTGGACAACCTTGAAGAATGAAACAAAAATAAAATTTGGTCTAATTATGTGTCATTGATAATAAGGTAGAAAAAATCATTTGCATACTCTTTATAGTAATAGTATTAAATGTTAATGGAAGAGTATTGTAAGAGAGGGGGACCAACCACGTCAAGGCTCCAAGTCACGAAAAGCCAAGAGTAGAGGGTTTCCCTAACTTACCTCACTTTAAAGGGTGTTTTGGGATGAGGATCGAGAACAAAGAGCACTATGAAGTACTTTTGTCACTTTGCACACCCAGGATTCTATTTGGGGCTAGACGAGCCAATTTTTGTAGTTTGAATTGTACCTCAAACAGCTCTTTGTTTGAGGACGGCAACACAGGTTTGGGACGACAATGCGGTGTACTAGCATCTATTTCATGCACAAGCTTCTGTACGACCAAAAAACATGAAATACAGTGAGAAAACTACCAAAAGCCTACTAACAGCCTAGCTAGTTAATTTCAACGAAGTAAACAGAATGATGAAGTATAAAAAATAAATACAAAGATGATAAAGCAAGTAAATAAAAGCTAGGGTGATGAATATGATATCACAAAAGCATCGATTTTCCAGCTAGCTCCAAGCACATGTTCACCTACACATAGTCATACCCCCGCTTTGGTGTTTCCACCTCCATAGATAGCCAAAAAAGCAACAGAGTAGAATATATGATAAAGAAGATTGAAAGAAGTGCAATGAATACTACAAAAGACTAAACTACTCTATCAAAACACAAAGGAGAGGAATGAAGCATTACCACCTCCACCCAAAGGATCTTAAGGCCAATAAAGGGAGAATGCAAGCAACGAATTTGACGAAGTCACCACTACCGCAACCGTGGTGAAGGGAGGTCTCGCAAGACTCCAAGCTCGTAACTTTTGTGGTGGCCTCACACATGTAATGTGGAGTTGATGGAGTGTCAAGTTGTTGCAATTCTCATAATGGAGTGCTAGAATGTTGGAGTGTATTAGAATGTGCTTGAGAATGTCAAGAAGTTGTGAAATAATGCCAAGAAGATTGTGAAAAAGATGAAGTGAAAGTGAGATGAATGGATTTGAAGGTGGGATGAGAAATAACAAGCCATTTTCAAGTCGGTTGGTTGATAGAAGGACGTTACAATTCATCCCCAATGAGGAATGTAATGCCTCTACCGACTTCAGATGTGGGAATCCATTAGGGACGGCAGTGCGTCGTGCAGACGTCTGTGCACCACACTTGCGTCCCTAATAAATATTCTCTCACTAACACACAGGAAAAATGCCAAGTGGATGCATTCTAGATGGGTGATTTTGAATTCTACCTTCGGATTTGATTTTCTAAGGTGAGGGTATGTGAAAGGGGAATTTGCACAATGGGTGAAAATTTTCTCCTATACATTTTTCCCCCACTTTAGCGAGCACACGTATCAATGAGTGTTTGGTAAAGTAGATTGAAGAGTTAGAGATGTATACCTAAACTATCTAGGAAGAAGACCGCAATCTAGTGAGCTCAAGAATGCAGGGTAGGAAAAGGACTCCATAGCCCCGCAGAACTATGAAGTTGCACAAAGTACACCAAAGGCCCTCAAACCAACGATGGACAAATCTCGCAAGATGTAAGTGTCTTATAGGACTACAAACCTGCAAGAAGGCATTCCCCCAAGTACACTCTCATGAAGGAAGCCTAGTGTAAGGGGACTCCGCATATTCAGACTAGAAAGTGGCTTCATAGGCACACCTATAAAGCAACATGTTAATCCATAGATAAAACATGCCAGAGAAAAAAAAGCAGCCATGCAGGCAAACAAGAAGATAGTCAACAAATTGAAAGGCTTTCAAAGGGATCCCTTGGGAACCCTTCATAAGGAGAGGGGTCCACTCAAGGGACGCATTGTTTGAAAGTGTAAGAATGCTTTTCGTAAATTGATTCCAAATCAATGAATTATTTCGAAAGATGTTCACTTTATCAAGGAATTCAAAAGGAAGAAAATGCCCCCTCACAAGGGGAAGGTCAAGGCATCTCCTGTAGGAAAATTTTCTCTCACCTCGAAGGAAACTTCTTCAAGTTATTTCTTTGTGAATCCATGATGAAGGAAACACGTTCCGTTAGGGGTCCAAGTTGAAAACACGATCTTTGAAAAGAATATTTTTTAAGAATTTCCAAGAAAAGACTCATTAGCAATGAATGCATTTTCCAAAAATTGAAACATTTGAAAGTGACGTTGTCGCACATACAAGGGATAACTAAGCAAAGAAGAGAGAAAGATAAAAGAACAAAAGACAAATAGCAGCATCACGAATAAGGGACATAGGGTTGATCTAATATTTCAAGGTCAGAGTTGCTCATAAATATATATTAGTAATAGTATATAAATGAATTTTCATCAACCCCCTACTATATCATACCATGTGAAGAATGCATGAGAAGAAAAAGGAAAAATAAAAAATTGGGTCGAAATGGAAGGGAAACCTAAATGCCCCCAACACTTTGCATCATCCCTAATTTTTTGAAAATCAAAACACATAAAAAAGGAAGAATGATGAAACAAATAGAGGAAGTTTACGACACATAATCACTCTTGTATCCAAGCACATTCAAGGGTGACAAGGGTCATCTAGGAACACAAAACACAAGCACAGGGGAATACATCACAACACACACACATACACACACCTATTTTAAAGGTAAAGAAGAGGCCTCCCCCTAACACTCATCAACCAAGAGGTCGTCCACTTCCCAATCTAGATCGTTATTATGGGAAGGTGGATGAGCCTGCAGTGCTGGAATATTAAGGGGAGGTGCTTCCAACCCTCTTGCAACAAAGGATAAGGAAGAAGGCCCTGTAAGGTCTTCTCCACTCAGCTCTTATGGAGTGATGGTCAGCAACTTTGAGAAGATTATTGAAAAGGCTAGGACCTCATCTAGAGAGTTAAACATGTTCTTTACAAGAGTGCCATGTGTGACCTCAACGGATGGGTAGACAGTGCCTGGGATTCATTGCTTAGCTCACCGGATGATTCGAGAGCAATGACAAACTCAGGGGAAGTTGGGATTTGCTTCATCACTAGGATGGAACAAGCTAGCACAAGATCACCCTTTGAAGGAGGTGGGATCCTCTTACACCCTCCATTGCTAGAAGGGCCAACCTCCGCTTTCTACTTTTACGAGGGATGTGAACACCCCACAGATGAAGCGAGAGGTGTAGAGGAGGAGATAACCACGATGGACACTGCCGAAGTATTCAACATGTTCATAGGTTTAGGAAATGGTGGGATGTCTGAGGACATCAAAAGAGGTAGCTCAACCGAAAGAGTGATAAACACCTACACCTTTTTAGGGTCGGGTGCACTCGCACTCATAGGGGGAGCTGGCAACAGAACCAAATTTGATTGAGTAGAAGCATAGGGGAAAAGAGAGGACACATTAGGAGTCCCTAAAAAAGGGGCGGTCGACTCCTCTTCCTTTCTCTGCAAAGTAACCTGCTTAGCCGCTAGATCCTTTCTCTAGCGTTTTCACTCATGCACAAGGTGGTTTCTACAACTCTTTGAGCTAGAGGTTGGGAGCTGCAAAGTGACAGAAGGCTCCTACTCATCCATAGGAGTGTCCATCATAGTCGTCTCTAATGGAGGCATAGACTCTTGAATGAGAGCAGGAGGAGGAGATTGAGAAACAGCGGGGGGAGACGGCTCTAGCACCTCGACGACAGGCCTCTTCCCATTCACTACTTTAGGAGCAAGAGCAGTAGGAGGTCGCAGAGGCCGAGACAGAGGATTCCCCATGGGGACCCTTTCTCCTCACATATAGGTAGGGCCAAGGTTTGGGAGATATAGTAGGAAGATCCGATATCCTAATCTTAGCCTTGCACCAAGCAAGAACCATCGGACTCCTCATGTGTGTTGGAATTGTGTGCCTCAATCCCACTGGCTGAAATCTCTTGTGAGCAATTTCGGTGAGACTGTTGAGATGTCTAGCCGATCTGCTAGTTAATCCTAATCTGTCGCTCTCACCTCCTAATTTTCTTGGCAATCTGCATAACCTAATCCTTTAGCATAACTTGGACAGTCAGAATGATATTTCGGTGACGATAGAAATTCTGGCCGATATTGGTGTGACCTTTGGTCTATATGGCCGATGCAGTAATCGATATGACTTGCTCCTATCGAAATGTGTCATGGTGATGGAGTTGTCTTGTCGATGGGTTGGTGTCTAAAGGTTTTCAGGGAGACTCATGGCAACTAGAGTTATCAGGGAGAGACTTGAACGTTCAGTATAACTCATCCCGACAAGAGATGTCTCATCGATGGTTATTCACTTGATGTCATCGGGGTGACATGGAGGCTCCGTAAAGACTCTTGGCAATGGATGATTGTCTCGCTGATGGTATGGTCTATTGTCGGTATGACTCCTAGCAAAGGATGGAATCGGGGTGACTTGGAACCTGCGGGGTGACTCTTAGTGACAGCCTAAGTCTTGCCGATGGATGTTCATATTGGTATGACTTGAGGGCACGTTATGACTCATAGTGACTAGCGATTGTCTGGGCGACGGGTCTGCTGAGGATATCAATGAAAGGTCTTGCCAATCTTTCTGATAGACTAAGTCTCACCGATGGTAGTGTTGACATCGATATGACTTGTGAACTCGTTATGATCTCTTATCGATACCAGTGACTCTTACCGATAGCGATGGATGTGTAATCGATTGTGTGGCATCGGGGAGACACGGTTAGTGTCTCACCGACATGCGAATACTATTTGAACACTTTTGACTGATTGGAAGACTATCCTACATGGTGTGTCTTGGACAAATCAGAGAAGGCGAAATGTGAACCATTTTGCAGTTGGATGGTTGTGATCATTCCTGTGGAGACTTCTATGTTGGAAATAGAAACATCTAAGTTGGGAATGGTTGGTATTGATATATGCTCAGGTGAGCAACTGTATTGTTAGAGAGAAATAGAGAGAGGGACGAGAGGCTAGCTGAAAGGTCAAGGCCATGAGGCTGAAATAGAGAAAACAAGAGGCAGGGTTATGCTGCTAAAATCTCTCCTAATCATGGATCATAGTTGATCTCTCTCATGTTGATCTGCACTGTATATTATGTGAGAATATTGCAACAGTGCAAAGATTGTATGGTCTGATGGATTGATTAGGAAATGTAAAGGGGAGATTTTTCCACCAAGTTGTATCCAGAATGAACAATGTGTAATCTCTGAAAAGGCTATGAGCCTGAAATTGTATTGCAACCTTTTGTTGTTGAATAATACAATGGCTCGAACTTTGGAGGGTGGGGTTTTTTACCCGAAAGGGTTTTCCCCACATAAATCTGTGTGCTCTAGTTTTCTATCTTATCTTTCATTTGTGTTGGTTTTGTTTCTAGAATCTGTTATTGCTTGTTGTTGAATTTACATGTGCTTCTCTCAAAAGGATTAATGTGGGAAATGAACTGTGTTTGTTTCCACTTTAGGACATAGTTGTACGTTTCTTTGAGGCAATCTAATCAGAATTAAAGTTATCGAAGGCACTACTGTTGTTGGAGGTTTCTTTGAGATGCCCTAAATTTCCCTTACAAGTGGTATCAGAGCCTTCTTTTTGTTGTTGGTTCTAGGTATTTCTCCTATGAAGATTTCTCAGTTTGTTAGGCTGGAGGAAATTTGGACGAATCGTCTGATTTATTGATCCTTTGGTTAGTGGAAGACTTGTGATATTTAGAGACAGCACGCAGCTTGAAGGATGGTGAAGATGGAGAAAAGGGAGTTGATCATGTTGTTTTGTTGTGATTTGTGTCTCCTGGTTGGTAGCGGTATAACCTTGATGTATGAGGTGGATTTTCTTGCTTCGTGGTTGTGTAGTAGTAAAGCTTTCATATTGGGTGTCTATGTGAGAGGCTCCTTGATGATATGGAGAAGCCTAGGTTGTTTCTCAGCCATGGAAGAGAGTGCTTATGCTAGGTGGTGTTTCCTGGTGTTGGAAGGCATTGTTTCCTGTTAACCTCGAATACATAAAGGCTATGGAGTTAATCATTAGTTGATTTGCAAGCTTCTGAAATAGCCTATCTCTTTCTCGGGTGCATGTACATGTTTTACATGGTTAAGCAAAACTTGTGGTTATGTGGAGTTGTTGTTAAGCTATTTTCTAGACCCTGGCTTTTGGGGTGTTGCTAGATGAGATAGTTGTAGTTCTGCATGCATGCTTTGTGCATGGTTTGAGGAGGTGTGATTTCTTCTCTGCATGGGATTGTTGGTACGTGATTTTTCACTCAGAATTCTTGTGGTAGTGCTTGTGGGTTCCTTGATTATGGTGCTCATTGTGGACTTGTTTGGAAAATTAGGTTTGGCGTGATCTGGTGTTTGAGTCAGGTTGTTTAGTGGTTATTCTCTTTGAAATATCAGTGTTGCATTTTCCAATGCGATGATGGGTTTGCATGTTCAATGTTTGTGATCTACGAGTTATGCGATTGGTGGATTAGCTACCCATTGGCTGCAGTGAGATAACTTGGATGTGGATTGTCTTTATCCACGAGGTTGATTCATTGCTAGTGCAGATTTCTTAGCTGGCCTTGTCTGTGGTCACTTGTGCATTGGTGTGATTGCTTTGAGATAAGAGGATGGATATTTTTGAGTACCTGAATAGTTGGTTATGGGAACTTGAAGCAGGTGGTCATGATGCTTAGAGAGCTCGGATGTCATGTTTCAGTGGGAGCTTTAGCAGTAACTGTGGGTTCATCACATGGTGGTGAATGGTCTTCTTTAGTGTTGCAAATGTTTCAAGGGGGAGCTTTTAGATCCTGTTGCTGCAGAAGGGTTCTTTCGCATTTGCATGGACATTATTTGAAGATGTGCAACATCTTGGATCCATGGAGGACGCTTGGAGTCTTTGGCTGAGGTGTTGATGGTGCTTGACAGGTGATGTTGGTTTTGAGTCTGTTTGCTTTATGTCATGGTATACTCTTGTTTGTGCACTAGATTTTTGGCATTGTGCATTATACTTGAGACCATGGTGAAGTCACTTGAAGCATGGTATCTCCTAAGGGGATATGTAGATGATGGTATCATGATAAGTTCCTGATTCAAATGATTGGAGCTTTGACAGTGGTCTAGTAATTCTTTTTGTATTGGGTGCTTTGATTATTTGCTTGATACTTCGTGATAGTGCAGTAATGCAGTTGAAATTTAGCTTGAGATGATCAGTTGCTAGTACTCATGGATACATGAAGAATAAGGTAAGGTTGTTTTTCTCTTATGAGAGAAGTGTTGTTGATTGTTACTCTTGATGAAGTTTTTAGTAGAAAGTTCAAGAAGCCTACACCTTGGTTGAACGTGAGTTCAATAAGAGACCTATGAGGAGATTGCTCTTGGATTAGTCATGATGGATTGCATATCTTGAAGGAGTATTCTCGTTCCCACTCTTGGTCTGCTCGATAGTTTATTTGAGAGGTATTTGGCCCATTATATCTTTCAGATGTGTTTTATGTTCACTTTCATGATATGGATCTTGAATTATTGTTTAATGGTTCTGGAGGATTCATAGTGGAAGATGTACAGCTTGTTTATCTCCTTGAGATTTTGTGTTATGTTATTTACTTATGAGAATTGGTAGGAAATGATGTATGGGCTGATTTCCTAAAATGGGGAATGAAGTAGCTTGATCTTCTTTGAGAGGCTTACATCCATGTTGATTACATGTTTTTAAAGTTGGTTTGATCTTGGTGATTGAACGGTTGTATGTTGTTAAGTATTTTCTTTTGGGATGAGAAGGAGATCATTCTTGACACAGCTGGCAGTTAGAAGTGTTTGTAGGAGGATGTTCTACAGGAATATGATGTGCAGAGTTTCTCTCTTTGGTATTGGTTTACTTCCTGGATGTTTGGTTTCACATTACATTGGTTTGAGGTTTGGTCGGAGCTATAGTGATCACTTGCTTGTGGTCATGTGTTTTCACTCATGTTCATGGGTGATGACAGGGAGGTTCTTAACCCTTTTTCCTTTGATTGCGTGTGGAGAACTTGGGAGAACTGTGAAGACTTGTGGTGAGAGAAATGTTTCTTGTAACAGTTTGTTGCAGGTTGTGCGTATCATTGTGGATATTTCCTTGGTACTACATGGTTACACTTTCTATGTGTAGTCATTGGTAGACTTGCGATGCCTTTAATCTTTCAGATTTGGAATGACTCGGGCAGTGGGAGTTCATGTATGTGTTTTGTCTTCTTCGACTGACTGGAACTTGGAGCTTGCATTTGATGTTAATAGCTTGGTTCTGGAGCGGCATGAGTTTACTAATGTTGATACCTTTAAGGTATGAAAGATTGGATGGAATAGCACGAGTTGTGGGTGCTATTTTCAGTCATGTGGGTTTATCAGTTGGATGGAAGTAGTCAATCTGATTGTTGTTCTAGCTGGTGTTTTTGTCTTGTTTCTGGAGAATGACTTCACGGTTGTGTTATGTTTGAGGCTTTGAAGTTGATATTGCTTTTGTATAGCGTCTGAGCACAGTGAAGTGGTAGTAGTATCTCATTGATGGTATCACTGGGATCTTTTGCTTGTGCCTGTTAAACTGGTGCTTACTCACCTTAACTTGTATCTTTCTTCCACAGGTGGCATGTTGGAGGATGACAAGGATTGTTCCCTGAATGGTGGAAATCTTGGATTTTGGTGCAAAATTCTTGATGGAGCATGAGAGCATGTTTGAGGTCTATGTGGTTTCCTGGAAAGCTATGATCAGTTGCATTTCGGTTGCTTTATTGGATAGTGAGTTGCAGTTGGATGCCTGGTCTTTGTTGCAGATTGTCTTGTGGACTGTTATATGTGGAAACTTGTTGGTCGGGTGTCTTGAGTGATGCAGGGTCTAAACTGGTGGAGCTAGTGTGATCTTAGTTTCTGAGTGCTTTGGAGGTGCCTGTGTGATCTTCATCAAGTGGGAGATTGTTGTAATTGTGTGCCTCAATCCCACTGGCTGAAATCTCTTGTGAGCAATTTTGGTGAGACTGTTGAGATGTCTGGTTGATCTGCTAGTTGATCTTGATCTGTCGCTATGACCTCCTAATTGTCTTGGTGATCGGCATAACCTGAGCCTTCGACGTAACTTGGATAGTTGAAATGATGTTTCGGCGATGGTAGAAATTTTGGCCGATATCGGCATGACCTTTGGTCTGTCTGGCCGATTCAATAATTGGTATGACTTGCTCCTATCGGAATGTGTCCTGGCGATGGGAGTTGTCTTGCCGACGGGTTGGTGTCTAATGGTTGTCAGGGAGACTCATGGCGACTTGAGTTATCAGGGAGAGACTTGAACGTTTGGTATAACTCATCTCAACAAGAGATGTCTCATCGACGGTTATTCACTTGATGTCATTGGGGTGACATGGAGGCTCGGTAAAGACTCTTAGCAAAAGATGATTGTCTCACCGATGGTATGGTCTGTTGTCGGTATGACTCCTAGCAAAGGATGGACTCGGGGTGACTTGGAACCTATAGGGTGACTCTTAGCGACAGCCTAAGTCTTGTCGATGGATGTTCATATCGGTATGACTTGAGGGAACATTATGACTCATAGTGACTAGCAATTGTCTGGGCGACGAGTCTGCTGAGGATATCGGTGAAAGGTCTTGCCGATCTTGCTGATAGAGTAAGTCTCGCCGATGGGAGTTTTGACATCGATATGACTTGTGAACTCGTTATGATCTCTTGTCGATACCAGTGACTCTTGCTGATAGCGATGGATGTGTAATCGATCGTGTGGCATCGGGGAGACACGGTTAGTGTCTCACCGACATGTGAATACTGTTTGAACACTTTTGACTGATTGGAAGACTATCCTACGTGGTGTGTCTTGGAAAAATTAGAGAAGGTGAAATGCAAACCATTTTGTAGTTGGATGGTTGTGATCATTCCTGTGGAGACTTCTATGTTGGAAATAGAAACATCTAAGTTGGGAATGGTTGGTATTGATATATGTTCGGGTGAGCAACGATATTGTTAGAGAGCGATAGAGAGAGGGCCGAGAGGCCAGCTAAAAGGCCGAGGCCATGAGGCTGAAACAAAGAAAATGAGAGGCAGGGTTATGCTGCTGAAATCTCTCTTGATCGTGAATCATAGTTGATCTCTCTCATGTTGATCTACACTGTATATTGTGTGAGGATATTGCAACAGTGTGAAGATTGTATGGTTTGATGGATTGATCAGGAAATGTAAAGGGGAGAGTTTGCTACCAGATTGTATCCAGAATGAACAAGATGTAATCTCTAAAAAGGCTATGAGCCTGAAATTGTATTGTAACCTTTTGTTGCTGAATAATGCAATGGCTCAAACTTTGGAGGGTGGGGCTTTTTACCCAAAAGGGTTTTCCCCACGCAAATCTGTGTGTTCTAGTTTTCTATCTTATCTTTCATTTGTGTTGGTTCTGTTTCTAGAATTTGTTATTGCTTGCTATTGAATTTACATCTGCTTCTCTCAGAAGGATTAATGTGGCAAATGAACTATGTTTGTTTCCGCTTTAGGACATAGTTGTACGTGTCTTTGAGGAAAAACTAATCATAATTAAAGTTATCAAAGGCACTACTGTTCTTGGAGGTTTCTCTAAGATGCCATAAATTTCCCTTACAATGTGGAATCCAAGAGTAGAAAGCCAAAACTCTTCTTTAGAAAGAGGAGTGGAAGGGGCACCTTAACGATAGGAAAGCTTCTCCTTTCCCTTTCGAGAAGAGGAGGCAACTTGTTGCTGCGCTACCGGAGGGGTCATTTTCGATTGTCCTCTACCCCTGGTCTTATACTTTTGCGTATTTTCGATAAATTGGGTTTGTTCTTGAGGGAAGCGGACTAACCAGGGCGGGGAAAAAATGATCCAATGAATAGCCCTCACGAGACACCAACGACTGATATCCGATATCATGCATGATTTGCACAACACCTTCATGGGAGAATTTTAAACACTTGTGAATGACGAAAGTGATTCCGTTCATGGAGGCTAGCCAAGCTATGCCTAACTTCACCCTAAACAAATCAGATTTTGGGATAACATCAAATGTTGTGTTCACAGCCCTAGGTCCAACTAGGATGAAAAGAGTTATTGAGCCATATGGCTTGAGAGAGAGGCCATCATGCATACGAATGGTAGATTTTGTTTCTTCATAATCCTCCCTTTGTAATGAATTCAGCCATAATGTCTCCTCTGTGATAACATTCACTCAGTTCATGGGGTCAACTAAGACCCCCGTCATAATGTTCCCATTAAGGTGAGCGAGAATGTAGAGGGGAGAGGGCTTGTTATAGGGCATATCCTATGAGGTGAATGTCACATCTGGTGAACCAGTCACAGGCTGCAAGGAAGGAGTAAGTGTGACTATATTAACGTACACCAAGGGTTGCATAGAAGAATCAGAGGGGCCAATAATTAAGTTAGTAGAGTGAGACAAAAATGGGTCCATGTATATCTACAACTCACTATTGGCCTTCACCACTGATTTATTCGTATTTTATTTTGTTCCATCGAGATGAATGGTACCGTCATCAATGTGATCCTGTATCTTTTAATGCAGGTGCATACAATGTTCAATATCATGTCCATTAACTTGATGGTATTGACAGAAGGCATTTGCATTGTACCAATCAGGATAAGTTTCCTTAAGAGGTCAAGAATTCTCCAAGGTTATGATCTTATCCTTCAACAACTTCTCCAAGATGGAAGAATAAGATTATGCTAACTTTGTAAACTTTCTATTGCGTCTGAGTCCATTATCATTTGTCATGATGACTACATTCACAATAGCCTTACCTTTTCATAAGATTGATACAATAGACTTTCCTTCTAAATGAGAGCATGAGGAGGATCCCCCAAACTGAACTACCATTTGTTGATATTCTCGTAACGCATCACATAGATGTGTGAAAGAATGGTATTTCATAAGAGCAATTTTTTCCTACCAAGGTCTTTGCAGGTTACCTATGAACACCTTCTACATGTCAAAATCAGGCAACGGGTACAAGATATGTGAAAAGAGTGCTTGATATCACGCTATGAATTCAATTATCTTCTCGTTATCCCCCTGCTTGCATCAAATGAGATCTGAGAAGGTCATCTTCGGTCCAATATTGGCTTGGAACTGTTGAAGAAACTGATTGACAAGTTGATCAAATGAGAATATAGAGTTATTGGGAAAGGAATAGTACCACTCGAGTGTTATATCCTTGAGAGATCGAGGAAATAATTTTTCCATCAACGCATCGTGATGGAAGAAGTCTATACACATGGCATTAAAGGACACATTCATTTGTGGGTCCCCTTTTTGCCATACTTCTCAAATTTAGGAATCTCCATTCCTTGCAGGAAGGGAGTACTCAAAATTGTTACCGACAATGGGCTATGTCGAAAGAAGGCTGAAATATAGGTTGGGAAGAGGCCTAGGAAAGGCTTGCCAACCAGTTTTGCATTCAACCCATGTTTTGAAGAAGGGCGTTCAAAATAGGGTCAAAAGATGACAAAGGACCAATGAAACCTCCAAAACCATTGCCACTAGAACCACTTCCGGAGCCACCTTCGGAGCCACTGCTATGATCATCACCAAAGCCACCACCACCGGTAGGACCTCCACTGGAGCCATCTCCACTACCAAAACCACCACCATGACCTCCACCAAAGCCTCCTCCACCAATACCACCTCCACTACCAAAGCCACTACCACTCATTCCACCAATGCCCCCACTGCCAGGGGCAATAGGAGGGGTGAAACTAAACCCAAGGGGCGTTTTACTCACCTTGACAGTGTCAAGCCTTTGGGAAGTAGAAGAGACACTGATCGAGGGCCCTATTTCATCCATGCACACGAACGTAGTGGGCATTAAAATGCCTATCTATCTTTCATAGGCATCAAGCACTTCTCCTCAGGTGGTACCCAGTTTAGGCCTATACGAAGGGATATAAGCTTCGGTTAGATCAGTCAAGCCTCGTAGAAATTATATGCATGTTTGATCATTCTCTAACAAATATCTCACCTCACCAGTAAGCTTAGCGGATCTTTCCATGCTTGATACTTTCTCTAAATGATTTACAATGTCTAGCAATCTATTATCTAATGCCATAAGGTTTTCCACAAGAATGTGCACAGCATCATCCTCATCTATGGACGAAGGCATAGGAGACATTGGAGGGGTAGGAACACTAGTGGTTTCTTCCATGAAACCCATCTCGTCAACATAATTCAGAGCAAATCTAGTGGTACGATCAATAGCTATACTAGTGGAAAAACTAGAGGTGAAACTAGAAGTGACCTTCATCTTCTCCATCGGTAAGCGTCGCACGCTTCTTCTAACACTATACCCAGAAGTTGTGGATTGGGTTGTGATGCTCATAAACCTTCACAACACTCAGGGTTAAGACAACCATCAGGTGCGAGGAAAAATTAACACAAGTGAATGGATAGACATTGTTCACGTCGGGTTCACCAAAAATGCAAGATAGGGGGACCAACCATGTCAAGGCTCTAGGTCACGGAGAATCGAGAGTAGAGGGCTTCCCTAACTTACCTCACTCTAAAGGGTGTTTTGGGATGAGGATCGAGAATGAAGAGCACTATGAAGTACTTTCGTCACTTTGCACACCTAGGATTTTGTTTGGGGATGGACGAGCCAATTTCTAGAGTCTGAATTATACCTCAGACAGCTCTCTATCTGAGGACAGCAGCATGGGTTTGGGATGATAGCACGATGCATTGGCGTCTCTTTGGCACATTGGCATCCATACGGCTAGAGAACATGAAATACAATGGAAAAACTACCAGCAGCCTACTAACAGCCTAGCTAGTCAATTTCAACGAAGTAAACAAAATGATGAAGTATGAAAAATAAAGATGGAGATGATAAAGAAATTAAATAAAAGCTAAGGTGATGAATATGATCTCACAAAAGCGTCAATTCGCCAGCTAGCTCCACACACACATTCACCTACACACAAGTAAGAGGGGAAAATTGTTGGGGTTGTATAGGGGCCTACCTCAATCAAACCCCCGCTTTGGTGTTTCTACCTCCACAAACAGCCAGAAAAGCAACGAAGTAGAATATACGATAAAGAAGATTGAAAGAAGCGCAATGAATACTACAAAAGACTAAACTACTCTATCAAATCACAAAGGAGAGGAATGAAGCATTACCACCTCCACCCAAAGGATCTCAAGGCCAATGAAGGGAGAATGCAAGAAATGAACTTGGCAAAGTCACCACCGCCACAACCGTGGTGAAGGGAGGTCTCGCAAGACTCCAAGCTTGCAACTTTTGTGGTGGCCACACACGTGAAATGTGGAGTTGATGGAGTGTCAAGCTATTGTAATGTTGATAATGGAATGCTAGAATGCTGGAGTGAATGAGAATGTGCTTGAGAATATCAAGAAGTTGTGAAAGAATGCCAAGAAGATTGTGAAAAAGATGAAGTGAAAGTTAGATGAATGGATTTGAAGGTGGGCTGAGAAGGAATAAGCCATTTTTTAGGTTCGTTGGTTGACAAAAGGATGTTACAATTCATCCCCAATGAGGAGTGTAACACCTCTTCCAACTTTGGATGCAAGAATCCGTTAGGGACGGTAGTATGCCACGTAGATGATCGCGCATTGCACCTACATCCCTGACAAATATTCTCTCACCGACGCACAGGAAAAATTCCAAGTGGATGCATTATGGATGGTTGATGTGGAATTCCTCTTCGGATTTGATTTTCTAAGGTGAGGGTATGTGAAAGGGGAATTTGCACAATGGATGCAAATTCGCTCCTATACAAGTACTTACCTGTGAAGGAAGATTTCATTCAAATTCATTCATGCTTTGAAACTGCCTTTGATAATTTTGATATTGTTGGTAACCATTACCATATGGTATGTTTTTCCAACTTCTTTTGCATGATCTATCTCTTCCTCTTTTATTGAATCTATTGATTTGATTCATCATCATTATCAACCATTCTTCAAAGTCTTTCATTTTCTTTCATTTTTATTTCTACTTTTTGTAACCTATCAACAAGATCATTTAATGCTTCATCTTTGTCATCAAATTATTCAATTCTAGGTTCAAAAATTGTGTCTTGTAAATAAAGATCATCTTCATCTACAATATCCCACAATGTTGTTGCATTGTCATTAGAGTAAACAACTTTGACAGCCTTGTTTTTGCATGAACATTCAAGAGCTTTATAACCTATTTTATTGCAAATGCAGCAAATGATTTGGTTTCTTTAAGGATGAGGATGACTACATTTGTGTGGATATTTATTTTTGGGAGAATAGGAGTGGCACTTTGGGAAATTGTGATTGAGACTTTGTAAATAGGCTACATCCATATGTTTGGATGAAAGAGGGGACTATACAATGCGATTCATGCTTTATAAAAAATTTATGATATTTGTAATCATCAATGAAGCAAATAATATGTTCTTTAGTATATTGGATGAGGCAATGTAATAGGACAAAATTCAATACCAGGTTCTCTAATTTTCATATATCCAATGACTTTGTCACCAAGATTATATGGAAGACCTTCAAGATATATGGATTTAGAAAATTCTATTTTCTTTGGATCCTTTAGCTGATAAAGACATTTTTTAAATGTAGAAGAATAAGAAAAAAAATCTTGTAAATCACAACATTTCATAGACAAAATATCTTTCATCAATATTTCATTGTGACAAACAAATTCTAAACAAAATTATTCTATAAGCAATTCCAACAAGGAATTTATAGCAGGTAATTGTACTTGATGTTGTTTTCTAGCTTGATCAATCTGAATGATAAACCTTTGGTAGACTTTGGCATTCTTTTCAACATCAGATCTATTGTGCCACCAATCATGAACAATACCCCACATGTAATTAGTAGCAAGTTTACATGTGTTTTTTGAGGTAGATCTAGATAATGCACCAATAATGATGAAAGTATTGACCTGTGATTGTATAAGCTAAAAGAGGTCTTCAACATTATCTATATCTAAATACCATGGTTGAATTGGGCACGTAGTTCTCATCATCATAATGGTATCTAGGGATTTTTTGGCTCTTTTTTCATGTGATTGGGCAAGTTTCAAAATTATAAGAGCATTAGGTTTTGACTTTTTCTCATTATTCACAAGCCAATCTAAAGATGTTGATAAGTCATTTAGAGAATTATCAAATTTGTCAATTTTTTGGAAAACATGGTCAAATTTAGACTCTAAGAGTTGCACATAACTAATTATAGTATTTATGTCATCTCCAGATTTATGTAAATTGTTTAAAATTTCGTCTAACTAGGTTTGGATTTTGGCTTAGACTATTTGAGACCATTATGACTGTAAAACTATAGTTCCTATTTTTTGTACATTAGTGTGGATTGTAGCAACAGAATATTTTAACTATAAAACATTAGTACATAGATCATATACTTTTTTGTACATGTTCACAAAACCTGGCAATATAATTTATTTGCTTGAATTTGTTAGAAGGCTTTTTTTCCTCAACTAACTTGAGCTGGAAAGTATGCTGAAACTAGATATTTTTCCATGTTTAGTTTTGAAGTTTCCTTTAAGAGGTGGTCATCTACCATTCTTATAGAAGGATTCTTCTTATTCTTTGTACCATTTGGTCATCTTTAATCTGGGTAGGTTCTGAGCCATATTACAGAAAGGATGATCATGTACTACCCCTTTTCCCTTATTTTTGGCTTTAGTTGTAGGTTTGAATGGATCAAGGATATTAACAGTATCATCTACTGTAGGTTGGAAGAGATTTGGGCCTTCTTTATAGGAGTATCATCAACTTCAACATAAAATTGGGCTTTCTTCTAACTAGAGGATGAGCTGAAAAGAAGATCTAGCACTGTGGGACTGATCTTCAAAAGGATTGTTGGAAAAACTTCTGATAGATAAAGAATGGGGCAAAATACTGATATGGTTTCGAGAAACATTATGCACCGGTTTGGTAGCTTCTAACAACTTAGGAGCAACATGCTACATATATTCAAGCTTCCATCCTATAGGAATATCAATTGATATGTCCCTTTTGGAGTTGGAATTCTCCATTAAGGGTTCTTGCATAAGACAGATTTTATGATATCTTGCGATTATTTGTATTCATTATAGAATACAATGCTTGAATCTCAACTGAAGCATATTTGAATTTTCCAAACATATTTAAACCATATAGAGAACTTAATACACCCCAACAATTTAAAGAAACATGTTTAACCTTTGCACTTCCTTGATCTCATGTAGCCATAGTAAGATTTGGAAAGAAAGTAAAACATACAAATTTTTTATTTAGCCTAGATAAGCTCGATAACTGATAGGTATGATTATATTCAACTTTTCTACAATCACAGAGTGTAAGATATGACATAAGTTGAATGTTTTATAGAATACATGACCTGATAGTGACTTGGATAGCACCAAAATGAACAAAGTTATGTAAAAATGAGGCCATCAAAGTTGTTTACTCTAATGATAATGTAGCAGCATGGTGAGATATTGTAGATGAAGAAGATCTTTATTTACAAGATAACATTTTTAAACCTATAATTAAAGAATTTGATGACAAAGATGAAGCATTAAATGACCTTGCTGACACATTACAAGAAGTAGAAAGACAACTGAAATTAAAATGAATACTTTAAAGAATGGTCGACAGTGATGATGAATCCAACAAGCAGATTCAATAGAAGAGGAAGAGGCAGGTCAAGAAGACCTTTTAGAGAAAGAAGTTGGAAAAACAAACCATCTGGTAATGGTTCCCAGCAATATCAAAATTATCAAAGGCAGTTTCAAGGGATGAATGGGTTTGAATCAAATCTTCCATCACAGGTAAGTACTCCTCCATTAAAATTTAGCATTATTACTATAGAGAGAAAAGATAGGAAATATACTAGAAATTATGCCCTAATCATTCAGCCCTTTACTTTTACCAATCTCCTTGTCCACCTTACTATCCACTAAATTCCATGATTTATGATGAGAATTTTGTCTCAAGTTCCTCCTCTCATAAATATCTAGGCCAATACCGTACTACATTTCAAGAACAGATTCAAGAAGATTATGAAGAATAAATTGGCATTGATATTCCCCAAATGATTGAAGAACCTAACAATATCAAGTTAGTCATGTCTGTTCTTCTTGAACCTATGCCACAGTTAGAACCACATTATCTAGTCCATCTAGTTATAGGTAAGTTCTCCCAATATATCACAATCACTATCAATGGTAAACAATATGATGCACAAGTTGACACAAGAGCTTCATTATCCTTCTACAAAAAACCTATTCTAAAAAAATTGGGAACAACTTACTCAAAAGACTACTTATACAGCATGTGATGTCCAAGGAAACAAATTCATATGTGATAAATATATTCATCAACAGCTTATAGAGCTAGAAGAAAAGATATTTAAATGTAACTTATTTGTCATGGAACAAATGCTTGTAGATGTACTTCTTGGAGGAAACTTTATAGATAGATATAGACCTTATGGATGTACAAAGAAGAGTATAATGTTCACTTTGAATGGTGAAAAAATTAGTACTTCTAGGTTAATATATGCTTTTGAGAAATATATGTTGGGAAAATGTGTCTCAACCTTGCAATTACATTAGCTTTCAAGGGGTCCAGGGGCCCTCGAAAGCCAATTTCTATGTATATTTTATTATTGTAAATCTAGACCGTTCATCATTAGATCTCCATCTGACGATAGATATTTTGTTGGATTGACTTGCCCTAGAAGGTAACCCTATTTTATGATAGTGTTGTATTATGGTTATATATTGTGATGTATTATGAAAGTCTAATAGCGATTGTGTTGCCTCTAAATCTCTAGTTGGTGATATTCCTATGAGAAGCTTGCTCTACAAGTATATTGTAATCTTAGTGATTTTTAAATAATATATTGGGCATCTATTAATGGAGTGTGGGGTGTTTCTCTTGAAAGGGTTTTCCCTACGCAAATCATTGTGTTGTGGTATGCATGATATTTGTGTTTATTTATGTGATCATAGTCATAGTATAGGTTAAATACACTAGATCCCAATGAATTTAAGCATTATCTAACCCTCTAAGCTACAATCCCAATGAGATGGTGTTTGAAAGCATTAAAGCACTAAAAACCATTAAACTAAGCACGAAATGAACATGAAAGCTTAAAAGAAATCTATTCTAATACTCCAAACTTTATCCCATTGGGGGAGTGTTGTCACATTGATGTGGAATGGTGAACCTTTTCCAATCCCTTGGATAATATGATTTGTTTCAATCAATTTTATTGATGAAAACTGATAAAACTAATGAAATATGAACGAAACATGGATGCAAAATTAGTTTAACATGATGAAAATTAGTGCTAAATGCTAAAATTATTGATGTGGATGGATGCAAGCTACGCTAAATGGAAACAAAGTTCAAAGATGCAAGCCATGGATGAAAACTTATGCTAAAATGGATGCAAACTAAGCTAAAATGGGAGCCATTAATGGATACTTAAGCTAATATGGATGAAGATTAAGTAAAATGCTAACAAATGTTAAATGTGGATGCAAGTGAGTATGAATTTCAAGAGCATAACTTTACTCTGAAAAGGTGGATCCATTTCTCTCCAAATGGTGAGGTATTTATAGGAGAGCAAATTTGAAGAATCAAGGGATGAGATCGATTTGATCAATCAATGGTGAATATGGAAATAAGGGTGAAACATGGATCAAGGATTCTCATCAATGGATGAGAATGATTCAAACAAACACACTTTGTAACAACTTTGAAAGTTTGTTACAAAGTTTGTTAAGAAAGAATATTCCATTTTTTGGAGCCAAATAGGAGAATATTCCCTATGCAAGTTGATGGGTGAGAAAAATTAGCAATTAGTAATTAAAACTAAGTTTTAATTGTGCAAAATGAGGAATAATAGGGTGCTCATTAAATAATTAGTTTATTTAATGAAAAGGGGATGTAAATGACATTTAATTCAATAATTTAGGATTATTCAATTAAATGAGAAGACATTAAGGGGTTTAAATTAAATAATTTGATTTATTAAATTAAACAAGATGAGAGGTGAAGGTGAAAAGGGGGTGAATTAACCTAATTACGTCAATTAGATTAATAGACGAAAATGATGCATTCAATTAAATAACTAGGCTTATTTAATTAAATAGGTGAAAATATGATGAAATTCAGGATGAAATGATGTTAGTGATCAGATTCAGGTGTGTAATACCATTCAAGACAATTTTAAGTGTCTACAATTTCCATTTAAGTTTTTGTAACTATTGAAAAGATCTGTAAAGTTTTGCATTATCCTCCTCTCAAGATTAGTGTAGGAATTTGTTATGATACATTAGCTTCCTTACAATATCCAACTATAAATAGAATCCAGATTGTTGAACCTCTTCCTGAACTTAAGGTGACACTGATTCAAGCAGGATGTTCAAATGATCCCCAAAATTTTTGGAAAAAATAAATGTCAAAAATGGAGATTAGATTACAACATGGGGGAAAGATCAAATGTGGGAAAAGAATTGTGATACCAACTCATGACTATCTTGATATGGCCCAAGCTATTGATGAAATCAAAAAGGCAAATATATAAAACACTATCAATCTAATTATAATTGTTATGCTTTTATGGTATGCACAGAAGTTGAGAAAAGAAGGAAAAAGAAAAGAATGGTTATTAATTATAGGCCTCTAAATGCAATCACTCTTCCCTTCCCTTATCCAATACTAGATAAGTCATATTTATTGGAAAAAAATCTAACTCAAAAATATTTTCTTGATTTGATTGCAAATCAGGTTTTTATCAAATTTGTGTCTAGGAGGAAGATCAACATAAAACTGCTTTCAGTTACCCATTTGGTCATTTTGAATAGACTATCATGCCTTTCGGCCTTATGAATGTGCCAACACATTTCCAAGAAAGAATGCACAAGATCTGCCATGGTTGTGAATATTTTTTTATGTGTTTATATTGATGGTATTCTTATTTTTAGCAAAGACTTTAATGAGCACAAATCTCAAGTTGAAACATTTTATAGGTTAGCTCTAAACTATGGTATTATTTTGTCCCTCTCTAAAATTGAATGGTGCAAAGACTCTTATAAGTTTATAGGAATGATTGTTAATGCTAGGGAACTTGAGGTCCAACCTCATATTAAGGAAAATATTTTTGAATTTCAACGATCCTTAGGTATATTAAATTATGTAAATAATTTCTATCCAGATGCTAACTTTGATTGAGAAACATTACAACAGCTACTCACCAAGAAAAAACCTCAATGGTTTGAAGTCCATACTATTGCTGTCAAAAATATCCAACAAAAGGTACAATCTCTTCATGTTTTACATGTTCAAATAACTAATAAATTTCTTGTATAAAGATGCTTCAGATTATGCATCAAGAGGACACATTATTTTTCAAGGAAAGGAACTAATAGCTAAATATGCTAGTGGATTTTTCCCTAAACAAGTTATAAAATGGATTTGATCTAATAAAGAAATTTACAGAGTTATTAAAAATATGTAGAAATTTGCATTAAAATTAATGCATCTAAAACATTTTATCATTAGGACATATTGTAGTAGATTCTTGGCTTTTAAAGAAAAGAATCATGGAAGAAAATATGGTGGAGGAAAATATCTGAGATGGCAAGAGTATCTTAACCAATTCAATTATGAAGCACAACATATCTCAGGAAAAGAAAATATTCTAGCAAATTATTTCAGTAGACAACCTCCTAATGTGTTTATGCAAAATCCTATTACCTCATCTAGTCACCCAAGGTTTATAATGGAAAAGAATTTTGAAGTCTATTTTAGAACCTTAAACAATTTACCCAAAGAATAATTTTGATGAAAGGATTCAACCTTATAGACTAGGATTATGCTACTTCAATGGCAAAAACACTATCACACTTAGGTTGTATTTCTACTCCTGATATAACCAACGAAGAATATGGTTAGTTCACTACATTAAATCTTAATGGAGGTCATCCTTATTATTTTTTGTTGTATCCCATTAGAATAACATTCTTCACATGGTTGATTTCATGTTCTCCTCCTATCACTCCTCATATTTGAGATTTCTTCAAATATATTGGTCCAAAACATGTTAATCTTGATTATTTATTAAGTCAAGATATTGTTCAAGGATTACTGTCAAATTAAGATTAAATTAGGAATATTTATTTTCTCCTCAATTGGTATACGACAATAATCATCAATATTGGGACATCCATCCTAAGTTCCAAATACATGCCAAAAGGAGACCACTTGAGTGAAAGCAAGTATTTGATCATAGTGAATTGACACCTCTGATTCCATCTCTTGCATCAATTTCAAGTGGAAGCTGAATAATATGTATCATTTTGGTAGAATGTAGTGAGAATCCATTTGTAAAGGACTATCAATGGTAGTGCTTTATAACCCATAAACCTCCTTTTGGTTAATCGGTTTACCCATTAACCTAAGTCATATTCCTTTTTACCTTCTATTTTGGTCATTTCTCTATTATAAATACGCCTATGTAGAAGCGTTGTAGGCATTGGGTTTTGTTTAGTCATAGAATCTGTAGAAAGTTTGGGTCTAAGTCTACAAGTATATAGAGTATGTTCTATCTCTATGTGTATTGCGAATTGAGATACTAGAAATATTAATCTTGCATGTTTGTAATCAATTTTTGAGTAATATTAAGAAGCCCTAACCATTTAGCCATAGCCTCCACCACTGTACTAAAGAAAGCAAGGGCCAAAATCAAGAGTGTGCATGGCAAGAATGAAAGACTATTCAATCTTGTCAAAGAATTTTTCAAAATTAATTTTAATGAAGCTAGCATGTTGACTAGATAAATAAGCCCATGATATAAATTTACTTAATGAAACTACTTTGCTTAAGACACACCACTAGAGGGAGAAATTATCAATGCTTAATGCTAGGGTTTCAACAATGATCTCATAGAAGACATTGAGAAGGTTGATGGGTCTCTAGTTGTAAATTAGCTTAGGATCACTAGATCTAGGTATGAACTTGAATTTTTTTTTAATAATAGGCCCTAATAATTATTTTTGGTAATGCTTCAAGATAAATAATATAAATCCTCACCAACAGTATCCCAAATTTTTTTAAGAAACTCACAAGGGAAACCATAACAACCTTGAGCTTTGTAAATTTTTATACTTAACACTACCTCATAAAAATATTGCAATGAAAGTGATTGATCACAAATCACTCATTGTGAAGCAGAGAGTTCAAAGGGAACCACATCAACATATTGTTTCAAGAAATCTCTCATGCAAGGAGGGATCTTGAACCTGAAGCCTACTTATAATGATGAAAAAAATCTTAGATGACAAGAGGCAATTTCGTTAAAAAGGTGTTGGCCTCATGAATGGATTTTAATTTATTAGAAGAATGTTTCAACCTCAAGAATTGAAAGAACTCCTCAAACATCCTATAACCAACCTTCATCTAATGAAGCCTAGTCTTGGTTTGGGCTCTATGAGCCAAATAATCTTCAACAAATTATTTCAAGTGGTACAATTTAGTAGCCTACAACTACAATTGCTAGGAAAAAGGTTGTGCTTCCAAATGCACAATGATGCAACTAAGATTAATGGGTATAGCAACATAAGAGAAACAACAAATACAAGCTAGTTTACAATTGTATGTGCACAAAAAACACTTGTGTTTGATAGCATCATTCCACTAGTCAATTCACCCAATCCATTTAGGATGTAGCAATAGGTTCCAAAGACATTAGATGTGAGCAAGCATGGGTTGGTGATAGAGAAATGAAGTGTAGAGAAAAATTTACATTTTTTCTACCAAAGATATCTTGAAAGTTCACTTAATACAAAATTAGAACAAAAAATTATCAAAAGTACAATATATGTTAGAGATGCCACTAGAAGAGAAATACACTTTACAAAGGAAAATAAAGGTTGAGCTAACAACTTGACCCTATCAAGTCTCTTATTAACATAGTTTTATCCATTTCCAAATTGGACCAAATGAACCAAACCAATGCATCATTTTGGTGGCCAATATCAAGATCATAAAAAACTAGTTTATTACATATGTTGAACCATGTGTCTCTTTTGTCAACTATTTAACACATGGGAAGGTGACCCAACTTATCATAGACCACCTCAATCCTATTAATATCACCACACAAAAACCAATTCTTGACTAGCAATATGGCAGCACACTACCACCAAAGGTGACAACCTAGTCCAAAAAAAGTATTTTTTATATTAAAGAGGACCTATGATGCCTAATTAGATGGGCCACATCCATGAGAAATGAAATGCGGCTACCATTTTGTAGGAATAGATGTAACAACTCCTGAACACCCAAACTCATGATTAATAGTTAAATGAAGGTTGGCCAAATAGCACGATAAGAAACAAAAAGCATAGAATCAACAATCTTGATCTCTTACTGTAGAGAAGGGGGATTTGCTACTCACGAGTTCTCTTCATTCAAAGAGCCTCATAGGGAAAACTACCCTAAACAACCTCAAGAACAGCGCGAGAGTTCTAGAATTAGAAAGAGCAAGTCACGAAGATCTTTTGAACAAATAGACAAGCTCTCGGCCAAAGGATAGAAGCATGGAATACGAATGACAGCACAGCGCGCTAGCGTCCCAGAGGCGCACCGGAGTCTCATACGGAGTAGAGAGCGAATTTATCATAGAAATAGCTAAATGACTACTTCTACTTTGATTGCTAAGAAATCTTAGAATGTAGGAAAGTAACATAATTGAAATAAAGTGAAGTAGAATTGATAAGGATAAGCAGAAGAAAGGAAATTCTTACAACCACTCAAATGATGAAGCCTCCAGCAAATGAATGTCTTCAATACCTGCATGCATAATATTTGGAGAAAGTATTGGGGTTGTATAGGGGTTTGCCTCAGTCAAACCCCCGTTTTGGTGTTCCCACCTCCACAAACAGCTAGATAGAAAGAGAGAGTGGACAAAGCGTGTGGTGAAAGCAAAACCAGCTTCAGGAGTAGAACCCGCACCACCAAGTATGAGTGATAAAAGCAATCCCCACCCAAGGAGGAGAACATGTATCACAAGAGAGGTGATAAAAGCAATCCCCACTCGAGGAGGAGAACCTGTATCACAATATGTAGATGCAATCAATAGGGGATATGGAATCTCATGATGCTCACAAGCATGAGATAATGGAGATAGATGTGAAAGCCAAGAGGGCTACAAAGAGTGTTGTGAGAAAAATAGCAATAGAGAAATGCAAGAGCCAAGGTTGATGAGAAGTTAGAAGTTAGAATGAAGCTAGAGTAGAGGAAGACCAAAAATAATTGGAGAGATAACATTTAAGGAGAGAGGAGAAGCAAAAATAAGTTTCCTGGGCGGTTACAATGAATCTCGAGTCGTTACCACTGACCAAAGGAGGTGACAAGTGGCAAACATGCACAAAAACAGTCGTTTGAACATTGAAACATCACAGGACGCTAGCGCGGTGTGCAGACACCCACACGTTGCACTAGTGTCCAAACACATCATGACGCTACAAAACAACACGAACAGGACAAGCACAAGGTTCGACGCGAAGCTAGCGCACGAAGGGTAGCTGTTGTAAAGGGGTGCAGAGCATCCTAAGAAGGGAAAAAGGTTGATGCAAGGGATAAAATGAACCTGACACAAGATGCTAAGGGACTGGACACTAAAGCAGATGCAAGAATGTATGTGAAATCGCAAGGGGTGCAATTTTATGACTATACACTTACAAATAAAGAATGTCAATGTTTACTAATCTTTTTTATATCATGAACCACATACTTATGAGGAGGGTTTATCGAATCTTGGAAATTGTATGAGAGAAATCATTAATCATGATGGTCTGGCATGTCCTCAAGTCCTACCCTTGCAAGCATCATAGTTGTTAGGAAAAAGAAAATTTTCATAAAATCACTAAGTTACAAAGGATGAAACTTTTCTTAAATATACTATCCTTCGTCCATATCCCAACATGGGTTGCAAGAGTACCTAGAAGAAGCCTCATATGAGGATGGAAATGTGATCAAATTCTCCTCTTGAGAAGAAATAACATTGGTTGCAAAAAGAGAGCATTTTTATTGTGGTCTATAGAGGAATCCCCTTAAACCTATGCCTATTGAGGCACAACAACGTCCTTGGCCTTGTCCAAAGGTTTAATAGTGAGACCAAGGTTTGAACCTACAACTTGCTTATAGATTTTCCTTTGCAAGAATGGTGGAGCCTTCACCATCAACAAGAGTTGGGAGCTTGGTTCCATTCTAATGGCCATTTTTTATGATTTTCCAACATGGTCCAACATTCATCATTCCTTGTCAAAGGTGATCCACTCACAAGCTTAGAAGTTGGTTTGGTCATAGGTTTATGTTTATAAGATTGCCACATGAAATGAGTATTAGGAAAGTTAATATGTTCTAATGATCCAAATTATACCTTCCAATTATAAAGAGTACACCTCAAAATGTAAACTCGAAAAACAAGGTCAATTACTACATGAGGCTCGTGATCAAACTAAAAGTGATTTGGGCCAATTAACAAGAGTGGACAAGCTATCTACAAATTTGGATTTTTTGGAAAAAGAGGGTATTCCTAAATATCTTTACAAGACAATTAAAGAGAAACAAAATAATACAATCATAATGCATAGATATACCTTATGTATAAAGATGCCCTAAAGATTTTCCATAAGTACCCCTTACACTAGCATATTGATCTTTTAGCTCATAGATCTCTAAATAGCATGTCACTATTAGGTTATATTGTAACTAAAGATGCAAAACCAAGTTTATATCCTCGGATTATACAGCATTAATAGTTTCTTACTTCATGTATAACCTACAAAAACCTACATATGCATAACTCTCTATAAATAGCTAACAAGTGCAAGCTCACAAGATCTGTGTTAGAAATAAGCATTAATGAGCTTATGCAAACTAGTAGGAGAACTTACAATAATTTACAAAGAATTAAGAATGTATTTATTATGTAAGTGTGGTCAATTATCAAAAGAGGATTGTTGCCTTAATCTGTTGGTGACAAAATCAAGACTTAAAGAAGAGCACAAACATATTTGTAAGTCTAAGGCTAAAAGCTAGAAATGAATCAACAAAAAACAAAGAAATAGAGCTACATATGAAATCCCACCACTCTAGCCGCAATTTATCTTAAATGCAATTCTAAAAATAGAAAATTCACATGACAAAACATTATTTAACTATCCATAGATGAACAAAGGATCTTTGTGCTATTAATGACAAGTTTTTACATCTACTACAATAGAAGACTAACAAAAATAACAAGCAAGTGAAACTTTTCCTTCACATTTAAAAAAAAAAAACCTATTTAAGTATGAGTTTCATAAACATGAAGGATAATTGCTTGTAAAAACCTTCTCCCTTTTAAAAAAATGAACCACAACTTCAAACGTGAACTACAATATTTGATACTAGAGATTACATAGACCAGAGGACATGCTACAAAAGTGGCCCAAAGATACCATCTCCATTGAAAGAGCATATATTTGCATCTCTACCATTGCATCTAGGCATTAAACTCACCACAAATCATATAGCACGCTCAATCAAACCTCACCCGAAAATTTATATACCTAGAGGATCCAAATTACAATGATACCAATACTTTCATGCACTACAAGACATTCATTTGGATTGGATCCTTTGAAAAAAGGGGGGAAATATCTTCCCTAGATGTACACGTAATTTTTCTATTAAAACCTTACTCCATCAATGGCTAGGAGAGGGGCCAATAGTTGTGCAAGGTTCAATTGTTGTTTAGGACTTGTGCTTATAATACTCAATCTTACCACATATTTATACTATATATTGTAAATAAATAGTCCACGTGTAAATAGAAAAATAACCAGATGTTGGTCAAAATGGACCCATACAGGAACACATGAGAACCTATGAATGTTATATCAAAAAAACATAAATGCATTCATTAAGAAGTGAAATAAATATTTTTTGTTTCAAATAAAATATCATAGCTCTCCACTATAAGTGTCACTTATAAAATAAATGCCCATTTTAAAATAAGACTCATTTAAACAAGTATTATTATCATAGTGAAAAAATATTGTTCTTATGTGTACAACTTTTGTGGTAGCAATGCATTGGAGTATTTCATATTAATAATTTGTCCTATAACAAATATAAAAGGTGAGCACAATAAATAACATGTATTTTTCCATTAAATGTGGAGGATTTTCAAAGAGTTTGTGTTCAACTATTGGTCCATTTTGTTTGATATAAGTTACATTTTAAATAATTATGTGTTTTTTTTTATAACAAATGGTTTGTTTGTGTTCAACTATTGATCCATTTGTGTTGAATATAGAAGTTGGAGATAACAAAGATTTATGGTTACCAATAGGTATTTGGTCCATTTAAGTTGCATATAAGTTTTATTTTAAATAAAAATATGATATTCTACAAGCAACAAATGGTATTTTTTTTGTTCAATTACTGGCCCCCCTCCCCTAATGCAAATTAAATGGGTTGAATCTTTTAAAAGTCAAATTTTGGACACTTCTCAATAGATGTTGATGTGGCAAGTTGCATGATGAGTCGCACCTCCACATCGTAGGATCTCTTATCTAAGATCCTACGATATCAATGACTACATGCTCACAAAGTTAGCCCGCACAACTACTAACCCCTCTCCCCTAATGCAAATTAAATGGTTGGTGGATGGCTGAGCTAAAATTTCCATAAAAATAGTATCCACGTGATTGGCCTCTACAAAACGCAAGAGAGAAAAAAGAGAAAATTTCCTATCATTTAGTGGCATGATCAAAATTGACAAGCACTAAAGCTAAAATAACATCGAGAGATGGAGTCCTTGCCTTGTGAAATACCTTCAATTCAAGCTTCTCGGGGTAAACAACACCTAAAAGAAAGAGACAATAAACCCAAACGGCTAAAGAACCTCCACAAGATCAAAAAAATGGTATGACGAGGGCGAGGGAAACCAAAATAACGAAGGCTGAACCAAGCTTCACTCACAGGATGCTCTTAGCGGTTTTCAACCCTTAAAATCAATTCCGTACTTTCACATTTAATCAGTCTAATTAATCAGTATCTTTGATTTCAAAGACGAGGTGTACCAACAAACACAAGGCAACGTGCCGTGTGTTTGTTTGTCCACAAAAAATGGCAATGGCACCAAATTTTGATTCAACAATGTCAGACTCAATGAAACATCTCATGCGCGTGACCATGCAAAACTGGCACCTGATGTTTCAGTTAACACAGCTAATTATGAGAATTCCCTTCGCTTTAAAGATCTGATTCAACGCCGTTGAAGTTATCGAGTACAATAGCCAGGTGCTTTAATAAATAGTTTTTTCAAAAATAGTTGTTTCTCAGTTATGATTCCAAAGACAAGGTGTACCAACAAACACAAGTCAACACCGCATCCGTTGTTTATCAAAATCACGGGATCTTAATGATGTTTTCAGTTACCATGACCAATTATTGAGAATTCCTCACTAAAGATGTTAGCCAAGCAATACAACAATTCTCGGTATTATCACGGTCTTCAAAACCATGCAACCCTACTATAGGTTGAAGTGTTTTTAAAGTGTGTTGCGATGAAAATATCCTCTTTAAGGTGACAAATGGTTTCAGTTCCCCCTTGCGAACGATATGATAATACATTCAAAATATTTAATAATTTTGCATCACACCTCAAGACTCCCCAAGAGATCAGATTCAGACGTCATATAATATCAACTATTTAATCTCCATGGTATGAGAATAAAGCTCAAAGCCGTATCAAATTTAATCCTCCATAGCTTGATGGGACCCGAAGGTTTTAAGTTGCTGCTAGCAGAACAGGACTCCATTCAAATCCGGTATATAGTTATTTATTCAATTATCGCCAATGATACAATCCAAACATATTAAGGTTGTTCAGATTCAGACATATTAATAAATAAATCAACACTATATGATTTCTAGTATACGAATATAAAGCCAATGTTTGTACTTGGTCCTGCACTAAAATAAATGGGTTTGAGGTTTCAGAATGGGAATGGGCCCATCCTCAATACTGCATATATTATTTATTCAAATCTCACCCATGATACACTTTAAACATACAAAGGCTGTTCAGATCGAGTCAGATCGAGCCTTGCAATCACCAGAAGCAGATAAACTGTCTAATCTTGAGAACTTTTATAAAATAAGAGGTTACATTAAAGGTATTGCACCATGTTCAAGAAACATCGAATATACGCACAACCTGCATATTATTATGAGCCACCATTCAATTTAGTGCAATGTATGAACGAGATTTAGTATAGGATAGCAAAATACATAGACAAATTTACTTTCATATGTCGAAGAGAACACACAATCTACAATTTGTCGGGATTAATAGAGCAACTGAACTGTTTGAATTCTAGGCTAAACATATGAAACAGACAGATTATGTTTCAATTATCAGGACTGCGTATACATTATAGCAGTCTCAACAATCGTCAACATATTTACTTCTTAAACATGAGGAGAACATATCACAAATTTCCAATTTACCATTAATGTCATAACACTGTTGAGGTTCCATTCCCACAGAAATATTTGTAGTTATAAAAATGCAATCCAGATGTTCTGTACATTACATGTTTGAGACATCTTTTATCCTCCATTAGAAAAGAGCCAGATAAAATATTAATTAAGTAAATACAACACAAGAAGATGTCGTCCAAAGGAGTTAATTTACAATATGGTGCGTTGATTTAGCCATAATTGTGCAGGTCATTGTTGACATTCAGTAGCAAGCTCAAGTCCTAAGTTCACATGACAGAAAACCCAAAGGGCCAAAAACAAATACATAAGAACTGTTTGTTAGGTACACAAACAGGTGGTACGAATCTCTTAAAATGCCAAGAAGGCAGACAAAGCAAACTTGTCATGGTACAGGGTCAACAATCTGTGTAACATACTATTTTTCATAAACTGCTGCTTAGCTCATAAATTTCAGTAGTATAATGCCGTAGTACAATGCCTTAGCTGGAGATGGAGAATGTTGTATTCCATCAAAATTAATGAGAGTAAGCCAACAATATTCAGAACAGAAAAGGTAGATTCTATGCACAATTAGTCAGAATAAAGATAACACTGCCCAACAATTCACCTACCAAACTTCATAGGGGCAGATAAACAATAAAAGATTGAAAAGGCAAAATTGTAATTAGGCCATCTTGAAATTTTTCGTAATTACAGATGTCTATTGATGATGACCGTAGACAAACATTGAATATTTTTCTTCTGGAGAAGTGACTCAAATTTGCCAGGCTTTTCACCAGGAGGAATGAATTTTTCTAGATGTAATCCTGATGACCTGTATAAATCCAACAATACATTTTCCCCCTTCTCTCTCTTCAGAACATCAAAAATAGTAGCAAGCACATCTACTGCAAGACCCATTTCTAATAGACTCCCTGGCTCTAGTCCTCCCTCCTCAAGTGGCACTGCTATATCACGAATAGACAATAAGTTTGCACCAACCAACTTTCCAAGAATCTTACCAAGGAACTCAGGGGCCTTTGGTGCATCAACAACAGAATCCTCCAATGATGCTATTACCTTCTCCAAGCTACAAAACCAATATGGTATCAGTCATAATAACATGTAACTTGGGGTATTGCAATTAGTAAATTCAAACTCAAAGCTATACAGTCTACAACTCAAAGTTATACAATCTACAAACATATTGAAATGCCACACCCACCCTTTGATGAGTTGCTCTTGACTTAGCAAAGATGGTTCAGTTTTGCATAGATGTATCAACAGATTCCCAAGGAGATCCCTTTCCACATCTTTCCTATCAAAAGAATCCATTATCCAAAGTGACACTAAAGTTGGATGATACCATGGCGATTTAAGATCAGACACACACAAAGTTGCCTCCTTCATGTCTCTAACACTGCACAATACCCATAAAGAAATCAAAAAATGTCAGAGAAGCATGTTAACATCTCTAGAAAACACAATAAACTGTACATGAACTTTCATACAACAAACCTGTAATATTCCTTTATTGCCATATCAGATTTGTTTTTAAGTTGTTCTTCACTGAATTCCCTTCCATGAGAGTATTCTTGTTGGTATTCCAGACTTGCAGCCCTCCCACCTCTGTCAAAAGAAGAATATGAACCCCTATAATCTCTTCTTTCATTACCCAAAGCATTTCTTTCTGAGATACCTGCCCTTGGAAACGATGACTTTTCTCCAACATAAGTCCTAAATAAATTATCATCTCTTGTACCATATGACATCCGATCAGCTCCTGCATTAGGATTATAACCTTGCATTGAAGCCAGGCTTCCTCGCCTATTACTCCCTGATGTCATTAGTGGACCATCTACTAGGGAACTTCTATTAGATTGCAGAGGCTGTCCCCTACCTGTTATTCCCCTGCCAAGGCCTCCTTGAGGACCAAGAGTTAGCTGGCCATCATCAGAGGGTCTATATTGTAAAGGCAAAGGCAATGCCCTATCACCAGTCATCCTGTCTGTAATTCGAGCATCTTGTGCAATAAAGCCACGCATTCCAGACTGTACCTGTGTGCCTCTCATCCCACTCATATGTGCACCTGAACCCATTGGTGTACCTGGCATAAAAGGCATTTGAGGGCCTCGTGAACCATGATCAGGTGGTGTAGATATTCTTCGTCCAGAATGTCCCATGCTTGGAGCTCGAGTTAATCGACCTCCCAGTGCTTGTTGTCGTTCCTGAGCAGCATCCCTGTGGACTTCCTCAATTTTCTTTGGTCCATCAACTTTTCTCCTTTGTTGCCATCCATTCCTTCTCAGATCAATCACATCCTTCAACATAAACCTCAGTCGTGTAGGCAGTGCTTGGTTATTTGCCATTTTTGTTATTCTCTCAAAGTAAGCATCAATATGCTCTTTTGCTTTTGGATGGTCAATCATATGCCCAATTGTACTCATCAACTTACATAAAGATTCAACATTTTCCTCATCTGGCTTCTGATATTCACCAAGTAATTTTTTGATGCATTCATGCATTATTCTTTCAGTCAACATAGTTTCCTTATACAGTTCACCAATAAACCGTATATTTCCCAGCATCCGCCTTCTTTGTGCAGCCCTTTTTCCCTCCCGCTCTTCTTTTGAAAGATTTATTTCACCATCTTCAGCCATATCAGCTTCAGCCTGTTCTCTTTCATCCCTTTCAAATTCCTCCTGACACTTATTCAAAAGAACTCGCCTAAACATAACCCTCTCATTATCTTCATAAAACTCAGGCAATCCAGCAGCAAGCTGAACACAAAATTTTGCATACATTTCACAAAATGTTGGTTCCATCAATGCTTTATCAAATATTTGAGATATTACACCTGTAAGGCAAACTGCAGAATCAATATTCACTTCTTTGACCCGCAAAAAGAGTGTCTCAAAATTTTGAGGTGTCAATTTATTGAGAATGGACTTTATCTTCCTTTGTTTCAACTCTTCCTCGTCAGAAATCTTGCCCACTTCATAGCGATTATTTGTTTTATGAATTACAGGAGGAGGAATCAACCCCTTCTGCATACCAGATGTCCGCCATCTATCAAAATCTGCAGCATTATTTCTCATTAGTCCACTTTGAGCAAATGATGTTTGGACAAATTGCCCACTGGGGCCAACACCAGGTGGTGCACCGCGCATGTTCTTTCCAAAACCAGGTCGAAATCCTCCAGGGCCACCAGGGCCCATCTCCACTCGCATATCACGACCACCAGCATCCATTTGCTTGATCCATTTATCTTCATCCATACTGGAAATATTGCTCCCACGTCGATCAAGCCGAGAATACTCTGGAGTTCTTCCCATGCTTGTCAATGGTTCACCCTCTGAATAGTGGCTAGAAATCAGAATATCCAGGTCCTGCCCTACTTCAAACTGTAATGGAAGATCTTTAAAATGTTCCCTAAATGTCAATAGGAAGTCTCTCGAGTACTTTCTGTCTCCTGAACAGTTACTGTCTGTCATTGGTAGAACTACTTGCTTCATGTTAGTTGAAAGTTCAGCTGCATCTTCCCAGTCATCCAGTTCATTTGGGGCATGCTTCTGAGTCTCTTTCAAGGAAGGCTTCTCTTCCACATCAGTACAGTCTTCTTTACATGGTTCTATAGAGTTTACATCTTCTTGCTTCTCTGGAACCTTATATGCATTATATAAATCACCAGTAGGAGCAGCTGCATCTGCTTTACTAAGACAATCCTTCAGTTTTTTCTTCTTCTTAAAGCCAACTGTCTTGGGTACATCACCAGTGTTTGTAATTTTATTGTTTGAAAAAGCATTCAAAGAACTTTTGGTTTCCTTTTCTGTCACTCTACCCAATGAATCCAACTTAGTGTCACTTTCAAGAAGCAAAGATGGTACCCGAGGAGAGGCAGCCATTTCTTCATGGTTACTGCTATTAGAAATTGGCACTTGAACCCTGTCTTGCATATCCTGCTTCTTCACATTGGCAGTTGATGGTTCAGCAAGTCCAGTAATAATATCATGGCTGCTCTTGCATGTATCCATACAAGATTGTTCAGAGTCGACAATTTTATCATCAGATAGCAAACCTGATTGTTCTTCCATGACAGCCACGGCAGACACTGGGAGAAATGCTGGAGTTTCTGATCTCAGTTCTATTTGAGATGCTTCATCTGAATTTGTTGATTGCATAGTCACAACTAATTCTTCAGTCTTTTTGTCTTTAATAAGATTCTGATGATCAATTACCGTACCATTTCCGAGCTCAGCTTGCTGAGGCGTCATGCTGCCATGCTTCATTTTATCAAATTTAGCCTCCTCTTTAAGCAAGATAGCTTTCTCATTTTCAATAACAGAATCAGCACAATTGTCTGGATTTTCATTCATGTTCACAGAAGATGAATTTTCAGACAATAAAGAATCAGAAATTACATTTGTTTCTTGTTTGGCTGGGAAAACCTCCTTTGGTGGGATTCCAGTATCTTCATTATCTCTATTTACAGATTGAATGGAATTACTGGAACTTACCGTATTAAAAATGACTGCAGATTCAAGACCCTTCACATCTCTCATATTTGAATCTAATAGAGACATAGGTTCCCTGGATGCTGAGTTGCTAGATGTTATTAGAGTATCATTACAAACGGTTGCATCCCCAACTTTCATTGGCTGTCCAACTTCCTTTGCAACAGATTTGTTCATTAATCCAGACATTTCTGTTATTTCTCCACCTGTCTGATCCAGGATCTCCAAATGTGATGTTGCATTACCTGGAACAATTTCATCATTGGCAACTGAATCTTGTACAGATTCTGAGGCTCCTGAAGACAAGTCATTGCTTAACATCTTATCCACAGCCCCTGAATGTCCTGATATCCCTAAAGATGAAAACTCTGTGTTAGACACATCCCCTGACAAACTCTTTGAGATTGATGTTTTATCAGCCTTTACAGGAATGCTTGTTGAGTTGGATGGAAAGACAACTGCACCAGGCTCTGTGCACGAAGAATGTAAAACTGAATCTATGGCTTTTCTTGCCAACTCAGGCAAAGCAACAGTTTTCGGAGGAGCTGTCACTGAAGGAGCCATTGAGGTAGATAAACCCACTTCTGATGACTCTGTTCCCACTTCTCCTTTTAACTCAATCCGTGCATTTGAAGAACTTCGATGCAACGGTGGTTGTTGCTGCTTTTTTTGTTTTACCTGACTCAAACCAGACTTACTTGCATCTGCAGATCCACACACCTCAGATGACTCTGCAACAGCCTCTACTTTTGACTCAACTTGTGCAATTGTCGAGGTCCGAGGTAGCGATGCCTGTTGTTGATGCTTTTTAGGTTTGCTCTCCGATTTGGATGTCTTCTTTGAGTGTTCCTTTGTGGAAACTCCAACTGGTTTTACAGATTCACTTTTCTGCTCTTCAATAGGAGAAACAGCAGAACTACTTGACGCATTACCATCTGAAGGGGTGCGTGTTGTTGTGGCAGGTATGTTCGTGAAGGTGCGCTTGGCTCCGACGTCCGATTTTACAGATTCACTTTTCTGCTCGTCAGTAGCTTTAACAGCAGAACTAGCTGACACATTACCATCTGAATGGCTGTGTATTGCCGTGGCAGGCATGTTTGTGATGGAACGTTTAGCCACAACATCAGATTTGCTTACAGCTGGATTAACTGTGTCTTCCCTGATAGAAGCTGCAATTGCTGAAGAATTTGAACTATGGCCGCTTTGGGAAATTGATATTGTTGAAGACAATGTCTTCCCTTCTGAAGCCTTCACTGGAGCCAGGCTAGCTTCTGCTGTTTGAGGGGGCTGCTTTGATGTATCCACAGGTGGCAAATTTGATGCTAATGATGGGCGTACAATATTTGGCCTCACTGCTGGTGTAATCTTTGGAGGCTGATATGCTGTCGGGTAAAAATTCATTTGATGCAGACCACCTATTGAAACAGGACCTGAATGTGGAGTACCATATTGAGTGAGTCCCCCAGGAAGAGACCCATCAGAAACTATGGTCATAATACCACTATCTGCTTGTGAATCAGACTTTACACTCTTTGGGCCAAACTTTATTTCTTCATGGGTCTCAGGATGAGTGATCTTGACAGCAGTACTGGTGCGCTGGGGACCATACTGATTTGCCTGTGCAGCTGGTACATATGAAGAGAGATGAGTTCCAACTGAACCAGGTACCTGAATGGGTATCGGGGGATTTATCTGGTGGTTTCCATGGATAAACTGTTGAGATGGTACATGAGTCTGTTGAGGAATAATATGCCGCATGGGTTGTGGAAAACCTAAACCATGATGCAACATCCCTTGTGAATGCAAGGCACCTGCTGTCAGGCCCTGTGAACCGAAGACTTGCTGTTGGACTTGAGGCAGCTGTAATGGAAGCTGCAGTGACCGTGATCCAGGAGCCACACCCTGTGATTGCAATTGGGAACTTGGGGGATATATTCCTGTTGTCACAACCTGTGATTGCAATTGAGAGCTAGGTGCATGTAGTCCATGGGTTCCACCCTGTGGCTGCAGTTGGGAACTTTGTCCACGTGCAACTGGAATGGCACCCTGAGATTGATATTTATAACTCGGTGCATGTGGTTCTGCAGCCACACCTTGAGATTGCAATTGGGAACTTGGTGCATGTTGTACTGAGGGTGCACCCTGCGATTGCAATTGGGAACTTGAAGGGCGTGGCACCAGTGCCACACCATGAGATTGGAGGTGAGAACTCGTTACACGTGATCCCGAGGTTGCACCCTGAGATTGAAGCTGGGAACTTGGTGGATAATTTGATCGCATTGGTAAAGTGGAAGGAATCTGACCTCCAGGAACATCTTGCGACTGTACAAAGGGAGGGGAGGCCTTTGGTCCTTGCAAAATTTTGTTTGCCTCAATTTTCGTCTCTGAGGTACTTACAACTTGCTTTGAAACAGCTACACCCTGTTAGACACAAAGTAAACCCAAAATATTTTTTGTAATACACAAATCTTAAATAAAACATTGTTAATCAAACTGAGAGGAAGTGGAAACAGGGGTAAGACATCAAACCTCCAGTTGTTGCAGTGTCCCAGATGAAGTGCTCGTTTTAGAAACAGGGACATCAACAGGTGGACCAGAGCGTGCCTGAATAAGGCGTAGTAGCCCACTCACTCTTGTAAGTTACGGGAGCTAACAATTTCCAGCAAACAAAATAAACAATAATAAAATGGAAGACAAGCATTCAAAGCTAACACTAAACCAAACTTACACACCTGGTCACGCTTCTGTTCATCAAAATTTGGGGGTGCAGAGCTTGTCCGTGCAGGAACCTGGAGTCCATTTATAATCGATGGACTATAGGTTCCAAACTGAAATGCAAAAGTCTGTGTAGCCATAGCTCTGGTATTCTCTCCCAATACAGCTACTTCCACGAAAATGACAATTGATCAGGACAATTGTCCAATAATTATTCATCAGACCATACAACATCCATAGTAAAACACTAACAATATTCAGGGAGTAGCAGCTTCAGGACACATGTAAACAAAATTACAAGTAGCAAACACATAATTTTGTATGATATACTATGACTTTGTTACCTGCAGTAGATGATGAAGATGTCTGTTCTGAAGCCTTTAAATTTGAAGGCTGTGCAATGGGAGGTTTTGGAAGAATTCCATTGCTTTTAGGACCAACAACACTAGGCTGTTTTGTGGTGGATGTGGGGAGACTTCCAGATGTTGCTGCAGAAATTCAGCCATAAGAGCCAAATAATAAAGAGTCGCCTCATCATGTATAATGTAAAAGAAAAGGTAATGTGTTAGAACTGCTACCTGATGTTGATCCCGTTTGTTGCCTTTGCGTAAGCCCACCATTCTGAACTCTGGCATAAGTATTTGTATACAAAGGCCCTGCATTGGGATTTCCTCTAGACTGCCCACCAGGTCCATTAGCTCGCTTGCCGCTGGAAAACACAAGCAAATATCATCTATGAGCAGAAGGCCCTTTATTTCAAACTTTGTGGAAAACAGGAAACTTGTCCTCCAATCTCAACTAACCTCAACTATGGCCACTAATTGCACAGATTGTGTTCATATAAAACTAACTGATGTACCATTGCAGTTAGCTTAATCAATCACAACCTTAAACATTTGATACGGTTGACTACAGGAAAGCAACATGAATCAAGTACCATAAAGTTAACTGTTTTAAAACATACAAAGAACAAGGCATACAATTGGAAACATGATATCATCATTAAGTACCATAACAAGTAGTTCTATGTGTAGCAAATATAGTTTTACTAGAGAAACTGTTCACCAGAAAAATTTCACCCTCGAATTCCCTTTGACTCCATCAATGAAGAAATGCATAAACCCCAAAATAAGATTTACATATAAAACTCCTTTAAAAGCTCCACTTCAACAGACGAAAAAAAAAATTGTAGGATGTAATCTCAAGCAAAACATGGTCGTGTGTTAAGGCATTATAATTTTGCCATGAACATGACCTCGAATTAAGTTCTGGTTTGCACTTTGTTTTAACACAATCACAATAGCAGGAGACAACCAGAAGAAAGGTGAGTGCAAATTGCAGGCAAAATTTTGCCAGAGTAAATACTCCCTTTACTTGTGATTTAAGGCCAGCTCATCTTCAAAGTCAGCAGCTATTTAATAAGCTAGTAGGTGTGATACTAGGTCACAAAACAAAAATAATAAAGATTCCTGGATGAAATTTCAAACCAATACCCTAAACTTAACAGTTTATCTTAGCGATTTTGGAGTTACACAATGGGTTTCAGAAGAGAAATCTTGTGATGCTAATTCACAAAACAAAAATCATAACGATTTGTGGACGCCTGGACGGAATTCCAAATCAGTACCCCAAACTTAACAATTGGAATTTTGGGGTTATTAATGAGCTTCTGTAGAGAAATCGCATGATTCAGCATTCTCAGCCTGTCTTTGTGGCCTATTATCGGGACGAATTCTGCAAATTTATTTTCTGAAAACTCAAACCTCTCATGAACTCCACCGTATTCCAAAACAAAAGCAAACAGCACAAACTTTCAAGTGCCCTAAGTGAAAACACATACATCAAACGCCCCACATACACGCACATATATTAAGAAAAACAACTAGTCCAGTTCCCAGGATTCGGAAGCACAGCGAAGCCAACAAACATTCACCAACTTAGCCAATTGCAAAACGAATCGACAAACACTATCACTGAATTCCAAAAAAAAGAGGAGGAGATATTTGCCTTAAAAAAATTTAAACCCTAATTTTTCCTTTAGTCTAGGGTTTGAAAAATTCAGGAAAAAGATGCAGTTAGATGCATGCATACCTAGTGTTAGAGGCGTTATGAGGGGAAGGCCCTCCAACACCTCCTTTAGGAGGATGAGCAGCAGCGGAAGCGCCTGATTTTCCTCCACCACCTGCCCTTCTTACCGGGGCAGCATCGTTCTTCTCCGCCTTTGATTGCTGAAGGGACATATATGACAATGTATTTTACCCTCTTTGCTCTTCCTTCTCCAACACCCCCAAAAAGGATCGGATCAACACAATGATCCCTGCAAACCCTACCGTGAACACCATTACAAACCAAAACAAAAAACAAAGGCCGATAATTTTCTCCCCAAAGAGAAGAAACCATGACACCTGTAGCTTTCACCAGAATTTCCCACATAAAAATAACCTGACTTCATTTTTTAAAAATGCCACATGAACGAATGCACGCAATTACCTGAGTTCGTCGGGAAAAATCAGCGCAAATTGGTCGAAAGACCTCGAATTCGCTCCCCTGAAAACAATTTGGAGGATTTGGAGAGTAAATGTGGAAAAGAAAATGCGGGCGAATTTTGAGCGGTTGAAATATGGAGAAAGCGTAGTTAAAAATGGAGTCGGTGAGTACGTCTTTCATAGAGATTAATTTACACGGGAAACATTGAAATGCTTTTGTTAGCTTGCTTTGTGCGCTGAAAATTCTTCAAAACCTCATAAGAAAGCAGGAGAAGAATGTGATCGGAAAAAAGGAAAAAAGGGAAAAAAACCGCAAATGAAATTCATGCGTTTAGAGGCCCCTAGGTGGTCTTTTCCCTACAAAAAATTAACTCCCACTTTTCTAACCACGGTTAAATTAAGGCCGCTACTTTTATAGCCCGACGGACACTTTATTTATATTTTTAGGCGCCTTTCACCTCCCTCATTCATAGGAATATCGAAAAAATCTAATTATAAATCATTTGGCGTATCATCCATGTTGGGCCTTGGGGGCGCGCCCCCTGCCTACCGCCTATTTTAATTCGCACGGTATCTAGGGCCCACCTCTTTCCCTACAGCTCAGGAACGCCTCTGCACCGTCGATGATGTGCTACTCTGCACGCTAGATAACTCCACCCCACCAAATGGGTTTTTTCTTTTTTTTAGTTTAGAATGGGCTTCTTGGGCTTCTCTATCGTTTTCCATGTGTTTTTTTTTGTTTTTATTTTCTACGTGACTTTTTGGGTTAAGGAAATTAGGTTACATGGTGGTTTTATAAATAAAATAATGTGGTGAAAGGTTGTAGTGTTCCATGCAACTGCAGAGTTTCAAACTCAACATGGGGTGGACGTCTTTGTAATGATAGAGAAGACTAAGAAAGAAAGTTACTCGAAAGTCACCCCATTTCTTCATGGGGAAGAGAACCTTCAAAAGAGAGAGAGTGAAGGAGAAGATAGAATCAATATTTTAGATTATCATTATGAATAATATTTTTTATTTATCAAAGTTTTTTTGGGGTCAATTATGAATATGGTGCATGGTTTTGTAAGGTTGATTGGTAGCCATAGTTAATAGTCATAATTAATATGTGGGTAACGTTGTTAACTATTAATAACAATTTTGATTTTGATTTGATTTTTTAAGAATATAAAGAAATTGTTAATTTTTTGGATTGAAAGTGTGTGCATTTTTTAAATCAACGTTTCAAATCAAATTCTATTATCCATCATCAGGATAATATGCATATTATCCATCATCAAGATAATATGCATATTATCCATCATCAACTTTTCAGATTGAAACTATGTGCATATTATCTCGATGATGGATCGTGGGGTTTGATTTGAAACATTGATTCAAAAAATGCACACAATTTCAATCCATAAAATTAACAATCAATTATCATGGACTGTGGAAACTTGATGTTGTTAATATAAAGAAACATAAATAATATTTTGTGTTTAAAGATATGATATTTTTATAATTCATGTAATGAATTGTAAAGTTTTTGGTAGAAAATTGTGTATGGTTTTTTGTAACAATGTTTTGAATCATATTTTGTGAACCATTTTCAATAAAAGGAGAAGAAATATGAAACGTTGATGCAAAAGAATTATGCATTGTTTTTCTAGCAAAAATATTTTATGTGGCAATGGTAGTTATTTTGTGCATTATATATTGCAAGGAGTTGGAGTACATGATGCAAATATTGTTAGGGGTCTTAGCTAAGAGATATCCAACAACGTAGCCCTAGATACTCACACACACATACATAGCAAAAAATAGACACTAAATATGTAAAAAGAAATATATTATTACATCAACATAGGGGTTTACAAATTATAACAACAAGCTAATCCCTTATAATACAATGAGCACTTAGCTCAACCTATCGACAAGAACATGTACAAATGATCTTCCTCTTTTGTCCTTATCGTCTGTCAACCTTTCACTACCATGGAAGCCCTCAAGATTCCTCTTTGTTGAAATATCCTTCTCTAGTTGTCATTTTCCTTCTTTATAAGGGGATCCTTAGCATCCAAATCCTTATCACCATAGTTTACATCTACCTACTCATTGACCTATAATTATTGGCCCTACAACTTGCAAGTCCTTATTGGTGTAGGTTTTTATTTCCTAGTGGGTTAATGTATTTTCCCTTAGTCCTAGGTTTTTCCTACACTTTTATTAAGCTTGCTTAGGATAATAAAGTGAGTTTATTACTAAGAGATAAGTCATGTGGTGTCTCCCATTCCTTAAAGGGTGGAACACTTTCCACTTTTGGTGGCATCCTCCACTTTTTGTGGTTGATTTCTATCAGTTGGATTTGTCACCTCCATCCTCTCCTTAGTTCTATATAAACTCACTACCTAGCTTGTATTTGTACGTCTTCTTACGATCTTTTGCATTGATCATTCAGCTTGGAAGATCTTAATGTAATTCTATCATATCGACATTGCATAATCTCTCAGAGTCTTAGTTTGCATTCTTTATGTTTTTCCAAATTATGTAACTCTGATTTTCTCTTAAAAAGTTTCTTGGGTTATTTAATCTATTTTAGATTGCTAACAATCCTAACTCAACCATCGCTCCTCTCTTAGCTTAAGTGACACTTGTTAGCTTTTACTGACAAAGTTAATGCATCAAAAATCATGTTGTTATGACTATCATAAATTCAAGACTTACTCTCTTTGCCCAAAACTTGTCTCATTTATGTTTGATGCCTTCTCACATTGTTCCTTCTCCATGCACAGTTTTGTATGACTGTGTCTTTTGCATGATGTTCTAAATGTGCAAGATTCACATTGATGCATTTCTTTGTCCATGGTTTATTCTTTTCCCCTACTCATGCTCCTTGTGCCCACTCTACTTGTTGTATTTTGCATGCAAATGCTCATTTTATTTTGTGATCTACTCTTACGCATGCACCACCCCTTTCCTCGATTCCAAAAATTCTTCATGCGCCCTCAACTCCTATAACAATTATGGCTTAACTTGGGATGCCCTACATTAAACCCCCAAAAAGAAATGAACCCCCACTTATTACTTGGGAACAAGTGGTATAACCACTCTTCTAACCATCTAGTAGGATGGCTAGGCTTCCCTATGCACCTTGTGTCTATATTTCAATATGCTTGTCTCGCCTCCTTTCTTCAGTCATGCAACCTCACCAAGATCTAATCTATTATCTTCTCCTATAAGGCCTTGCTTCTTTAGCTTGGTCTTGACCTCCATTCTATGAGGTTGTGTGAGCATAATCATAACCTAAGCTAAACAAGCCATATCCAATAGATTCTAAGCAACATTTAACTAGTTAAGCTATACTCCCAATGAAATAATTGAAAACATAGAACAAAGAAGCCATTTAAACATAAACTATTAAGAAATGCATAAAGGAACCTAGTTAAATGCCTCAAACCTCATCTCATTGGGAGATTGTTGTTGTATTGATGTGGAATGTCAGCCCTTTCCCAATCCCTAGATTGAAACAAGCTCAAAGATGGTAGTCATTGATGAATATTAATGAAAACTAAGCTAAAATGATGCTAAATGTTAAAGATGGATGCAAATGGATGAAAGTGAGTATGAAAATGTGACGCATAACCTTGCTAAAATGGAAGTGGATCCTTTTCTCAAAGTAATGAGGAGTATTTATAGGAGAAAATGGTGAATCAATTGTCAAGATTGATTTGACTTATCAATGGATGAGAAGCAATGAGAGGTGAAGACATGGATCAAGGATTATCATCAATGGATGAGAAAGCAAGTTGGCAAGGATCAAGGATTTAATCAATGGCTCTCATTAATTCAAAGAAGCACACTTCCTAAAAATTAGGAAGTTGTTAGGAAGTTTGTTACAAGAATATTCAATTTCAAATAGAGGAATATTCCCTTGCAAGTGGGAGGTTGAGAGAAAATAGTCATTTAGATAATTAAAATAGTGTTTTAGTTGTGCAAGATGAGTGAAATTAGGATGCTCATTAAATAATTAACTTATTTAATGAAAGGGGGTTAAATGACATTTAATTAAATAATTAAGATTATTTAATGAAATGAGAAGACATAAGCAATCTAATTGGATAATTTGCATTACCTAATTAAATGAGATGAAAATGATATATTTAATTAAACAACTAGGATTATTCAATTAAATAGTCAAAAAAAGAGGTGAAATTAGGATGAAATGGTATTAGTAATCATATTCAGATGTGCAATATCAGTCAGGACAATTTTAAGTGTCTACATTTTGCCCCTCTTTGAAGCGAGGTACCTATTACATTGGTTCAAAGACTGACACCTTTTCGGATTTACAATGCTGCTCAGATCAAAAATTTAAAAATTTCTTTTTTTTGGATGCCCCACTATTGGCCTAGTGGAAGGAATTAGGCTGCTACCCTACCCCCTCAAGAGATCAGGTAGAAATTTTAATTTTTGAGTTGAGATCGCGATAAAGGTTCAACATAGATTTAGGTGTAGAAAACAGGCTCTAGGATGTGAAAACAAGCGCAATGATGCAAAAAACACCTCAACATAAGCCCCATAGCTCAAAAATTGATGAAAAGGGATTAAAATCCCATTTTCCCCCTCAAATTAGGGCAAAAACCCTAATTTTTAGGCTTAAATAGAGGTGGAGGGGTCATTATAGTTCATTTGCACACAGCTTAGAGAGATTCTACCATTTTTTTGCTCTGACCTCATGATGATATGGTCAATCGTGAGCTCCCCCAGCACCTTGCAAACAGGGTGTGAAAGTACTAATGGGCAGCAAACGTAAGACCCCTAGTATGTAAATTGAAACTTTCCTCATTTTTTTGAGTTTTAGTACATTAAATGCTTGGTCAATTAGGTCAATCAATAGCATCGCTCTTTAGCGGTACTTTTGATTTGATCGATGATACTTTTACTGGAGTAGTGGCACTATTGCATATAGTGTCAATTTTGCCTCATTAGGTTTAGCGTCACTATTGAAATATCGATGCATTTTGCATAGGGCGTCGCGACTGGTTTTTAGGTCTAGCGACGCTTTTGAAATATCATTGCACTTTTGTGTGGAGCGTCGCTATTGCTCTTTAGGTCTAGCAACGCTTTTGAAATGTTGTTGCACTTTTGCAAATAGTGGCTCTATTGATATTTTGATATAGCAATGCACACAAAATGTTGTCACGCTTTTTCCAATTAACTTTAGAAACTTGAAATTTTATAAGCTTTTTGGAAATTTTGATGTAGTACGCTTCATTTGTGCAAGAGATTGTTCATCTAATTCAGTCTAGGGAGTGCAGACCTAGCTTTTTGTCTCATGTTCACCATTTGATTGACTAGGTGAACTTCTTTCTCAAAGCAATCAGGCTAGGATTTGTGGCACATATTCCTGAGTTCAAGACACAATTAGCTATGATGGTAGCGCTGATTAAGTGGTGGCATAACAAGACTTCATCTTTCCACCTGCCTACTAGAGAGGCAACCATCACCTTAGAGGATGTCTAGCACATCCTACAAGTGTTGATTCATGGTGAGTCATCTACGACGTGGATGCTGGGATAGCTTTTTGTTATGATGTGCTCGACGTGGATACCATCTAGGTAGAAAGTGCCTAGATCGACTTGCAAGACTATAGAGGATAGGCACCAAACTTGGCCTTGATTATTACAGCTTTTATTTCTGGAGTGCTCATGCTAGACAAGCGTGGTCGAGGATTTAGCATTGGTTGGGGACTTGCCTAGGCATGGATGATAGTTGATATGACTTGCTTTGCTTGGGGCCCCATGATACTTGCGTCATTATATCACAATATGCATTAGGTTGTATACATGTGAGGCTAGAGTGTAGGAGCTATGGTTACATTACTACACATCTAGGCTTGGGAGCACATTGTCATGATCAAACAGATCATTACCCTTGTAGACATTGATGCAGACGAGCCTAAGTCTACCACTATGGGGCCATGATGACACTCTACCATACAGGTCCAACATGTATCTCGTAGTGGAGATAGGTTATTGATGACATGATAGTGTTTCACTGGAGACCATGGTTGCAAGCACCACCATGGTACGATGATCATGAGCATCTATTATATGCCCGATAGACCAAGTATATGTAGGGTCAAGAGCATTCGATGATAGAGAGGCACCTCCCTGATTGAGTTGCTTGACAGTTTGGGGAGGTCCAGGATGTTGTTCCGTAGGAGTACAAGACCATGTTCGCATGGACTACTAGAGAGACTGAGTGGGGGCCACATATTCCACCTTAGGTGGTCATTGATGATTTTTGATAGCTCATCACGTAGCCATGGGTATACGTTAGTGAGCCATATGATATCGACCTACTACAGTTGCATATGATGCATGGTTTGCATAGCATGCCCCGATCAAACTAACAGATCTAGCTGATGGGCAGGTGTCAGGTATAGGGAGAGGAGAAAGACCTAGTATTGGTTAAGGCAAAGGACAACATTAGTAGCCTCCTCATGACAGACAATAGCCAGGGCATGATGGATAGTAGTTGAGGCATGATGGTTGGAATCTGGGACATGTACCATTGGGGCATCCATTGAGACCACCATGCCAGTAGCAACAACAGTAAGCACAGGGTCTCGATCCTCGAGATGCTAAGATTCAAGCCCTCACTACTCAGAGGGATTAGTTATTACAACAAATACAACAGCTAACAGGGGAGTGGGATGCAACCCATGCAAAGGTTCAGAGGGTCACTGGAGAGCGTGACTAGGAGTAGCAGCAGAGACAGCAGGTGGATCTACAACTCGCTCATGAGACAAGGCATCAGGTGCAGCTAGAGGCTAGTGTACAGTTTTAGGCCCAGGTAGGACAGGGCAATGTACTTGCAATTTTGTACAGAGATGCCATTGCAGAGGCCTCTTACTACAAGACATTGTACCATTTAGATGCCCCTCGAGAGTGGCGACAAATAGACTATTCACAAAGGAGCAGAGTTGCATTGACTGTCTCGGTAGGACCCTCAGTTAGGCAACCAGTAGGAAGTGGCCACAGATAGCCATCAGGTGGTCACCAGGACCAGTCTCATCATGAGGACAAATAGAGATGAGGCTAGCCTCACATTTTTGTAGACACTTTTTGATGTACAACCTTGATTATTAATATGTATATACATTCATTGATTGATTTTTGATAGCCTCTTATATACCTATTTTTTATGACATTTACACATTGATCCCAATTTTGTATCATGACAATTATTTTTGATGATATATATATATATAAGATGGCTTGATTCAATTATGATATGGTGTTCTATCATTTTATGTGATGTTCCTTTATTTCATGTTTATGATCATGTATGGATGCATATATTATGGATAGATGTAGATGTTTATGTTATGGATGTGTTTCTTTATTTATGCATATGATATGATGTAATGTATGATTTCATGATGTGATGTCATGCAATATGGAATGTATGATTTATGTTATGGATGCAATGTGATGGATGATTTATTCTCTTTTTCAATATCTTTTTATATGGCATGTTATGAGATGGATGCATTTCTTCTTGTGTATTTCCCATGTGATGATTTTATACTTTATGATATGTCGATGATTATGATATGATTATGCAGGATGTATGTATGCTGATGGTTTTTGGATGCAGGATGGATGCATTATATTTTATTTACTGTCATGATACCATGTTAGTGTGAAAAGAAGATAGAAGAATAAGATGAATGGATTAACCATTGATTTTGAGATTGATTTAGAAGTCCAACAAGTCTACGAGTCTTCAAGACTTTATTAGATATGGTGATGAGATTGATGATTTACTTGTTTCAGGGGTTGGGATACTTCATCATTTCATTCCTTATTCTTGATATAACACATAGATATGATGCACCACAGTATTGATAACCAGAATGGCTTTGTATCTAGTGCGATGGAATTTGACTTTGCAAATAGATAGGATAATCCTTGCTCACACCTTGACATATGGAAACCTCATTGGAATTTAGTTTATAAGTTTAGAATATTTTGGAGCAAAGCATACGCAATAGTCAACAATCTATTTAGAATGACCTCCCTACATACAATAAAGCAAGTATTCGCCAAATTTATTTTACAAGAATATCCCACAAGCACAACAAACGAAAGATAATGATTGATGCCCCATTCCTTTCTCTCTAAATCGTTTTGATAGACATCATCAAGAAGTCCTAAAAATGGGTCAACAAGATAAAACCATAAGAAAAGATCAAAATAAATAGTCAATGTTATTTATATCTCTTGCCAAAGTAACATAGCTAAGGTGATTTCTGATGATGATGTCCATTGTAGGAAGGATGCATCCTAGGAAATGTTTATCAAATGTTTTGATTAATACTAATTGTTTGATAGGCTATTGATACAAATGTTACCAACTTGTTTACTCATGATCTAGAATTTAGATTTTCACATTTTAGGTTTACACTTCATGAATTGCCATACTTGTTTTTGCTTATTTTACCAAAGTTTGAAGATGACAATTAGTTTATTATGGATGGAAGTTTACTGAGATAATTGAAGAAATCAAAAAGTTAAAAATTGCTCAACAATAGATGCTAGGAACACAAGGAACCTGGAAAAAACAAAAACAACAACTTAATGCATTATATGCATTAAAAGCTCAACTAGAAGAAACTTCACAAACAAGTCAATCTATAGGAACAAAAATACCAAATAGAATATTCTCCTGGAATGAAACAAAATCTTCAATCAATCCTCCTATAGGATCTTTAGCCCATCGTACATGGTGACATTATAGGATGGACTTCCTAGACAAAGTCATTGGACAAGCCGAAAAATAAATGGAAGAACTCAGAGAAGAAGAACAATATGATCAAATACATGAAGCAGAAAGACAAACAAAGGAATTAGATAGGTTCATATCCAAGATGAAGAAGGTGCCAGATAGACCAGAATCTTCTCCTTTAAAAGGAGTTCTCATCTCAAAACCTATTAAGACAAAAGAAGATGAGATGAATTTATTCTGTAATGAATAGTCTTACTCACCTATCATAGAAGAAATGATTGCAACAGAAGAATAAGAATTCCAAGATCTTGAGAAATCTTGTAAAATGATGAAATAAACAAGCTACCCAGGAATGACTTTGCAAATTCATTTTGATCATCTTAAAAAATATGAATTACACTTTCTCATTGATACAAGAGCAGGCCTGAATATTGCAAGATATAGATGCTTTCCACGGGATCAATGGCAAGAAGAAAACACAAGGATATCCTTTGGAAAAGGTAGTCACTTGTCTCACCTGGTTTTTTTTGCTCCTATTGAATTTTTAGATGGTCATAGAGAATTTGATAAATTCATTCATTATGAGATAGATGGGTATGATGGAATCATTAGGAGTACAACATTGTCTCAATGGGAACCCATTACTATTACTGCTAATTCATTTGAGATAAGAGGGACTTTTGTTCCCTATCTTAAAACAAAAAAATGCTCCACAACAAAAGAAACAAAACCTTTTCTCTCAGAGAAAAGGGATAATCGAGTTTGGTTCACTAAATAGAATGATCAAATTCAATTTGAAATGCAACAACTCATCCAAGTCTTCTATGATAAAGTGATATCTAAAGATTTGACAAAATTGCCAAGAATTATATCTTGCAGGATTCCTTTGAAGAAAGGTATAGATGGTAAATAAATCATGCCAAAAGGACATGTGAACTACTTCCTACTCAATCGAACAAAAACTAAAATATGTAAAAGGGAAATGGTTGACTTACTAAAAAAAGGTATTATTTCATCCTCATCCTCACCATTTTTTTGCCATGCTATGTATGTACCGAAGAAGGATGAGAATGATAATGAATTTCCAAAAAAGAGGTTGGTGGTCAATTATAAACCACTAAATGTATGTCTTATGGATAATCAACATCCATTACCATCAAAGGATCATATTTGGAAAACCATACAAGGATCTAATATCTATTCAAAATTTGATTTGACTAAGGGATTTTGGAAAATTGCAGTTGAACCAGAAGATCACTATAAAACAACATTTTCTATCCCTCAAGGTCTATATTAGTGGAATGTTCTTCCCTTTGGAATCAAAATTGCACTATCTATTTTCCAACAAACAATGGATTCTATTTTCCACCCATATGCCAAGTTTATTATTCCTTATGTTGATGACATCATTGTTTTCATCCAATGTCCTAAATCCCATCTTGACCATCTTTGTTAGTTCCTCAATCTTTGTCACTTATGGACTTCTTTTGAATCCTAATAAATGTCATTTTTCTCAATAAAAAATCATTTTCATTAGCATTCTCCTTCGTCCTTGGGGGAAAATGGAAGCTCAACAACACATATTAACCCGTATTGCTTCTCTCAAGGTAACAAATCAAAAGGAATTGCAATGATTCCTTGGGCTTGTGAATTATATTGCAAGTTTTTATAAAAATATGGCTGAAGATTGAGCACATCTTGATAAGCTCCTATGAAAAAACCCTCCTAATTGGGTAGCAATTCATGATGCAGCCATTCAACGAATCAAGGATAAATGTGCATGTCTTTGCATAATGTTAGGCACACTTTGGTACTTTTGGGGGTGGAATAATATGGTTGGGCACTAAATGTTGGTATCCAACTTATGTTTTGGGGAAGGGTGGTGTCTTATGTACCCAAAGTTATGTTAGTTCCTAGATTTGGAGTGAGACCAAGGTTGGTTCCAATTCTAGTTGCAAGGCTAGTAGTCAAAGGTTGACTTGGTACAAGTGATGAGGTTGGTTAAATTATAGCTGAGTCAAACCTTGTACCAAGGGTTGTGTGATGGAAGCTTGAGGAATTGAAGTCGTATTTCCTAAGGGTTGTTCCCTAATTGTGTTTAAATTGAATGTTGAAGGGATTTTAACCCCTTCTTTTGCTAAAGCTAGCATGTATTGTGTGGGGTTCTTCTTCATCAAAGTGTTGATGATATGGTGCATTTTGGGATCTTGTTGTGCTTCAAGGAGTTCCTCTTTAGTGAGCTCATGTGGGTTATTCATGACATATTCTACCTCATACTCCATGTCTAGTGGATTTGGTGGTTGTTGTGATGGGGTTGAGTGGCTCCTAGGATCAAATTCTTGTTGGTTGGGATCACTTGTGGTAGATGTTGTTTTGTTTTGCTCCATGGTTTTCTTGTGTTGTGATCTTGTTGCTACCATAAATTGTGGGTCAACTATGGGAGAAGTGTGTTGGGATTTATATTGTTGGAATTCTCTAGTTGATTCAAATTTTGATCAAAGTGACCATCTAAGGTGTTTTGGACTAATGATGTAAATGGATGATGAAAGGGGTGAGTGATATGGATGATGAACTTCTAAACTTTGGACAACACTTTTTAGACTAAAGGTTTGATGTTTGATGTTTTGGACGATACTAATGAACTTGTGACCTTTAGGATAGACTTGTTCAAAAGGATGATATATAACTTAACTAAATGTATGAAAAAGGATTCAGTTACACACATATAGCTAAGCTAGGGGATTGCTTGATGATAACCTAAGTCTAGAATGTTGATGTGTCCAAAGTTTCAAAGTTGTTTGTGAGGTGAGATTTCAAATGTTTTGAGATGGATGGGATGATTGATCCTAATGTTTTGAGATGGACTTTGTCTATAGGATCAAGGTAGTGCAAAACATGCTTTACCCTTGGAGTGATAAACTTAAGAACTCAATGTTTGGATGGTAGAACTTTGATACAATGTTTTGCAATACATTTCCTTGTTTTCATTTTGTTGCTTGGAAGTCTAGATGTTTTTGAAAATAAGCCCAATGTGTGGTGTGTTCAATTGATTTAAACTTTGATTAATGAGATATCTTTTACCACATCAAGTGTCTTTATTAATTTAAAACTAAATGTCTATAACTAAGCAACATCCTTTCCACAAAGCTTGAAATGTGAAAATTAGGATGTTAAAGCCATATTCCCTTATGTTGACTTTGGAAAAATGTGAATTGAGATATGAGCCCAAATATTATGAAGCCTCAAAGATATTTTTTTGAAAAAAATAATATCCTTAAGGATATGCAATAATATAGAGATTTTCAAAGGTATTCACACTAACCAAAGGGTTTGAGATTTTGATGACAATGTTCAATGTTTGTTTTGAGTTATTTTTAATAAGTAATGTATATAATCGACTCAAAAGGTGATGGGGATATTTTACAAGTCTTCTTCCACAAGACTTACTAGTTGGGCTCAACAAAATCAATTACATAACAACCCTAAAGAGTAGGTACAAATATTCTTAGTACGCTTACCTCATCACCAAAGGAATAATGTAATCTGAATCCATAGAGGGGTCAAATAGGCCATGTCAAGGAAATGTACCATCTTGACATGCCTAGCTTTGTATAGGAGAATTAACTCTTAAGCTTTACGCCTCAATTATGAACCAGATGTGGTAAGTAACTTCTGGGAGTGGTGTGTCTCCCATTCACTACTTCAAAGAACGTTTCAGAAAACAAGGATAGGTTGCTAAGATAAGGTATTTAGTGACACCGTGAACATAGGGGGTATAAACCATACATAAGCTACTTAAAGCTTTAGTCGTTCCTGCCCAACTAATACCTTCAAATGAGGATTAGGCACTATCATGTTACCACGCCCCTAATATAAGCTACTTTATTTTAGTTCCACAAAATTTATGTAGCCCGCCAATAAACGTGTTTTCAGAGTCACTTATATGAGTTCTCCATTGCGGGATGTATCTCATTATCAAGCCCTTATCTAAAAAAGACAAGAAAATGTTATTTCTCTTCACCCAAGATCACACGAAGCATAAGGGGAGAGGATACGTAGCAAGTTCTTGGGGTGACTCAAAAATGTTTGTGAACTTAGAGTGTCTCTCTTCACCCAAGATCACATGAAGCACAAGGGGAGTGGATACGCACTAGAAGTTCACACAAGCATGGAAAGCACATAATACACTCATTCTTTTTAAATCCTCAAAGGCAATGATGACTTTATTTTAATAGCACCAAACTCAAGTATGTTTTTTTGTTGTTCAATTTTAAACCAACATTGCAATGGTGAGGATGTATGGGCTCAATTTTAGCCAACTTTGAAAGATCATAGCATTGTAAATTTTAAACCCAATTTAAAGCTAGTTGTCCTAAAGCATGAAATAAAGCAGCATATGATGGGTTATATCATCCCATAAGTGTTTTAAAATACCTTTAAAATAAAGATCAAGTGATACTTGACTCCTTTACTTCAAGAATTTACTCCTCTCCAAACCTACGAAATCAGTTAGCCGTACAAAAAAATATGAAAAGTCAGTAAATGATCAAAGAGTAGATTAAATTTGAAAATTCAAAGCAGACATGAAAATCTTAACTCTTTGTTTTACCTTGCAATAGCATTGTTGTGCCATAAAAGTGCCACTTTGTCTAATAGAAATAGTGTCGTTGTATGGCAA